>CM071925.1:38790187-39390187 GCA_016081115.2 Rehmannia glutinosa | reverse complement strand
AAGATGATTTTTGAAACAAAAAATGAGACGGAAGTAAAATCGGCAGTCGACCGGTCGCTTCTAGGCGTCGACCGACCGGCCGACCGGTCGCCAGTGGGTCGACCGGTGCACTGCAAGTTCGTGTTGAAACAGAACTTCAAACCTTGCGCTTTTGAGTTAGGGGGGACCGGTTGAGACAGGGGTCGACCGGTCGAAGCCTATGTCGACCGGTCGCCCTGTGTAATTCTACTGTGTTACGTTTCAAACTTTTATTTCTGTGCGACCGGTCGCCCTGTGCTTTGACAACAAAAATATGACCGTTTGACAGCAGACACTTTTCCTTAAATTGTGGGATTGATTTTTAACAGCTATATTCTTGATTTTAATTGTATTTTTCTGTAGATTTTCAATCTCCAAGAGGAGCCTATGCTTGATCAATCATCTCCTATAAATAGAGGAAGTTTTGGAGAAACCATTACAACAATTGAGAGACAACACAACAAGATATACTTCAAGCAAATATTTGTTCTTCATTGTTATTATTCTTGTTGTAAATTTTGCCTAGCTTATCACTTTCACATCCTTGAGGTCTAGGCTATTCTTGATTACACTTGCACTTTATTGTATTATCAATTATCGAGTTGTAATCTTGAATTTGTGGTTGTCATTCAAACACAAGATATCCTTGTGAGTGTTCTTGTGGTAAGAACACACTTGGGTGAACTAGGTGTTAGGTGTAAGAAGATTGTGGTGATATTCTTATTGAGGTGTTGAATAATTTGGTATTCTTCAATGTTGAAGATTGTGGTAATCTTCACAAGGTGCCGTTGAAGGAAGATTGTGGTAATCTTCAAAGGGAGATTGTGGTAATCTCCAACGATGGTGTTGAAGAAGAGTGTGGTGCTCTTCAAGGTGTTGTAAGTTGAATTTGTATTAATTTTGGTAATTAATAAAATTCTTTTTCTTTTTGAAATCCATCCCGGATATACTGGGGTGGTAGAGGATTGGGCCCTAGGTGGGTTGAACCTCTTTAAATAGACGCGTGTTGTTTACATTCCGCACCTTTATATTTGTCTTTGAGCATTCGGTTTGAAAAAGAGGGATAAATCGAAAAGATGGAGATAATCTATTCACCCCCCCTCTAGATTATCGTAGCCGCTTGGACTTACAAGTGGTATCAGAGCCAAACTCTTTGGCAAGCTCGTTTCACATCGCGAGTGAAGAGAAACGATCGTCAGCTACGAACGAAGCTCATCTATCCGGCACCTCCACCACTAAGCCACCTCGGTTTGATTCCAAAAATTTTTTATTTTGGAAAGAAAGAATGGAATACTATTTACAAAGTTGCGGGTTCGATATTTGGAACACCGTCATCAATGGAGAATCCATTCCAACGAAGAATACACCACACATCTCTAAAGGCTTCAAAGAGCTCAATGATGAAGAAAAGAGAATCATCTCCTTAAACGGTAAGGCTCTAAATATCTTTTACTGTTCATTTACTAATTTGGAATATGAACATTTTGTAGGAATTCGATCGGCATATGAAGCATGGCAAAAATTAGAAGCCATCTATGGAGTACTTGCAAATGAAAGGAGTCAAACAAAAGCATCTACTTCTCAAAGGGATACAAGTTCAAATCTAAGGAACAAGCCTCTTACAACTTCCAATTATGAAGAAGTTGAATATTGTTTTATGGGCATCAATGAAGAAAACGAGGTATGTCTTAAACCCTCTACTTCCTATGATATTGTCATTCAAAATGATTATAGTGATTTGCAAAATGATTATGATGAACTTCAAAATGAATTCCAAAGCTTACTTGTTAAATACAAAAATTTGAGAAAGGAATTCAATATTTTGAAAAATGATAAGGATAGTTTATTTACTGCCTATGAATCACTATCATGTGCTCACACCACCACACTTGATAAGGTGAGAAACCTTGAGAAAGAAAAAAGTACTCTTGTTGAGAATATTGATTGCATGAAAAATGATTCATCTAAATCCAACTTGAGTACCGATAAGATGACCGATATCGTTGATTGTTGTGATAAATCGAAACTAGAACTTGATCATAAGCCTAAGGGTGTCAATCACATGAAAAAGAATCAAGTCCCTAAGCACATTGGTCATTATGCTCCTAGAATTACTACATGCTTTTATTGCGGTAAAAAGGGTCATACGGTAAATACTTGTCGGGCTAGAAATAGCTCTAATTATTGTTGGAGACCTAAAAGTCTCAAAGCTAATCCTAAAGGACCCAAGCACTTGAGGGTACCACAAAATAATGTTGTATTAGGTACCCGTGAATAATAATCGAAGGAAATTATTACCGCCAAGAAAACATCAAATGACCATTTCATTTGATCAAAGAAGGAGAAACTATTCTCAACAAAGCAAATTTCCAAGAAGAGGATACAAATGGGAAGAACATAATCCTTGGAAACGGCTAAGACATCATCATCAAGATGATTTTCAAAGAAGAAGAGACTATCAACAATGGGAAGGTAACAAACCTTGGAAATGGAGTAATCAAAGAAGTCATCATCAACAAAGTGACTTCTCAAAGGGAAGATATCATCAACAATGGGAAAGACACAACCCATGGAAACGGCGTAATTGGTAAACTGTATCTCCCCATTTATATATGCATTTTATTTTAATTCTATGCATGTTTTTATTCGTGTCTTAATTGCAAAATGAGTTTTCAAGTATTTATTTTTAATTAAGGTCTTTAATCTAGTTGTGAGTTTCAAAATTTTTAAAAGAAGACCTTGCATGATATTTCTAAAACTCTTGTGCATTTATGTGGTTTATTATCTCTTATGAAATCTTATAGCATAAGCTCATTTTTTTTTATCTCCTATCACTTGCCTACACTTGTGTTTTTGTGCAAATTTTGCTTAAAGAATTGTGTAGGATATATATATCTCACATTCATTGGTTAATTCGTCATCAAGCTTAAACTATCGAGGTATGCTCACTCATATTTTTCTTAAGACGTGATGTTATGCTTATGCACATATCTTTCAAGATATTTCATTTCAACCCCTTTAGTGCCCCTAAATGATTTTGCAAATTTTTATAAAAGGGCACTACTCGTTATGTCTCATTTTTCTCGAATATATGTTTTCCCAAAACCCGTATTTGTTGGACTTGATCCAAAATTATCTTTTTGCAAAGTTTTAAAACTTTTGGGGTAAAAAATCGAAATTTTGAAAAAACCTGGAGAATGAAAAAAAACCGGGACGGTCATAGCGGGGACGGGCGGCCGGCCGCCCGCACTCGACCGGCCGCACCCTACCTCGATCGGTCGCCCAAAGGCAAAATTACAAGTTAAAAACGTTCTGTTCTTCATTTTGAAACAGACGCTCAAAACTCCCCAAACCTCACAGTTGTGCGAAAATCACCCCCTTTCTTCTACAATCTTCAATTCTTCATCAATCTTTGTAATTCTTCTTGCTAATTTACTTCTTTTTGCAAGAACTTCACATATATGGCACCTCCAAGAAATTCTACCGAACGAAATTCTCAAAAGAGGAGAAGGAGGCAAAGGGGAGAATCTTCCTCAAATCCCCAACAAGATGATATTCCACAAGGAGACTATCAAAATCGGCTTACGGAAGAGGAGATTGTCGAATTAAGAATCGGGGTTTCAAAATCGAGCATTCATTGGGACTCTAGTAAGTTATCACTCCTTTACGAGCCTCCCTCTAGAGCTAATAGATTTCGATTTTTAAATAAACTTGCGGAGAAGCATTATGAGAATATTGGATTAAATGATAAGAAAATTGCGTGCACTTGTATGGTTCGATTTCAAGCTTTTCATGATGAATTTCCGGATATTAGGGCTTATTTTGAAATTCAAGGATGGGTTTCACTTTGGGATAATCCGTGTTTGCATTATGATGACGAGCTTATAAAACTCTTTTATGCAAATATGTGGATTGTTGATGCTACGGTAGATAATCCATTGGAACTTCACACATTTGTTAATGGTAGGCATTTTTCATGGACATTGGCCGATATTTGTAATCACTTTAACGTGCCAAATGATGGAGTGGTCAATGTGAATTGCGCTCATTGGGATGATAACATTTTCGGTATTTCATTAGATGATGTAAAAACCTTTTTAGGAGTATATCCCGAAGTGACATACTCGGCAATGCCGCCAAATTATCGGATTATATCTATCATTTTCTCCTATTGTGTTTGTGGAAAGGAAGTAAAACTTCCGAGTAATCTCGAACTTTTTCTCACCTATAAGATTGTTCGAGGAGAAAGAGTAAATTATGGGGCAATCTTTGTGTATTGCTTGTTGGAATCTAGAAAGCTTACCAAGAAAAAATATACCTTGGGTAATTTGATTTGCCGACTCTTATGTTTATTGGGGTACCCGGAAAATGAAATGAATACCGAAATTCGTCACAATGATTTTGATAATGCCAACATTCTACAAATGGTAAGAATGCGACGACATTTACCACGGGTTCCTACCAAAGCCGCTAGGGGACGTGCCCGACATCAACAACAACCTCAGGATGATTTCTTTAATGACAATGAGGTTGAAAATATTGGAAGAGGTGAATTTGACGAACAAAGAGATGATGTTGGGAATGAAGAGGAAAATGAAGAAGAGAATGTGGGAAATGAACAAGAAATTAGGGAGGAAGAAAATGAGGAAGGAGATGAAGACGAGTTGGATGTTTTTTTTTTTTTTTTTTAAAATTCGGCCCTGTCATTGCAGAGACTCGAACCCGGGCCTCTTCATTGAAGAGTAATACCCGTGGCCACTGGGCTAACCCCAGTGGTTAAGACGAGTTGGATGTTGAAGATCTAAATCTCAAAGAGAGAATGGCCAAAGTAGAAAGAGAAATATTTAGAGATGTGGCCTCTCTTAGAAAAGAGCTCCGGGTTGTGAAAAAGGAAAATTCTAGTTTGAAAAAGTCAATCGGCAAATTGAAGAAATTCATCAATGATCTCATTCCCGGAACTTGCTTCTCCTCGGATGAGGAATGATGTCCCCATCCCCTTTACTTTCTAGCATTTTCATTCATGTTGCTTTGTATTCTTATGAACCTTTGTAAAACTCTTTTGCCCTAATGATATTTGCTTGTTTTCTTGAAATGATTAAAATTGCGAGTTGTTAATGACTTGTGGATAATCGTGATATTGATGGAGTATTTGATGGTAAAAATACTCTTATATGGCATTGTTTGATAATTGGTATGAAGTACTTGATGCTAAAAGTGCTTCTTTTAATGCTTTGATCATTATGCTTAGTTGGATATGTTGGGACATTTGTTATATCATACTTATATTGTTTAAGGCATAACTTGTATCACTTGATGGATGCTCTAATTTTTTGTAATGCCTTGAAAAGTTTTGGCTTATATTATCTCAATTGGGTTGAACCCTTGAGAATCTTGTTGTTGAGCCTCTTATTTGATGGACAAATGTTGCATATTTTGCATATGATTCTATTGAGCTTTGAAATAAGGATGATTGATGATGATATGAAAATTTTTTGGCTTGAAACATTCACAAGGGCTATATTCAATCTCTTTTATTTTTTACGCACACAAGGTGTTCGATGAAATGTCGCAATGAAAATTTCAACTTATACATGAATCTCTTATGCTCAATATCTTAAAATCTTTTTGAGATCATGTTTTAGATAACAAATGAGCTTATGGATTTCTTATGATATTGTTTTTAAGCTTAAGTTGCTACACGGTTGATAAACCGTCCCTTTGGTGCACTTTGGTATCATTATATAATGTTTCTATCATCCTAACACTCCTTTTGATGATTCCAAAGGGGGAGAAACAAGAAATTGGCTCATTAGCTCAAAGAAGCTAATAAAAGCTTGTTATAAAAGCTATAAGCTATGGCTCATAAAAGCCATTAGTTATGATTCATTTTTAGTCAAATTGTTGCTTGACGGACTCATACAATTGTTTAATGATGTTTTGTGACAGGGGGAGCTTATAAGCTCTTGAACAAATTGTAAAAGCTAAAGCTTTTAGCTTATGGATAATTGCTTTTACATTATTATTGAAGTGCTTGTTGATAGGGGGAGCTTATGTAATGAATATATGTACTCCCCTACTTGGTTGCTTTTATATTTTGGAAATTTTGGTTGCTTCCAAACGGTCAAATGTTTTTACCGGAAAATCATTTCTAAAATTGTTCTCCTATTTTGTGTAAAAATTGTTTTGGTTTGTAATCATCAAAAAGGGGGAGATTGTTTGATACATGTTTTTATCTTAATTTTGATGATTTTATTTTATCACCAAAACAATGTTTTTAAAGGTTGTCCAAATACTCCTAAATGTTTTAAAATGGTTTTAATATTTTCCGGAGTATTTCCTCAAAGATTATTTTCGATAATATTGGACAACACTTTTAATAATTTTATGTCAATGAGTTTTTACTTCTAAACAAGGTTCCTAAATGTTGTCTAAATACTCCCGATTGGTTTAAAATGTTTTTACTAAATTTTTGGAGTATTTCCTGAGTTTTATTTTCGACAAAAATTGGACAACATTTACTCTCGAGTCGACCGGCCGCCCTATAGGGCAACCCGTATTTGAAGATGATTTTTGAAACAGAAAATGAGACGGAAGTAAAATCGGCAGTCGGCCAAGTGTCGCTTCAAGGCGTCGGCCGACGGTCGGCCGCCCAGGGTCGACCAGGCACTGCAAGTTCGTGTTGAAACAGAACTTCAAACCTTGCCTTTTGAGTTAGGGGACCGGTTGAGACAAGGGTCGACCGTCCGAAGCCTATGTCGACCGTGGCCGCCCGTAATTCTACTTTGTGTTACGTTTTAAACTTTTATTTACTCGTAAATCGTCGCCTGCAACTGACAAAAAAATATGACCGTTTGACAGAAGACACTTTTCCTTAAATTGTGGGATTGATTTCTAACAGCTATATTCTTGATTTTAATTGTATTTTTCTGTAGATTTTCAATCTCCAAGAGGAGCCTATGCTTGATCAATCATCTCCTATAAATAGAGGAAGTTTTGGAGCAACCATTACAACAATTGAGAGACAACACAACAAGATACACTTCAAGCAAATATTTGTTCTTCATTGTTATTATTCTTGTTGTAAATTTTGCCTAGCTTATCACTTTCACATCCTTGAGGTCTAGGCTATTCTTGATTACACTTGCACTTTATTGTATTATCAATTATCGAGTTGTAATCTTGAATTTGTGGTTGTCGTTCAAACACAAGATATCCTTGTGAGTGTTCTTGTGGTAAGAACACACTTGGGTGAACTAGGAGTTAGGTGTAAGAAGATTGTGGTGATCTTCTTATTGAGGTGTTGAAGAATTTGGTATTCTTCAAGGTTGAAGATTGTGGTAATCTTCACAAGGTGTCGTTGAAGGAAGATTGTGGTAATCTTCAAAGGGAGATTGTGGTAATCTCCAAAGGTGGTATTGAAGAAGAGTGTGGTGCTCTTCAAGGTGTTGTAAGTTGAATTTGTATTAATTTTGGTAATTAATAAAATTCTTTTTCTTTTTGAAATCCTTCCCGGATATACTGGGATGGTAGAGGATTAGGCCCTAGGTGGGTTGAACCTCTTTAAATAGACGCGTGTTGTTTACATTCCGCACCTTTATATTTGTCTTTGAGCATTCGGTTTGAAAAAGAGGGATAAATCGAAAAGATGGAGATAATCTATTCACCCCCCTCTAGATTATCGTAGCCGCTTGGACTTACACTATCTAGAGGCTGATTATAAAAAGTTGAGAAATGCACAAGTGAGTGCACTTGTCGCTTGTGCTGACCGACATAAACCAACTCGGGTGAATGTTGGAACAAACATAATGAGCATGATGAGAGAAAAAGCTAAAACTAGAACTATAAATTGATCCATAACGTGACAAGAAGTCGTGTCACCTTATTGAATGAGGCAATTAAGTATCAACAAATATTAAGTGCATTTATCAGATTGGTAACTTCGCTCGTAATGTACTGAGATGAAGTTTAACTATTTAATTGCTCTCTTATTTTTTGCTAATATTTCCAAATCTCACCATGGTGGATTGTAGATATTGGTTGACTTAGCATGTGGTTTGAGATTGAGCAAATGTGTATGACTATTATCGGGTTGTGCAGCTATAGAGTGCACAAGAGGAGGCTAAAAAGAGTCACCTCAAGCTCAACAGTTGGAGTGAGCAACTTAATGTGTCGATATAGTTTTACTTGGAAAAATGCACTTGTAAGATATTTGTTGAGTGAGAAGACTTGTCTATCATTTCTTTTTGATGCTTGGCTTTAGATAGTATTTCTTTTAGGTTTACTATTGATATTGTGGCACATGAGGTTAGGAGGACGATTGTATTAGCTCGAGGAGGCTTTATTGTCTAACTCGCTAAGGTCAATCTTCCTCAACATAATTTTTTCTAGCGGGGAGCTTGCTGGAAGAATGAAAGATGACTATTTTTTCCTTTAAAGCTAAGTCCACTAAATTGAGTGCAGACCTATGAATGTGAGGCACAAAATTAACGCATCATATTTTCTTTCATTGCTATTTACGCTATAAGTTAGTACATTCTCACTCTCATCAGTTAGAAGTGCCAAAGTACTTTGAGTGATTCTTAACAAATGGAGATGTGCTAATAGAGAACAGGAATACAGTCTCTAATTAGTTTGAACACAAAGTTGAAGAAAATATAGTTACAAGTTGAATGATGGTTCTAAATACTTTGCCGCTATATGAGCTTGCGAAGAAGGAACAATCACTTCAAAATGGTTAGATTTATGATAGCGCAAATTGATTCTTGTATCTTGTTGCTGCCTATATCATAAAATAATGTCTCCAAATGATTCTTTAAACTTGTATAAGCTTTAGTTTGGTAACAAGCCCAAATTAGTGCGTCTGTGCCTATGTAAGTTCGAGAATATATGTTCTTAAGTGGAGAATCAAGTCGCATGATTTAGATTTCCCCTCAAAGGGATTTCCTGAGTACAGGTCAGGTCAAAAGAAATATTGAAACAATATGAGTTGTAAGATCCTTAGGAGACGCTCGTTTCTCTATCGTTGATGTTGTATTTTATATTCATCTAGTAATCGTTGGGATAGTGGGAGCGACACTAAGTCAGTGGGAGCTAGTGTCTCGCATGAAAAGAATTCTCACATTCCACGAGTAAAAAAGAGTGAATATGAAATATTCCCCATCATCTATATGAGATTGAGTGGGTATCATTCACAATTACTTTTATGGGTGTTGATAAGTTGATAGATCATGTGACTTGACTTGATGCCATAAGTGTATAGTTATTGTGAAGGAAAAGACGAGTTGAATGACTAAGAACAAAGTCTAAGAGCTTGTTGATCTTCTGTCTAGGTGCATGACCCTTTGAAACATGTGGTTTCAATAGGTTAAGTGCTATATAGATGGGTTGATTAACATGTGTGTAGCTCAACTAAGGCGAGATGTTTACATTTGTTAGAAGAGCGTAATTTTTTTTTTTTGAGATGTTCTCCCTAAGTGGCAAGATTGCCTCATTTCGCCCGATATGTTATATATTGCCACTTTCGTCTAGATTTGTCCTGGATGATTGATGTTGACATAGTTCAGTGAAAGTTGAATCAGGGGATCTATGTGGATCATCCGACGAATTCAAGAAGTGGAGTAAGAGCACATTGATTACTGATCAAGAAGCTCCAGCTTGACTTGAATCACCATTGATTTCATTGAGCTATCATTTTGATAGGCCTACGATGGTCAATTAATTCATTGAACATATGTCAAAAGTTGTATCTCATTGTATATGGTAAAAATATGATGATTGGAAATAACATGGAGTTATCGCCACTCAGTGTTGGCTGTCTTTACACTCCATGGTCAAAGATCATATTCTTAGTAAAGAAATGATATCTTAGAAAGAAGAAAAGAACTGCTAGCTAATTTATGTAAGCACTGTCGAATTTTGATGTGTGCTATGTGCGTACTCAACAAGTCATGCACTTAATAGATTGGTGAGTAGATATCGAAGTGATCCATGCGCTAATGCGATGCCGACATGTGGGTACTTAGATATCTTAACAATTTGGTCTATGATTTGCTAGAGGAAAATTTGGCATCTTGAAATGATGCACATTGCGTGCACATTCATGATGCATTTTATTGTCTTGTGATAGTAAAACCACTTTGGTGTATTGTTTGGGCGCCAAACATTGGTGGTAGACCAAACATACTTACTCGATGCTTTACTTCACTTAAGAGTTTTTAAGATAGATAAATTATTCTCGTGCATACTTCTACCAAATGGTGTGGGCGTTGATCCCTTTTATGAGCCTTTGTTTGGAGAATGCTCCAAAGGCATGTGAGTCATTAGGGATTAAGTAGAATTGATCATGTGGCCTTTGAGAACATATTGTGATTAATGAGATATGTTAGATTCTCATTATGTGTTTGGTACTTAATTTGTGAGTTGTCACCAATCTTTGATTGGCCCTCTCACACGGGCAATTGCCCTGGCGCTACGAGAGCGAGCAGGATGAGACTTAAAAGATTGTGTCGCATAAGAAGGTTTGCAAATGATCGCCTTTGCGCTAGAGCACTGAGGAAGGTTAATAAGTATAATTAACAGTTGCCTTAACTAGTGGTTAAGATGAGATCCGAATTGGTCGATTATGAAGTATGTCCAAACTTCATAAAAGCCTGTTTGTAGCCAAATGTGCGAACTATTGTATGACATTTGGGAAGTGACTACGAGTAGTACGTAGGTTGGGCGCTTGAATAGCGACTGGACTAAGATTTGTATGATGTCTAGAGTATGACATGCCTAAATTGAGTGGGAGCTCCATCATAGCATGTATTCATACTACATGTGCTTTGAGGCGACTGCCTATGGAAAAGTGACTGAATGGGTCTCTACTTCGTCACTGTGTGAGCCCATATTATTTTCTTGTACCTTTTGAACTTTGGACCATGTCATGAGCCCATATTATGTGTGATCCGGTCTGTCGGAGCATGTCTAGGAAAGCTGTCAAGACCAAACTAATTGGCATGTGGGGCCGAGGAAGAATTAAGTTGTTAACGCACTTATGTTTTATGATTCATAGCTCGAGCGACTATGTCGATATGTGTTTGATTAGTCATGAATATAGAAACATATTTATGTGAGTCGAGCATGCTCTATTTATTTCATTGAGGGATCTAGAGATGTTTGATTGGGTGCGACCACTTGGTTTGGGGTACATAGCGAGTTATTGAGCTGTAGGGTTATGTTAGTTTGGTGATGATTTAATATAACTCTCCTCAGCTTTACTTTCTTGCTTGGTCGCACGCCTTATTCCCTGTATGAAAGAAGAGACGTGAGATGAGAACTATGAGGATGTAATTCGAATGAGTCGAGTCAAATATGTATGAGTGGGAGATATAGGGTGCAATTAGGTTGCATCCATATTTGAGATAATAGAGAGTCCTATTTAGATGAGGTTTATCTAGAAACCTCTCCCGTTAGGACTCTAACTGAGATATGAGATTGAGATATATATTGATATCTCCCCCTACTGTAGGTCCCAAGGGGTGTGGTGTAAGGTTTAGAAGCGGGGGGGGGGGGGTGAATAAACCTTACCAACTTTTCAGTTTTTTAGTCCTTTTAAAAATTTCAATAGAGTTAACTCAAATCAGCTAAGTCCTTGGGGGACAACTAGGTTGCTTTCTTCAGCAAAATTACCCACTCAACAGACTCGACTGAGCTGTTCGTAGTATAACTTACCTGCGTCACTTAACACTTAACTTTTTTAGATGATTTGGTTTTTTATAGCAGAAGACTTAACACCCTTGTTAATTTAAACACATTTTTAACACTTGTTTTTAGCAATGTTATTATTAGCTGGGTTAGCAATTTAACTTAACAACAGATATAAATGTATGCAAGAAAGTAAAGTGCTAAAAGTAAATGACACAAGTAAATTTTATAGTGGTTCGAGGATGGGGTAATTCTTCTAATCCACTCTTCTCCAACTCCAGGGGGAATCCACTAAGTAACAGATCAGTTTACAAAGTAGTTCTTCAGTCTAGAGACAACCTTGATCACACAGCTGGCTTCTCCTGCGACTCAGCTTGTTCACAATACAGTTGCCTTTCTACTTCAGTTCCCTTCAAACCCGTGGAATTGATCACACAGCCTTCCAACAAGCTTGAAACTTCTGGTTCGATCTTGAACCTTACTATAGCTCCTTCAAACTTGGAGAGTAGACCCCTTTTTCTCTTTAAATGTTTTCCTCTTCAACTAGTTGAAGTATTCTTTCCTTCACAGCGTGTGTTGGATCGAGTTCCTTCGAGTTTTAGGCTTGAAGAATTTCTTGATAAGGTTGAGAGAATATTTGCAGATATTGCTTACTTTCAGGTGCTTAGAATGTTTGATCTCTCATGTGTCATTCGTTGTATTCTTCACTCTCTTGATTCCTCAGCCTTTTGTAGTGCTCATTTGAAAATTTGCCCGTTGAAGAGATAGACTATTTTTAAATGACACTCTCTTGTTCGTTGGCTTGTCTGTTCTTGACCTGCAACATTGTTATGTTGACCCTTCCTCGTATTAAATGGATCTGCAGCGTCTCAGGGCCTGATAAAAGCTTCAGTGCTTCCTATTGGTTTATTTCTTTTGCATATTTCTGGGTCAAACACTTTAAGACAGGGCAGCTTGGGCTTATTACTATATTAAGTAATATCATTGACTTTCGTCCAACAGATTAATGTTAGTTGACTTGACTTGATTACTGCCTTCACCCCTTTGACTTGAGTCTGCTTCATCCTTTTAGGAAAGACTCAACTATCAGTTCAACTGGTAGACTTGGCTCTTTACTGACTTGAATGACATTTCTTCAACCTTTACTGAGCCTTCTATCTTGTCCACACTCAGCTGACACACACCTGGGTCTTCACTTTAGTCTTTAGTTGACTTCTTGCATTCTTCGACATAGCTGACTTCACTTAGCTCATGCAGTCCTATCTATTACAAAATAGAATTACAAGGAAAATGGGGCACCAACTTTCTATTCTAAGTTTTGCATGGTATCATCAAAATATAATAATAAATTTCCTAACAATTTCCCCCTTTTTGATGATGCCACAACTTAAACGAAAATTACAGCAAACACAAGCAGTGCAGTAACAAAGAATGTATGCTTTGAATATGTCAATTTTATTGATCATAGCATTCTTGTCCTTTACAAAGCTGTTTACAAAATGTACTCTATACACTGTATCAGAGTTTATATATACATTGAATTACAACATGTATCAGAGCAAAGTTACAAAGTAGGTGTTAGAGCATTATGGGTTTACAAACATACTTACAACTATGTATTTACAGTAGAGTAAAATACATGAAGGGGTTACAACCGTCTTCAATGCCTTGGCTGCTTCCTTCTTCTCTCTTCATCTTCAGCTCTCCTCATGTCTTCCTCTGCTCTTCTCCTTTTCCTCTCTTCTTCTTCTTTCTTCTTTTTCTCATAGGCACGCTTAGTCAGTGGTCATCCCTACGCCTTTTCCTCCCATTCGTGATTTACCCTCTCATTTTCAGCTTCTTGCCTCCTCATAGCTTCTTCATTATTGCGCATCACTTCTAAATTGGCAAGATGATTGTACCCAACCCAGTAGGTGATCCATTTCTTCTATGGAAAATGTACTTTTTGTCTTTTGGTCTTGGCTGTGGTTGAGTGCCTCTGCCTCTTCCACTGCTTCCAGACCTTCCCCTTCATCTTCCTGACTCAGCTCCTCCTCCTCGGGAGTGTCTTTGTCTTGTGCTTTTCCGGCCTAAGTGAGTTCCGAACTCTCGCCTATCACCGTGATTTACATAACTCAAGGCCCTTCTCCCAATACAAGTCCCACGCCTGTAGGAGAGTCAAGTTCTTGAAATAGCCTTCTGCTTCCAGAGTTTGAAATTCCTCTAGTGATCTGGGTTCAGATCCAACATCGGGCATTGTGATTTCATTAGGAGGTTTGATCATTGGGGAATCCTTTAATAATCTTGTTGGGGGACCATCATACCTTTTCTGTATATCCTTAATACGCTTAGAATGCTTCTCAGCCACCTTCTCAAACTCAGCTTCGATGGCTCTTCTTGATTCTTTAACTTTAGCCAACTCGACTTTACTTTCCACCGACTCTTTAGGTAATTTGTCAAGAGTGTTCTTCATACCTCTCATTCTTTGGAGTTTTGGTAAAAATAATTTTTAGAGGGGGTTTTTCACTAAACTTCCTTCCCCCTTAGTTGCATCTCCTTTATTCTCCTCCTCATAACTCCCTTGCCATTCTTTTAATTCCCTCATAGCTTTTTCTTCCCCTTTTTTGGCATCATCACCAAAAGGTAGAGGCAGGCCATGGAACATTCCACTGAGGATGAAATCAAGTCGGCTGTTGGTTGCATCGTGCTTATCATGTGACTTGGAGTAGGTTGTTAGGAACTTAGACTGCATAGCCTTCGACTCAGCTACCATCAACTTCATTTCTGTTTGGAGAACACTAATCTGCTGACTTATGTTGGTCTCCAATCTTGTAATTTCGTTCTTGTGCTGCAACTTGAGTAACTCCATGTCCGACTTATGAGATTTCTCCATCCTCACAATGTGATCCCTTTGCCTCTGCTGGAACTTGAGATTATCAGAGCTCCATACCACTAACTCTGCGAATAGAGACTTAAAGTAGCGGACTTGCTCTCTTCTCATAGCCAATGTTTGTCCAACCCATTCTTGGATTCTCAATACAACTCAGCGAATATCTCCATTGATGTTGGCATCACGATTATCCAATCTTTGGTCTAATGATGCAAAGTCGTGCTCCATTTTCTTGATCTCAGCACCAATGGCTTTAAACACCTTCCGGAAGTCGGCTGTCGAAGCTGACTCATCCTCTGGCCAAACTGCATCAAAATCAAAACCTATAGGCACCATTGTTGTATCAGCTGGAGTTCTGCATTCTTCTGGTATGACGTGGACGGTGTACTTGGCTTGTTCCGCAGCTAATTCAGCTTCTAGGGAGGTAATTGGGCTATAAAATGAAATACGTTCTCGAACAAATCATCTAGGTAAATAGGGATTCCTGCAACTTCAGCTTGTGGAACATTTCCTTTCTCTTTTCGAATTGCTTTAGCGCGACTTGCCTCAGCTGATCCAACTTCATCTAATTAGGAGCAAAATTGTGTTGTTAATTGCTCTTGGTGATTGAGTTTCAAATTGAGCAAACAGATGAGCCTACTTAGCTGACTGACCCTCAGCTGTCTTAACAACTTCCTCGGTATCAGTTGGGGCCTCTTTATCAATTGTTTGGTCCTCTGCTGACTTATCAGCATCATCGGAGTATGATGGTGCCATTAGGGGTGGCCCATCAACCAATACATATTTCATCGGAGCAGCTTTATCACTAGCTTCACTCCGAGAGGCTTGAGAATACTCAGCTGTGTCCTTGCTAGATTCAGCAATGGGGGTGGACTCAGTTTCATCTTCGGAGTCTAGGAATTCAATGTCAACATGTTTCCGTGAATCTCGAAGGGCACTGATTTCTTCTTCTTCTACAGCGGCCTCCATTTGAGAAATTTTCTCATTTACAGCTTCTTTACCCAAGGAAGTCTCAACCTCCTTTGGGCCTTCTACACCCTCAAAGCGATATCAACCACCTGGGGACATCTATATCCCGTGTGCGCCTCAACCACATCGAGTGCGTGTGGTGAGAGCTTCCCCCTCAGCTGGAGCACCAGCTAAGTTAAGAGTAGTGGGGTTGCTCTGCACCTGAGATTTGACTGTTGTTCCCTTTGAGTGTTCAGCTGTGGGGGCATGTGTCTCAACACCTTCTGCAGGAGTTGGCATGGCTAGGGTGCCCACGTCATCACCTTTCCTAGCTTCGTCGCCAATCTTCTGACTGCCATTTTCTGAGTGCACGGGGGATGTGTTGGCAGCAATAGTGACAACTATGGTGTGCACCATATCCATAAGGTTAGAGCGAGGAGAGATTCGACTCTCGTGCATGGCTATAGATTCTTTGATGGCCTGTTGGAATTCAGCTTTCTCTCCTGCTACAACAGTATCGATCTCCTCTATGTCATTGTCAGTTGATTCCATTTCATGCTCAGGTCTATCAGTGAATAGGCACATCTTAGATTTCTCAATAGCATTGGCTTTCTCCAAAGCTATTTGTTTTACATCGTCCTTCATGTCACGAAGGATAGTCATACATTAATCTTCATCAAGGGCAAAGCGGATAAAGATGTTCCCCAGGAAGCTTAGGAGCTCCTCTTCTTCGTCTATGTACTATGGGTGCTCAAATTGTTGTCGAGAGTAACTCAGCTTCCAATTTCTCCATTCCCTCAATCTCTGTTGAATATGAGGATAGACAGGAGATAACATCATCACATCATCATCGTCATTTCCATCTTCCTGAATAGTGGCAAGTGGAGCTTGCTCCTCCTTAGATTCATTTGCATCCGTTTGAGGGGATTGGACAACTCTTTCCTCATGAAGCTCAGCTATCTCAGGTCCTTGCACTTCCACAGCTGTCTCTCGAATAGCTGGGTCTTCTACAATTTGCTGATCGACATCAGCAGTCTTCTCAGCGTCCATGGTAGCTGCATCTCCATCAATTTTTTCTTTCGACTGCTCCTCTTGAGTTTCGAAAGTCTCTTTCTTAGGATTCTCAAGCTTTCTTAAGTTCAGACTTCTTGAACAGTCTTCTTCTCTTGGTCTGAACAAGAGGAATTTCATCCTCTTCAGCTTCTTCTGCGGTGGCTTCTGGCCCCAACATCTTCATCCTTTTCGCAGTAGCTGGCTTGCGAGGCACAACTGTGCGCTTCTTCTTCACGATCGAAGAAGGTTTAGATTTGGCCTTCTCGGTCTCGGCAGCTGGGGCAGGGGGCTTTGGATTTGGCTACTGGGGCACGTTCCTTTGGCTTAGTTGGAGGGGCATGAGCCTTCTTCGACTTGGCTACAGGGGCAGGTGCTGGCTTAGCTACAACAACTCTCTTTTTCTGGATTGGCTTAGGAGAGAGAGCTGGAACGGTTTCAGCTGTGTCTTCCTGAGCAGGGTTAGCTGACTCACCCTCACTTGTGTCAGCTTTTCTTGCATGCGCTTGTCTCTGAGCACCTGATAGATTAGCCTTGAACATTTTCTTGTTAACATGGAATCCCTTTCACCTCCATGAGATGGCTAGTCACTAGGCCATATCCCAGTGAGCCTCCAAACGTTCCATCCTCATTGATGGTCTTGTTGATCACGTTCTGGCAAATATGGCTGAAGACAAACTCAACCGAGTTTATCTTCTTTTCTTCCATGATCACAGCCATCACCACCAGCTTAGTTCGAGGCAGCTGGTTAAAGCTGCCGAACTTCATGTCGACACATTTGGACAAAATGTCCATCAGTTTGTGGTAATCATCTTTAATTGAAGCCTTCTTGGCTGTATAGACAGCCTCTGCAGCTGACTCAGGCTTGGCAATTTCCTTCCAAGCAGTAGCTAGGTTCACGTCTTTCTCAACAATCTCCTTAAGCCCTTCAGTAGGCAGTTTGCAGTGTTCAGCAAGGTCAGCAACATAAACTTCTTCCAAATACGTATGAGAATACTCCATCGTGAGAAAATCCTTCAGACCAGATTTCTCGAGTTTGTCAGTGATCTTCTTCACTAGGGTCTTATCAGCACCCTGTTTCAGCATCCCCTTGAAGTCGACTGTAGATCCTGGGTGGATCTTCTCGGACATCTTAACGTAGTCATACGTGGCTTCCATTTTTGTAGAAAATAAATAGTGAATGAAATGAAAAATCTCGATTTTGAAAGTAGGGTTTTGCACTTGCACAGAGAGAATTTCCTTTGCGTGTTGAACACGAGAGAGTTTTATGAGTAGAGAGGAAATATGTTTTGGCTTCTATTGGACTTGAAAGGACGGTTTCTGGAATTTGAAAATTTTGATCACAATCAACGGTCAGGATTTAACCTTTGAAACTGCATTAATTTTCCCCCATTAAATGCAGCAGCATTTATATCTAATCATAGGCTAAACATGCAGCTTTTCTTCTGACATCATAATTACGCTGACGTAATCCTTAAATACATTCATGCTCGCAAAAAATGACTGCGTTTTGTCACTTAGCTCATGAATAACTCAGGTAACTTCCAAAAGTGACTTAACTCTGCTTCACATTAGATCACTCAGTTGTCAGCTAACTTGATACAACTGATTTCCAGTCTTGGTTGTTTCACTTGGCTAAAATATGAAACTTGCTTATTTTTCTTTCTCTCTTCTTTGTCTCTGCTGATTAAGTCTTCTGAGTGTCCTAACTCAGCTCAATTAACCCTAGTTCATTCTTAAGCTCTTCAAATCTTGATTCACATAACGGCTTTGTGAATATGTCAGCTAACTGCTTATCAGTTGAGATGTATTCCAAGGTGATGTCTTTCTTTTCAACATGATCTCTTATAAAATGATATCTGACATCAATGTGCTTTGTTCTTGAGTGCAATACTGGATTCTGAGTGATTGCAATAGCACTAGTGTTATCACACATAATTGGAATTTCTCTTTCTTCTATATCATAGTCTCTCATCTGCTGTCTCATCCATATAACTTGGTCACAATAGCTTCCCACAGCTATGTACTCTGCTTCAACTATGGATGTAGCCATTGAATTTTATTTCTTGCTAAACCAAGAAACCAATCTATTTCGAAGCATTTGACAAGTACCTGATGTACTCTTCATGTCCACTCTACATCCAGCATAGTCTGAGTCTGAGTAACCTACTAGCTTGAATCCTCATTCCTTTGGATACCATAAGCCAACTCTTGGCGTCCTTTCAAATACATTAGGATTCTCTTAGTCATGCGATCATGTGACTCTTTTTGGTGCATATTAAAATCTAGCACATACACCTCTACAAAGAAAGGTGATGTCTGGCATGCTTGCTGTTAAATAGAGCAAAGATCTAATAAGGGCTTTATATCTAGTTTGATCAACAGCTTTGCCATCTGCATCCATATCCATCTTGATTGAAGTGTTCATAGGAATCTTTATTGATGACTTCTCTTCCATACCAAATATCTTCATTAATTCTCTGGTATACTTGGTTTGACTTATGAAGGTTCAATCCTTCATTTGCTTGACTTGAAGTCCTAAGAAGAAAGTCAACCCTCCCATCATGCTCATTTCAAACATCCCTTGCATGAGGTTTGAGAACTTGTCACACTGCTCTTTGTCTGTGGATTCAAAGATGATATCATCCACATATATTTGAACAAGCAATATACTCTCTCCATTTTGAAATCTAAAGAGTGTTCTGTAATTAGAAATTGTGACAATGTGTCATACCATGCTCTTGTTGTTTGTTTCAATCCATACAATGCCTTCTTGAGCTTGTAAACTTTTTCTCCAATAGATTTCTGGTCAAAACCTGGAGGTTGTTCAACATAGACTTTTTCCTCTAAAAGTCCAATCAGAAATGCACTCTTCACATCCATTTGATATACAATGATGTTCTTGTATGCAACATAAGCAAGAAACATCCTTATTGCTTCCAATCTAGCAACAGAAGAAAAGGTTTCATCAAAATCTATACCTTCCTCTTGGTAATACCCTTTGGCTACCAGTATTGCTTTATTTCTAACAACATAACCTTCCTCATCCATCTTGTTCGTGAATACCCACTTAGTACCAATAACAATTTGCTGAGTAGGCCTTTGGACTAATTACCATACTTTGTTTTTTTCAAACTGATTCAGCACTTCTTGCATAGCCTGGATCTAATGTGTGTCTTCTAAGGTTTGAGATAAAACAAGTGATTAACTCAGGTGGATGGTCTCTCATCCATCTCACATGCTAAGCTCTGGATCTGGTTCTTATGCCATATCTAACATCTCCAATGATTAACTCAGGTGGATGGTCTCTCAGCCATCTCACATCTAGTTAGAGTAAGTTTGCTGGATTCAGCCGTCTTGCAGCTAAGTTGTCTTGAACAACTTCTTCATCATCATTCAACCGCAGACCTTCGAGTTGTCTTTGAGATTCAGCTATCTCATCATCTTCAAGGCTGAGTGCTCTCACATCTGCATCAACATAGGGACTCTTCTGCATAGTTGGTTGATTCTGCTTCTCAGCTAACTCATCAATGTCTTCTCCATTTACATTTGGCTCATCAAACACCACATGGATAGACTCTTTTGTGACCATATTCCTCTTGTTTAGCACTATATAGGCTTTACTTTCAGCTGAGTATCCCAAAAAGATACTTTCATCAGCTTTAGCATAAAAAACCTTCAAATTATCCTTTCCATTATTGTGGATGAAGCACTTACATCCAAATATCTTGAAATATCCAACATTTGGCTTTCTCCCTGTCCTGATCTCATAGGGAGTCTTGGTTAATTGCCTATTGATCATGCATCTATTTTGAGTATAACATGTTGTATTTATGGCTTCAACCCAAAATCTCTTAGGCAATCCATCTTTAGCAAACATTGTCCTAGCAGTTTCCTTGAGAGTTTTGTTCCTTCTTTCAGTTACTCCATTCTGCTGTGGAGTCCTTGCAGCTGATAACTCATGAGTAATACCATTTTCAACACAATACTGAGTTATAATCCCATTGACAAACTCAGTTCCCCTGTCAGATCTTATCTTTATAATGGTGTGGCTCTTCTTATTTTGAACTCTTCTCATCAGTTGAGGTAATTTCTGCAGTGTTTCCTTCTTTTTACACATGAAAATTGTCCATGTATATCTTGAATAATCATCCACCACCACCAAAGTGTATTTTTTTCCATTGATGCTAGCTGGCTCAACAGGACCAAATAAATTTATATGCAACAGATGTAATATCCTTGTTGGAAAAAGATTTGGCTTATCCTTGAAAGATGATTTGATTTGCTTTCCCATTTGGCATGCATCACATATGATTTCTTTCTTGTATACTGAGTCAGGCAATCCTTCCACAAGATGACTTCTTGCAAGCTTATGGATTGTCTTGAAATTCAGGTGACTCAGCTTCTTATGCCACAACCAACTGGATTCGGCTGTACTCTTGGCTAGCAGATATGTGCTTGGTGTAGTAGTTGACCAATCCACTACATACATGTTTTTCTATCTTGTTCCTTGCAGCACTATTTTATTTGATTCAACATCTTTGATCTGGCATATTCTCATGTTGAATCCCACATTATAGCCTTTGTCACAGAGTTGGCTGATGCTTAGTAGATTGAAATTTAGACCTTCAACATATGCAACATCTGTGATCTCTAGTCCATATTTCTTTATGGATCCTGTGCCTTTGATTTCCCCTGGAGCTTCATTTCCTCCAAATATGACTTTTGCACCTTTGATTTCCTTGAGTTTTGACAGATTCCTTTTATTCCCTATCATATGTCTGGAACAACCACTATCCATGTACCAGATGATCTGACTCTAAGAGGTTTTCATCTATCAGTTTCATAATCATAATGCACATTAGCAAATTGGTTGGGGGTTTTAAGATCATACATCTGTCTTTTTGTCTATATGCCTGTGTGAGTGTTTGAGCATTTGCTTTCTTGGGGTAATAGTCGAATTTCTGGGTGTTGTGCCTAGGTGCATATGTGTGCTGATAGTAGCTCTTTGGCATTGGGAATGACCTTTGCTGAGGTTGAGGTCTTTGCCACTTTGGCTTGTATCCCATAGGTTTGCTGATATTTCACTTGGTTATTCCAATCAGCTTGGTTTGGATAGTTTCCACCATTCCCATCATATGTATTTCTTTGATGAAATCTCTGGGGCTTTTGGTAGCTCTGTTTGGCTTTTACAGAGTAAATTCTCTTGGGAGTCTGCTGATTGACTTTTCTAAATTTCTTTTAAATTTGTCTATTAGCATACTCTATTGGCTTCTTTCCTTTTCCTTTGTATCCAAGGCCAGTATGATTGTGATTGTGTTTTGGTGTCGATGTTAGTGCAACATATGGTGTTTTGGGCTTTTGGATTCCCTCATTGCTTGAAGATCCTTTTTCCAAAATCACTTTGGGAGTTTGACTATACACATAGGAATTGAATCCTATGCATGTCTTGTCTCCACACTCTTTTTGACTCATTATAAGTTCATCCAATGATTTGGATGCTTTTGTAAATGAGGCAATTCTTTTTCTCTCTTTTCAGTAGCAGCTAACTCTGCTAAGATCTTGGCATTTTTAGCCTTCGGCTTAGTGTTCTCATCAGCTATTTGACTTAGAGTACTAAGCTCTTTAGTCAACTATGAGTTTTGGCTTTTAAGCTGGCAGTTTTCCTCATTTAAAAGTGTGTGGGAGGTTTTAATGTGATCAAAATCTTTCATCATTTTGCCTAATGAATCATAAAGATCTGTAGGTGATGAAGTGTGTGTATCATAGTCACTATCACTACAATCTGAATGAGATGAGTCAGATCAAGGCCTCTTCCTCAGTATCACTTGAGTAGTCAACTTCACTGATGTCCGAGTCTACTGGCTCTTTACACTTAGCTGGTTCAGCAGTCTCAACAGCTAACATGGTTATCTTCTTTTCTTGTCTTCTTTCCCTGAAAACTCTTTTTCATCCTCATTTCTATATTTGTTGACTGGTGGATAAGAACAGTCAACAACAAAGTGTCCTGGTTGTTTGCAATTCCAACACAGGTTTTCAGCTCTCTGATCAGCTCTCTCAGCTCTCTGATAGTCAGCTCTTTGATGTTCAGCTCTCTTGGGTGGCCTGTCGTTCCTTGCTTTGGAAGGTGTTGAATGTCTCCTGGAGGTCTCACCCTTGTTTTTTTTGTAGTTCTTGTTAAAGAATTTGTTGAACCTTTTTACCCTGAGAGCAATTTCCTCTTGGTTAATGGTCTCCTTTGGCTTAGCTTTCTTCCTTTCACTAGCCATCAGTGCAGCTGTCTTGGGTACAGCTGTCTCCTCCTGCTCCTTTCTTTTCAGCTCAAACTCATAGGCTTTGAGGTCTGAGAACAACTCATGATTTGATGTTTTTGAGAGGTCCATGGAGTGTCTCAGGGCCATAACCTTCATTTCCCATTCAGCTGGGAGGGCTCTTAGAATCTTCATGCACAACTCCTTTTGAGTGTACTCTTTCTTAAGAGCTGAAAGCTCATTTGTGATCTCCGTGAATCTGGCATCCAACTGATCCAGACTTTCACCTACAAGCATTTTAAAATTTTCAAATTTTTTAACAGCAACAGTTAATTTATTCTCTTTAGTCTGTTCTGATCCTTCACAAATCAGGGTTAGCTTATCCCAGATTTCTTTGACTGATTTGCAAGACTTGACTTTATTGAACATAACCTTCTCCAATGTCTTGTAGAGAATATCTTTGGCCACATTGTCCAGGTTGTATCTCTTTCTATCTTTATTTGTCCATTCACAGCAAGGTTTCTCAACCATGGTGATGCAGTCTAGCTCTCTTTGCAACATCCTCACCTTTATCTTGAGGTGCTCTTCTTACAGCAGTGTTAACTTTGAATATTTGCAGTGGCCCATCCTCTATCACAAGCCACATTTCATCGTGTAAGGCTGATAGGTGAGCTTGCATGCGAATCTTCCAGTAATCAAACTCTTCCACAATAAACATAGGAATATGAGTTAGATTGACTTCCATGATAATAACTTTGCTTTTTGAAATGAAGAACTTTGAAAAACACAAGTGTTATATCTTTTGAAAAATATTGAGATCTAGTTCAATAACCAGGGCGGAAGGCTCAATGAGCCAACCGCTCTGATACCACTTGTAGGTCCTAAGGGGTGTGGTGTAAGGTTTAGAAGGGTGGTTGAATAAACCTTACCAACTTTTCAGTTTTTAGTCTTTTTAAAAATTTCAACAGAGTTAACTCAAATCAGCTAAGTCCTTAGGGGACAGCTAGGTTGGCTTTCTTCAGCAAAGTTACCCACTCAACAAACTCGACTGAGCTGTTGATAGTATAACGTAGCTGCGTTAGCTAAAAATTAATTTTTTAGATGATTTGGTTTTATACAGTGGAAGACTTAACACCCTTGTTAATTTAAACACGTTTTAACACTTGTTTTTAGCAATGTTATTATCAGATGAGTTAGCAATTTAACTTAACAACAGATATAAATTTATGCAAGAAAGTAAAGTGCTGAAAGTAAATGACACAAGTAAATTTTATAGTGGTTCGAGGATGGGGTAATTCCTCTAATTCACTCTTCTCCAACTCCTAGAGGAATCCACTAAGTAATGTGATCGATTACAAAGTAGTTCTTGATGTAGACAACCTTGATCTCACAAATGGCTTCTTCTCGCGACTCGAACTTCTTCACAAGATAGTGCGTTGCTACTTCAGCTCCCTTCAAACCTTTGGAATTGATCACACACCCTTCCAACGAGCTTGAAACTTCTGGTTCGATCTTGAACCTTTCTACAACTCCTTCAAACTTGGAGAGTAGACCCCTTTTGTTATTTAAACTTTTTCATCTTCAACTGGTTGAAGTATTCTTTCCTTCACAACGTGTGTTGGATCGAGTACCTTCGAGTTTTAGGCTTAAGGAATTTCTTGATAAGCTTGAGAGAATATTTGCAGATATTGCTTGCTTTGAGTTGCTTAGAATGTTTGATCTCTCGTGTGTCATTCGTTGTATTCTTCTCTCTTGTTTCCTCAGCCTTTTATAGTGCTCATTTGAAAATTTTCCCGTTGAAGAGATAAACTATATATTTTCAAATGACACTTTCTTGTTCGTTTGCTTATCTTTTCTTGACCTGCAACATTGTGATGTTGACCCTTCCTCGTATTAAATGACTTTGCAGCTTTTCAGGGTCTGACACAAGCTTCAGTGCTTCCCATTGGTTTATTCCTTTTGCATATTTCTTGGCCAAACACTTTAAGATAAGACAGCTTGGCCTTATTACTATATTAAGTAATATCTTTGACTTTCGTCCAATGGATTAATGCCAGTCGACTTGACTTGACTGCTGCCTTTACCCCTTTGACTTGAGTCTATTTCATCATTTTAGGAAAGACTCAACTGTCAGTTCAAATGGTGGACTTGGCTCTTTACTGACTTGAGTGACACTTCTTTAACCTTTACTCAGCTGTTCCTCAGCTGGATCTGCTTTAGTCGAGTCTGAGCCTTCCATCTTGACCACACTCAGCTGACAAACAGTTGGGTCTTCACTTCAGTCTTCAGTTGACTTCTTGCATTCTTCGACATAGCTGACTTCACTCAGCTCATGCAGTTCTATCTATTACAAAATAGAAATACAAGGAAAATGGGGTGTCAACTTTCTATTCTAAGTTTTACATGGTATCATCAAAATCTAATAATAAATTTCCTAACACCTACAATATCAATTGAATTGAAATATCTTCTCCCACATAGAAAGAATAATCTCTCTCCTAAACTTTCTCTCTACGATTTTCTTCTTGAAGCATCACCAAAGTTCTCGTAGGGTTTAAGGTGTGCACATTAAAGTAAATAATTTTAGTAATTATTTACACCAACGAGAAAGGCGGTTCGTGATCTTGTTTATGGTTCAACCAATCTACGGAGTTCATTCATTGTTTGCAGTTTTAATCAAGAAGAGGCTTGTAGATAGTTTATTCATAGATCAAAAGGAGGTTTGTAGACGGGCTCAATTCTGGCTATGTGGATCAACAGTTCCGCTGCAAATAGGTATACTTGATCCACCTTATATGTGCAAATATGTGATTTAGATATGAGCCCATATTTGCTAACCAATATGATACTTGTTGGTCCAGATATATGACGTTATAGCTACTTCGATCATAATCAACAGGAGATGTTGAATTTGGATTGAATTTTTGCCGAAAGTTTAGTTTGTATTGTCAGATGATTGTAAATGATAGAATAATTTGTCTGGATTTTCTTGTAATGGTAGTTTTATCAAGAAATGAAAAGTTAAGTATAGGCATTGGTAGGTATACCAAATTTTGTTTTGAATAAACAGTTGATGGTTTTAAAAGATTCTTGTTCAATATCATTATTGTGTTCCTCCTAGTTGAATTTTTCCAGTGCCTAATTATTGGTAGATAAGTTAATAACAACACCATTTATTTGTTTGTTCGATTTTCTTGCTGTAGTAGACATGATTAACAATGAATCAGTTGTTGTTTTCTCCTACTACTGAATGGCTTTGCATTTTTTCATGTTTTTTTTTATGTTTTCCTTCACTCGAGTACCTAAGTTGAGGCCACTTTTCAGGTAAACAATGTTGGGATTCTTGGAACGCTTATGGACGATCATGCTCAGGTATCTTAGTCAGGGGCTACCATTGAGGTAAGTCTGCTGTCTTGCATTGTCTGTTATAAACTTTTTAATTATTGCTGGATAAATTTTTTGCTTGAGTTTACAGATAAATAATATTCCTCCAATACGAATCACCAATAATATTAGTACATCCAACTAAGATAATGTCTAAATGTGTGTGTAAGTATTGCATTCTTAAATGGCACTTATCTTAATTTCTCTCCTATTGGACCTCTCCACCCAACTCTGTTTTATTGAAATAAATAGTGATATTACAAATACTACCTCTGACATTTAGG
The DNA here is from genome assembly GCA_016081115.2 of Rehmannia glutinosa. NCBI lineage: Eukaryota > Viridiplantae > Streptophyta > Magnoliopsida > Lamiales > Orobanchaceae > Rehmannia > Rehmannia glutinosa. The sequence continues at coordinate 39,363,698 of CM071925.1, read as the reverse complement.
CTAATTGTATAAATCTTCAATTATCTTTTAAAATTACAATACCCCTTAATGTGTCACAAACATTCATTTGAGGGTGCAGTCTGCAAAATAGAAAGAAATACCAATGGTGTCTTTGCAATTTTGAAGGATAATTTTTTTTCGTAATTCGGGTAAACGTTACCGATATTTTTTGTAATTATTCCAAATAAATAATATTTTCAGTTGTTAACTGTCCTTTCTCTTACTATATGTGCAGACAACTGTAGTGAGATAATGAATCAGACCTTGACTTAACAACAAAATGTCGAAACAAACTATTACGGTGCCACAAAAACTACTGAAGCACTGCTTCCCCTTCTTCACCTTCTTCAGCTCTCTGATTAACCAAGGATTGTTAATGTATCCTCTTCAATGGGAAAGCTTAAGGTACTTGTATCTTCAATTTCAAGCTTCTACTTCAGATAAGTTAAGTCCTATGAAGCAGTAATTTGACAACAAGTATTGAGTTTGCTTTTAGAAATCGGAGATAGTAATACCAAAGAACCTTCTATGTATACAACAAATCATATATAGAAGGGATAATTACAAAAACTACCCTGAGATTTAGTGTAATTATAAAAAAAATTCAGTTATCTTTCAAAATTACAAGCACCCTTTAAAGTGCTACAAATTAAATATCATCTTGAGTCATTGTGGCTGTTGATTAGCAGTCATAATCTGACAGTCCTGATTGATGTGAACCATGGGTTGCACCCAATGTGAAGGGGCACCGGTGATTGTTAAATTCATTTTCACTTTGAAAAATGGAAAGATGGCTGCCAAATTCATTTGACCAATTTAATGAAGCATCTTTTATCTACCTTTGTGATTGTTAAGTTGGTTTTATACCAACGTAATGAGTGTTCTAGACTAGGATTTTGCTTGTTTTCAGGTATTTGAGTGTCATTTGAGTCGAGTTTGTGTCATTTGTTGTCGTTTGAGAGTCGGGACTGGTCTTGGTAGCTAAAATTGAGTAAAAACGATGAAAACCGTGTTTGGGGGGCGAAGAACGCAATTTAGAAATGAAGAAAAGCGGAACAATATCGAGCACGGACGAAAGCCCAGTCGGGGTCAAAAATCAAACAGTGGCACAGGCCAGGTGCGCGCTGCAGCGCCACTCCGTGCGCGTTGCAGCGTGCTGTGGACGATAATGCGCAACAAGGCAGGGCGCGCTGCAGCGCCCAATGGCCAGGGCTGCAGCGCGCGTAAGGTAGGGGAGAAGGACGCACGGGCGTGTAGCAGCGCACCATTTCCAACGCTACAGCACGCGTTACTGGGCTGAACACGCTGAGCTAATTCCTTGGGCTTTTTGGACGGATTGTTTAGGGTTTCAAGCCTATAAATAGAAGAAGTGACGTACAAACTGGGGTTGGACATTTTTTGAGAGCACAAGGGACGATTTTGAGCAAGGAGAAAGAGTTCAGGACGAGATTTGAAGGCATCTATCTTCTGGAAATAGAGAAGATTCCTCCTTCAATCATTCTGAATTATTTTTCTAGTATCTTTGTTGAACCCTATCGATGTATGATTATTTCTTCACGAGTTTTTATACATTAATTATGAGCTAAACCCATCTTTCTAGGGGATTGATGTAACTTACGTTTGAACCTATGTTTTGATTTCCAGTTTATGAAATTCACATATTATTTAATCTATTTGTGCTATTTGATTTGATTGCATCTGGATTATCTGATCAATAATTTAGATTTATTGGCATGTTTGGTTTGACGCTAAAGAGAGGTAATTGAACGCCTGGCCATAGAATAGTACAACTTAGGGTTTCATAGAATCGAGAGGTTTATGAATCTTTTGAAGCCTGTGATAGAATATTCATTGAGCGCATTAGGGTTTAATTTATGATTTTTATAGAGATATCAAAATCAGAAATTGGAACCTAGAATCACTTGGCACTCGAAAGAGGAAGTGATAAACGGTAGGAATATTGGCTTATAGATTGATAACTTGTGATTAATAAACTGGATTGAAAACATAGGGGATAACTAGGTGAAATCAACCCTCTAGAATTCATCTTCTACGTGTTTGATAAATTGTTCGAACCAACTGTTAGTTTAATTTTAGTTTCATTTTTAGTTTAATAAACAAATCATCTCTTTTCGATTTCTGGATAGAATTAAGCTATTTTAATTATAGTACTTAGTATAAAATTTGATAACAATCCCTGTGGCGACGATAACCCTACTTTCAAAACCTATACTAAAACTTGACACCGTACGCTTGCGGTAAGAATTTTGCTATCAAGTTTTTGGCATCGTTGTCGGGGATTGTTTATCCTATTTTAAACTAATACTATTACCAAGTAGTCTTAATCCTAATCTAGACTAGTTTAGGAATTATAATTTCGTTTTTCTCATTTGACTTGTCAGTTTATGCGAGATTCTAAAGATACTAATTTGCTTCCGTTTGATCCAGAGATTGAAAGGACACTTCGAGCAATCAGAGCAGCAAAACAAGCACAAAATCGAGCAATGGCAGAAGACGGAGACAATGAGAATAATGGAAATCGGGTTGTGAATGTGCCACCACAGCCTGAGGCACAAGAAAAGGCAATCCGAGATTATTTCCGGCCGGCTATGAACCACAACTACTCTGGAATTGTGCGCCAACCCATAAATGTGAATAATTTCGAATTGAAACCGGGCCTCATAAGCATGGTTCAGCAGAATCAGTTTGGGGGGAGTCCAGTGGATGATCCAAATACACATTTGGTTACATTCTTGGAGATTTGTGACACCATCAAGATGAATGGTGTGTCTGATGAGGCAATTAGGTTGAGGCTTTTCCCGTTGTCACTCTGGGATAAAGCCAGACAGTGGTTACAGACGTTCGCACCTGGGAGTATCTCTAGCTAGGATGATCTGACTGAAAAACTCATTACAAAGTTCTTCCCTCCCAGCAAGACGCTCCAACTGAAAAGCGAGATAGCGCAATTCCAACAGATCGACTTTGAGCCATTGTATGAAGCTTGGGAACGATATAAGGATCTGTTGAGAAGATGCCCACAGCATGGTTATGCGGACTGGCAGAGGGTCCAATACTTTTACAATGGTTTTAACGGCCATACGAGGACAATATTTGATGCAGCAGCAGGGGGCACTTTGATGGCTAAAACTCCGACTGAGGCATTACTTCTTCTTGAAGAAATGGCCACAAACAGCTATCAATGGCCCTCTGACAAATTAGTACCAAGGAAAGTTGCTGGTGTTCTTGAGCTGGATCATATGTCGGCATTAGCATCCCAATTATCATCGTTGTCGAAACAACTGGCCATCATGAATTCGGGTGGAACACCGCAACAATCCGAAATACCACCAGCGGCCGTTCAGGAGGTTGCAACATTCGATGCCGAGCAAGCCAACTATGTGAATAACCGAGGCTTTAATAATAGAGGTACTCAGTTACTGACTCATTATCATCCGGGACTTTGCAATCATGAGAATCTCTCCTACATCAATAATAGAAACGTGTTGAATCCACCTTCGAGTTATACCAATCCGTCTAGCTCTAATGCACCTGTAGGTGAGAAGAAACAGTCGCTCAAAGATATACTCGGTTCGTTTATTGGAGAGACCAGAAATCGGCTGAATAGGAGTGATGCACATATTGACAATTTGGGCATAAAAATGTCTACTATGGAGACACACCTTAGATCATTGGAGACCCAAATGGGACAGTTAGCAACCGCCATAAGCTCTCAGCAAAAGAAAGAAAATTTTTCAAGTAATACTGAGGTGAATCCGAGGGAACATAGCAAGGCCATCCAATTGAGGAGTGGTATTGAATATGATGGTCCTAAGCTTCCCTCTCATGCCACCCAAGAGAAGCCTTCTGATTCTGATTTACCTAATGAGGAGGAGTCGAAATAAGAAGAAGATAAGCAGAGCAACGAGCAAACGGAGGCTAACAAGCCTGAATCTGCTCCCACTCTTGATTTTGCATTTCTAGTGCCTAACTCACTCCCCTTCCCTCAGAGATTTCAGAAAAAGAAGCTAGATTCTCAATTTTCGAAGTTCTTGGAGATTTTTAAGAAAATTCACATCAACATCCCGTTTGCTGATGCACTCGAGCAAATGCCTGATTATGCTAAATTCATGAAGGATGTGATGTCTAAAAAGAGGAAGTTGGGCGAGTTCGAGACTGTAAAGCTTACAGAAGAATGCAGCGCTATTTTTCAAAGGAAGCTACCACAGAAATTGAAAGATCCGGGAGTTTCACTATCCCTTGTACTATTGGTGATTCTATTTTTAACAAAGCCCTTTGCGATCTGGGTGCTAGCATTAATCTTATGCCATTGTCTTTTTTCAGGAAACTAGGTCTTGGAGAGGTGAAGCCATCCACCATCACCCTACAATTGGCGGACAGATCGCTTACATATCCGCGAGGCGTAATCGAAGATGTTTTGGTGAAGGTGGACAAGTTCATATTTCCGGCAGACTTTGTTTTACTGGATATGGAGGAGGATAGAGAGGTTCCATTGATTTTGGGAAGACCATTTTTGGCCACTGGTCGTGCACTGATCGATGTTCAACGACGTGAACTGACTTTGAGAGTTAATGAAGAGGAAGTGATATTCAACATTTATAATGCGATGAAGTTCCAAGAAGAACAACACACTTGCCATTTCATAGATGTAGTGGAGCATAGTGCCCGCTCTGAAGCAACTCGACATACTACTGTGGATCCACTGGAAAGATGTCTCACCCAATCCCTAGTGCAAGGTTTGGATTATGATTTTGATGATATTGATTTATTGGATTACGTGTTGTCTCTTGATGCCACACAGGTTGACACAAGCAAGGGTTTGAAGGAGAGTTTGGGAGATACAGTCATTGAGAAAATCCCGAAGGTCACTCCGGAGTTGAAGGAACTTCCTGTCCGGTATGCATTTTTGGGTGAGAACGATACACATCCGGTAATAGTTTCCGCGTCTCTATCCCCTTCAGAGTTAGATAAGTTGTTGCGCATTTTGAGAAAACATAAGTCTGCACTGGGGTGGTCGATAGCTGATTTGAAGGGAATCAACCCTTCTATAGTAATGAATAAAATTCTCATGGAGGACTCTTACAAGCCCTCTATTGAGCACCAGAGACGGCTTAATTCGGCGATGAAAGAAGTAGTCAAAGCTGAGGTTCTTAAGTGGCTTAAGGCTGACATCATTTTTGCCATATTTGATAGCTCGTGGGTAAGTCCAGTGCAAGTAGTTCCGAAAAAGGGGGGATGATTGTGGTAAAAAACTCCAATAATGAGTTAATATCTACACGTACAGTGACTGGGTGGCGAGTGTGCATCGATTATAGGAAACTAAACAAAGCCACTCCAAAAGACCATTTTCCCCTACTTTTTATTGATCAGATGTTGGATAGGCTGGCTGGATATGACTACTATTGCTTTTTAGATGGATATTCGGGCTACAATCAGATTGCGATTCCTCCAGAGGATCAGGAGAAGACCACATTCACATGTCCTTATGGTACATTTGCTTTCCGAAGGATGCCTTATGGGTTGTGTAATGCACCAGCCACATTTCAGATGTATGATGTCTATTTTTCATGGCATGGTGGAGGAAATTATGGAGGTTTTCATGGACGATTTTTCGGTGTTTGGGAATTCTTTTGATCAGTGCCCCCATAATTTATCTCTGGTTCTACAAAGGTGCCAAGACACAAATTTAGTGCTTAATTGGGAAAAATGTCACTTCATGGTGAAAGACGGCATTGTGTTTGTTCATAGAGTGTCGGCTGTAGGATTAGAGGTAGATCGGGCTAAAATAGTGGCGATTGAAAAATTACCACCTCCGGGAAATGTAAAAGGGATTAGGAGTTTTTTAGGGCATGTTGGTTTTTATCGTCGATTTATCAAAGATTTTTCAAAAATAACCAAACCCTTATGTAATCTTCTTGAGAAAGATGTGCCTTTTTGTTTTGATGATCTTTGTTTTCAGGCTTTTGAGCACATTAAGAAGGCAATTATTTCTGCTCCTATTATGGTGGTGCCGGATTGGACACAGCTCTTTGAGCTCATGTGCGATGCTAGTGATTATGCAGTGGGGCAGTGTTGGGGAAAAGAAGAGATAATATTTTCATGGCCATCTATTATGCAAGTCGGACATTGGATGACGCCCAGCAAAATTACACCACCACGGAAAAAGAGATGCTAGAAGTTGTATTTGCGTTTGACAAGTTCGGGGGTTACTTGATGGGTACCAAGGTCATTGTTTACACTGATCATGCTGCTATTCGATACCTCTTTGCGAAGAAAGATGCGAAACCACGACTGATTAGATGGATTCTCCTTCTACAAGAATTTGATATTGAGATCCGGGATAAGAAGGGTAGCGAAAATGTAGTAGCCGGCCATTTATCGAGGTTAGAACAGCCCGACGAGCTAATTGAAGCTCCGATTTAGGAGTCTTTCCCGGATGAGCGTATTTTGGTAGTAGAAACTCATCTCCCATGGTATGCTGATTTTGTGAATTATCTGGCTGGTGGAGCCTTGCCTCCGGACTTGACTTCACATCAGAAGAAGAAATTTATGCATGATGTTAAATCATATTTATGGGATGATCCGCTTTTGTTCAAGAGGTGTGCAGATTCAGTTATTCGCCGTTGTGTGCCTCGAGAGAAGATGGAGGAGATTCTACAGCATTGCCATTATGCCCCATATGGTGGTCATTTTGGGCCAACCCGCACGGCCGCTAAGGTATTGCAATCCGGATTTTATTGGCCTTCTCTATTCAAAGATTGCTATACTTTTGTGCAGACTTGTGACAGGTGCCAGCGAGTTGGGATCCCGACGCCATGAATTGCCTCTCACCAATATGATGGAAGTAAAATTGTTTGATGTTTGGGGGATTGACTTCATGGGTCCATTTCCCCCTTCATTTAGACATACGTATATCCTTCTTGCGGTGGATTATATCTCTAAATGGGTGGAGGCAATTGCTACACCTACCAATGATGCTAAGGTAGAGTTGAAGTTTTTACACAAGCACATATTCACACGTTTCGGCACTCCTAGGGCTATTGTTAGTGATGAAGGTACTCATTTTTGCAATAAACTGTTTAATAACCTTCTCTCTAAGTATGGTGTAAGGCACAAGGTTGCTTTAGGTTACCACCCGCAATCGAATGGACAGGCTGAAATTTGAAATCATGAGGTGAAGTAGATCCTTGAGAAGACTTTGAGTTGTAATCGAAAGGACTGGGCTCAAAAGTTGGATGATGCGCTTTGGGCATATCGAACGGCCTTTAAAACGCCTATTGGTATGTCCCCATATCGCTTGGTGTTTGGAAAGGCATGTCACTTGCCGGTCGAGCTTGAGCATCGTGCTTATTGGGCCGTGAAGTAACTGAATTTTGACTTGAAGGTTGCGGGTGAGAATATGCTATTGCAACTTGATGAGATGCAGGAATTCCGGAATGAGGCCTATGAGAATGCCAAAATGGCAAAAAATGGCATAATAAAATGATCTTGAGGCGAGAGTTTCTCCCAGGCCAAAAGGTATTATTATTTAATGCTCGGTTGAAATTATTCCTGGGAAAACTGGAATCGAGATGGTCTGGGCCGTTTGTCATCGAGCGTGTTTCGCCGTTTGGTGCTGTTGAGTTGCGGGGTAAGGATGGCAACACGTTTTAGGTTAATGGGCAGAGGTTAAAACACTATTTTGGTGATGAAGCCCGGAAAATCCTCAATCTCCCTCTCGAAGATGCGGATTCGTGATTGTCTGACAAAGTCTGGCTGAAGACTTTAAACTTAGCGCTTCTTGGGAGGCAACTCAAGCCCCGTTTATTACTTTCGTAGTATTGATTTAGTTTAGTAGTTTTTTCGTTTAATTGCATCATAGTTGATTTTTTCTGCATTCTAGGAGTAGCAAGTTGCATCACATCCTGACCCTTTTTATTTGTGCATGCAAGACGAGCTTGGACTGATAAACACGGGCGGCGCGGGCCCGAACAACTGCGCAATGTGCGGCCCGGTTTAAAAAAGCGATCTTGGCCGGCGCCCGCACCGCGCCCGAAAAAATAATCTGAGGCCTCTTGCGTGTGGAGCGCTACGGCGCAAATGATGGCCTGGCTAGCCAAGGCCCAAAACATTTTTAACATAACAGGCCAGCCTCAGTTTTTTTAAACACACCAAAACCCACCCCTCCCTCTTAACTCGACGGGTCTAGCGCCATTTTCACCATAACTCATGAAAATCACCATAACTCGACGGGTCTAGCACCCCACACATCACACTCATCCTCACCACTCATCAATTGGTAAGTTTCTTACTTCCAAAACCCCACCCCATGGTTATCCCCAAATTCTTTCATTTGTGCTAAGGCGTTGTGGTGGGTTGAGCTAAATATGTTGAATGTTGGATTGTATTGTGATTGTGTTGAGCTTGAGCATGTTAGAACTAGGTTTGGGTGTGTATTTTTTGGGATTGAATTGTACAAAAATTCCATTCATCATTTTCTCCCAATTTTACGCACACAAGGTGTTTGTTAAAATGTCCCATTGAGATTTTCACATTGTTGAAGTGCCATCTTGCATGATATTACTTGTAGTCTCAACATGTAGCTAATTCATACATTTGGGTGCCTTTTTGTAACCACCTTGTTAGTTGATTATTCACCCTCACCGAGTTTCATGTTTCCACGGGTTTCGTTTGGGTGTTTATTTTGCTAGGTGATCGTCATGGCAAGGACTAGGAAGGGTAAAGGCAAAGAAAAGGCATCTACCTCGGCGGACTACGACACAGACAGATTTGTTAGCAAAGCTGCACAAGAGACATTTTTTGGCAAACTAATGACTCGGCGGATCAATGCCGAACGGGGTTTCAACCGGGACCACAGGATGGTCATCTACAGCGCATGATCCGAGAGCGCCACTGGCAAAAGTTGTGCGCACCACCCCCGCCGTTTGCACCGATACTTGTCAAGGAATTCTATGCCAATGCTAATGACCCAGCTGAGGACCCGACGAATGTTTATCTACGTGGCGAACGGATCCCTTGTACCCCAAAGGCTATTCGAGAGTACTATTCTTTACCACATGTTGACCACAGCCCGTACACTGATTTTCTTGTTGGCGCACCGGGTCTAGATATGATTGTCCATGCCCTCTGTCGCCCCGGCACTCAGTGCCACCCGGCCCGAGAGGGTGGGGGTACATTGGTTTTTTGTCACACGACACAGAGTCGTTATGGTCATGCATGGTACCACTTTCTATGCCAGAACTTGAGGCCGACCAGTCATCTCAGTGACGTCATGCCGCCTCGCGCTCGGTTGTTATATGCTATCATACACAGCATCCAGTTCGATGCTGCCGTGATTATCGTTGCTTCTATTCATCAGGTTGTTCGCCACCGCAATACGGGGGGCATGTGCATGCCGGCTCTGATTTGCGGCTTGAGTTTGGCGGAGGGTATTGTGTTGGGGCAGCATGAGCCCTTGGAGCGCCCTAAGGCGCCACTTGACTCTGCCACCATTGCATCCTATGAGGACACTACTGATGGTGTCCATGATCTTCGGGCGAGGATACATTATAGACCCGGATCGCGGCCCGCTGCTCCCGCCACTTGCTCTCTCGCATCCGATGCACCATCCCATTCCCATCACGCCGAGGGTTCTTCCTCTTCGGTTGCTGAACGGTCTCACCCTTCCGCACTCCAGGGCGACCCGATGCATGAGTACTACCTACAGTTGCAGGAGTTGCAGCGAGCACATCGTCGCTTAGCCGTGGCTTTTCAGGAAGAGCAGCGCCAGCGAGTTCAGCGGCAATAGTATGAGAATGAGCACGACCGGGTCCTTGCGCAGATTGCTGGACAGTTATATCCTCAGTTTCCCTTCCGTACACCACCGCCTCCAGTACCTGCCACCTACATTCCGCCACACGACTCGGATGAGGAGTATTAGTCCCCGGCTATTAGGAAAGTACTTTTCTCACCTCTCCATGGGGACTATGCCGTTTTAAGTTTTGGGGGTATAGTCTGTTTTTATTCACCGAGTTGAGTCTTGAGTCGAAAAAAAAAACAAAAAAAAAACAACGAAACAAAATAAAAGAGTCCAGTGTCGAGTCGGGTCGTATGCAAAACTGTGAAACTGCATGACTAAGTTAATTTGTTGAATATGAGTTGAACGGTCAAGAGAGCATGTGTTTGAACTGTGATTTATTCTTCTTTCCATTAATTCCATCTATGTGCTTAAGTCTGTTGATTTATTCGGGATGATTTATGCAGTTGAGTGTTTCTTTTATGATTCCACCAGATTCTAGAACTTGTCTGATCACTGGTCGAGGCGAAATCCTAGGCGAGGTAACATTAAGGAAGTGATTTAGGCTATCTTTGAACAAACTAGAGCCTAAAATGCCTACCTTTATTTTATATTTTCCCTAGTGTCCCCTTTTGAGCCTTATAAGCCTGTTTCTTTGGCAACCAATCGAATACCCAGAGCCTAAATGTGAAAATCCTAATTACCCATCACTCATACACACGAAGTATTGAAAACTGTTGAAGGTTGAGGAGGGTACGATGAGAAGGGTATGTGTTTAATTGCATGAAGTTGCCCGAGAAAAGAAAATATGAAACCCCATGTATGCAAAAGAATAAGTTTGGGGGTTTTCAAAAAAATAAAAAATAAAAAAATAAAAAAAAATTGAAAAGTCGTCGGGGTTAGCATAAACATTTTGGATGTCAAAAAGTGAAGGGTAGTTGCTTATTGATAATTCGAAGTGTTAATTGTGTGTTGGGTGATTTGAGCCGCTTAATCCCATACTTTCCTACCTTACCCTAAGCCCACATTACAAGCTTTAAAAGTCCTATTGATCCTTGTGTTACATTAGCCTACATTAGTGGAGATTAGTGTGAAAGACAAGCCTATGGAGTCCGGTAAGCATCTCATCTCTATATTCAAAAAAGTGGATCATATTAAAAACACTTGATTGCGTGAATCTATATGGATAATGAAAACGGAGTTGGCATGAACATTCCACCTCCATGATCACATTGTGAAAACACGTGTTTGATTGATAGAGAAACGAAATTTAACGAATGAGTTTAGTTGTGAAGTTTTTCAGTTAGTCTGTTGAGTCAATCGCCTTTATTTTTGTTTCCTTCATGTTTGTTGATTTTTTTTAGGTTTGTAATTGCTTGAGGACAATCAAACGTCTAAGTTTGGGGGTATTTGTTAAGTTGGTTTTATACCAATGTAATGAGTGTTCTAGACTAGGATTTTGCATTGTTTTCGGGTATTTGAGTGTCATGTGAGTCGAGTTTGTGTCATTTGTTGTCGTTTGAGAGTTGGGACTAGTCTTGGTAGCTAAAATTGAGTAAAAAAGATGAAAAACGTGTTTGGGGGGCGAAGAACGCAATTTAGAAATGAAGAAAAGCCGAAAAATATCGAGCACGAACGGCGCCGACAAAAACCCCCACGCCCAGCAAAAAGTCAAAAATCGAAAAGTGGCGCGGGCGGTGCATCTTTGCAGCGCCCACTCCGTGGATGACGGCGCGCGGACAACAATCTTGCGCATAAGCGCGAGGCGGGCGCTGCGGCGCCTAACGGCGGCTGCGCCTTGCTGCAGCAAGCGCAAAGCGAGAAGAAATGCGCCGGGCTGCAAAGACGCCATTTCAGCGTTACAACGCGCTTGCGTCTTGGGCTGAACACGCTGAGCTAATTCCTTGGGCTTTTTGGACGGATTGTTTAGGGTTTCAAGCCTATAAATAGAAGAAGTGACGTACAAACTGGGGTTGGACATTTTTTGAGAGCACAAGGGAAGATTTTGAGCAAGGAGAAAGAGTTCGGGACGAGATTTGAAGGCATCTATCTTCTGGAAACAGAGAAGATTCCTCCTTTAATCATTCTGAATTATTTTTCTAGTATCTTGTTGAACCCTATCGATGTATAATTATTTCTTCACGAGTTTTTATGCATTAATTATGAGCTAAACCCATCTTTCTAGGGGATTGATGTAACTTACGTTTGAACCTATGTTTTGATTTCTAGTTTATGAAATTAGCATATTATTTAATCTATTTGTGTTATTTGATTTGATTGCATCTGGATTATCTGATCAATAATTTAGATTGTTTGGCGTGCTTGATTTGACGCTCGAGAGAGGTAATTTAACGTCTGGCCATAGAATAGTACAACCTAGGGTTTCATAGAATCGAGAGGTTTATGAATCTTTTGAAGCCTGTGATAGAATATTCATTGAGTGTATTAGGGTTTAATTTATGATTTTTATAGAGATATCAAAATCAGAAAGTGAAACCTAGAATCACTTGGCACTCGAAAGAGGAAGTAATAAACGGTAGGAATATTGGCTTATAGATTGATAACTTGTGATTAATAAACTGGATTGAAAACATAGGGGATAACTAGGTGAAATCAACCCTTTAGAATTCATCTTCTACATGTTTGATAAATTGTTTGAACCAACTATTAGTTTAATTTTAGTTTCATTTTTAGTTTAATAAATAACTCATCTCTTTTCGATTTCTAGATAGAATTAAGCTATTTTAATTATAGTACTTAGTATAAAATTTGATAACAATCTTTGTAGAGACGATAACCCTACTTTCAAAACCTATACTAAAACTTGACAGCGTATGCTTGCGGTAAGAATTTGCGATCAGTGATGCTTATAAATATATGTGTATGACAGCCTTGTGAATCAGACGAGTGAATTAAGGAGAATATTAGAGAGAGATAGTGAGCAATTTCTCTAGAAAATAATTGAGTGATTCCAAAAGCTTTAGTGCATATGCTTTGGAAAATTATTGTAATATTTGCAATCAATAAAATATTTAGCCTCCAAAATATTGCAATCTTCTATTTTTATTTTTGATACCCAACAGATTTTTGGTATAAGAGCCACCCTTGGCCTGATATCCTTACCTATATTCTAACATGGCTTCCACTAGCAACAATGAATTAGCCTTCCGATATTCCCAACAAGGTGTCCCTATCTTTGTTGGCAAAGATTACGAGCAGTGGAGTGTTTTAATGCAAACAATATGTATATCTCATGATCTATGGGATATTGTTGAAGAGGGGTATAAAACTCGTACTCCAGAGGAGGTGGCCGAATTATCAGCAGCACTAAAAAATGAGCATAAGGAGAACAAGACCAAGGATGCAAAGGCCTTGTCTTTTATGCACCAAGGGGTAAGCCGATCCATTCTTCCACGTATTACAAGTGTTAAAACATCGAAGGAGGCATGGCAAAGTTTGAAGAATTAATTTGGCGGCAATGAAAAGGTTATCTCAATAAAATTGGAAAATCTCTGGTGCGACTTTGATAATTTGTCTATGAAGGATAACGAAAATATGCAAGATTTTTTTTTCTAGAGTTTCCACCGTAATCAATCAAATCAGAAGCTACGGTGATACTTTAGAAGAAAAAAGATCGTTGAAAAAGTGGTACGTTGTTTATTGGCAAGATTCGAGCATATAGTTGTTGTCATCGAAGAATCCAAAGATTTATCGATATTATCATTTGATGAACTTATGGGATCGCTGAAAGCACATGAAAAAAGGATGAGCAGATTTTCAAATCAAAATTTGGAGCAAGCGTCTCAAGGAAAAGTAAATATTTCACAGCAGGAGAATAAGAAAGACGGGCATGATGAAAAGCACCACATGGCAATTCAAAGATCAACAAGAGGAAGAGGTCGTAATAGATATCAAAATTTTCAAGGTCGAGGTAGAGGAAGAAGAGACAATAGTAATTCACGATATTCTAGTCAAAATTCGGATTTGTATTGCCGGATTTGCAGGAGTGGCCACGACACCCAGAGTTGCTGGAATAAATGCAGAAACGCAAACCACTCTCAAAAGGATTGCTGGTATCAAAATGATGGCAAGCAAAAAGAGGCTAATTTCACCGAAAAAGATGAGACCGATCAAGTATTTTATTCAAGTTTGAATTCTCAACTGATTGAGAATGTTTGGTATGTCGACAGTGGTTGCAGCAGTCACATGTCCGGGAATAATGAAATGTTCGTGGAGCTTGATGAGTCATACTCATCTGAAGTAAAGCTTGGTGATGGCAAATCGCAAAGGATTACTGGAAAAGGAGCTATTGCAGTCCAGTCAAGGAGCGGAAACACCTCTATCATCAATGAGTGTTGGCCAGCTGCTGCAGAAAAATTATAAAGTGGAGTTCAACAATGATTTTTGCATTATTGCCGACAAGCAGAAAGATCTCACAATGACTAAAATTAAGATGAGCTCAAATAAAGTTGTTTCTCTTAATTTGCCATTGTCTGAGAAACTCCGACTACAAAGCACCACGGATGAAGATCACAAGCTTTGGCATTTGCGGTACGGACATTTGAGCTACAAAGGTATGAATTTATTGAAGAAGAAAAATATGATATTTGGTTTTCCTCAAATTCTGGATCAAGACAGTCTGTGTGAAGGATGTATTATGGGAAAAATGCACCGACAACCATTCCCAAAAATTTCCTACAGAGCCAAAGCCCCTATTGAGATCGTGCATGCGGATATATATGGACCAACACAAACATCATCTCTAAATAATAATAGGTATTTCCTATTATTTGTTGACGATTACACTCAGATGATGTGGGTCTATATTCTACATCAGAAATCAGATGCATTTTCAAAATTCATGGAATTCAAGTCTTTAGTGGAAAATCAAAGTGACTGGAAAATAAAGACGTTGTGCACAGACCGTTGAGGTGAATTCATTGGAATCCTTTATGGATTACTGCAAAAATAATGGAATTCACCGGCAGTTGACAGTTCGTTATAGCCCACAACAAAATGGAGTCGCGGAACAAAAAAATTGTACAATTGTCGAAATGGCAAGAAGTATGATGACAGGGAAAGGACTCCCGAAAAGCTTTTGGGCAGAAGCCGTAAACGCAGCAGTCTATATTCTGAATCGATCACCAACGAAGGTGGTTCCCAATAAAACTCCATACGAAGCTTGGCACCGTAGAAAGCCTCAGGTGCGTCATTTTCGAGTTTTCGGTTGCATTGCCTACTCGCACATTCCATCTCAACAGAGAGAGAAGTTCGACGGAAAAGGAGAAAAGCTTATTTTTGTTGGCTATAGTGACAAGTTAAAGGGATATCGTCTACTAGACCCAAAGACAAACAAACTTTTTATCTCTAGAGATGTGACTTTTAGTGAAAAAGAAGCATGGAGTTGGGACGATAATCAGCAGATAGAAAAACCAATCATTTATTCACCCGAAACATCAAGTCCAAGTGATCCAGGCTCCAGTTCATCACGACGCCATGACCAAGTCAGTTCAGATTCTGAAAGCCCAGTCCGGAAGGTACGAAGCTTGAGGGAAATTTATGAGTCAAGTGAAATAGCAATGTTTGCAAGTGAGCCCCAAACTTATGAAGAAGCTGCAAGAGAAGAAATTTGGCAAATTGCAATGGATGAGGAAATTGCCAGTATTGAGAAAAACAACACTTGGAAGCTTGTGGACCTTCATCATGGAAAAAATGTCATCGAAGTCAAATGGATCTACAAGACGAAATTCAAGGAAGATGGCTTAATTCTCAAGCATAAAGCTCGCCTTGTAGGAAAGGGGTATTTTCAACAGCCTGGTGTTGACTTCACAGAGACCTTTGCACCGGTTTCCCAAATGGAGATGAGTCGCATTGTCTTAGCTGTAGTTGCACAGTTGGAATTACCAGTTTACCAGCTGGATGTTAAATCTGTATTTCTCAACGGTGACTTTGAAGAAGAAGTTTATGTGCAGCAACCTGATGGCTATATTGTCAAAGGCAAGGAAGAAAAAGTTTATCGACTCCAAAAAACCTTGTATGGACTGAAACAAGCGCCACGGGCCTGGAACAACAAGATTGAGAATTATTTTCGTTCCAATGGATTTGAGCGAAGTCAAAGTGAGCCGTCATTATACGTAAAGAAAAGTGCACAAGATTTTCTTATTGTTTGTCTTTACGTTGATGACCTAATTTTTACCGGGACTAGTCCAGCTATGGTGCAAGAATTTAAGAAGGCAATGATGGAGGAATACGAGATGACATATTTGGGTCTCATGAAATATTTTCTTGGGATTCAAGTTCGCCAGTCAAAAGGAGAAATTTTTATTTCTCAAGAAAAATACCTTGAAGATGTTTTGAAGAAATTTCATATGAATAATTGCAAGCCAATTTCGATTCCGCTTGTCGTTAATGAAAAATTTCAATTTAATGACGGAGCAGACAAAACAGATTCAAGTACATACAGAAGTCTAGTTGGTTCCTTGATTAAATTGACAAACATGACGCCTGATATTGTCTACCCGGTCAGGTTAATTTCAAGATTTATGCATGAACCCAGCAAGCTACACTATGCAGCGACGAAAAGAATTTTGCGATACCTTCAAGGTACGAGAAAATTTGGCATCAAATATGTCAAAGAAAAAGAAAATGAGCTTGTTGGATATATTGATAGTGATTGGGCTGGATCACTAGATGATCGAAAAAGTACGTGGGGATATATGTTTTGTCTTGGCTCAAAAATAATTTCTTGGGCATCAAAAAAGCAAAAGACGGTATCACTTTCATCAGCAGAAGTAGAATACATTACTGCCACAGACGCCGCTTGTAAAGCAGTTTGGTTAAGGATGATTTTATCCGATGTTCAACAAAGACCAGACAATCCCACAACAATTCTTTGTGACAACATGTCGGCGATTGCTATAAGAAAGAATCCAGTTTTTCATGCAAGGTCGAAGCACAATGAACTTCAACATCACTTTATTAAAAGTCTCGTGAATGATCATGAAATTCAATTGGAGTTTATAAATACCAAGGAGTAGTTAGAGGATGGTTTTACTAAAGCTGTCACTTCAGAAAAATTTGAGCAACTCCGAAGCAATGTCTGAATTACAAATTAAGAGCGGGTGTTAAAATTGTAATTTGTAATTTCATGGAAGTGGAGTAGACACACGGACGCATGCATGGGGTTTTATTATGCCAATTAATGACAATGATCTTTCTGGAATGTGACCATCAACTCACCAAGTTCTTTGCATGAAGTATGCATGCATGCATGGAGCAAGAAATCAATTCATCTTCACTTTGAAAATTGGAAAGATGGCTGCCAAATTCATTTGACCAATTTAATGAAGCATCTTTTATCTACCTTTGTGATGCTTATAAATATATGTGTATGACAGCCTTGTGAATCAGACAAGTGAATTAAGGAGAATATTAGAGAGACAGTGAGCAATTTCTCTAGAAAATAATTGGGTGATTCCAAAAGCTTTAGTGCATAAGCTTTGGAAAATTATTGTAATATTGGCAATCAATAAAATATTTAGCCTCCAAAATTTTCAATCTTCTATTTTTATTTTTGATACCCAACATATTTAAACCCCCTTCTAAACCTTACAAAACATTCCTTGGGACCTACAAGTGGTATCAGAGCGGTTGGTTCATTGAGCTTTCCGCACTGGTTACTGAACTAGATCTCAATCTTTCTCAAAAAGATATAAGACTTGTGTTTTCAAAGTTTTATTTCAAAAGCAAAGTTATTATCATGGAGGCTAATATAACTCGTATTCCCATGTTACTGTGGAAGAGTTTGATGATTGAAACATTTGCATGCAGGCTCACCTATCAGCCTTACACGATAAAATGTGGGTAGTGCTAGAAGATGGGCCACCATAAATATTGAAAGTCAATACTGCTATGAGAAGAGCACCTCCAAGTGAAGGAGAATATGTTGCAGCAGAGCATACGCCTGCTATGGTTGAGAAACCACGCTGTGAATGGACAAATGAGGATAAGAAAATATACAATCTCGACAATGTAGCCAAGGACATCCTCTACAAAACTTTGGACAATGATATGTTCAGTAAAGTCAAATCACGCAAATTAGCCAAAGAAATCTAGGATAAGCTAACCCTGATTTGTGAAGGATCTGAATAGATCAAAGATAATGAACTAACAGTTGCTCAAATATTTGAAAATTTTAAAATACTTGCAGGTGAAAGTATAAATCAGCCAGATGCCAGATTCACAGAGATCACAAATGAGCTTTCAGCTCTTGGGAAGGAGTACACTCAAAAGGAGAGGTGCATGAAGATTTTCAGAGACCTCCTAGCTAAATGGCAAATGAAGGTCATGGTCCTTGGACATTCCATGGACCTCTCCAAAACATCAAATCATGAGTTGTTCTCAGATCTCAAAGCTTATGAGTTTGAGCTGAGAAGAAAAGAACAAGAAGAGACAGTTGTGCCCAAGACAGCTGCTCTGTTGGCCAGTGAAAGAAACAAAGTTGAGCCAAAATAAACACTAGACCAAGAGGACATTGATCTCATGGTAAAGAGGTTCAACAAGTTCTTTAATAAGAACTATAAAAGAAACAAGGGTGAAACTTCTAGAAGACATCCAACACCTTCCAAAGCAAGGAAAGACAGGCCACCAAATATAGCTGAACATCAAAGAGCCGATTTGTCGGAGAGCGATAACAGGTGAGAGAGCGATATGCGGAGCTGAAAACTTTGTGTTGGGCTGAGACAACCACGACACTTTGTTTTTGACTGTTCCTATCCACCAGTCAACAAATATAGAAATGAAGAGAAAAGAAGAATCTTCACGGAAAGAAGACAAGAAAAGAAGAAAGTCATGTTGCTGCTTTGAGGCTGCTGAACCCGACCCAGTCGAGTACCCGCGAGACTCGGATATCGATGGTGACTACTCAAGTGACATTAAGGAAGAGGCTTTGATCTGCCTCATGGCCAAAGAACAAGACCAAGAAGATGAGGTACACTCCAACTTCATCTCATTCTGATTCAAGTGATAGTGATAGTGACACAAACACTTCCTCACCCACTGATCTTTATGATTCATTAGGCAAAAAGATGAAAGACTTTGAGCACATTAAAACCTCACACACACTTTTAAATGAGGAAAACAACCATCTTAAATGCCAAAACTCATAGCTAACTAAGGAGCTGAGTACTCTAAGTCAAATAGCTTATGAGAATACAATGTTGAAGGTTGAAAATGCCAAGATTCAAGTAGAGTTAGCTGCTACTGAAAATAGAGAGAAAGATCTCAAAAATGTGATTGTCTTATTTACAAAGGCATCTGAATCATTAGATGAACTAATATTGAGTGAAAAAGAGTGTGGAGACAAGACATGCATATGATTCAATTTGTTTGTGCATAGCCAAATTCCTAGAGTGATTTTGGAAAAAGGATCCTCAAGCAATGAGGGAGTCCAGAAACCCAAAACACCATATGTTGCACCAATACCCACACTAAAACAAAATCACAATCATACTGGCCTTGGATACAATGGCAAAGGAAAGAAGCCAGTAGAGTATGCTGAAAGGACAGCTGAAAAGAAATTTAGAAAAGTCCATCAGCAAACTCCTAACAAAAAATACTCTGTGAAAGCTAAATAGAGCTACCAAAAACCCCAGAGATTTCAGCAAAGAAATTTATATGATGGGAATGGTAGAAACTATCCAAATCAAGCTGATTGGAACAACCAAGTGAAATATCAGCAAAGACCTATGGGATACGAGCCAAAATGGCAAAGACCTCAACCTCAGCACAGGTCATTCCTAAGGCAAAAGAGCTATTATCAGCACACTTATGCACCCAGGCACAACACCCATCAAGCACAAAAATTCCACTACTACCCCAAGAAAGCAAATGCTCAAACAAATACACATGCATACAGACAAAAGAGACAGATGTATGATTATGGAACTGATAGATGGCAACTTCTTAGAGTCAGATCATCTGGTTATAGGTTGGTTGGAACATCTTATAGCACTAACCCCCCAGGACCCAGGCAAGTATGGGTACCTAAAAATTAATTTCCTTGATTGCGGGTTCAAGGAAGCTGGCTGTGCGGGAACCTTGTACATGGATAGTGGTATTCCCGGACATATGACAGAGAACAAGAAAAATCTGTCAAAGTTCAAGGAAATCAAAGGTGCAAAAGTCATATTTGGAGGAAATGAAGCTCCAGGGGATATCAAAGGCATAGGATCCATAAAGAAGAATGGTCTGAAGATCACAGATGTTGCATATGTTGAAGGTCTCAAATTCAATCTACTAAGCATCAGCCAACTCTGCGACAAAGGCTACAATGTGGGATTCAATATGGGAATTCGTCAAATCAAAGATGCTGAATCAAATGAGATTGTGCTACAAGGAACAAGGCAGAAAAACATGTATGTGCGGGATTAGTCAATTGCTACACCAAGCACATGTCTGCTAGCAAATAGTACAGCTGAATCAAGTTGGTTGTGGCACAAGAAGCTGAGTCACCTGAACTTCAAGACAATCAACAAGCTTACAAGGAGTCATCTTGTAGAAGGATTGTTTGACGCAATATACAAGAAAGAAAGCATTTGTGATGCATGCCAGATGGGAAAGCAAATCAAGTCATCCTTCAAGGACAAGCCAAGTCCTTCTTCAACAAGGATACTGCATCTGTTGCATATGGATTTATTTGGTCCTGTTGAGCCAGCTAGCATCAGTGGAAATAAGTACACCTTAGTAGTGGTAGATGATTACTCAAGATATACATGGATAATTTTCATGTGTAAAAACAAGAAAACATTGCAGAAATTGCCTCAGCTGATGAAAATAGTTCAAAGTGAGAAGAGTCAAACCATTATAAAGATGAGATCTGACAGGGGAACTGGGTTTGTCAATGGGATTATAACTCAGTATTGTGTTGAAAATGGTATTGCTCATGAGTTGTCAGCTGCTAAAACACCACAATGAGAATGGAGTAGGCTGAAAGAAGAAAGCAGAACTCTCAAGGAAGTTGCAAGGACAATGTTAGGTGAAAATTTGGATTGCCAAAGAAATTTTAAAAATTTGAAGCCATAAATCTTTGCATGCTATACTCAAAATAGATGCATGATCAATAGGCAATTAACCATGACTCCCTATGAGATTTCGACAAAGAGAAAGCCAAATGTTGGATATTTCAAGATATTTGGATACAAGTGCTTCATCCACAACAATGGCAAGGAAAACTTGAAACCCTTTGATGCTAAAGATGATGAAGGTATCTTTTTGGGATGTCCGAGAAGATCCACTCGTGATCGACAGTAGACTTTGAAGGTATGCTGAAACAGGGAGCTAATAAGGGCCTGGTTAAGAAGATTGTTGAGAAGATTGAGAAGTCTAGTTTGATGGACTTCTTACGATGGAGTACTCTCATACCTACTCCGAGGAAATTGCCATGTTTTATGTAAACCCGGAGATTCACGAAGGGGAAATTCAATCTTCTGTCCATAGCAAGGACATTAAAATCAATATTCGACCTTCTTTGAGCCACATAACATTCGAAGGATTGAAGGAAATAGCTGAGAAAGACATTAACTTATCTGCTGCCTAGAAGGAAATCGCCTAGTCGGAGTCATCTGCGAAGGTTGTTTATACAGCTAAGAAGGTTATGATAAAAGAATATTACCACAAGCTGATGGACATCATGTCCAAGTGCGTTGATATGAAGTTTGGCAGCTTTAATCAGTTGACTTGAACCAAGCTGGTAGTGATGGTTGCGATAATGGAGAAGAAGAAAGTTAACTGTGCTGAGTTTGTTTTCAGCTGCATTTGTCAGAACGTAATCAACAACACCATTACTGATGGTGGTCTATTCGAAGGCTCGTGGGGATATGGCCTGGTGATTGGCCATCTCATGGAGATGAAGGGATTGCCTTGAGACATGGAAAGCCGTTTCATGTCGACAAGAAAATGTTCAAGGCCAATCATTCTGGCGCTCAGAGGCAAGCGCATACACGAAGAGCTGACACCAGCGAGGGTGAATCAGCTGATCCTGTACCGGAAGACATATCTGTAGTTGCCCCAGCTCTCTCTCCTAAGTTGACTCAAAAGAAGAGAGTTGTTGCAGCTAAGCTAGCACCTGCCCCTGCAGCCAAGAAAGCTCCTGCCCCTGCAGCCGATCCCAAGAAAGCACTTGCCCGTGCAGCCGAGCCAGAAGATGTATCTACCCATGCAGCCGAGACCTAGAAGGATACATGTGCACCTTCTTCGGTTGTGAAGAATAAACGCTCAGTTGTGCCTCGCAAGCCAGCTGCAGCAAAGAAGATGAAGATGGTGGAGCCAGGAGCCACCGAAGAAGCTGAAGAGGAAGAAATTCTCTTGTTAAGACCAAAAGAAGAAGACTTGTTAGGAAGTCTAAACTGGAGAAGGTTGAGTCCGGCACACAACCTTTGAAAGAGACTATTGAAGTCCAAGAAGAGCAGTCAAAGGAAACTGTTGGTGGTGATGTAGTCACCAAAGAGGTGGAGAAGACTATTGATGTAGATCAGTAGACTACTGAAGACCCAGTTGTTCGAGAGACAGCTGTGGAAGAACATGGAGCTGAGACACCTGAGCACACCGAAGAAAGAGTTGTCCAGTCCCCTCAGACAGATGCCAAATAACCTGAGGAGGAACATGCTCCACTCGCTACTATTTAGGAAGAAGGAGATGATGATGATGTCGTGATGCTATCTCCTGTCTATCCTGACATTCAGGAAAGATTGAGAGGATGGAGATGTTGGAAGCTGAGATACTCACAACATCAATTCCAGCACCTGGAATTCATTGAAGAAGAAGAGGACCTTATAATTATTTATGCTAGATAAAAGACTTCTATCTTGCAACTTAACAAACAAAAGCTAAATAAAAAATTAAATTACTTGAATTACTTTATAATTATTTATGCTAGAAGGATAATTTTGTCTTATCTAAAATTTTAAGAAACCTTTCAAGCCATTCACACTTTTATAAATAGAATAGACTGGTAAGAAACACGTGTGATGCACGTGATCCATATGACTTTATTAAATTAATTATAGAATCAAATAATATTATTGATCAATATTAAAATATTTTAAAGTGCTTTATATTTATGTAATTAAATACCCAAATTATTAAAATTAAAATATTTCAATGTATTTTAATATATATTTTATTTTTCATAAAGTATAAATCGATTTGAATGATTAACTAAATCTTTAAAACAACTAAATCCAACAAAAAGAATTTAAACTACTATAACAAAAATAAGTTCTTATATTTTCTTAGGATCATATTAATCAATATTTTATTATATTTTAATGGTTATGAAAGTCTTTTTCTTAGTTAATTCAAAATTCTTTTAATATGGATGCATTATGCATTATTATTCAGTAGTTGATGAAGTAAGTTGATATAGCACGAGTTATCACATTAATCAAAAATTTAAAATTGATTAAATAACTTATTTAGCAAAATCAAGCATACTTTTATTTTGCAATTGTTATTTATCAGAAAACATAACTCTAGTGGCTTTCAAGGTGAAAGTCGGTTGTTTTAAAGCTTGTAAACTTGTCTAACAGGAAAACGACTTTCTTATAAAATTAAAGGTTAACATTATCTTGTACGATCGTGTGCATACTTCTTTCATTTTTTCTAATTTCTTCGATTAGAGAAATGTAACTCAAGACAAATATTAAATATAAAATATGTGGCCATACTTTCATTTGAAATATTGATTCCAAAAAAAATGTGAATATATCTATCATAAAATTTGTACTTAAAGTTATTTCAATAAATTTGTTTTGAGTGTTGTAGTTAAAAATAATAAACATTAACCACACACACACACACACACACACATATATATATATATGAAAATTAATCCATTATTGTCATCAACTATTTTTTAAATAAAAGAATCTTATTCGAGTGCCGTCAAATGTATTTTTTTATATTTAAAAGGCACTATTTCTTATGGTTTGTTTTATCCAAAGAATGAAAATTTTTCTTTAAAAGGATATAATGACCCAGATTATGCCGACACTATTGATGATCGTAAAAGTATATCTGGCTCATGTCAATTTTTAGGCGATTGCCTAGTCTCTTGCTTTTCAAAGAAAAAAAATTGTGTGTCCTTATCTACGGCTGAAACCGAATATATTTCGACGGCTTTTTGTTGCACACAATTACATTGGATGAAACAAACACTAGCGGATTATAAAATTTCTTTTGAAAATATTCCTATTTTTTGTGATGACACGTCCGCTATAAATATTTCACAAAATCCGGTTCATCAATCGAACAAAATATATTGAGGTTTGACATCATTTTTTAAGGGATTGCGTTTCAAAATGAAAAATTGAGATGAGCTTTGTTCCATCTCAAGATCAACTCGTGGATATGTTTATAAAACCGTTACCAGCTGAGTCTTTTAACTTAATTCGAGCTCGTCTAGGCATAATACATATTGAATAAAGTCTATATTTACATTTTTCATGCATTTTAATAGTTTTGGGGTGAGAAATCATTTTTGCAAAACATTGAAAAAGGAAACAAAACTTGAATGAGCATGCACCAGTCTGCTAGGGGGGTCGACCTGTTCAGGGACAGATCGCACCCCCTTCGACCGGTCGACCTGCATGTTTGTAAGTTTAAATCATCTGTTTCTTTTTCTCTTCACAGAACCCTTCTTCCCCAAAACAAAACCCTTATGCGGAAATATTCTCCCATATTCAAAATCACTCAAATGTTCACTAAACTTCTTAATTCTTGTAGCTAATCTTCTTATTTCGTGAGAATTGCATCATTATGGCACCTCCCAAGAAATTCACCAGTCAAAACCTGAACCCCAAGCGAAGAAGAGCCATAGAGGTTTTTCAAAATCTCATCAATTCACAATGGAGCAACGCAAAATATGGGTAACACAACGGGATACGGCTTTCTATGGATTCCCCAGAGGGGCAGAGACCCCAGTCAGCGACACAGAAATGCTAAAGAAAATGTGAAATAGGTAAAAGGTAAAAAGTATATTCTATCTCAAGCTCTAATTTATGCTAATACATTGTCTTTTATCAATAAATTTTTTGCCGAAAAATATTATGAGGACTTGGAATTGGGGAGTAAGAATATTGGGCGTACCAAAATTTTCCGTTTTGGTACTTTTTCGGATGAGTTTCCTACGATTAGAATATTTTTTGTGACTCAAGGATCGATGTACTTGTGGGAGAACCCATTTGTTATGTATGATGATGTATGATATTGCACTTTTACTCAAATTTGTTGATTGAATATGAGTTTGGAGATAAGCCCATAGCTATCAACTCGTTTGTCAAAGGGCGTCATTTCCGTTGGACGTCGAATGATATTTGTCGATTGTTGAGTGTTAGAGAAGGAGGATGGAATTATATTTTTTGCACCCATTGGGATAATGATAAGCTTGGAGTCTCTTTGTATGATGTCAAAATATTTTTGGATGTTTGGCCGGATTATACTACTCTCTCTATGACAAATGAGCTTTTATTATTATTTATATCGCTAAAATTGCCTAATAATATGTATTACTTCTTGACTTATAAGATCAAGAAAGGAGAGTTAGTTAATTTTGGAGCCATATTTATACAGTGCTTGATTGAGTCGGTTACTCAAGGGGTAAAGAAATTTGCATTGGGAAATGTGATTTGCAAATTATTTCTACAATTGGGACTTCCTCCCTCCGAGTTTAACTCCAAAGTGATACAAGATGATTTTGATAATGATAACGTGCAAACAAATGCTTCGTATGCGTAGGAATATGGATAGACATCCTACAAAATTGGCTAAGGGTAGGTCACAAGCTTTCCCGTCTCATAATCCCGATGACATTTTTGATGATGTCGAGGCTGAACGATTAGCAGCGGGTGGTGATCAAGGCAATCCGGAGGGTAATACCGGTTCCGATGATCATAGTGATAATGCGATAGATGATCTTCATGACCGATTTGAGAAATTTACCAACTGAAAGTCCAAGTCCAAGTTGAAAACGTCGATTGGGAAACTGAAAAAGTTTATCAAAGAACATCTCCCCACCGCATGTTTTTCTTCCGATGAAGAATAATTTTATCCCATGTTGTCTTTAATTTCTTTTATGGTTCAAACTATTGTCTTGTTATTAACTTTTGGATTATGGAATGTATATCTATTTATGCGCGACTTTGATATTTATTTCGAATGTTTAATTTTGGTAATGGTTTTTTTTTATGATTCCAAAGCGAAGAAATTAATCTTGAGCCTATTTTTTTATTGATAAGGTAAAGGGGCTAGTAAAAGCTCACGGAAAAAGCTCTTGGGTAAAAAATTTAGAGCTTTTTTTTTATATGAATTTGTATTCTTGACTCCCTTATTATGTGGAACTTTGTTTCTAATAAGTTTGATTTGACAGGGGGAGCTTTTAACCTCTTCTAGCTTAAAAAAAGCTCTTGAGAAAGAGCGCTTAAGAAAATGGTTTTTTGGGGCTACAAACTTTGTTCTACTTTGTTTCTGCATTTATTAAGCCTTATTACTAATGTTTTTTTTATAGGAGGATTTTTTCAATTCTATAGCTTTTAAGCTATAATGTAAAAGCTAAGCTTTTTCTGCTCATGATTTCAGCTTATTTTGTGTTTTGGTTAAGCTTGTTGATAGGGGGAGCTTCTATAAATTTATTTTAAAAAATCTTGCTCCTTTCCTTGATAAAACTTTATTTTTGACAAGTGCTGCATAAAACGGATAGATTATTTTTCGCCCGGAAATATTATTCACTCTTGTAAAATTATTTTGGGTTGTAATCATCAAAATGGGGGAGTTTGTTAGAAAAATATTTTTATCATAATTTTGATAATTTTATTTAAATGAGTTTTTATGCCAAAACAATGTCCCCAAATATTGTCCAAAAGCTTCAAAATATTTTAAGTGATTTTTACTAAGTTTTTGAAGCACTTCTTGAATTTTATTTTTGATAAAATTTGGACAACTTCTCTGTATTGAGGTCGACCGATCGCCCTATAGGGAAACTCGTACCTGGAAGTTGTATTTTAAAATAGAACCAAAACATATAATAAAGAGGGGGAGAGGACGACCGGTGGGGTCGACCGGTGTCTGAAAGTTGCAACATTTTATTTTTGGTCCCTGTTTGTAAAGGGATCTGTCCAACCTTAAAGGGTCCGATCGAACCCCCTAAGTGACCAGTCTCCCTACCGGTCCAACCCCCAGGGCAACCCATGTCTAATCTCAGAGTAAAATTTTAAACTTTCGAATTTTCAACATAGCGACGGGTCGGCCTATGATTTTTGAAAGCAAAAGTCTATCCGTTGTTAAACCATTATCTGATAGATCTACTTTATAAATTTTAATAATTTTTTTAGATCTTTGGGTCCTTCTTTTGTAGAAAAAAGTGAAGATGGAGGAGCCTATGTTGGAGATCCAATCTTGAAGCTCTCCTATAAATAAATGAAGAATTTGAAGGATAAAAAACACAACACAAGCATACAAAGCTACAAGAAAAATCAGCAACTCTCTTATTCTCCCTTGTCAATATTCTTGTTGTATACTTGTATTTAGCCTAAGTTTTACACTTACACATCTTGAGTATTAGTCTTCCTTCTTGATTACACTTGCACTTTTGAGTTGTAATATTTTCAAAAAAAGTGTAATCTTGATTGTAATTCTCAAATCATCCAAAACAAGAAATCTTTGTTAGTGTTCTTGTGGTAAGAACACACTTGGTTGATTCTAGGTGTTGAAGAGTTTGGTGCTCTTCATTAGTCTTAGAAGATTGTGGTAATCTTCATAGGTGGTGTTAAGAAGAGTGTGGTACTCTTCAAGGTAAAGGTTGTATTTGTTTGGTATCAATAAACTTTTCCTTTTGAAATCCATTCAGACATATCGGGTGGAAGTGGATTAGGCCCTAGGTGGGTTGAACCACTATAAATCATTGTGTATTGATTTATATTCTGCACTTCTATTTCTTCATCATCTTCATATTCGAAAAAGAGAGCACAAATCATAAATCAGGAAAATCCACCCCCTCTAAATTTTCGTAGCCACTTGGACTAACAAGTGGCAAGCTCATTTAATCTTTTGCGAGTAAAGAGGAGATCCATGGTTACGAACGAAAGCAACTCACAACCGGCAAATCCACCAACAAGCCACCACCTTTCGATGCCAACAACTATGCATTTTGGAAGCATCAGATGTAATGCTTTCTATAAGGTTGTGGATTTGATATTTGGAATATGGTTATCGAAGGAATCGCTTAACGAACAAAGAAAATGGAGGATGGAACCACGGTTCTCAAAATTCTTAAGGATTTGATGATAATGATAAGAAGTCCTTCTCTCTCAATGCTAAGGCCTTAAACATTGCTCTCTTAAGGCTACCGAGTATAATAAAATTCAAGGAATAAAGTCAGCATATGAAGTTTGGGAAAATTAGAAACCATTTATCAAGGTACTAAGAAAGTTAAACAAACTAGAAAAACCATGCTTGTTAAAGATTTTGAAAACTTCATAATGTTTGAAGGTGATGGGATTTCTAAAATGCTAGAAAGGCTCGATAACATAGTCAGTCCTTTATTGGCTCTCGGAAAAATTATTTCGAAAGAGGATAAGGTTACTAAAGTCTTAAATGATCTTTCCGGCTCATGGTTCGAAAAAGTAACGGCCATAACGGAGGCTCAAAATCTTGAGACTCTCAAGTTTGATGAGCTTATTGGAAATCTTCTTATATATGAAGTCTATCTCAAAGAAAGGAAGAATTCCAAACCATCCACCTTCAATTGAGTATGCAACCTACAACTAAAGGTCTTGCTTCAAATTCAAACAATACATATTATCCTAGTGACGAGAAGGATGGGGAAACCGCCACCCTTGTTCGAAAATTTGCTAAATTTGTCTACAAAAACAAGGCAAGAAAAGTTAGAGACAACTCTTACTTTAAATGCGGGGAACCTGGGCATTTTATAGCCGATTGCCCAAAATTGGCGAAGGAGGAGAAAAAGAAGAAAAAGCCTTTTACAAAATAGAAGGCTCTCAATGCGGATGTCAAAACATGGGATGAACTTCTTGCAACATCCGACGACGAATAGAAAACCGAACATGGTCTTATGTCCATAGATGATGATAATAACGAGGTAAGCTCTAATTCTTCCTCTTTAATTGATGAACTTCAATGTGATTATGGTGAATTACAAAATGAGTTTAAAGATATTATTTGTAAGTATAAGAATTTAAAAAATGAGTTTAAAGAGTTAAAACTAAAAAAAGACAATTTTTTTATTTCTTATGAATCTCTTGATCATGCACACTCTATTACTCTTGCTTAAGTTCAAAGTCTTGGTTCCGAAAAAATATTGCTCAGTAAAGAGATTGAAAGTTGTATTTTGAATCAGAACCAAAATAGAGAAGAAAGAGAGGGAGAGGGCAACTGGTGGGGTCGACCAGTCGACCCTAAGTCGACGGATGTCTGAAAATTGCAACATTTTATTTTTTGTCCCTGTTTGAAGGGGGATCAGTCCAACCTTAGGGGGACCGGTCGAACCCCCTAGATGGCTAGTTTCCCTATGTGGTGGACCGGTCCAACACCTAGGGAAACTCGTGTCTAATCTCAGATTAACGTTTTGAGCTTTCGAATTTTCAATATAGCGACCGGTCGACCTATGATTTTTGACAGCAAAATTCTATCCATTGTTAAGCCATTATCTGATAGATCTATTTTATCATTCTTAACCATTTTTGTAGATCTTTTGATCCTTCTTTTGTAGACAAAAGTGAATATGGAGGAGTCTATGTTGGAGAATCTTGAAGCTCTCCTATAAATAGATGAAGAATTTGGAGGATAAAAAATACAACACAAGCATACAAAGCAACAAGAAAAATCAGCAACTCTCTTATTTTCCTTTGTCAATATTCTTGTTGTATTTAGCCTAAGCTTTACACTTGCACATCTTGAGTATTAGGCTTTCTTCTTGATTATACTTGCACTTTTGAGTTGTAGTATTTTCAAACAAAGTGTAATCTTGATTGTAATTCTCCAATCATCCGAAACAAGGAAATCCTTGTTAGTGTTCTTGTGGTAAGAACACACTTGTTTGATTCTAGGTGTTGAAGAGTTTGGTGCTCTTCATGGTTGCAAGAAGATTGTGGTAATCTTCATTGGTAGTGTTGTAAGAAAAGTGTGGTACTCTTCAACGTAAAGGTTGTATTTGTTTGGTATCAATAAATGTTTTCCTTTTTGAACACCATTCAAACATACCGGGTGGTAGTAGATTAGGCTCTAGGTGGGTTGAACTACTTTAAATCATTGTGTGTTGATTTATTTTATGCACTTCTATTTCTTCACCATCTTCATATTCGAAAAAGAGAGCACAAATCGAAAAATTGGGAAAATCTATTCACCCCCTCTAGATTTTCATAGCCACTTGGCCTAGCAGGCGTCACATGCCCATCAGCTTCCGCTTTGTTCATCCCCGAACCACACCATACTAGGAGAGGTTCCACTCTATACCATCTATAACGACTTACCTTCCAGATTAACAACTGTCCCTACAAACCAACATGAGTCTTTCCAACACGCTTTGTCCTCACTCACGCGCACCCTGAGTGCAGCTTCTGAGGTGGTCACCCATCATGTAATTGTTCCGGGCCAAGCACCCTTAACTTTGGAGTTTTTACATGATGAGCACGAGAAAAGAAGACACATCTTGTTTGTATGAGTAGTACTAATAAATCTTTTAAGCTCTCCTCAACTGTATAGTCCCATACCTACATAGTCTTAAAATCTCTTCTTTTTCGGGTGTGGGATCGATTCATTAATGTCCCCCTCCGCCTAGAAGCCTGGTAAAAGCCACTCATTGTATGTGCCTTCATTTTGCACGGGCGATCCGCCCTCTTCGGTCCTAGGCGTCACACCTTGATGGTCAATAGATTCAACAAGTTCTTCAATAAGAACTACTAGAGGAATAAAGGAGAACCCTCTAGAATGCACTCAACTCCTTCCAAAGGAAAGGAATAGAGAATTCCAAGAGAGCTGAAAAGAAAGCTGAAGATGTATGCTGGAATTGCAGACATCCAGGTCACTTTGCAGTTAACTGCCCTTATCCACCAGTCTACAAGTATGCAAATGAAGAGGATAAGAAAGTCTTTAGGGAAAGAAGACAAGAGAGAAAGAAAGCAATGATGGCTACAGAATATGAAACATCCAAGTGTAAGGAGACGATAGATTCACACAACAGTGAAGCTGACTACTCTTCAGACAATGAAGAAGAGGCATTGATATGTCTCATGGCTAAGGAACATGAAGATGAGGTAAATTCTAATTCATCTGGTTCAAATTATGATGATAGTGATCATGATAGACACACATTTCAACACCCATTGACCTTTATGATTCATTATGTAAAATGATCAAAGATTTTGACCACATTGAATCATAATACACACACACACACACACACACTTCTAAATGAGAAAAACAACCAACTCAAGTGCCAAAACTCACAGCTGACTGAAGAGTTGAGTACTCTTAGTTACATAGATGATGATAATAAGGAGTTAAAGGCTGAAATAGCTAAGGGTAAAGCAGACCTAGCTGAAAAAGAAAAGAGGGAACAAGAACTAAAAAATGTGATTGCATCATTCAGCAATCATCTAAAACATTGGATTAATTTATGATGATGTAAAAGAAAATTGGAGATAAAGCACGCTTAGGATTCAATTCTTTTGTCAATGCTAACTCCAAAAGTGGTTATGGAAAAAGGTTCCTCAAGTAATGAGGGAATTTAAAAGCCCAAAACTCCATATGTTGCACCCACACACAATCACAAACACTCTCATGTTGGCCTTGGTTATGAAGGAAAAGGAAAGAAGCCAACTGAGTATGCTGAAATAACTGCTGAATCTAAATTCAGAAAAGTTCAACAACAGACTCCTTGAAGGAGATATTCTGTGAAGTCTAAGCTGAAATACCAAAAGCCCCAGAGGTTTCATAAAAAGAATCCATATGAAGAGAATGGTATAAATTACCCAACACAAGTTAATTGGAACCCTCAAAGAAATATCAACCAAGTCTTATGAGATACAAGCCCAAGTGGCAGAGACCTCAAACTCATCATAGGTAACTCCTAAGGCAAAGAAATCAGCGCATACATGCACCCAAGAAAAATTATTGTCATGCACAAAAGTTTCCGTATTATCCTAGAAAGGCGAATGATAGACACATATACAATCATACAGACAAAAGAGACATCTGTATGTTCCTTAAACTCCAAAGAAATTTGCTAAGATTCATTATGATTATGAAACCGATAGGTCTCAGCCCCTTAGAGTTAGATCATTTGGCTATAGGTTGGTTGGATCACCTTATAGTGCTAACCCCTCAGGACCCAGACAGATATGGATACCTAAAACTTGATTTCCTTGATTACAGGTTGAGGGAACAATAGAGTGCCAAGAAACCTGGCACATGGATAGTGGTTGTTCCAGACATATGACAAGAAACAAAAAGAATTTATTAAATTTCAAGGAATCAAGAAGAGCCAAAGTTATATTTGGAGGGAATGAAGCTCCAGAGAAAATCAAAGGCATTGGATCCATCAAGAAAAATGGACTAGATATCACAAATGTTGCATATATTGAAGGGTTGAATTTAAAATTGCTAAGTATCAGCCAACTCTATGATAAATGATATAATGTTGGATTCAAAATGGGTGTTTGCCAAATCAAAGATGTTGAAACCAATGAAATCGTGCTATCAGGGATGAGAAAGAAGAATATGTATGTAATATATTGGTCTACTGCTACACCAAGCACATGTCTATTGGCAAAGAGTGTAGCTGAATCAAGTTGGTTGTGGCACAAGAAGCTAATGTTAATCCAAGTGGCTACGATAATCTAGAGGGGGTGAATAGATTATCCCGATTTTTCAGATTTTGCCCTCTTTTTTGAATGATCAAGCAAAGATGAAAGCTATAAGTGCGGAAAATAAACAACACACATTGATTTAAAGAGCTTCACCCGACCTAGGGACTACGTGCTCTACCACCCCAGTATATCCGGGATGGGTTTCGAAAAAGAAAAAGATATTTTATTAATTACCAAAATTAATACAACACCACCTTGAGGATTACCACAATCCTCTTACAACACCGTCAAGGAGATTACCACAATCTTCCTTCAACACCTATGAAGAGTACCACACTCTTCAACACCTAAGATCACCCAAGTGTGCTCTTACCACAAGAACAACTACAAGGATATCTTGTTTTGGATGATGGACAAAATTCAAGATTACAACTCTATAATAACAATACAAAGATTGGGTGCAAGTGTAATCAAGAATCAAAACCTAAACCTCAAGAGTGTGCAAGTGAAAGTGCTTAGGCTAATACAGATATGAATGTGTTTGCTTGTATGCTCTTTACTTGTATGTTGTGTTGTATCTTGTTGCTTGAATGAAGCCTCTATTTATAGGAGAGGTCTTGGCTTGATTTCCAGATATAGGCTCCTCCCTGGGGAGTGATTTTCTGCAAAAGAAACCATTTAAAATCAAGATTATAGCTATTATAAATCAATCCCACGAATTAGGGAAAACCTGTCTGAAAATGCAACGGATAGTTTGCTGATAAAAGAGGTGTGCTACTGGTCGCGCAGAGATAAGTTTAAAATGAAATTTCTGCGAAAAATACACAGGGGGACCGATCGACGGGGGGTCCGACCGGTCGCCCCCTATGTTGACCGGTTGGGGGTACTTCAAATAATGAAACAGAGAGGTCTGTCTTCGAAGGGAGTTCCCAGGCACCGGTCGCCCAATGGTCGTCCGGTCGCCCATACCGGTCGACCTCCGGGTCAACCGGTCACCCCCCTCATTTTTACCTCCGTCCCTTTTTCTGTTTCAAAACTCAACACAGGTACGGGTTGCCCTATAGGGCGACCGGTCGAGCATGAAACAGAATTATTGTCCAATTTTTATCGAAAATAAACTTCAAGAAATACTCCAAAAAATTAGTAAAAACATTTTAAAACAATCGGGAGTATTTAGACAACATTTAGGAACATTGTTTTGGTGTAAAAACTCATTTAAACAAAATCATCAAAATCATGATAAAAACATTTTTCTAACAGCTAAGTCATCTAAATTTCAAGACTATCAACAAGCTTGCAAGAAGCCATTTGGTTGACGGATTTCTAGATCCAGTCTACAACAAGGAAAGCATATGTGATGCATGTCAGAAAGAAAAGCAGATCAAGTCATCCTTCAAGGATAAGCGAAATCCTTCTTCAACAAGGATTTTGCATTTATTGCAGTCGGATCTGTTTGGACCAGTTGAACCATCTAGCATTAGTGGAAAGAAATAGACCTCAATCGTGGTGGATGATTTATCAAGATACACATGGATCATTTTTATGTGTAAATGTAGGAAACTTTGCAAAAGCTGCCTTAGCTGATGAGAGTTCAGAAGGAGAAGAGTCAAACCATTATTAAGATAATGTTTGCTAGAGAAACTGAGTTTGTCAGTGGGATTACAACTCAGTATTGCATGGAAAATGGTATTCCTCATGAATTATCAGCTGTAAGAACTCTACATCAGAATGGAGTGGCTGAAAGAAGAAATAGAACCCTCAAGGAAACTGCAAGGACCATGTTAGCTGAAGATGCATTGCGTAAGAGATTTTGGGCTGAAGCCATTAACTCTGCTTGTTACACTCATAATAGGTGTATGATCAACAGACAACTGTCCAAAACCCCCGATGAAATTTGGACATAAAGAAAGCCAAATGTGGGATATTTTCACATTTTTGGAAGCAAGTATTTCATTCACAACAATGTCAAGGATAATCTAAAAGCATTTGATGCTAAAGATGATGAAGGTATCTTTCTTGGATATTTAGCTAAGAGTAGAGCTTTTAGAGTGATGAACAAAAGGACCATGGTAATAGAAGAGTCTATCCATGTAGTTTTTGATGAACTTAATGTGAATGGAGAACTTATTGATGAGTTAGCTAAGAAGTTGAATTGGCCAATCATTCAGAAGAGTCCTTATGGTGAGATAGATCCCAGAAGATTTGATCCTGATGAGGACGAGTTAGCTGAAACTCAAAGACAACTGGAAGGATTGTAGCTCAATGAAGATGATCGAGAAGAAGTTGTTCAAGACAACTTAGCTGCAAGGAGAACCAACCCAGCCGGCTTACTCAACCAGGTGTGAGATGGTTGAGAGACCATCCACCTGAGTTAGTAATTGAAAAAATCAGAGAAGGAGTAAGAACAAGATCCAGAACTCAACATGAAGCTTGTTCACTTGTTTCATTTCTCAAATTTAGCCAAATGATGTGTCACAAGAATTACATGACACACTATGGATTCTAACTATGCAACAAGAGCTGAATCAGTTTGAAAAGAACAAGTTTGGCAATTAGTTCAAAGGCCTACTCACCAAAATATAATTGGTACAAAGTGGGTATTTAGAAACAAGATGAATGAGGAAGAATCTGTTGTGAGAAACAAATCAAGTTTGGTAGGCAAAGGGTATTGCCAAAAAGAAGGAGTAGATTTTGATGAGACCTTTGCACTTGTTGCATACTGGAAGCAATAAGAATGTTTCTTGCCTATGCTACACATAAGAACATCACAGTCTATCAAATGGATGTGAAGAGTGCATTTCTCAATAGACTTTTAGAAGAAGAAGTCTATGTGGAACAACCTCCAGGTTTTGAGCAGAAAACTATTGGAGATAAAGTCTATAAGCTCAAGAAGGCAGTATATGGTTTGAAACAAGCACCAAGAGCATGGTATGATACATTGTCTCAATTCCTAATAGACAATGGATTTACCAAAGGAAAAGTTGATATAACACTCTTTAGAATTCAAGATGGAGAGTAGTACTTGTTCAAATATATGTGGATGATATTATCTTAATATCCACAAACAAAGAGCTGTGTGACAAATTTCCGAATGTTATGCAAGGGAAGTTTGAGATGAGCATGATGGGAGAATTAACTTTCTTCCTTGGTCTTCAAGTCAAGATAATGAAGGATGAAACTTTCATAAGCAAAACCAAATATACCAGAGATTTATTGAAGAAATTTGGTACGGAAGAGAAGTCATCTGTGAAGATTCCTATGAATACTTGATCATGAAAATCTTTTCACTAAATGTAGCTAACAGATAACAGCGAGCAAGGTCGTATTCTCAGGGATTGAATAAGAAACACTTAGACTATAGTAATTAAATTTCATATTCCAATTTTATTGAAGCGGTCGAAAATCACAAGTTTATTTATTTATCTAACTAATCCTAAAGTAACAAGTAATATATTTATAAATTTATAAACCCGAAATCCACAAGTTTTCAACAAATACGAAAGCAACCATAGGCACATAATCTCAACATGATTCTTCAATATTAAATCCAATTAATGTTTCATCAAAACAATGTTAAATGTATCTATGTGTTCAATACCCAATATTAGTTTATTCCCTCTCCCGGGTAGCGCATAAAAAGTTGATTAATAACAATTGCTAGTATTCCTACTCAACAATTACTATTGACTCTCAAAAGATCTTTGAATTAAAGTAATACTTACAAACAGTTGTAGGTCTCTCGACACGTTACACCCGTTTATGTCTGAATTCAAATTTCGTTCTTTAGAACTCATCTATCTAATTATGAACCAACAAATATGACATGCAAATTATTGGCCAAATAATCTACAAGAAATAAGCATTCAAATTCATGTAACAGAACACAAAAACCAATTAAGAAAAACAAACAAATAGATTTAACATGAATCCACAGTTTTGATTATGCCCTATGATCATAATTTAGTCTAACATATTTGATAATAAATTCAGGACAACATTGAAATCAAATAGTTTGACATCATTTAAGTACAAACAAGAGATCTAAACTAAAAGGATAGAACCTTTCTTGTCAGGATGGATCTTTCTTCGAAGCCTTGAACACTTGTGCTCCATAGATGTGAAAGACCTTGTGGTGTACGTCGTTGATTAGTGCCTTCCTCTCAGAAGTATGTAGATTTGCATAACCCTAGTGTATTTTGGTGTATTTTTAGATGTAATGACTTGTATTTTCATCTAAGGCTTGGTCCTTATTTATAGGTGCTTTGAGTGATTACTGGTAGAGTCCCGATGGAATTACGAAACAAAATCAGACCCCGAGCAAACCACATGGCCGTGTGATTTCACACAAGAAGACCGTGTAAAGTGTTTTGCTCTTTATTTTTCATCTAAACCATTCACACGACCGTGTAATTTCACACGGGCAATTCGTGTACTTCGTCTCTGAAATTCTTCCCTCGAACAAGTTTTACATGCGTGTAGAAACACACGAGTACAACGGGCATGTGAATCCACACGGTCCAACCATGTGCCTTATTTTTTGTCGTTTTCTTTGCATATTCGATCATCTCTTTGCATTCGTCATTCTTGTCCAGGACGTCTAACTGATAACTTCTTATTTTATCTCTGTTTCGTGTAAAGGTTACAAGAATACACAATATCATACCCTTCTAAGGAAACCAAGTAAAATACACTAAATATACGTGCAATTGCATCAAATATTTATCAAATTAAACCCTAAATGCACGTAATTTTACATATATCAAATTCCTCCAAACTTAAACCATTGCTCATCCTCGAGCAAAACTAACAAGAATAACCATAAGGGGTACATAGAACAAACAAGAACACTATAAACACTTAACCTCAATTAAATCCATATTCAAGCAAACATGCAATTCATTATCAGGTAGTCATCATTCACACATTCGGCATAATTAATACTCATCCGGGTATTCGACATCATTACTCACTAGAAGTAGTATTTCACTCAACTCTCAAAGTAGATGGGATCTGTATACGCTAAAATCAATTCAGTGAAGTAGAACTACCATAAGCTTGTAAATCGTCTAACATCTCTACTACTTAAGTGTGCACAATTTTTGAATCAAAAAGAACTTTTTCTTTGGTTGTAATGTAGGCTCTTTGGTAAAGGTAGGAAAAATACGGATTAAGTGACTTGACTTGAGCAAATAGAATTTAAGTACACAGACTTCAACTCACCAACCCGATTTCATCATAAAATTAATTTTTTTCAAAATTATTTCTTTTTTCATCTTATACTCCACCCTTTTTGTTCTTTTTTTACTTAGGCCCTTTTGCCTTAAGCTCTCAACTTTCCAAAATTTCCAGAATTTTTCTTTTCTTTTCTTTTTCTTTCTTTTGCTCGATTTTCTTATTAAAAATTTGCTTTCTTTTTCTAGCTTCATCATTTTTCCACATATTTACTAGCTCATCCCTCTTATTGCCAACATTCTTTCTCTTTTTCTTCAAAATTAAACCATATCTCCCTCAAAATATATATCTCTATAAGCTCAAGTTTTAGGGATAAAAATTATTATTAAGTTTAAAACTCAAAATGTGGCTAACAATAAAAAGTTTAGGCTCAAAGTGGCTAACTAGGGAATCATGAGTTCATAGATAGAATTTTTCGGCTAACTAGACTAAAACAAAAATGGCATTAATTCATCTTCAAAAATTGCACACACATGTGGTTTCAATAAAGATACCATTGCAAAGGCTAGAGTTCTAACAATGATGAATGACAGACTCAAGAAAATAAAACTGCACAACATAAAAGCAATTAAAGGCACAAAAACTCACATGCTTATTTTTCGCAACATGATCAAATATCAAATTTTCTCAATCAATGCCAAACATGCAAAATACATCTTCTGAACAATTTATCACATAATTAAACAAATACTTCTTTTCATGAAACCAAGTGCACACAATAAAATCATACGAAAGGTTTTTTTTTGTACTCATTCAATATCTAATCCAACCTCGCGCAAAAACAATAAATGTGTTAAAACAAAATAAAAAAATCAAAAAAAATGTAAAAAAAAGTTATGCAAATTTTTTATATGCTTCTACATGCAACCTAAATGCAAATCCAAAAATGCAACATTACTTACTCAAACATTCTTGACAACCCCCCCCCCCAAACTTAAATCATGCTTCATCCCGAACATATAAGAAAATTATCAAAAGAAAGAAGAATGTGTGTAAAGTACTTACATAGCTCACTGTGGTGGAGGAGATGGAGGATAGTGGCCCTGATGGATGTGCTACTGGTCCATACGAGATATCATCTCGTACATTTGCTATTGCTGATGTGTGATGGTATCAAAGCGTCGCAAATATTCGGTGTGCTACTCATCAACTGTAGCCGACACCTGATAGATATCATCCATTAATGAGCCTATATTGATCTCGAACCTTTCAAGCCTATCACTTAAGTCCCCATACCGACTACCTCCCTGCTTAAGTCCTAGGATCATTTTGAGCAGCACTCACTTGCTCTCCCCTCATCAACCAATTACCCCTATCCCGAACTGAGGTAGCATCCGTATTTGGGGGCCTAATTTTTGTCCTATCCGTATGAAGTAACCAATAATCACGCCCATCAAACCTAATCATCTTCATTGCGGTTAAGACAGTCAAATCAATCTATTGCCCACCATTCGCACGCGTATACCCCTGAAAATTCACATTAAAATGCTCGACAATAGGTGTAATTAACCCTTCAATACATATCCCCCTTTTTTCTTACTTTTTCACCCTCTCAAATTGTTTAGCAATGAATACCCTGGCATTTAGCACCACCTCCATCCACGAAGCCATACACCATAATATAAACAAGTCATCAACCTGAATGACCCCTTTGCTATCCTCTCTTGCGAACACTGTTTCTGCCAATATGCGTTGCACATAGCAAAAAATGGGGTTCCTAATACTAAATGCCTTAGAGGTACCCGGTGTGTAAATTTTTCACCCCGTAATCTCCCTCCAAAATCCGAGCATATCAAAATCTTCATGCTCCTCTACCCCATAAGCCGGAATTTGATAAATAGCATTTAAATCATCAATCGGCAACTCTCTCGACTCATCACTAATCTAAATCAAATAACCATCAAATTTCTTTTCCGAACCACCAATTCAAAACTACTTAAAAATTCAAGAGTATATATTACATATGTTGTCCAATTCCCATTTAACATCACATCCCAATAAATTCTCCCACACAAGGCGCAAAAATCATTCGACAATCCCAAATTAGTTAGAGTAGGTTCATCGGGATACCTTGTCCAAATCATGTTTCAGATGTAGATATTCTCCTATCGGGCCCAGTGCATCTCGTATGTCATGAAGATGTTGGAGTACTCTGGTTGGTTAATCTCATATTTGGGTTCGGGCTTGGGCTCTAGAGTGGGTTCCCTTCATCTCCTTGTGTTTATCCTAACTCCTCTTTCTCCTCTTGACGCCATGGTTATGGGTTTTGAAGCTTTTGAAAAATCTGAAATTTGAGATTAAACTCCCCCAAACCTGAAGAAGAACGAGAGAAAGTTGAGAAATTGGAAGAAATTTGTGGCGGGTTTCTTAAAAGATATAAGTATTTGTGTTCTAGCTAGAAGATTTGAAGTTGAATTTGAAGAAATTTGAAGATGGAATGGGGTAATTGTAAGGGGATATTCGGTCCTTGGGATTTGAAAGGGAGAAAGTGGGATAATTTGGAGTGTTTGAGTTTAAAAAGGGGAAAGATTTTTCAACAGTCAATTCACATGGCCCGTGTGAATTCGAACGGCCAGGCCGTGCGTGCCTGGGGGCACTTTGCTTGTGTCTGTTGCCGAACACATGGCCGTGTAAAATCACACAACCAAACCATTTGTTCAGTCTTTATTTTGTGTTTCACACGACCGTGTGATTGTCACATGGTTGTGTGTTTTGATTTTTCGATATTTTCCTTTTTTTACATAAAACCCCGAGTTTGTCGTGACACCTTCTACAAAACAACTCACAAAAACAAACAAAACTGAAAATTAAGTTAATAATAAAATCAAAATCAATTTGAACAAAGGCGATTAAAAAAATATAATTTGGGTTGTCTCCCAAAAAGCGCTAAGTTTTACTTCTTCAGCCGGACGTTAGAATTCTATTATTACTATCACTGAATTGTATCATTTGATGTTTTTGAGCCCTCGTATTCTGTACCACTCATCAGACGAATGGCATTGCATTGTTCTCTTGGATTAAGTTCAGTATCGCTTGAAAATTTGCCCTTTTGGTGCTGGCCTCCCACTGCTATAGAGATTTAAGCTACTTGTGTTTCCAAAGACTTCAGTCTTGCATTCACGTTCATGTTCAGTAGAGTAACTTGCTCCTCTATCATTTCTATATTTGCTTCATCTTTATTCAATCTAGTTCTAGTTTCTCCGATAAACGAGGATAACATCTCTTCTACAAATGTTTTTTTCACTGGACTCTGCTCTGCCTTGATTTCCCACATTAAATCCCGTAGGTGACTGCAAAACGTTTCAGTTATTAGCATAAGAAACGTTTTCATGGTTTCGCAGCCCCCGATGGTAATGTGTGGGTGTCTGATTGGTTCGATAATTGTTGTTGAAGTTCCTTTACCCCACAAATTTTGCTTCTTCTTCAACAACTACAGGATCTCTAGGAGTCACTTCTTGCATTGCATGCAGGTTCATATTAAGCACAAATACTTGTTTTGTGATCATGACAACCTTATCCTCATCCTGGACCTCCACCACAAGTTTGACATTAGATCTCTTGGATGGCCACTAGTAATTATTGTTTGCAATCTCCTCCAATAATTCTAATGCCTCATCGGGATATTTCCCTAGTAGTGCATCCCCATATGCAACATCTATAATCGTTCTCGTGTTTCCACTCAAACCATTATAAAATATTGTACCTATTGGTAATCAGGATATCCGTGTTGAGGGCACTTCCTCAACAATTCTCTAAATCTATCCCATGTTTCATATAGCGGCTCTGCATGTAACTGCCTAAACTGGGCGATTTCACTTTTCAGTTGCAGCGTCTTACTTGGGGGAAAATACTTAGCCAAAAACAGTTGACTTAATTCAACCCAATCTGTTGTGGGTGGTGTCAAAGAGCATAACCATCCCTCAGCCTTATCGCGTAGAGAGCATGCAAAAAGGCAACATCGAATGGTATTATCAGAAATACCATTCATCTTAATTGTATCATGGATTTCTAAAAATTGCGCCAGATGCACAATTG
Source organism: Rehmannia glutinosa (assembly GCA_016081115.2). Classification (NCBI taxonomy): domain Eukaryota; kingdom Viridiplantae; phylum Streptophyta; class Magnoliopsida; order Lamiales; family Orobanchaceae; genus Rehmannia; species Rehmannia glutinosa. The sequence goes on along the minus strand of CM071925.1, from coordinate 39,321,761 downwards.
GATCCTCAACGGCTCACCCCCGAACTGGTTTTCTGACACCATCTGGATTAATGCAGGTTTTAGTTAGAAATTGTTTGTGTTAATCAGCAGATGGGCCACACCTCTATACCGTTGACTAACTACTGGCTGGAAGTAGTCCCTGACTGCCCTTCTCGCGGGCCTCTCCTCGATCTGGTTCCGTCCATTCGCCCCAGGTGGGCGCTACTTGTTGTTTTTGTTATTCACACCGTCCTGATTATTTCCATTCGCCATCACTTTAGATCTTTTTCTTGATTGTTTTGTTGTCTTTTCAATCTCTAAGTCAATGAGAATTTGTTGGGTAGATTTGGAACGCATGATCATGCATTGCCTGCACTTAACAAAAACAACGTTAATACCAAAGCAAATAAAAAAATAATATTACAAAAAAATCAAAAATAAAAAATAAAAGAATCAAAGGTATATTTATTTAATTAAGATTGAACTACTTATTACTATATCTAAGTTAAATCTTTCAATCCCCGACAACGGCGCCAAAAACTTGATCGTGAAAATATTTTCACTAAACTGCAAATTTACAGTGTAGCTAGCAGATAGCAGCAAGCCATGTCGTATTACTCAGGGATTGAATACGAAGCACTTAGGCTATAATAAATATCGCATTCCGATTTTATTGAAGCGTTCAAAAATCACAAGTTTATTTATTTATCTAACTAATCCTAAATTAACAAGTAAAATATTTATAAATTTATAATACCCCAAACTCCATAAGTTTTCAATAAATTAGAAAGCAACCCTAGGCACATAATCTCAACATGATTCTTCCATTTTAATCTTATTAATGTTTCATCAAAACCAGTTTAAGTGTATATATGGGTTCAATTCCTAATTAGTTTATTCCCCATCCCGGGTGGCGCATTCCCCATCTCGGGTAGCGCATAAACAGTTGATTATTAACAATTGCTAGTACCATACTCAACAATCACTATTAACGCCCAAAAGATCTTTGAATTGAAGTACTCCCCACAAATAGTTGTAGGCCTCCCGACACGTTACACTCGTTTATGTCTGAATTTGATTTTCGCTCGTTAGAACTCATCTCCCGAATTATGAACTAACAAATATGACATGCAAATTATTGGCCAAATATTCTACAAGAAATAAGCATTCGAATTCATATAATACATCACAAAAACAAATTAAGAAAACAATCAATTTAGATTTAACAAGAATCCACAGTTTTTATTATGTCTTACGATCAGAATGATTAGCCTAACATATTTGATAACAAATTCATAGACAAAGTTAAAATCAAATAGTTTGACATTGTTTAAGTACAAACAAGAGATATGAACTAAAAAGATAGAATCCTTCTTGTCCAGATAGATCGTTCTTCGAAGCTTGAACCCTTGTGCTTTCGTAGATATAAAAGGCCTTATATTGTTCTTCGTTGACTAGTGCCTTCCTCTCAGAAGTATGTAGATTTGTGTAACCCTAGTGCATTTTGGTGTATTTTCAGATGTAATGACTTGTATTTTTGGCCAAGGCTTGGTCGTCCTTTTACAGGCTTTGAGAGATCAGTGGTAGAGTCCCGATGGGATTAGGAAACAAAATCGGGGCGTAGAAAACCACACAAAATTGTGATTTCGCACGGGCAGACCGTGTAAAGTGTTTTGCTCTCTATTTTTCGTCCAAACCATTCACACAGACAGATCATGTACTTCGCGTCTGCAATTCTTCCCTCAAATAAGTCGCACGTACGTGTAAAAACATACAAGTACAATCCACACGGGCGTGTGAATCCACACTGTCCACCCTTGTGTCTTGTTTTTCATCATTTTCTTCATGTATACGGTCATCTATTCGCATTCCTCATTCTTGTCCCGGCCAACTAACTGATATCTTCTCATTTTAGCTCTATTTCCTGTAAAAATTACAAGAATACGCAGTATCATATCATTATAAGGAAACTAAGTAAAATACACTAAATATACGTGCAAATGAATTAAATATATATCAAATTAATCCCCTAAATGCACATTTATATTATACATATCAATACTTCAATCAAGATGGATATGGATGAAGGAAAACTAGTGGATCAAACAAGATATAGAGCACTCAGTGGATCACTGCTCAACTTGACTGCCAACAGACCTGACATCAGCTTTGCAAGAGGTGTATGTGCAAGGTTTCAGTCTGCTCCAAAAGAAAGTAATATGACAACAACTAAGAAGATTATGAGATACTTGAAGGGAAAAGAAGAAGTTGGATTGTGGTATCCTAAAGAAGGTGGTTTCAAGTTGATTGGATACTCAGATTCAAGCTATGTTGGATGTAGAGTTGACAGGAAGAATACATCTGGTACTTGTCAATTGCTTGGAAATAGATTGGTATTTTGGTTCTACAAGTGTTCACAAGATTTTCTTATAGCAAGTGTACGGTGTCCAGTTTTAGTATAGATTTAGAAGTGGGGATATCGTCTCCACTCAAATTGATATCAAATTTTAAACTAAGTACTGTAATTATAATACCTTAACTCTATTTAGAAGTTCGAAAAGAAATGGTTTTGATTAAACTAAAAATAAACCTAAAATTAAACTAACAAATTCGTTCAGACAGTTTATTAATAACACGTTACTAATCTATAAGCCCAATATTCCTCATTTATCACTTCCTCTCTCGAGTGCCAAGTGATTCTAGGTTTCAATCATGATTTCAATATCTCTATAAAAATCATAAATTAAACCTTAACACGGACTTCGAAAGATTCATAAACTTCTCAGTTCTATGAAGCCCTAAGTTATGATATTCTATGGCCAAGCGCTCAATTACCTCTCTTGAGTGTGAAATCAAACTCGCTAAACAATCTAAACTATTGATAAGGTAATTAAGATGCAATCAATCCAAATAGCATAAATATATTTCATAACATGTGAATCAATAAATTGAAATATCAAAATATAGGTTCAAACGTTGGTTACATCAATCCCCTAAAAAAATAAATTTTAGCTCATGATGGACGTACAAAAACTCATGAAAAAGTAATTATACATCTCTAAAGTTCAACAAAAATAGTGGAAAAATAAATTCAGAAGATCAAAGAAAGAATCCTCTCTATTTCCAGAAGATAGATACCTTCGAATCTCATCCCGAACTCTTTCTCCGTGTTCCAAGTCACCCCGGGTGCTGGATAAAATGTCCAACACTTAATTTTGATGGCCCTTGTTGTAATTATATCCTAAAATCCGTCCAAAACCCTTAAAAATCATGTTTCCAAGTTTAGAGCAACATCGCGTGTGACGTAATGCCTAAGAATGCGCGCTGCAGTGCGCACATGCTATGCCCACTGCCCTGTTTGGACCCCCCGTGCTACAGTGCGGGAGTAGGAGCGCTGCAATGCTTCTCTTGCTGTAGGATTTTCTCACATTTTCTTTTGTTCAATTGCGTTTTCTTCCTCCCAAACACATTTTTCATCATTTTGCATCGCTCTCGACTATCATTACCTGTATTGACTCCCTAACGACACCTAATGAAGTAAAATATGCTCAAATAACTCTAAAACACTTCGAAACAACGCAAAATCATAGTCTTGAATAATCGATTCTTTGGTATAAAACCAACTTAACAAATACCCCCAAACATAGATTATTATTTGTCCTCAAGCAATTTTACTGACTCTTGAAAACAAAAGACACAAATCAAACAAAAATATCAACTACTAACTTAAACAGGCCAACTGCAAAACTTCACAAGCAAACTAATTTGTCTCACAGTCCATTTCACCACAATCAAGCATGTATTATAACAATGTGATCTCACGAGTGTTGATTGTTATTGTTAACTCCGTTTTCATTATCCGGATAAATTCATGCAATCAACTTTTTCTAAAATGGTCCACTTTTGAGTATCAAAGTATAATGTTTAACGAACTCCATAGGCTTTTCTTTCACACTAATTCTACTAATGTAGGCAAATGTAACACAAGGATCAATAGGACATTCAAAGCTTGTAATGTGGGCTTAGGGTAAGGTAGGAAAATATGGGATTATGTGCCTCAAATCACCCAAACACACAATTATTAAATCTTGTACATCACATGTCAATTCCCAACCATCACTTTCTAACATTCCCCTTGTTCTCACTTTATGAGCTTTCGTACCCGCAAATTTTTTTTCTTTTTTTTTTTAAACTGAAACCCCCCAACTTAATATTTTGCGTACTTTCTACATGGGGTTTTAATATTTTCAATCCTCGGGAAACTTCATGCAATTCATTCGCCCTTTTCATCATACCCATCCTCAACCTTTAACTTCATTTTATAAATTGTCTGTATGAGTGAGGGGTATTTTGGATCTTTCTCATATAGGCTTCAGATATCGGATTGGTTGCCAAAGAAACTGGTTTAAAAGGCTCAAAAGGGGACACTAGGGGCAATACATAAACATAAAGGTAGGCATTTATAGGCTCTAGCTATTCAAAGATGGCATAAATCACTTCTTTAATGTTACTTCATCTACGATTTCGCCTCGACTAGTGTTCATACAAGTTCTAGAATCTGGTGGGATCATTCAGTCAACAATTAATCACATAAACTCTGTCCAAATAAATCAACTGAGTCAATCAAATGGATGGAATAAAAGTGAAGTAAAACGGATCACGGCTCAAACACGTACTCTTTTGACAGTTCAACTCATATTTAACAAATTTACTTAGGCATGCAGTTCTACAATTACACTGACGACTTGACTCAAGAATTGTTTTTTAAATTTTTTTTATGACTCAACTAACGAACCAACACAGACTACACCCCCAAACTTATAATGAACATTGTCCCCTATGGAGAGGTGAAAAAGAGGACTTTCCTGGTAACCGAGGAGCTTGGGCTTCTCATTGGAATCATGTGGTGGAAATAAGGGAATAGGTCTTGGTGGCGGCGATGGTGATACTATTTGTACTAAGCTTCTCGTATAAGAGCATTTTTGCCTTCAAACTCAGAAACTAGAGGCTGTCAGAATCTTCCTCCGAGGTAGTGACCTTTTTTTTCCCTTTGCTCTTGCCCGTGTCCATAACCTAGAAAGATCAACATGAAAACAAAGCACGTGGAAACACGAAATTTGATTATGGGTGAGAGAATCACATTCAAGCACGTAAAGATGCGCCAAAGTGGCTGAATTGCGATCAACATGCAGAATGCAATCCATGGATGCTCATTCCCAACATATAATAAGAAAACTTCAATGGTGCATTTTGTCAAACACCTTTTGGGCATGAATTTGGGAAGAGATTGTATACGACATGAAAAATATCGGGTCTAATTGTTGTTAAATAAAGTAAACTATCAATCATATCTCGATATTTGGTTTGGTCTACCAATTTACCTTTTTCATCCTTGTCTAGTTTGATATTTGTAGCCATAGGAGTAGCAACGGTTCTTCCTTCTTCAATTTTGAACTTCTTTAGAAGCTCTTTGGTGTATTTGGTGAGGTATATAAATAGCTTCTTAGCATTGCTTTATTTGAAGACCAAGGAAGAAATTGAGTTCTCCCATCATACTCATCTCAAATTCACCTTGCATAAGCTTAGAAAATTTCTTACATAGAGATTAATTAGTATCACCAAAACTTATATCATCAACATAAATTTGCACTAATAAGCAATCTTGCCCTTTTTCTTAAACAAAAAGAGTAGTATCAACTTTACCTCTTGAAAAACCATTTTGCAAAAGAAAAAAAACTAAGTCTATCATACCAAGCTCGGGGTGCTTGTTTTAGACCATATAAGGTATTTTTAAGTTTATAAAGAATATTTGACCTCGAAAGAATTTCAAACCCCGGAGGTTGTTTTGCATAGACTTTTTCTTGAATAAAACTATTTAGAAAAGCGGACTTAATATCCATTTGGAAAAGTTTGAAATTTTTAAAGCAAGAGTAGGCAAGTAAAATATGAATAGCTTCTAAACGTGCCACGGGTGCAAAAGTTTTGTTATAATCAATACCTTAGTCTTGACAATACCCTTGAGCTACTAACCTTGCTTTATTTTGAACTATGTTGCCTTGATCATCGAGTTTGTTCTGAAATACCCATTTTGTGCCAATAATTATTTGTGATAGAGGAGAAGATGCCAATTCTAAAACATCATTTCTTTTAAATTGATTCAACTCCTCTTGCTCTCAAGAAACCAATCTTCATCTTCAATGAATTCCTTAGCATTTTTAGGCTCTTTTTGGGATGTAAGAGTTTTTCGGCAAATTTCCTTCTAGTCATTACTTTATCTAGAGAATCCCTAATTATAAGATCTTTTGGATGATCTTCTTTGAATTTCAATGCCACGGGAAGATCCGAATTATTACCCTTATACTCTTGTGGAACATTAGAAGTTGAAGGTTGATCATTTGATGTGGAAGGTTGATTGCTTTGAGTATCATTTGGAACAATTGGTCCAACTTCATCTTCTTCATCACTATCATTATTTGGGATTATTTCAATTCCGGAGGCTTCATTGAATTTGACATGAATAGACTCCACGACCACCATGCTAGTCTTATTGTAAACCTGATATGCCTTACTCTTAGTTGAGTGCCCCATAAATATTCTTTCATCAGCCTTAGGATCATGTTTGTCCAATTGATCATTGGTGTTTAAAATAAAACACTTACAACCAAATATTTTGAAATAGCTAATATTTGGAGTTCTACCTTTCCAAAGCTCATAACGTGTTTTATTCAACTTGGAATGAAAATATACCCGATTTATGACATAACAAGCGGTGTTGACGGCTTCGGCCCAAAAATATTTTGGAAGTGAAATTTCGTTGAGCATAGATTGACACATTTCTTGAAGAGCCCGAGTTTTCCTCTCGGCAACACCATTTTGTTGAGGAGTTCTTGGAGCCGAAAAATTATGTGCATACCCCTTGGTTTTACACAAGACTCTAAAATCACTATCAAATTCACCTCCTCGGTCACTCTATATAGATTTAATAGTATCTTCTTTTTCATTCTCTATAAGTCTACACAACTTAGCAAATTCATTAGCGACATCACATTTATTTGCAAGAAAAATTGTCCAAGTATATCTAGAAAAATCATCGACTATAACGAAAGTTTAATATTTTCCACTTAGATTCTCCGTATCAATATCAGCATACAAATCAAGATGTAGTAGTTGTAGAGTTTTGGTTGTGGAAATTTCATTTTTGGGCTTAAAACTAGTTTTAACTAATTTATTCTTTTGACCAGTGTCACATAAGCCAAGATTTTCAAAATTTAATTTGGGTAGTCCTTTGACATGGTTTTTGTAAATCTTTTGTAAATCATTATTGGCGATAAGACATAATAAACATTTTGACTAACCAAATCACTTGTAAATTTTTTATAAAGATTGTCTTTCTACTAGCTTCACAAATAAATTTACCATTTTTAAGAATAAGGCATTGTCATTATTGAAAACAACATCATAATTTGTATTACAAAGTTGGCTCACAATTATAAAATTGAACTTACTACGCCAGAAAATAGTTCAGATAACATATTTTAGATAGCGCTTTTAGATGAAAGTGCTATTAAAAATTTCGCAAATATTTTACACGACACTTTTGTAGGAAAGCACTATCACAATAAACTATATAATAGCGTTTTATTGACGAAGTGTTATATGAAGAAAACTGAAGATAGTAATTAAATAAGTGTTATATATGTTATTGGAATAACGCTTCGGACAACAGACGTTATCTCTCGATCGAATCTATTTTATTAAGATAGTGCTAATTAAAGAAACGCTATATATTTTCTCATAATAAAGCTTTGTCCAACAAGCGTTATCTTAAATTGTTATCTGAGAAATACACTACTACGAAAAAACATTTTACATCAAGGTTTAACATCGATTATTACACAACCGATGTAAAAAAAAGCTACAATGGTCAATTTATAATATGAAAAATTTGTCACTAAAAACATGAATTGAATTGTGAAAATTTTATGTGGGTTAAAAATTGGTGGTTAAGGAGTTGAATTTTTAATGAAAAAATTTGAGTTTCCTAGTTATAAACATGTAATCTGGTCGCTATTTGTGTTGGAAAAAAATCCTCTCATTGATTACCAAAATTTTACGCTCCATATTTTTCCCCACCAAATAAATTATTCTTTTCATTATTTTGAAAATTGAACAATCGTATAGTTAATAAACGTTTTAAAATTTTATTTTAAAAACATTTAAATTAAAAAACCCAACAAAATCATTGACGTTCTATGTATATGCCAGGATGTGCCAAAGTTTTGTGTCTCATGTGTGAACTTGAGCAACTCGTACGGATGCTGAGAGAAAATGGGGGTCCTCTGTCACCCACAAATATTCTTATGTATATTAGAAGTCTTAATTCCCTATTGACGATGTGTTTTCAATTTGTTGAGTATATCTTTATGCATCTGCATTAGCACAGTCAGTATTATTTATATCAGTCAATAATTCCCCTATAGAAGTATTATTTGATTGTGGACTACCAAATTTCAACCTATTTCAAAACTTCTAATTTCTTTCTGGGTATTATTATCATAGTTAACTTGTTACAATCCTTGTATACTCAGGTTACTTGTGGCCTCAATGCAATCAATATGCTTGGAAGGCTACGGTGGAGGAAAATTCGTTGATCCTAGGCTGCAAGATATGACTTTTATACAACATATGGTTGGGGGGTTGCCTTAGATCAAAGGTTTTTAATCTCCCTTGTATTCTTCCAGAATTTCATCTTTGAGATACCATTTTGCCTTCGGTTATGTTCTGCTGTAGTGAAATTTATATGAGTAAACATTTCATAAAACAGGTCAAGTGTTTGAGATGTCAGCATGAGTCAGAACAGTATGAGAATATGATGGATCTTACCCTGGAGATATTTGGTTGGATTGAGTCATTGGAGGATGCACTAACGCAGTTCACTAGTTCCGAAGATCTTGATGGGGAGAACATGTATAGATGTGCAAGGTGTGTTAACACCGTGTTACTTTTTCTTTTTAAAATGTATATCTAGTTTTGCTCACTCATAGTCATGGTTCTTAACATAATCAAGTAAAAGGTGTGTTGCATATGTTCGAGCGCAGAAGCAATTGAACATCCAAGAGGCTCCAAATATCCTGACTATTATCTTGAAGAGATTTCAGGTATAGCTTTTGTCTTGTTTTGTGGTCCCGCGAAGCATTCTTGTCGATCAGTCGATGTGTGCTTGTTTGCATGCATGCATGTAAGTGAAATACTTTGACATGTTGTCGAACTCTTGGTGTGGCTCGTCACGTTTTTAAGCTATTTAGGTGGGCTACGTGGTCTAAATACAAAAAATTCCAAACCAGTTATCTTTCAAAATTACGAATTTCCCCTTCAGGCCATACAAATATTTCCTTGAAGTTTGTTATTGTTACAATTACCCCCTTTCAATAGGTGCAATTTGTAAAATAGAAGCAAATATCAAGGGGATTTTTGTAATTTTAAAAGATAACTGAGATGTTTTGGTAACTAGACTAAACCTCAGGATAGTTTTGTAATTAACCCTATTTCTTATTGCTTGAGGCATCCATTTAAGTTTTCTCAGGTGATTTACTCCTAATAAGTCTCAATGTTCCTCTCTGTCTATTGGCTTTCCAATATCATGAGAATGCCTGAGTACTTAATTGATCTGACCTTTGATCTTCATAGTTTACATTCTGAGATTCTGACAATGAAGTAGGATTTATATACAAATACCCCCTTGACATATATTTTTATTTACAAAGTTGTTTATAGAGCAAAGTTGTTTCTATAAGTGACAGCTTTTCAGTGGTTTATTTTGTTGATTTACATTTATTGCATTCTCATTATATGTATATAGTTGACTTGATATTAATACCACATAGCAATTAATTTTCACTTGTCTATAAATAATTATCTCATGCTCTATCAAGTGTGTGTGTGTTATAGGGATTAATGTGTATTTGTTTTGGATTTTCTTGTAGGTTGATTTATAAGAAGAATTCCAAATTACCAAGTTCGCATATGGTATTTTGAAGCAACCAAGGAATCTTATATTGATTACCTAGTGTATTGTGATGAAAGAATTTATATATTGTATTGTAAAACATAATGATCTGTTTTTTTATTTAATGCTTAACTTAATATTCAATTTGTTGTATTGTAGATATATGCTATTTAGGTTATAGTCGTTATGTTGATGGTATATGATATTTAGGTGATTGTTGTTATGTTAATGTTCTTCAGTAGAAGCCAGGGACGAAGACACTCATGGGCCAAGGGGCCAACTGGGCCCCCCTCAAATTTTGGAAAAAAGTAGGGGTACTTTGGTCCTATTACATTTTAATTTTAAATAAATAAAAAAATAGAAAAATAGAAAAAAATTCTTAAATTATCTTGCATTCTTCTTTTCTGCTTCCATTTGTGAATCTTGAAAAATATGAGTTTTGGTCATTTTGCCCATTTTTTAAAAATTTTGTACCTCCGTCATAAACTTTAACTTGAACTTTGCATTATTCTCTTGTGTATCTATTTGTTCCTTTTGGGATTTTGTTATTTATTTTTTTAATATTAAGATGTGATTGAATTAATACAATGACTTAATCAAAATTTCTACTTATTTTTAAATTTGTTGTATTTTTTTTTAATTTTTACATGTGTTAAGGGACAAATTGTCCACTTATGTTTCGTAAAAATGAAAATTAGTCATATTTTTTGAAAATATATTTTTTAGTCATTTTGACACGGTCATACCCTTCTTGTATTCTCTGATGAGGTAGGTGGTTATATATTAGAAATTTGATGCCGTACATTTTTCAGTATCGGGTCATGGACCGGTCTCTAGCTAGAAAGGAAAAAAAAGACAGTGAAAATTTGAACTCAAAAATGGCTAAGAAAACATGATTAAAACTATTTTATTATGGAGAAGTAACCAAAAATCCGACGGACTCTTTTATATTAATATTAGTTGGGGCCCCCTACTCGTGATTTCTGGCTTCGTCATTGGTAGAAGCTACCTTAGCGGAACTCTTGTTCTAGAGCTACCAGATAATTGCTTGAATTCTAAGACTTATTAGCTTTATTGTGGAGACGCGAGCTACTCTCATCACATCATATTGAGATACTTTTGATTTAGTTTCAAGTGAATGATGGAGTGTTCATTATTTTTATACTGTTAAACAATATTTTAGGATAAATTTTGTCTCTTTGTTTTTTTAATTTTATTATTGATGAGTTTTGTTGTCGCTTTCCTGTTTCATTTTGTTTGCTCTTGTTGGTCACATGATTAAATGATGGGAAACATAATTTTGGCTAAATATTGAAAGCCGAAAAATCATTGTAAGATAACGCACTTTTATGAAGTGATATCTACTGAATACAAATATGGGATAGCGTTTCTTCCCAAAACCGCTATCAATTTAATGTCAGATAACGCTTCTTTTATGGAGTGTTATCTTATGAATACAAATATGTGATAGCGCTTCCTCAGAAAAGCGCTATCAAATATAGATCTCAGATAGCGCTTTATAAGTGATATCTCAGGATAGGGCTTCAGATAATGGTGATTCTGATAGTAGTTTGTGTTAGGATCGAAAGTGCTTATTGGATTTGACGACTGTCCCCACAAACCAACACGAGTCTTTTCTAGCGCGTTTTGTCCTCACTCACGCGCACCCTGAAAAACTTCCCAGGGGGTCACCCATCCCATGTCTACTCCAGGTCAAGCACGCTTAACCTCAGAGTTTCTATGTAATGGACACCAGAAAAGAAGATGCACCTTGTTGGTATGAGTAGTACATATCTAATCATTTAAGCTCTACTTTTTAACTGTCCAACCCAAGGTTGATTCCTGTAGGGCACCCCCTACGATTCTAACGGCAACGCAGAGCCCCACACTAAGTGGTGGACGGACATGAGGGGCTTCGCAAGAATCCATATGGATCCTCGGCAAGTTGGGCAGCCACAGCTCCGATGCAGTACAACAAATCCTAAGGGTGATCGTTGGGACCCCATAATCCCAACAGTTTGTAACGCTATCTAAAGGGGAAAAAAGCGTTATCTGAGTGCTTTTTTGGCATAATATTAAGCTCTTCTACTAATAGAATATCACGAAGAGAGAAAGAAGAATTACCAATGTCTTCGTAGCTAAGAATTTTGCCTTTGTCATTCTCGAATATGATCATTCCTTCTTCTTGGAGTTTAATGTTGGTAAAAAAAGTTCTTCTTTTCCGGCCATGTGGTGCGAGCACTCGCTGTCCATGAGCCATTTGGAATCTTCCGTAATTATTGTTGCCCCTAGTACCTACAAATAAATTATTTTTAGGTACCTAGAGTTTTGGGTCATGGGGATTAGCATTGAGACCTTTGGGTCTCCAAAAATGACCATTGCTATTTCAAAGTTTACATGTTCTAGCAAAGTGTCCATTTTTACCACAATAATAACAACTAATGATATTGGGACTACTAACACGAATGAAAATTGGAGATTGGTTCTTTATCTTGAAATCGGTTTGAAAAGGTTTATAACAAAGTCCTAGTTTAGATTGCTCACTTCTTTGTGCACCAAGAGTTTTTGTGACCTTGTCGGTACTCAAGTTGAAACGTTGCACATTCTTTTTCAAATTTTCAATCTCTTTAGTGAGAAATTGTTTTTTGGAATCAAGACTTTGAACTTTAGCAAGAGTAATAGAATGTGCATGATCAAAAGATTCATAAGAAATAAATAACTTGTCTTTTTCTAGTTTTAACTCTTTAAATTCCTTTTTCAAATTCTTTTACTTGCAAATAATATCTTTAAACTCATTTTGTAATTCATCATAATCATATTGAAGTTCATCAATTAAAGAGGAAGAGTTAGAGCTTACCTCGTTATTATCATCGTCTATGACCATAAGACAATGTTTCAGTTTCCTCTTTGTCGTCGGATGTTGGAAGAAGTTCACCCCATGTTTTGACATCCGCATTGAGAGCCTTCTTTTTCGGAAAATGCTTTTTCTTCTTTTTCTCATCCTCCGCCAATTTTGGGAAATAGGCTATAAAGTGCCCGGGTTTTCCCAATTTAAAATAAGAGTTGTCTCTAGCTTTTCTTGTCTTGTTCTTGTTGATAATTTTAGCAAATTTTCGAAGAAGGGCGGTGGTTTCCTCATCCTCCTTATCACTAGCATAATATGTATTGTTTGAATTTGAAGCAAGACCTTTAGGTGTAAGTTGCATACTCGATTGAGAGGTGGGGCTTGGAATTCTTTCTTTCTTTGAGATAGACTTCATATATAAGAAGATTTCAAATAAGCTCATCAAACTTGAGAGTCTCACGATTTTGATCCTCCGTTATAGCCGTTATTTTTTCGAACCATGAGCTGGGAAGGTGCATTTAAGACTTTAGTAACCTTATCTTCTTCCGAAATAATTTTTTCGAGAGCCACTAAAGGATTGACTATGTTATTGAGTCTTTCCACCATTTTAGAAATCCCCTCACCCTCAAACATTATGGTGTTTTCAAAATATTTAACAAGCATGGTTTTTCTATTGTTTAACTTTCTTAGAACCTTTATAAATGGTTTCTACTTTTGCCAAACTTCATGTGCCGACCTTATTCCTCAAATTTTATTATACTCAGTAGCCGTAAGAGAGCAATGTAAAATATTTATGGCATTACCGTTGAGAGATATGGACTTCTTATCATTATCATTGAATTCCTTGAGACTTTTGAGAACCGTGGTTCAATCCTCCATTTTCTTTGTTGGTTGAGCAATTCCTTCGATGTCGACACTCCAAATATCAAATCCGCAACCTTGTAGAAAGCATTCCATCAAATCCTTCTAAAAGGCGTGGTTGTTGGCAACGAAAAGTGGTGACTTCTTGGTGGAGGCGCCGGTTGTGAGGTAGTTTTCATTCGTAGCCATTGATTTCCTCTTTACTCGCAAATATTAAACTAGCTTGCAAAAGAGTTTGGCTCTGATTCCACTTGTTAGTCCAAGTGGCTATGAAAATCTTGGGATGGATTAAATAGATTTTCCCGATTTTCCGATTTATGCTCTCTTTTTCGAATATGAAGATGGTGAAGAAATAGAAGTGCACAAAATAAATCAACACACAATGATTTATAGTGGTTCAACCCACTTAGAGCCTAATCCACTACCACCCGATATGTCAGAATGGATTTCAAAAAGGAAAAAGTTTATTGATACCAAACAAATACAATATTTACCTTGAAGAGTACCACATTCTTCTTACAACACCATCTATGAAGATTACCACAATCTTCTTATAACAATGAAGAGCACCAATACTGAAAATGTGTAAGTGCAAAGCTTAGGCTAAATACAACAAGAACATTGACAAGGGAGAATAAAAGAGTTGCTGATTTTTCTTGTTGCTTTGTATGCTTGTGTTGTGTTTTTTATCCTTCAAATTCTTCATCTATTTATAGGAGAGCTTCAAGATTGGATCTCCAACATAGGCTCTTCCATCTTCACTTTTGTCTACAAAAGAAGGATCAAAATATCTACAAAAATAGTTAAGAATGATAAAGTAGATCTATCAGATAATGACTTGACAACAAATAGAAATTTGCTGTAAAACATCATAGGTCGACTGGTCGCCATGTTGAAAATTTGAAAGTTTAAAACTTTAATCTGAGATTAGACACGGGTTGCCAGAGGGGTTGGACCGGTCCACCACATAGGGAGACCAGTCTCCAAGGGGGTTCGACCGTTCCCCCTAAGGTTGGACCGATGCCCCTTCAAACAGGGACCAAAAATAAAATGTTGCAACATTCAGACACCGGTCGACCCCACCGATTGCCCTCTCCCTCTCTTTCTTCTCTGTTTTGGTTCTGTATCAAATTACAACTTTCAGGTACCGATTTCCCTATAGGGCGGCCGGTCGACCTCAATACAGAGAAGTTGTCCGAATTTTATCAAAAATAAAATTCAAAAAGTGCTCCAAAAATTTATTAAAAATCACTGAAAATATTTTGAATTGTTTGAAGAATATTTGGGGACATATTTTTGGTATAAAAACTCATTTAAATAAAATCATCAAAATTCTGATAAATATATTTTTCTAACAACGCCCGGGGCTGAAGAGGGCAGGGAAGAATTGCCAGTGCAAAGAGAAGCCACGGACAAGGAGCGGCTCCTCGCATGCTTCTAGGCAGAGGGGGACATGAATGAACCGATCCTACACCCAAAAAAGAGGAGATTCTTAGATTGTGCAGGTATGGGACTATACAGTTGACGAGAGATTAAAAGATTTGATAGGTACTACTCATACCAACAAGATGCATCATCTTTTCTGGTGCTCATAATGTAAAAACTCCAAAGTTGAGCGTTTTTGGCCCGAAGCAATTACATGATGGGTGACCCTCTAGGAAACTGCTCTCAGGGTGCACATGAGTGAGGAAAAAGCATGCTGGAAAGACTCGTGTTGGTTTGTGGGGACAGTCGTCGATTTGGAAGGCGGGCTGTTACACAAGGCAATTTCTTCTTTGTCAATGATGTATTTGTATTCAGTTGCTTTTGATTCTTCAGCCACCAAAGTTGTCTTTAGTACATGTATCTCATCTTTCTCCTTTTCTTGAGCTCGAATTCATATGCTTTAAGATCTGAGAACATCTCATGGTTGGAAATCTTGGTCAAGTCCATTGAATGTCTGAGAGCCATCATTTTTATTTCCCACTCAGTTGGGACGACTCATAGAATTTTCATACACATTTCCTTTTGTGTATGCTCCTTGCCTAGAGCTGATAGTTCATTTGTTATTTATGTGAATCTGGCATCCAGTTGATCCAATGATTCACATGCCATCATTTTCAAGTTCTTAAACCTATGCACTGCAGATGTGAGTTCATTCTACTTTATCTGCTCTGAGCCTTCGCATATGAGAGTCAGCTTTTCCCAAATCTGTTTGCAAGTCCTGCAATATTTAACGTTGTTAAACATTGCGTTGTCTAGAGTTTTATATAAAATATTCTTGGCCACATTGATGTGAACCGTAGAAACGACATGCATACGACCCAAACAAAAATATTTTATTAACCCAAGATCTTCACTAGTTCAGTTAAAGATGGTGATAAGCTTGACTCGCTGCTTAGAAAAGCAAGAACATTGGTATGCGTAGACACCACAAACAAATGCGGAAGTTTATTTGATAAGTCAGAATTCGCAACAAGATGAACAATCTTGAAGCTCTTCGAAAAACCCAAAGGGTTGGAGAGAAGAATCTCAATTAATATTCAATATCAAAGTTATTCAAAATAAACAAAGTGTTTTGCCTTATATAGGCGACTCAAAAAAAACCCTAAACAAACTAGAAACGAAGAGAAGTCTAAACCCAAAAAGGAAACTCAATCGCAGTGAAGATTCACGTGTGGGCGACAATACGCATACATGATCTTCGAATATGTTCCTGGTGTCTGCATAATAGTTTTAGCCCTAGCTTTCCATAGCAACTTGAATCAGCCCAATACCAATTTTGTAGAGAACATTATGGCCCAATTACTAAACCCTTTTAGTGCTGAACCGCACAGACGCACAGGCTGTGCATATACGCACGGGTTGCCTGTGCCTCAAGTCGAACACCCTATTTTTGTTCAGATAGCCGCACGGGCATCAAGCCGAAATCGACCCCTGCTCGTCCCCAACTCGAAATATCAACTTAAGCCGCAAAATTAAAGGTTTATTTAGCCTCCAAAACATTAAAACGACTCAAAACAAAAAAAATAAACACCTAATCTATGATAAACAAATACAAGAACTCAATTACATAGTCTTCAAGAACTCGAGATAGCTTGCATTTGGTGTTGCCTGGATCCTTCGTGACCGGATCTCATCACACATTATCCAAGTTATATCTCTTTCTATCCTTATTTGTCCATTCACTTCTTTGCTTTTCCATCTCAGCAAGTCTTTCCGCAACCTACCATGCTGATCTTACAGTTGTATTCACCTTAATGATTTTGATGGTTCATCTTCTATTACAAACAACATTATCGTGTAAAGCGGAGAGATGTTCATGCATGCAAGTTTTCAATCATTAAATTCTTCAATATTAAACATGGGAATACGGGATAAATTTGTTTCCATGATAACAACTTTTTGAAACAAACTATGAAAAACTCAAATGTTGATCTTTTTGAAATAGATGAGATCTAGTTCAGTAACCAGTGCGGAAGGTTCTTTGAACCAACCACTCTGATACCCCTTGTAAGTCTCAATGAATGTCAGTTAAGTTTAGAAGGGAGGTTGAATAGACTTAACCACTTTTTCGATTTAAAACAAATTCAGAGTTTATCACAAGAAAACAACTAAGTTTCTTAAGAGACAGCTGAGTCAAACTTCAGCAGGAGAGTTAACCACTCAACAGACTCTGAGAGAGTTGTTTATAGAACAACTCAACTGAGTGAAGTTAGCTTTTCTATAAAAATCAGTTTTCTTAGTTTTTAACTGCTGAAGTCTTCACCCTTTTTAAGATTAGTTATCAACACATTTTAATCTACTTATTATCAGTTGGATAGCAAATATAAGTACGAGAAAATAAATATGCAGGAATTAAATGCGCTGAAAGTAAATGGCACAAATATTTATAGTGGTTCGACGATGGGGTAATTCCTCTACTCCACTCATCTCCTACTCCAGGAAGAATTTACTAATGCAACTTTGACTTGGTTAAAAAAGTACAAAACAGTCCGAGCAACCCTTGATCACACAGCTAGCTTCACTCCTAGGAGTCAGCTCTTCGCAAGGTAGCTGTCTCACTACTTTAGCTCTTCAATTCGTTTGGACTTGATAACGTAGCCCTCCATCGTATTTGAACCAGGTTCTAACTTGAACATTACTGAATTTCCTTCACTTTGTGGAAGAATAGACTCCTTTGTTCTTGAAAACAAGTTTCCTCTTCAACTTGGAAGTATGTTTTCAATCTTTCACAGAAATGTGTTGGATATTATCACTTCGAGTTGAGACCTAAGGATTTGAGAATTTTGCTTGAGAGAGAGTATTGCAGATTTGCTTGATTGCCCAGATTTTTCTAATGTGTCATTCGTACTTCTCTCTAAAATTTCTCAGCCTTTTATAGTGAGAGATTGAAATTTGTCCGTTGAAGAGATAGACAAATTCAAATTTCACTTCTTCTACGTTGGCTTGTCTTGCTCTTCAGCTTTTGATGTTGACCCAACTTTTGCATTAACTACCTGCAGGTGCCAGAAATGCACAGTGTTCTGCAGGCATTCTACCGGTCCTTGCTACTTGCACTCTTTCAGCAAGACAGCTTTTTAAAGTTGCGGGTCTGTCTCTTGCAAAAATGGGTAAGCCTTGACTGTTCTATGCAACGGACTTCTTGAGCTTTCTCTAAGTCCTTCAGTTGCTTTATCCGTTAAGTTGAGTCTTCTCCTTGATTCTTGGATGACTCTGTTGTAAGTCTTCTGAAAGACACAACTGCTTTACTTGACTGAAGTTCTTCTTGGCTACCCAGATGCGACTCAACCGATAATCTTCTCTGCAGTTTTTCTGCAAGTCTTCTGCATCTTCAACTTGGCCACTCAATAACTCAGCTCATCTTCTAACTATTACAAAGTTGAAATACATACAGAAAATTGGGTGCCAACTTTATAATCTAAGTTTTCTAAGCATTATCAAAATCTATAAAAATAATTTTCCTAACAAATTTTTTTTAATAAGAATTGAAATTATATAATAAAGAAAAGAAAAATCATGGTCACAAGCCGACCAGGTAGCGTAATGTTTGGGGCCTCGTTAAAAATCTACCAAGGTGAAATCCACCATTGTGGGAAAAACCCTTAGTAGGAAAAGAGTACCCCGACCAGAGTAGAGAAAGCCATACATCCAAAACAAAAGAACATAACACCACACTAGCTAACAAATCTATACTTTGTACGACCGACATAATCATCCGTGAGCAAATAGTTAATGTCCACTGGTGGGGCGTCCCACCAAGCAGAGTCACACGTGTATTTGCTGAGATGATCTGCCACACGGTTACCTTCCTGATAGATGTGAGAAAGCACGAAGTTCATCTGGGAAAACAGAAAGAGAGTAAAACGCCACTGATTAAGCAGCCGGCACGGGATGGAGCCAATCCGAGATCGAAGAAGGTCCACCACGTACGTAGAGTCCGATTCCAGCCAAATATTGGTCCAGCCTTTGTGAAAAGCATAGGAGATTGCCACCATGGCAGCAACAAGTTCAGCCTCGAATGCAAAGCCCGTTCCACACTACTCCACAAAACACCCACGAAAAAACCCACGATATGTATGATAAACGCCCGCTGCCGTAATACGTCCTGGAGCCCCGGTTGCACAACCATCGGTATTAACCTTAATCCAGCCCGGAAGGGGAAGAGACCAAGGCACTAGTATAATACGAGGAGCCTTGGGGGATTGCCCCTAACCTTTAGCCGGTGAAGCCGAAGTAAATCCTCCTGCATTGTCATAGAAATCCCGAAAATCCTAGCAGGAAGCCATCGAGGCGACCCCCTGACCTGTACGCTCATGATTCCCTAGAATGGCCTTAAAATCTCCCATAAAAACCAAATCATCACAACCTAAACCTATAAGATCCGACCAAAGCTGTCTACGAATCACATGATTACAAATAGCATGAACAAACCCCACATGAAAGATGTAACTGGAGAACTAAACCTTTAGGATTATCACTGATCCAAAATAAAAACCTGTTGAAGAACCGTGATGTCCGAGCGTCTGAAGACCCAGAAGTCTGACCTCCCTGGTACCCAAAAATTCTGAGCCACAAACTGTAAACCAAGACTTGCCCAATAATAATCGAGATAGGACGCAAATCAACTTTGGGTTCGCGATAGCAACCAAAGAAGGTTTGTGTTGATTACATAACTTCTTAAGAATATTGCGGGAAGCAACATTACTAATCCCCCGAATGTTCCAATAAAAGCAATTCATTGGGATGGTTCGGGGGAGGTAGTCCGGGTAGGAGATCCGGAGTGTGTAGGCACAGGGGTATCGCCCCTAGAAATACTATCATCCTCCGCATAATCTGCCCAATGCTTTTGAGCAGCCTTGTTTAAATTGTTCGACTTATTTTGATCTTCTTTAATTTCCAATTGATGTGCAACCGGCATGGAACCCTGCGTGACCGATTGAAGTAATCTGTGTTTGGCTTCAACAGAGTTTGCTCGGATAGCCCTATACAACGGACGAATTGGTTTTTCCATTGGATACTGCACCGTGATAGGCTTATGATGAATATCAGAGGTGGAGAACGAGTGATCACTTCTAAGAACTGGAGGTTTAGGGATGTGCGTACGAGAGGAGGCAAATCCTCCGAAGTATGAATATTCATATCCTCATAATCCAACACAGAAAAAGCATTATCCAGAGCAATACCTGAGGAAACAGTGACAATGGCACAAGAGGGAGAACCCGGCGCATAGGCAAAGTCGTATTATCCACTGAATTATCAACGACCTTACCCTTGTCCGAGGAGTTAGGAGTCGGACGATAAACCTGACGAACCCAGGAACGACCACATTGAGATGTGGGGCGTCCCTGTGGCTCTTGCAAGTTGACATTGTTGCTAGATCTCCAACAGGTCGCAGCCGAATGTCCCGTAATACCACAGGTTCCACAGAATAGAGGAAGCTTTTCATACCCGATAGAAGCAAACGAACAGTGATGCTTTCTTTCAACCATAATATGATCTTGAAGAAGTTTAGCAAGGTCCACATCCACCAAAACACGGACAAAGTATCCAAGTGATCCATCTAGAGATCGTTCCTTGACCTGCACTGGGGTGCCAATGGCCTTCGCCAAACCCATAATGTAACTTGGGTCCCAGTATTCTATACTCAACTCAAAGATTCTCACCCAAACATAAGCAGTCGAAGTATTAACCTTGTAGGGGTTAAAATCAGGAACCCAAGGAGATAAACGAATGGAACCCGGGTTGAGAGACCAAGTGACCCGGGATTGAACACGGGAACGGTCAGAAGCATTGGTAAATTTACTACAGAAATAGCCCTTGCCCAATGGTTCAACTTCAAATCATTTTTAACCCGCCATAATTCAGAGAGCCTCTTGTGAAGAGGCATAATAGGCCAAGGTTTATTGCCTTTACTGAGGATAACTCGACCAATTAAAGCATATTGAAATTCAGCCAGACATTGTTGATACACATTTTCATCCATAATCATAGAATAATATTCACCTTTTTTAATGGGTTCGGGGAATGGGTTAGAAGGACCAGAAACAATTTTAGCAAAAGATGGAGGGTTACCTGGGTTCTGATTGGGAGATGCATGGCTAGAGGATTTACAAGAAACCAATTTCGCGAAAGTCGATTCCACACGTGTATATGAATTTGGCCCATAATGAGCCGAATGTTGCAGGTTCGCGTGTGGCTGTGGATGAACCGTGGGTGAAACTTCATGCGCTCCATGAGATGAAGAATTGTCGAGAACCATATTGCCATGCATGGAATTTCCTGGAAGATTGAGGCTAACATTAGAGGAATTTGAGAACGCCTTGGAGAGAACACCATTGACCCAGGGGCCATCACCCCCCTGGGAGGAGGCAGCAAGGGAAGGCTGCCTCTCAGCCGGCCCTCCAATCAAAACACACAAGGGGCCGGCCCCCAAGGGCATCAACCATGGGGGTAATATCACAAGAGGAGGCGATGGCAGGAAGGTAGGGGCCCCCTGTAGCAGATAGCTGCAACTGAGCCACCGAAGAAGAAGCAACAGGCCGGTCGGATATGCATGAGGACGCAGGTACCAACCCCAAACTATGAAAAACGGACGTAGCCTTGGGGGGTTGTTGGCGGTGTGACACAAAACGTGCAGGCAAATAACCAAATCTATCCAAAGGAGGTGGAAGAACATCGGCCACCGTGCTGAGGGAGTCCGTCGAGACACCATGTATGGCCGACATGTGATGACGTGATGGCGAGGGCGCAACGTGGAGTTAGAGGGAGACTTAAGCTGAATCAAAAATCGAGGTAGATGGGTTCTCATCGATGGAGGATCAAGTTCGACATTAACCCGACGAAAGAAGCCGACATGCCTATCTTTAAAAAAAGAATCGAACAAAGATAATGGTCGGCCGATATAGACTTCCATCCCTAACAAAAATTTAATATTATTATGAATATTATTATGAATATTATGTCTAATTCCTTTTCTATTTTTTTCCTTTTTCCTTTTTAATTTACAACTAAATTTGATAAATTATTTAAACAAAATAAAAAAAAATCAATTTCGGTTAAAAACAGGAATCGAAACCGGCGTGGAGGAACCGGTTTCCAATTTGGAACCGGAACCGTGAGCCTCCGATTCGGCAATTTTGGAACCCGGTGGTTCCAGAATCGTAACCACCCGTACCCACAATAGGAATGAATAAATTCATATAATGGAGAAAATTACTCGAAAAGAATAATAATTATAATAATGACGGACAGAAGTTTTAGAAATTAAGCTAGAGGCAGAGGTCCGTGACCTTTTTGCTTCAGCCGTGGATTAAAATAATAGAAATTTTGGAGGGCAACGCACGTGTATGCATAATGCATGGACTAAACCGTAAACATGTCGAAAATATGCTTTTTTTTGTCTAACTCCAATGGAATATTGATTACTTTTTCTGTTTCTATCTAAGGGCGAGTGTATTTGTAATTATAAATACTTTATCCATTTTTGGAAAGTAGTTTTTACGTTTAGCAATTGTTACCATAGTAAACGAGTAAATTAATAACAACTTCTGAACAATGTTGATGATGTCAGATGTTAACTTGATTTGCCCATCTGATTAGTATTTATTTAATATAAACAATGCTTCATTTGCTGTTCTCGAATGTCAGATTTGATTTGCGAATCTTATCAGTATTAATTTAATATAAGCACTTCTTCATTCCACCAGTATTAATTAAATTTCGTTTTTACAAAAGAAAACAATTTTATTAATTAATTCAAACTAGCTTTATATCGATAGAAAACATATACAAATCTGTTAAAAACCCTAAAAGATGAAATTATAAAAAAATTCATAATATTTAAAATAATAATAAAAATCGACTTAAAGCCTGCAATTTTAAAAATTCTATAGCGCCTAGAATACTCGTGATTCCAGATTTGCAATCTGTTGAAAACCATAATCTAATTTGTTATTTATGTCTGTCAGATTAAAAACTTGCTTATCAGAACCGTCCACACAAGAAAAAACATCACACCAAAATAGTGATAAACCAAGCTCCACACCAGACGAAAAACTCACAACCAAGAAAAAAAAAAAAAAAAAAAACACAATCCCAATCTAAGTGGGAAAACTACTTATTTAGATAAAATGAATATGTTGATGGAGTGGTATTAGGCTAAAAAGGGTCAAAAATCAGCCCTTAATAATGTAGAATAAGAAGAGAAGAAAAAAAGAAGAGTGTTGGAAAGAAAGGATGCTAAGGTTCTTGAATTGAGTATTAATTTAAGCAACTGTCAAATCAAATTTATTCAATATAGAGCCAGAGTATAACATAACTTTTGGAACTAAGTAATTGAAAAACTAAAAATAGCTGAAGACAAATATCACTTCGATTTATATATATATATATATGTATAAACTAGATCAAGACTAGTTTGTACCACAACATTGTGAAAAGAAAAAAGATTGTAGAGATAGAATCCTTGATTTTTTTTATTCGTTACCTTTCAGATAATAATATGTATAGATAGAATCTCTTATTTACCAAAAAAAATAGATTGCATAGATAAAATCCTTGATTTTTTAGATTAATTGTTATCTTTTATATTGTATATGTAATATATGAAAAATATATATTTAGGCTTACTACATGGATAAATTTAAAGTCGTTACGTGGATTTGAAATAATGAAGAGTTGTCATATACTCGAGAATAGTGAAGTGATAAAATGTGGCATATTCATTTATTCCTTAATGTATAGGGTTGGTTCATCACCAACTTACCTTGTCCAATGACATAAAAGACTTTACTGCCAAGAACCATCACAATATTATTAGATCTACTCCAACTCTTTCAGGTTGAATTGGATACTATCTCCACATTAAACTTATTATTCCTCAAAAGATGACACTTCCTTCCTAACAAAAAACAGGCCAGAAGGCCCATCATCAGGCAACAATGCTAGCCTCACCGGACCTTCGGCACCATCTTCAACAGTCAATAAACCAGTATTGTAGTTGATATCGGTTTTAACATATCCAGGGCACACACAATTAATTCGAAAACCTGGGTATTTTTTGGCTAGAATCCTTGTGTAGGTGGCCATGGCTGCTTTAGAGACTATATATGCACTAAAGTATTGAGGCCAGTCTTTGGCTTCTAAGGACCCCTCCTTAAAGTCTTTAAGGAACACATTCAACACCTCATCAATTCTCTCTTCTGTAAGGTTTTCGGCCTCGTTGAGTATGCTTTTAGCCCATTCACTTGGTATATTCTGAAACAAGTGAAGTTTTGGCATCAATAGTGGTTAAATATTTAAAAACTAACCTTGAGGTTTAGCCTAATTATACAAAGCTTTAGTTCAATACCCCCTTAAATTGTTACAAACCCCTTAAAGTTTGTCAAAGAGAAACAAATATCAAGGGGTTTCCGAAAGGTATTTCCGTTTTTTGTAATTAAGCTAGACCTCAGGGTTAGTTGTGTAATAAACCCTTCAAGAGCTAAACCCCATGGTTAGTTGTGTAATAAACCCTTCAAGAGCTAAACCCCATGGTTAGTTGTGTAATAAACCCTTCAAGAAATTCTATAAAGCGGTCTGTAGACCAATAAGCATACTTATATAGTAATAGTACTGCTTCCTTTATGACTCAATACTTTTTCAGTTTCTTCTAGTAATAGCCATATCTTTGTTTTGGCATTGATTGGGCTCATTCTAAGTTAGTTTTCCTTAGAACATAACTGCTTTGTGAAGTAGATTGTGTGTGAAATTGAAAATACAAGTACCTTAAGCTTCCGCTTGAAGAAGATACATTAACAATCCTCGGTGAATGAGACAGGATGGAGAAGGGGAAGTAGTGCTTGGTAGTTCTTTTGGCACCGTAATAGTTTGTTTCAACACACTCTTTCTGCTGCTAAATCATAGGTCCGAGTCATTATCTCACTCAAGTTTATTTTAACTCCTGTCCGCTCACAAAGAAGAGAAAGGATCTTTAACAAATCAATCGATATTATTTAATTTGGAACAAATTACCCCTGAGGTTTAGCCTAATCATGAAAAATTCAATTATCGTTCAAAATTACAAATGCCACCTTGATACTTGTTTATATTTTATGAACCACACATTCACTAGAATGATATTTGTTAGGTAATACAAACTTCAAGGGGGCGTTTGCAGCACCTTAAGTGTATTTGTAATTTTGAAAGATAATTGGAGGTAGTATTTTAATTATCACTATTTATTTCAATAAAACAGAGTGGGGTGGAGAGGTTACAGTAGAGGAGAAATTAAGAAAACTGCCCCCTTAGACATGTTTCTTACTCGGAACTACCAAGTTTATTGGGGGTTTTATATTGCATAGATATAATTAATCGTAAACGTATAACTCACGCAAGAAACATATCCACTAGTGAGTAAATGTGTATAACAAACAATGCGAGACAGCAGACTAACCCGACTAGCAGTCTCAACAGAAGCTTTAAAAGCATCAGCGTCGACAACGGCTCCAAGAATTCCTGCATTGTTTACCTGCAAAGTGGCCTCAATAAATATAAATGTAAAATGCCTAATACATCAAGAAAATCGAACAAACAGATAAATGATGTTATTGACTCACACTAGGAAAATTCAACCCGGAGGAACATAATAACGATATTGAACAATATTTGGTTTAATTAGGTAGGGTGTCAATCTCTCACACCACACATAACCCGACACGAACCTAATCGAAAGTTAGTGAGAGAAACCCGAACCCAAACACGAGAAACTCAAACCCAAACACAACTGACACGAATCAGACACGATGTTACCAATTTGTCTAAAACATAGTTATTCTATATTTTAAATAATTTTTGAAGTGTTTTAAGCATAACTCGAAATTAACCCGCAATCAAACACGAACCCGACCCGATGACTCGGATTGCCACCCCTATAATTAGGTATATCTAGAGATGTTAAACGGACTGACCCTACCCCTATAGGGCCAGCCCTAGCGGGCTTCGGACTAAACGGGCCGGTGTTAAACGAGCTGACAATATTGGAACTTAACTCTAACCCTAGCGGGCTTCGGGCTAAACGGGCACTATCGGGCTATAATAAAAAAATTAAAAATTATATATTTAAATTTAAAATTGTAAACTCGAATACATATAACATTTAAGTTTAACATTTTAAGTTAAACTATTCGTCAGAAATAAAATTCATATAAAGTTTCTAATTACATTGCATTAACAAATTTAAAAAACTTAAATATTTTATGATCTAAATTATATATTCAAATTTACATTGCATTAACAAATTTAGTATTTTTTGTGTATTCACGCATGCGAAAATTATTTTTGCGCATTGGTGCATGGAAAATATTTTTTTCGCATAAGGTGAGCAAAACATGAAATATTATATTATTGTGCATTAAGGTGCAAGCTAAAATATTTTATGTGACTTATGATTTATGTATTAAATGCGTTGCATGATTTATTAGTTGCTTATGTGTACGCATTTTTCTATGATGCAATTAATCGAGTTTATGACTATTATCGAGTCGTGCACCTATATAACACACAAGAGGAGGTTGAAGATAATCACCTCAAACTCAATAGTTGGTGTGAGCAACTTGATATGTCGATATAGTCTTAATCGGATAAATGTACTTGTAAGATATTTGTTGCGTGAGAAGACTTGTCTACCTTTTTTTGTGATGTGATTGGCTTACGATAGTATTTCTTTTAAGTTTTCTACAGATATCGCGGCACATGAAGTTACAAGAATGACTGTATTAGCTAGAAGAGGCTTTATTATCTAACTCGCTAAGGTTAATTCCCTATGCATAGAAATTTTTCCAGTAGGGTAAGCTTGCTGAATGAATTAAAGTGGGCTATTTTTCCTTTAAAGTGAAGTCCATTAAATTAAGTATAGACTTATGAGTGTAAGACACAAAATTAACGCATTAAATTTTTCTTCTTTGTTATGTACGCTATAAATTAGTACATCACCACTCTCTCCAGTTAGAAGCGCCAAGTAGCTTTTAGTGAATCTTGACAAATGGTGATGTGCTAATAGAGAGAGAGAATAGCGTGTATAATTAGTTTGGATACACAATTGAGGGAAATAAGTTGCAAGTTGAATGATGGTTCTATACACTTTGCAGCTATATGATCTTGCGAAGAAGGGACAATCGCTTCAAAATGGTTGGATTTATGATGGCATAAATTAATTTGTGTATTTTGTTGTTGCCTAAATCATCAAATATATGTATCCAAATCATTCTTCAACCTTGTATGAGCTTAAATTTGACAACAAACTCAAATTAGAGGGTCAACGCCTATATAAGTTCAAGAATATGCGTTCTCAAGTGGAGAATCAAGTCGCACGATGTAGGTTTTCCATCAAGGGAATTTCTTGAGCATATGTGAGGCCAAAAGAGATCTTGAAACTATGTGAGTTTCAAGATCCTTAAGAGACGCTCGTTTCTCAAGCGAGGATGTTGTACTTTAAACTCATCTGACAATCGCTGGTATAGTGGAAGCGCCACTAAATCAATGGGAGCTAGTGTCTCACATGAAAAATACTCTCAACTTCCACAAGTAAGAACGAATATATAAAATATTCCTCATCATCTTTATGAGATTGAGTGGGTATCTTTCACAATCACTTTTGTGGGTAGTGATGAGTCGATAGAATATGTGACTTCACTTGATGACATAAGTGAATAGTTGTTGTGAAGGAAAAGATGTGTTAATGACTAAGAACAAAGTCAAAGAGCTTGTTGATCTTCTATCTAGGTGCAAGACTATTTGAAATATGTGATATTGGTAGGTCAAGTGCAATATAGATGGGTTGATTTCCATGTGTGCAGCTCCACTAAGGGCAAAATATTTACGCCTGTTAGAAGAGCGTAATTTTATTAAGATGCTTTCCCTAATTTAGTGGTGAGATTGCCCCAATTCCCCAATATTTTATCTGTTACTGTCACTTTCGTTTAGGCGTGTCCTGGATGATTGATGTTGACATACATTAGTGCAAATTGAAAGGAGATCTATGTGAATCACCTGATGCATTCAAGAAATGGACTAAGAATGCATTAATTGTTGATCAGGAAGCTTCAACTTTGACTTGAATCATCTTTAATTTCATCGAACTATAATTTTGGTAGGCCTACGATGGTCAAGTAAGTCACTGAATATATATAACGAGTTGTATTTTACTGTATATGGCAACAATATGATAAATGGAAAGAACATGGAGTTATCGCCACTCAGTAGTGGTTGTCTTTACATTTCATGGGCAAAGATCATGTTCTTAGTCAAGAAACAATGTCTACGGAAGAAGAAAGAAATGATAGCTAGTTTATGTAATAACCGAATGTTTGATGTACGCTATGTGTGAACTCAACAAGCCTTGTGCTTAGCAGTGAGATTCGGGAGTGTATATCGAAGTAATCCATACGATATTGTGATGCCGACATGTAGAGACATAAATATCTTAATAGATGGGTCTATGATTTGCTAGAGAAAAATTTGGCATCTTGAAGTAATGCGCATTGTGCGCACACCAATGATGCATTTCGTTGTCTTTGTGATAGTAAAGCCACTTTGGTGTATGATTTGGGTATCAAAAGTTGCTGGTAGACCAAACATACTTACTTGAAGCATTACTTCACTTAAGAGTTTTGCGCAAAGTTAGGTTGTTCATAGGCATACTTCTACGAGCGGTGTGAGCGCTAATCCATTTTTATGCGCCTTTGTTTGGAGACATGCTCCAATGGTATGTGGGTCATTAAGGATTAAGTGGAATTGTTATTGTGGCTTGTGAGAACATATTGTGATGAATGAGATATGTTGGATTCACATTATGTGTTTGAGACTGAATTTATGAGTTGTCTCCAGGCTTTGATTGGCCTCCCTCACACGGGCAATCGCTCTGGCGCTAAGAGAGTGAGCAAGATGAAGCTTAAAAGATCATGTCACACAATTGGGTTTGCAAATGATCGCCTTCGCGCTAGAGCAATGACAAAGTTAATAAGTATAATTAATAATCGCCTTCGCGCTAGAGCAATGACAAAGTTAATAAGTATAATTAATAATCGCCTTAGCTAGAGGCTGAGATGGGACCCGAGTTGATTGATTATGAAGTGTGTCCAAATTTCATTATAAGTCGGTTTGTGGCTGAACGTGCGAACTGCTAAAAGACATTTTGGAAATGAATTTTTGTGTACACGGTGAGATGCTTGTGGAGTGACTGGACTTAAGTTTTTATGATGTCTAGAGCGTGACATGTCTAAATTGAGTGTGAGCTCCATCATAGCATGTACTCATACTACATATGCTTTGAGTCGACCACATATAGGAAAGTGACTGAATGGGTCCCTGCTTCGTCACTGTGTGAGCCCATATTATTTTCTTGTATCCTTTGGGGCTTTGGACCCTTGATGACACTACTTTAGCATGTATTCAATGATCATGTGTGATTTAGGCGTTCGGAGCATGTCAAGGAAAATTGTCAAGACCAAGCTAATTAGCATGTGGGTCCGAGAAAGAATTGAATTGGTAACGCGCTTATGTTCTATAAATCATAGCCTGGGCGACTATGTCGAAATGTGTTTGACTAGTCATGAATATATAAACACATTTAAGTGAGTCGAGCATGCTTTATTTATTTCATTGAGCGATCTAGAGATGTTTGACTGGGTTCAACCATTTGGTTTGGGGTACATAGCTAGTTATTGAATTATGGGGTAATGTTAGTTTGGTGATGGCTTAATATAACTCTCATCACCTATACTTTCTCACTTGGTCACACATCTTATTCTCTTTATGAAAGAAGAGACGTGAGATGAGAAATATGAGGATTTGATTCGAATGAGTCGAGTCAAATATGTATGAGCGGGAGATATTGGGTACAGTTAGGTTGTATCCATATTTGAGATAATACAGATTCCTATTTAGATGAGCTCTATTTAGAAATCTCTCTCATCATGACTTCAACTGATATATGGGATTGATATATATATATATATATATGTTGATATCTCTCTCTACAACATAAGTCCAATGGAAAAAAATCATCCCCTACACTAAAAGAAAATAATCTCTCTCCTAAAATTTCTCTCTACGGTGTTCTTCTTGGAGCATCACCAAAGTTCTCCAAGGGTTTAGGTGTGCTCGTCAAGGTGAATAACTCTAGTAGTTATTTACACTAATGAGAAGGACAGTTTGTGATTTTCTTCGTAGTTGTTCATGGTTCAACCAATCTATGGGGTTTATTTGTAGTTTACGGTTCAATCAAAAGAGGCTTCTAGATGGACGTAATCCTTGCTATGCGGATCGACGATTCTGCTACAAATAGATATACTTGATTCAATCTATATGCGCAAATATGTGATTTATATTTTTGTGCATATTTGCTAACAACCAAGAACCATCAACCGGATTATTTTGAAACAAAATCTTGGTCGTACCTCCAACCAATACCTACACTTAATTCTTGATGTCTTGATAAACTACCATTACAAGAAAATCCAGACAGAAATTATTATGCCATTCACAATCATCTAACAATACAACTAAACTCTGAGCAAAAACTCAATCCAAAATTTATAAAATGCTGTTGAATGTTGATTGTGATCCAACTAGCTATAAAGTCATATATCTGAACCACCAACTATCATACTATTACTAGAAAACAGGAAACAAAAATAAGTTTCAAGAATAAGATTTTCTGATCATACCAATATATCAAGCTTTCCAAATTGGGACTTAATAAATTGAGCAAGGGAAGCAATACTTGCTAAATCAGTCACTTGAAGCTGATGAAAGATAACAGAGTCAGAAGCACAAGAGCCTTTGAGTTTTTCAACAGCTTCAAGCCCCTTTTTCTCATCTCTAGCTGTTAACACCACTGTGATACCTTGAGATACCAACTGCCTGCAAATCTCAAGTCCAATCCCTTTGTTTGCCCCAGTTACAACAGCATACCTGCAGGAGAAATATCAGAAGGGAAAAAAAAAAGTACCAACCATTGGAATAAATAAATTCGGATGATAGTGAAAATCATTCAAAAATATAATAATATTAATTACAGGTGAAGTCTTGGAAATTAAACAAGAGGCAAGCTTAGTTACCTCTTTGTTAGTTCAGCCATGGATGAAAGCTGAATTTCGCGTGTTTGTGACTGTTACCCAAGTACATGAGTCATTTAATAACAACTTCTGAACAATGCTTCATTTGAGTTGCCAATCTGATTGCTATTTATTTAATATAAAGAATGCTTCATTTGCTATTCTCAAATCAGATTTGATTTGCCGATCTAATTATTATTATTAATTTAATATAAAAAGTCTATCATTTGTTATTTGCTATTGCCAACTGTCAAATTTGATTTGCCAATCTTATCAGTATTATTTAATAATTGACATTAAACAATGCTTCATTTGCTATTGTCAGAATTGCCAATCTTATTAGTATTAATTTAGTGTAAAACAATGCTATATTTGATATTATCAAATGTTTGATTTGACGATCTTATTAGTATTAATTTATTACAGAACCAGACTTTTAAAACCGAGTAATTAAAACAAAATTAAGGTTGCATTTTGGATGAAAGAATTTGGATTTGAGGGGAAGATTGGGGGAATTATTTCAAATGACTCAAAATATAATATGGAGTTGAAATCCACTATAATAACTCCAAAAATAGCATAAAGTTGAATTTAATGCCAAGCACCATTATGTATATCCGCAAATTTCACAATATTATTAGATAAACTCCAACTATTTCAGGTTGAATACTATCTTCACAACCTCTCTTTATTCAGCTCCAATCTCATGATTCATACGGTGTCTCCTCTGGTATTTTAATATAGTTACGGCCTACGGGTGGAAACGAGTGGCACGACACGAATATAGCATGACACGGAAGCAAAGCATGAAATTGTAAATTTAGCTAAAATCACACTTATTGCTACATTTAGAATAAAATAAGATAGATAACCCAAAAACACGACAGTGAGACATAAACACGACACAATGACATGAATTGAAACCTCTTAAAACATTCGATGTATTCCACTTGTATATAATAGAGGAAATTACACAAAATACCCTGATTTTTGGGAAAAAGACAAAAATACCCACCATCACAAATATACCCCACCCGCTCCATCCCATGACAAACATACCATACCTTTGGTTTTATTTTCATTGTTCTATGTCTGAACCCACCACCTCCGCTTCCGCCTCCAACAACACCGGTAGGCGCTCCTCATCCCCGTATTCTTCCACTATCGCCGCTGCTACCGGCTCCGGTGGAGCCCTGTTTTCCGGGAATGAAAAAGCCAAGTCACGGCGGTGCGTGCTCACTCGATGGAAACAAGAACGGACAGCAGCAGATTACTCCTCACGTACACTTTAGCGCTCACTCCCCTATGATCGAAGACGATCCTAGCGATGGTGCAATGGAGGCATCCCCCTCGTCTGCTATTTTTAGACGCGGCGTGTCTGCATCAGGAGGAGGAGTCACCGCCAATTTGTCTCGGAAGAAGGCCACGCCTCTGAATCCTATGAAAAAGCTTGTGATTAAGCTTGTTAAAGGTTCGAATTTTTCTTTTTTCCTTTGATTGGACATTTTTTTAATGGATTAAGTGATTTCGTGTTCCAGTTGAAGATTTGGGATTTCCTTGGTGTTTGTGTTGGTCGAATTGAGGTGAAAATGTGAGATTGGGTAGCTTTTTTATGTTTCTTTTGTTCTTTTATGTATTTTTCATTTAATTTGACCTTTATATTTGCATTTTTACCCATTTTCGTTTGTTTCGATGTTGTTTCGAAGTTGTTTCTTTTATGTTTCTTTTGTTCTTTTATGTATTTTCCATTTATTTGTTCTTTTTTATTATTTTTGATTTGTTGTATTATCTATCTGACTGTGTATCTTTTTTTATTTCTTTTGTAGTGAATGTGGGATTTTTTGTTGCTTGTTATGCCGAGCACTTTATTGGTGGGAAGTCCATGGACGTCGAAGCGTTTGAGATAGAGATAAACAAGCAAAGCACAGTCATCTGCTTCACAATCATGCTAAGTTGAAGATGCAAAATGGTGATGACGATGACAACGACATTGAGTTTCTACCTCCACTTCCTAATGATTTTAGAGAATTATTGTTATGTAAATCTTAATGATGGTGTAATCAGTTGAAACATGTAAGAAACATAAATGAAACATGTAAGAAACAATTGTGAAACAGGGGATCATGTGATAAAAGTTTGTAGTAAATTGCTTTTAAATTTATAGAAATGGCGTAGTTTTTCCCCATATACTCTTCAGCTTTATTTTTTGTCATCTTTGTAAATGTTGATCTTTGCTTCATTTCGATGTCTGCATTTCTAATCTTGAACTAAAGATCTCACGTACTCTAGCAAAGTTGTTACTAGTAGGTCTTTCCCCGCTACAATTGATGCATTCAATAATTCTACGATGTTGGAACTCAATACAAAGTATTTTTTGGTCTGACAGTAGAGTCGTGTCCATTTTCTGGTAGCCGATGATGGACAAGTAAGCTCAAATTTTCTGAATTGAATTTCTTGTTCCAAGATTTCGTTTAGGGTGTTGAATGTGCAGTCCATTGGAATCAGTATTCTTGTTATTTCAAAGTTGGTATACTCTCTATTTTCTTCCCATTGTCCATTATGGCATAACACAGCTGAGATTTTCTCCATGCAAAATGTGGAATTCAATGAAAAGTTGGCTAAGTGAAACATATAAGAAACCTAAATGAAATAGGTATGAAACAACAAAGAAACAAGAAACATGTTTGAAACAACAAAGAAACAAGAAACATGTTTGAAACAACAAAGAAACCAACACAAAAAAATAGCAGAAAGTGAGTATTTTTGTCAAAAATCAGCGAAAAATGGGTATTTTTGTCAAAAAAAAAAACAGCGGAAAATGGGTATTTTTGTCAAAATTCAGTGAAAAATGGTATTTTTGTCCAAAATCAGCGGAAATGGGTATTGTGCATGGATTGGGTATGGAAAATGGGGTATTCATGTCCTTTTCCCTATATAATAATATTCAGGCCCGTGCCTTCTTTGAGGCCAATGAGTTAAAGGGCTCATTGTTAGGAATTATTTAATTCCTAATATGTGGGCAACATATTTAATTACAATTATATTTGTCATTTAATTATTAATGGACTAATGAAGTGATCTAAATCCGGTGGAGTCCTAAGGCTACTGAAATTGATATGGAAACAAAGAGTAGATACCTAATAGGAATCAACTTAGGGGATTATGGGAACCCTAATTTGATACCTATATAAAGAACTTTATGGTTATAGTCCCCAAGATACTAAATCGCACATAGTTTTCTATTCTCCCTATCAAGATGGAAAACGAAGGTCCCATAAGGAATCTGGAGATTTAGTTGAGGAAGACCACAAAACCAAACATGTTCTTCAAACATGTTCGTGTTCGTGGAATGCTTGTGTTTGTGTTCATAAGAGATCCACAATTGAGTTATTTCGTATACAGATCTTACGATGTATCCAGATATTTCGATTATTCCATTAATCTTTAATGATTATAGTATGATGTTTTATCCTAGAATTTCCGCATCTAGGATGTATTTATGAATTTTATATTTGTATTATAAAATTCTAACAAGTGGCATCAGAACAATCATTACTGCTTAACCATTGGGATTTGTGGAATATTTGTATGGATTTTTGGATCTATAATCTTGAAATTTTATTATTTTGTTCAAGCATGTTTAAATCTTATATTAATGCATGAAATTAGATTTGTTGTATGCATTTAATTTCGTGCGTACAGGGGTACTAAGTTTATTGATTCTGTTTTGACTTCCATATCTGATTGAGTTATTCAACTGTTGAGTATGGATTTCGTATGGCCTCCTTTTGATTTCAATCTAGATATTTTTGGCATCCAGAGGATTCTTTTTCCTTTTTTTTTTTACAGTGAATTTTGTGATAAAGGGGATAAAATCCACTAAATTGAGAAAACCCAAATGTTTCTTGGCTACTGAAAATCTGGCACCACGAATCCTTGAACTGTTCTTATCTTTTGCCGGAAATCTGGTTGATAAACCAATAAAGTGATTTTACCATTTTACCCTTATAAAAGCCCAAAAGCTGACTAAAGGAGCCAAGATATGCGGACTGTTCACCCGGGTCGAGTTCACCCGAACCGCCAACCCGACCCGAACCGACTCGACCCGAGCTCCCCACCATTGATCCTCTGATAAAAAGGCTCTCCAGATGATGCCACGTGGACCAATATGTTTGTACATAATCACCACTATAAAAGTCAGTCTGATGAACAAGAGGTTAAGCTTTTTACTCTTCATTCATCTCTTCATTACTCTTACTTCACCTAACCTCACGACCCGAACTGACTTAAGCATCGGAGGGCCTTAGCCGGGGGCTCCCTCCGGCTAGCCTAACGTGCGTTCATGTTTCAGGTCACCCATCTGAAAATACCCGAAGTGACCCCGAAGGTCGACCAGATCCACCCCGACGTTCCACCCCGGGGGAGCCTTCTGTATACCGATTTTCCTGGTTAAATCAAATTTTGCGCGCCCGTCTGTGGGAAAGTGAGTAGAAGTAAAGATGGTGATCAAGATGTCGAAGAGGGCGAATTAAGTCTTATAAATTGTTCATGTTTTCACCTTCATGGCAAATGAGAAAGGAGCATCAAGAGGTTGAAGACGAGGTGCCAAAAAAAAAAAAAAGTAGTTGAAGCTAGCAAACGAGTAGTTGAGCACGGAGAAAAGGGAGGGCGCCAGCCGACCACTTAGGTCAAAAGTGAAGTCCCGCCCCAAAATAGGAGAAATGATGTACCACCCCGAGATGCTCTCTCCCGAAGCATAGGGTAGAAAAGATGAAGAAGAGAGGAGTATGCTAAAAGTACAAGAAGGGCCAAGCCTTCCTCGATCTGAAAAAGTCAAAGAGGGATGACCCTGAGGCAAGGGAGCTCGACCTCGACCCCGACCTCGAAGCAAAAAAGGCCAAGCCTTCCTCGGTCTGAAAAAGTCAAAGAGGCACGACCCTGAGGCAAGGGAGCTCGACCTCGACCACGACCTTGAAGCAAAAAGGGTTAACCTTCCTCGATCTGAAGGCACGACCTTGAGGCAAGGGAGCTCGACCTCGACCTTGAAGCAAAAAGGGCCAAAGCCTTCTTCGATCTGAAAACGTCAAGAGGCACGACCTTGAGGTAAGGGAGCTTGACCTAGACCTCGATCTCGAAGCAAAGAGGGCCAAACCTGCCTTAAAATTTTATAAAAAAAAAAACAACAACAAAACCAAGAAGATGGAGAAGATCAATGATATGCATTCCAAGTGTCAGAACATGTGTGAAAGTTGGATCCTTATGGGAAGCCTCAAAGTGTGCATAACCTCAAAGCTTCATACGTGGAAGCATCTCTATATTGTAAGTAACTCGTTTCAAATTATAAATAGTTTGCATTTGAACGCAAATTTTCCTTGAATGCACACTTCACTTTTTAAAGATGAAGTCATATTCTATGACCTTGAATATCACTTATCAATGAGTAAATACAATGCAATGAGGTCACAAGGCAATAACCTAAGTGTAGCTTGAAGTGAAAGTGAATATAGAGGCGTTTGGCAAAGAATGAATTAAAATAAGAGTTCGTCAAATGAAATGAAATGGGGTACACAATGAAGTGCACAATGATGTGAATGGGGCACGATGAAGTGCACCATGAAGTGAACCAGGAAGAAAGAGAACAATGAAGTGAAATGAAGCGATCTTTAGAAGATTCACATAAAAAAGCTAAACGGCCCGAAAAAGATCATGATATTAACCGAAAAAGCGATCCAAAAAGATCATGACATGAAGCTAAATGATCTGAAAAAAATCATGACATTAACCGAAAACGATCTGAGAAAGATCGTGACATGAAGCTAAACGATTTGAAAAAGATCACGCCATTAATCGAAGGCGATATGAGAAAGATCGTGACATGAAGCTAAACGATCTGAAAAAGATCATGACATTAATCGAAGGCGATCTGAGAAAGATCGTGACATGAAACTAAACGATCTGAAAAAGATCACGACATTAATCGAAGGCGATCTGAGAAAGATCGTGACATGAAGCTAAACGATCTGAAAAAGATCATGACATTAATCGAAGGCGATCTGAGAAAGATCGTGACATGAAGCTAAATGAACTGAGAAACATCACGGCATTAACGGAAGAGATCTAAAAAAAAAAAGTTTACGACATTAAGGGAAACGATCTAGGAAACATCGTGTTATGAAGTTAGATGATCTAAAAAAGATCATGGCATTAAGCTTAAAAATTAAAAAATCGTAATGTGAAGTCAAATGACCCGAAAAAAGTAACTCAAGGATAATTCGACGGTTAACTATATCGTCGCAGCAAAGCGCGCGAGGCCGTTTTATATCGTGCTGCGAAAGCGAGGCCGACACATGCTTACGCCGGCGGCCGGCTTAGCCACTTACGCCGGCGGCGAGACCGGACATGCTTACGCCGAGCGCAGCATGGGTAGCCACTTACGCCGGCGAGCGAGGCCGGACATGCTTACGCGGCCGGCGAGGCTAACCATTTACGTGAAGCGAAGCGAGAGGCTAACTATATGCTTACACTAAGCGGCGCGAGGCCGGTTTATGCTTACGCCGCGGCGCGGAGAGGCTAGCCACTTTACGCGGCGCGCGAGGCCGGACATGCTTACGCCGGCGGCGAGGCTAACCATTTACGTGAAGCGAAGCGAGAGGCTAACTATATGCTTACACAGAGTGAAGCATGAGACCATACATACACTAACGCGAAGCGAAGCGTGAGGCTAGCCATATGCTTACGCGAAGCAGCAAAGAGGCTCTGTGGCGCTGTGCAAAAGGCTCACGTGAGGCCGGAGAGCGAAACGCAAAGGCTAATTATATGCATACGCAAAGTGTGGGACCAGCCATACACTAACGCGAAGCGAAGCGCGAGGCTAGCCATATGCTTACACGAAGCGAAGCGCGAGGCTAGCCATAGCCCATATGCTTACGCGAAGTGATGCGAGAGGCTAACTATATGCTTACGCAGAGTGAAGAGTGAGACTAACCATACACTAACGTGTAGCGAAGCACGATGCCAACTATGCGCTTACGCTAAGTGAAGCACGAGACTAGCCATATGCTTATGCGAAGGGTGAGGCTAACATATGCTTACACAAAGCGAAGTGCGAAGCCACCCATATGCTCATGTAAAGCTAAAAAAAAAAAAAAAAAATTGTTCAAGTGTAAAGCTAGGCAAAATGCTCACGTGAAGTGAATCGTGACGTGAAGCATAAGCATGAAGCATCACGCTACACAAGAGGCTCGCGGGAGGCCATCAGGTGAAGCACAAGCATGAAGCATCACGCTAGACAAGATGCTTGCGAGAGGCCAAGTAAGAGGTATCCGAAAGGCTATGTAAGAGGCTCTCGTAAGGCCGGGCAAGAGGCTCATGCGGAGCCAAGATGCTCACGTGAAACCAAGAGGCTCATGTGGAGCCAAGATGCTCACGTGTAATCAAGAGGCTCACACGCGAAATTGAGAGGCTCATGCGAAGCCAAGAGGAGGACGCTAAGCGATGAGGTTCGCTCTCCAAGATGCTCACGTGAAACCAAGAGCCTCCGTGCAAAGCCAAGATGCTCACGTGTAACCAAGAGGCTAGTGCGGAGCCAAGATGCTCACGCGAAATTGAGAGGCTCATGCGAAGCCAAGAGGAGGACGCTAAGCGATGAGGTTCGCTCTCCAAGAGGCTCACGTGAGGCCAAGCAAGAGGTTCACGCCCGTAAAGGCTCATTTGAGGCTAGGCAAGATGCTCATGTGAAGCCAAACAAAAATATAAAACGTGAGACTATGCAAGAGTTCACGAGAAATGAAGCGAGAATATAAGCAAGAACATGAAGAATGAGGCTAAGCAAGACGCTCATGTACGGCGAAGTGTAAAACCTACACAAGTCTGAAAATAATTCTAAGGCTAAGAGTTCACTGGAGCTTCATCTAAAGAAGAAAAATTAATCTGAAAAAGATTGATTGGATATCATCTGAAAAATATCAATTGGATATTATCTGGAAAAAATGAACCACAACAATGACGTTGATCCAAAGAATTTCATTAACAAGAAAAATGATAGAATACATTTTATTCTATTACAAAAATAAAGGTTGAGGCAGGAGGATAGGGCAGGCGGTTAGGGCAGGTGGTTAATGTGGTGCAAGCTGAGACCCATCACCTCCACCCTCCACGCTAGAGCGTAAAGAGCCAGCCTCACCCTGCCAACCAAGGTAGACAGGTGGTTCTATTACAAAAATGAAGTATGAAGGTTGAGGCAGGCGGATAGGGCAGGCGGTTAGGGCAGGTGGTTAATGTGGTGCAAGCTGAGACCCATCACCTCCACTCTCCACGCTAGAGCGTAAAGAGCTAGCCTCACCCTGCCAACCAAGGTAGACAGGTGGTCCTGTTACAAAAATAAAGTATGAAAGTTGAGGCAGGCGGATAGGGCAGGCATATGGGGCGGTGGTTAATGTGGTGCAAGCTGAGACCCATCACCTCCACCCTCCACGCTAGAGCGTAAAGAGCGACCTCACCACCGCCAACCAAGGTAGACAGTGGTTCTATTACAAAAATGAAGTATGAAGGTTGAGGCGGCGGATAGGGCGGGCGGTTAGGCGGTGGTGGTTAATGTGGTGCAGGCGAGACCCATCACCTCCACCCTCCACGCTAGAGCGTAAAGAGCTGACCTCACCCCGCCAACCAAGGTAGACAGGTGGTCCTGTTACAAAAATAAAGTATGAAAGTTGAGGCAGGCGGATAGGGCTGGCAGATGGGGCAGGTGGTTAATGTGGTGCAGGCTATGACCCATCACCTCCACCCCTCACGCTAGAGCGTGAAGAGCCAAAGCAAGACTAAAGGTCTTAAGCTATGCTTACATGCCTTATCTCCGCGTCAGGAACCCTCTTCCTCTAGCTGTCTCTCTCTTCTCCCCTCGAGAAGGATTAACCACCCGTCTTGGGGTAACCTCCACAGCGATGGGTAGGGTAGGGTCTCTTGAGGGCTAAATAGCACCTGACTCCTCCTGGGTGAGATTCCGCCTGAGCCTCATTTGAGAGAAAGGAACATGAAGTGAAGAGCGAGGAGGGGAGGTAGAGGTGGCACTAGGCGTAGAAGACACCTAATGGGGTGAAGCAGGAGGTAGAATAGGCCTGGGAAGCCCCCTCTGGGCAAGTTAGGCCTTCATTTGTATGGCCACCATATAAGCACGAACAACCATCTCTACAGAGAACAAGAAGCATTAACATTAGTACACGCAAAAGAAATAAAAATAAAAATTTAAAGACAATTACCAAGAGTTCGGCCACAAGTTCGAGGTGCAGGGCTAAGCCCCACGATAGAGAGTATATCCTCATTAAGTAGTTTGGATGCTTTGAACCATCCCTTAGTTAATCGACTAGAAAAAAATTTATCATCTCAAGTAGAAGGCCCGAGGCCTCGAGACCGAGGTCTAGCAATCCTCCACACTGAGGATACCCTCCAAGGGCGATCTGAAAGAGGCCGAACATATACAAAAGAATCCTTCCAAGTCCCAAGAGAGGAAGGAGGCTTATCAATCAACAAAAAAAACCAACCTCACCCGTCTTGTTAGAGGAGCTCATGGAATAAAGAGACCAAAAATGGACTAAAGAGGGGTCCACATTAAAGAACCGCATAATGATGATGAACCCAATGATATGTCTAAAAGAGTTGGGTACCAGTTTCTAAACCCATCAAAATATTTTCTACTTGGTCTGAAAGGGGAAACCTTAGCCCTGCCTCTAAGCTAGCTACGTGAAAAGCAAGACATCGGGCAGGAGGCTTATCCATTTTATCTTCAGGACCAGGGATCACGATCTCATAATCGTCTAAAAAAAAATTCTATGTATAGAGGGAATCTCATGAGTCTCTACGGAGGATCTAATAAAATCCCAGGGGACAGACACCTCGTGATCTATCTCACGGTCACAGTTAGAATGAGAAGAGCTAGAGGACGACCCCGACCCAGACCCCGAGTCAGATCTAGAAGAACTAGAAGAAGACATTAAGGGGAAGAAATGATCTACCTGGAGGACAAGTGGAGGAAACCCTAAGAGGCAAGTGGAGGACAATGCGCGACGCTGAAGGGAGACGAACCCGACGCGCGACGCTGAAGGGAGACGAGGTGCGATGCGATGCGCCGAGACGAGGTGTGATGCGAAGCGAGGCACGATGCAATGCGATATGATGAGGCATGGTGCGAGGCGACGCACTGAGGCGATGCGAACAGACGATGCGATGATGCAGATGCGCTGAGGCGATGCGACAACGCGATGCGAAAGGATGACGCGCTGAGGCGAGGTGATGCAATGCAACGATGTGATGTGTGAGGCTAAATGTGACGCGATGCGGAGCGACGCGATGCGCCAAGCTAGGTGACGCGAATGGACGACGCGATGCGAACGGACGATCACAAAGCCGACGAGAGAACAAGTGAGAGACGCACGACGCCGAAGAAAAACCCTAGGGCAAACCAGACTTGATTTTCACTGAGAGAAGGTAAATAAAAATTTACCCCCTTGTCAATATTTGGTACCATTAGAGAATTCAATAGTCAAGAGAACGACGACTCAAATTCTATAAACTAGATCAAACTTCTTTTACTTAGAAAATAAAAGAAGTTGGGGGAGTAATGATAAACCAATAAAGTGATTTTACCACTTTACCCTTATAAAAGCCAAAAGCTGACTAAAGGAGCCAAGATACGCGGACTGTTCACCCGCGTCGGGTTCACCCGAACCGACTCGACCCGAGCTCCCCACCATTGATCCTCTGATAAAAAGGCTCTCCAGATGATGCCACATGGACCAATATGTTTGTACATAATCACCACTATAAAAGTCAGGTACAATGAACAAGAGGTTAAGCTTTTACTCTTCATTCATCTCTTCATTACTCTTACTTCACCTAACCTCACGACCCGAACTGACTTAAGCATCGGAGGGCCTTAGCCGGGGGCTCCCTTCGGCTAGCCTAACGTGCGTTCATATTTCAGGTCACCCATCTGAAAATACCCGAAGTGACCCCGAAGGTCGACCCCGAAGATCCACCCCGACGTTCCACCCCGAAGGGAGCCTTCAGGTATACCGATTTTCCTGGTTAAATCACTGGTCTTATTTCTTCTTTCCCGTTGCG
Organism: Rehmannia glutinosa; assembly: GCA_016081115.2. Classification (NCBI taxonomy): domain Eukaryota; kingdom Viridiplantae; phylum Streptophyta; class Magnoliopsida; order Lamiales; family Orobanchaceae; genus Rehmannia; species Rehmannia glutinosa. The sequence continues at coordinate 39,279,379 of CM071925.1, read as the reverse complement.
ATTTTTTTTTTTTTTTGAAACCCAAAATCTGGTTACCTTCCTGTTCGGCGGACGTCTGGCGGTCGATGACGTTCGCCGGTGCTGGCGACTGGATCAAGGTGGCTGGGTGACACACGATGGAGTTCTGTTGTGTTCTTCGCCGTTGCATTGCACAGTGGTGGTGGCTCCTCGTCGTGACGGTGGCTGCTGACTCGAGGCGTCGATCATATGGCCGTGAGCATATGGGACAATTTGGCGGCGACGGACAAGATAACCATGGGTTGACGTGTTGGTGAAGGGTTGCTGGTCAGTCTGAGGAAGATGGTGTTTTTGTTCAGATTTTTTGAGTTTGTTGTCAGATCTGAAAATTTATGATTTATTGGGGCTATTTTGAAATAAAGACTTTCTTGTGCCTGGTTTAAGTTTAAAGTGTAATTTGGGCCTGGTTTCAAGTGGGCTCGCATTTAAAGGTTTGGGCCTGTTTTTATCAACCCAATTTGAAGCTAGATTATGGGCTTGATTTATATATTAATTCTATAATCTAAATTAAGTTTGATGTTTGGATTTATAAGTAGAGGAAATTACACAAAATACCCTGATTTTTGAAAAAATGACAAAAATACTATCTCATTCCAAATATACCCTATCCGGTCATAAACATGACAAATATACCCAATTATTCATCCTGCTACAGTAACCCCTACCCCGATCACTCACCCGCTATCGGAGCCTGAGATTTTTTGCTTATCGGTAAACTTTCTTTCTCTCTCTTTCGTATGCGCGCACATACACAGAAACAGGGAGACTCACTCAGACGCGTGCATTTTGAGGTTTTTAATCAATGGAATATCCTGGAATTTTGATTACTATGTCATGCGATTGTTCATTGACAATTACCGCAAATCCTATTGGCAAAACCTGGGTTGATGACGACGACGTTGGAGCCGCGTTCGGCGAAGAGTTGAGACGGGACTACTGTTTTAAGGTAATACTGTGTGCACCAAATTACAATTAATGAATTATTATGTGTCAAAAAAAATTGAATTATTAGACGATTTCGCTTGAGAATTTCGCGTGTGTAATGTGGGTGATTTTGTGCTCACCATGGTAGAGTTTGGGAGCTTAAACAATTGGGAATTATATGTTTGATTTCCTGAAAATTAGAGAGCGGGGGCTGAGGGGAAAACCCTAACAGTGATGTAAAATTATTTTGATTCCCAAATCTTTTTGTTTATAACAAAAGGGTACATGAATTTTTTGTTGGCGCAATTGTGTTCCTGCGCCGATGGCCGACAGTGGCTGTTGGAGCACACCGACAGCATCGCGGTGGTGGCGAAGAGGCTACTGAGAGTATCTTCGACGACGGATGATAGGATTTTGTGCTTATTGGAACCGATCGCGCGATTCTCTGCCACCCGGTGGTGGTTATGGAGATGCTGAGGGTGGGTGGGGTTTCGAAGATGTGTATGGTTTTACAGGCGGATTGCGCGGTTTATTTCGAAGATGTGTTGCTGATGCATGATTTTTCTGTGTTCTTTTATTATTTTGTGATTTGAAGTTTTTCGTTTGTTTCGATGTTGTTTCGAATTTGTTTCTTTTATGTTTCTTTTGTTCTTTTATGTATTTTCTATTTATTTATTCTTTTTTATTGTTTTTGATTTGTTGTGTTATCTATATGACTGTGTATCTTTTTTTATTTCTTTTGTAGTGAATGTGAGATTTTTTTGTTTCTTGTTATGCCGAGCACTTTATTGGTGGAAGGCTATGGACGTCGAAGCGTTTGAGATAGAGAATGAACAAGCAAGGCTCAGTCATCTGCATCACAATCATGCTAAGTTGAAGCTGCAAAATGGCGATGACGATGACAACGACATTGAGTTTCTACCTCCACTTCCTAATGATTTTAGAGAATTGTTGTTATGTAAATCTTAATGATGGTGTAATCAGTTGAAACATGTAAGAAACATAAATGAAACATGTAAGAAACAATTGTAAAACAGGGGATCATGTGATAAAAGTTTGTAATAAATTGCTTTTAAATTTAGAGAAATAGTGTAGTTTTTCCCCATATACTCTTCAGTTTTTTTTATTTTTTGTCATCCTTGTAAATGTTGATCTTTGCTTCATTTCGATGTATGAATGTCTAATATTAAACTAAAGATCTCACGTACTCTAGCAAAGTTGTTAATAGTAAGTCTTTCCCCGCTACAGTTGATGCATTCAATAATTCTACGATGTTGGAAGTCAATGTAAAGTATTTTTTGGTCTGACAGTGGAGTCGTGTCCATTTCTCGTAGCCGATGATGGACAAGTAAGCTCAAATTTTCTGAATTGAATTTGTTGTTCCAAGATTTCGTTTAGGGTGCTGAATGTGCAGTCCATTGGAATCAATATTCTTGTTATCTCAAAGTTGGATACTTTCTATGTTCTTCCCATTGTCCATTGTGGCATACCACAACTGAGATTTTCTCTATGCAACTGTGGAATTCAATGAAAAGTTGGCATAGTGAAACATATAAGAAACACAAATGAAACAGGTATGAAACAATGTTATGTACGTCAAGAAGCAATGTTCTGTATTAGGCGAACGAAACAATTGTGAAACATAAACGAAACATATGTGAAACATGAAAGAAATATATGTGAAACAACCACGTAATGTACTGCATTCAGTGTTTTCCAGATTGACACGTTTTATTCGTAGATAATCACGAGAAGCAATTTTTATAGAATTTTGGATCATAATTCGAACAAAATAAGCATTTTGAATCTCACAACTGCCATGTTTTTGGATTTGCATGCAAAATTACTGGTTCAATTCAATGTCAATCTCAGTCAATACACATTGAATCCTAAATTTCAATCTGTAAAATCATGAAATATATCTAAACAAGGTATTCTCAGAACAAGATAACATAGATCGCGTTTTGTTACCTGTTTTGGTCTTCTTCTTCCTCTTGATATTGAGCTTGAATTGTGATATCTAACAGTCCAGTTTTTTTCTCTCGATTTGTTTTCCTCGTATCTGTGTGTTTTCTCTATTTTTCGTTAATATTTGGGATGAAAGGATCGTATTTTTGATCAGAGATCTTGTTGTGATCAATACCATGATTTTTGGAGGGGAAATGCTGCAATTCACCGAAGATGCTGAAGATTGGGTACTTTTGTCCGCAATTTGTTTGAGCTGGGTATTTTTGGGAACAATTGGGCCAAATTAGGCAATTTTGTGAAACATCTGGGCCGGGTGGACATTGTGCAGGTATTGAGCATCCAAAATCGGGCATTTATGTCCTTTTCCCTTATAAGTATAAGACTCGATTCTATTTTCGTGAAGTCTCGTTTGGGCTTAAAATAATAGGACCTTTTAGTTTTTTGGCCCTTTGAAATTTTGAGTCAAAACGAATTTTGAATTATGGCCTGATTTGAAGTTGATTTAGAGCCTATTAAGTTTTAAGTCTTTAAATCAAATGAGGGGTTAACAATTTATGGTTTTGGACTCACTTTAAATAAAATAAAATGTTGGCTTTTATTTTATTTTATTTGTATTTGAGTTTTTTTTAAGCTAAAGTTTTGAGTTTAATATAAATTTGAGCTTAAATTTGATATTTGGATTTGTGTCTAGTTTTGGCTCAAATTATATGGAAGATGTTTTTTTAGCTTAAAGTTTGGAGATTGAGCTTAGTCTATATTAGTTAGTTTATTGGCCTAATTTGGTTCTACGGGTCTCAAATCTACTATAATTAATTTAAAGTCTATTTTGGTTTTCAGGCTTTAAATTCAAATTTGGTTAATTTTGGACTAAGTTCATATAAAGTGGTATTTTTTTTGGGCTCAAATGTATTTGATGTTGAACCCAATTTCTTTTTAATCCAATTTAAGGTTAAATTTTGGGATTAATTTGTAATGGATCCTAAAATCTTTATAAAGGATTGAATTTTGGGCTTTTATTATTTATTTTTTTTAGCTCGAAATTCATACAAGGAAAAGTTTTGATTATTTGAATTGGGCTTAGGTTATTGGGTCATAAGGGGTAGATTAATTCAACCCATAAAGATTGGAGTTATTTTGAATATTATTCAAATATAATCCATAAGAAATTCAACCCAAATTCTGTTAGAACCCTATTAAAGTATTTGCATGGTATAAAAGTTTTGGGTCCTATTTTGGTGTTAGCTTAAAATCCAATAAAGATACATTGATTTTAATTTATTTTAGGCTCAATATAATGGATTTTCCTTCATAATTGAATTTTGGCCCAATTTAGTATTTTGGGTTTTAAATTCAAATTAGGCTATTTGGATTTAAGCTTAACTAAAATTAGATTTGCTGCCTATTTTGGTTCCCTAGGCTTTAAATCTAAATAAAGGCGGATTTAATGTCTAATTTGGCTTTCAGACTTTAAATCTTTATATAGAAAGGGGCGGCGTGTAACGCTGTTCAATTGACCAATTATTATTTTTCTTTATCAATTGGTCTAGTAATATTCAATTAAGTTAATCAAAGCAGCATGTTGCCTTCGTGACCTCTGTTGTGGAGAGCAACTTTATTGGTATTACATAGATGATAGTGCAGAGTTAATTATACGGACTATGATCGGCCCTTCGGTTTGACACAGTTTGGCCGAATAACAACGCACTTGTGATGATAAGTATGTGACAATTGTATAAAATTTTCATGTGGGCATAAGTCCGTCCTTCGATAGACTTTTGTTTGACAGAACTTATTGTTAGTACTTGATCATTGCAACAAGGTTACCACTTACAATTAATTTTCTGTCCTTCGATGAAGATTAATGTTGTATACAAGGTGCCTTGTCATGGGTCCCCATTTGGTTTACTTGCCCATACCTTATTTATGCTATGTCATAAATATTAACTGTGAGTAATATTATTATGTTCTCTATATTAATTTTCTGCTTAAAGTTTAAATATCTGTCAATATTACGCTCATTTAAGTGATTTTGTCACTATTTCGGAAATACATTTAGGGCATTATATCTGAAAGGGGATAGTATCAAAAGTTTCCCTATAAAGATTGTTGAAACATGTTAATTTCTCGATTAATCTTGTTTCACTAAGGAAAAGTTGAACATAAGGGAGTGCATTAGGAAACATTTAATCTCACTTTCAAACTTAAGGCACTAAAGATAGAGCTGTCTAGGACTTGCTCGTGCATATTGTATCATTTCTTTTCCTGCACAATAAGATTTTTTTTTAAAGTTAATTAGTCACAACCTTCTAGAGAACAGTAGACTTTCCACGAGTTTATATCTTATTGAGCAAGACAAGAAAGTTTGAGTGGGAAAAGACTTTAAGTACTCATTTAGCAACTATCCCTCAGAATAAGGAAATGAAGTTGCAGTTGAACATCATAATAGAATGCAAAAGAAATATGATAAGGGTTTCACATGTTACTTTTGCAATAAAGGTGGATACCTAAAAATGAATTGCTTCTCAATTTAGTTTATATTTCTGCTAGTCTAGTTTTGTACCTTTACGTGTTTTGGTGGGTAAATTATAGTTTTACTACTCACATAAAGTATATTAATGCAAGATTGTCTGTGAAGTCAATAGCCAAGTGATGTGGAAAGATACATCTCTCTGTAGGGGTTATGGCAAAACAGTGGCAAATGAGGCTATACGGACTTATATTATCATTTGTGACAAGTTATTTTGAATTTAGATGAGACATAATCTCTGGTTCTATTTTGAGCAAATTTGGTTGTTCATACGGAAATTGCAAATTTTGTCTTTTCAATATTCAAATATTTTGGTTCATTATCATTAATGATAACCTATAGTTTTAATGCAATTGCCTCATGTGAAAGAAACTTTCATGTTAGTGTAAATGGTACATAACACATGAAATAAATTAAGGACATGGTAAGAAATATGATTAGTTATTTTTTTTATTACCATAATTTCTGATAGAGAGGCATTAAAGACTGCAATATTTAGTGTTCATAGAGTTCTGAACTAAGCGGCAACAAACTAAAACCATTTAAGGATTTTGAATATGTAAAAGTCTAATAAAAGACAAGTGCATATTTTGGGTTGTCCAATAAGGTAAGGTCTCTAGGCCTATAAAGGAAACTGGACTCATGAGATGTAAGTTGATGCTTTGTTAGATACTCTATAAGGTTTTTGGATGGAATGTAAAGTTTTCTTTTGAGGAAGTTGAGTTTGAGTGGGAGATAAAATTAAAGACATCATCTTTGATGAGAAACTTCATTTCCTCATATAATTGCACTTGGTAATGATCAGGTTTCTATTCCTAACATTGACAAGATGCAAATTTGGTCATCAAAATAATGGTGAGGAACTTCATGTCCAGTATATAGAATTTACTTCTAAAAGGCAAACTCAACAACCTCAAAACAAGATGAAATTCATGGATGACTTTGATAATTACTAATCTCATCAAATTGCATAAAGAAGTGAAAACTCATTGGTCATAAATGAATAATTAAGACCCAAGAGATTCAAAAAGGCAGTGTTGAAAGATATAAGGTATATCTAGTCGTCAAATATTTTATCAGAAGGAAGATGATTATAATGAGACTTTTCTTTTGATTTTATTGAAAGACCTTTAGAATCATTATGATATTTTGGCTCCTTTGGTTTTGAGCTAGTTCTCCATTATGGCGTTACAATTATCATTAAGTTATTTTTTCAGTTGGCGATGAGATAAATAAAGTTGATAATTGTACGTACCGTAGGTTCAGTGGGAGTGAAGTCTATTACTAAATAAATTAAACTTCACTCATTCAGTGCCCTAAGAATGATATAAAGTTAAGGATATGTAAAAGACTACTTATGTTAAGAAGTCTTTTGTATGCTTAAGTAAGTACGTATCCGGATACAACATACATAGCATAATTACTTGGCAGATAATTAACCCTTATAATGGATCATCTGGAAAGCAGTCAGAAAGAGTTTAGTGTTCTTAGAGAACAGAATTATGATTTCATTTTTATAAAGATCATTCGGTAATCTGATTCCGATTTTACAAGATGCCTATACAGTTACGATCTAGTTTTGGTTATACTTAACCGCTAATTGGATGAACTATATTGGAAAAAGTGCCAAGCAGACACTCATAGTTCATTCTAATATGGTTGCGAATTATTGTCACCAAACTGCATCTTATGAATGGTTTTGAATTACCAGTAAAGATAAAAGTGACAATAAACCGGTCTTGCCATATTTGATCAACAGAAGCTCTTCTGTGTCGATACATCAAGTTTTTGTTGTTAAGGAAAGAGTTCATAATAGACAGTTTTTTTTCATAGAACATATAAAGATGAATTTTATGCTAGCAAAATCCATTAACTAAGGTATTAACACTTAAGGACTTTCACGAGCATACTGCTCATATGGGTGTTATTATAGATCATACCTTAGTTTTAGTGGGAGTTAATGTTCTATGCATTTAGTTTCAGCTTTTTGGACCATTTGGTTTTCTAGAAGAGTTGATGGTTATTCTATTTTCTGAACTCAATTTTGTGTTTATTTGTGATGTTTTATATTACATATAGATTGATCTCATTAAAGACTAAAGTTGGACTAGTTGGAAATAGGCATAATTAAGATCACATTGCATGATATTTCCATGTTACTCTCCATATTTGATCTATGTCATTGAGTATACTAGTTTGGTGATTATCTTGGTTTGTCACGATATTGAATGTGACGAAAATTGGGATAGTCTCATTGCTAGTGTATGAGATGGACCAGATTGCCAGGCAGTAGTCAAAAGAATAAATGACATACAGTTGTGCACATAAGGAAATATAATTATTTATGGAACAATATGTAGCCCAAGTGGGAGATTGTTAGGAATTATTTAATTCCTAATATGTGGGCAACATATTTAATTACAATTATATTTGTCATTTAATTATTAATTGACTAATTAAGTGATCTAAATCCGGTGGAGTCCTAAAAATTTCTTTGAAATTGATATGGAAACAAAGAGTAGATACCTAATAGGAATCAACTTAGGGGATTATGGAAACCCTAATTTGATACCTATATAAAGAACTTTATGGTCATGGTCCCCAAGATACTAAATCGCACATAGTTTTCTATTCTCCCCATCAAGATGGAAAACGAAGGTCCCATAAGGAATCCGGAGATTTAGTTGAGGAAGACCACAAAACCAAACATGTTCGTCAAACATGTTCGTGTTCGTGGGATGCTTGTGTTCGTGTTCATAGGAGATCCACAATTGAGGTATTTCGTATACAAATCTTACGATGTATCCAGGTATTTCGATTATTCCATTAATCTTCAATGATTATAGCATGATGTTTTATCCTAGAATTTTCGCATCTAGGATGTATTTATGAATTTTATATTTGTTATTATAAAATTCTAATACTCATGCCCCAAAAAAAAACTAGGGGCCCAATTTTTGAAGTTTTTTATATGCATACACAATATATTTCTGTGTACGTGTGAGATAGATGTGAAATATAACTTTCCAGCTTTCAAATATTATAGGAATTCTTTTAAAGTTAACCATCTTCTCTTTGTAATCAGTTGAGGAACTCGTTTATCAATAGAAATCCGATTTGTAATTTTCGAAAACTGCTGAATCTTTTGTAATTAGCCTAAAACTTAGGGGCGGAAGGATTTTGTAATTATCCCTTAATTTGTTTTTTACGATCAACCATGTCACAATAAAATTTGGCAAAAACTTATATGAGACCGTCTCACGGGTTTAAATTCGTGAGACGGAGCTCCAAACCCAAATCCAAACCCAAAGACAAAAAGAAAAAAAAGAAAAAGAAAAATGAAAAAGGCATCTCGCGACTGCTCTCTGCTCGTTCTCTCCCCCTAATCCTTTCCATATTGCACTACCACCACCGGCCACAATACCTCAACACCGTCGCCTCTGCCGCTGAGCCGCTCAGTTAAACGGACTCTATCGGTGCAATGACAGTCCGTTCAGCATGAAGGTACGATTATATCATATTCTTTCACTTTTTGATTTTTGTTTGTAATTTATCTTATTTATTCTTTCTTTGAATTGGTGATTATGTGTATACTTGATGATTGTAAGGTAGTCTCTTCTTATCCAGGTATTGTGTTTGGTTCAGAATATGTTGGTTAATGTTTTGAGACATTTATGTGGTGTGATTTTCTTGTTTTTGTTTTTTGATTTGATTGGTTGGCTTCTTCTAATTTTTATTATCAATTGGGTTGGTGATTTTGTTTGCACATTACGAAATCTGATTTCTTTTTCGAAATGGGCCTATTTTTGGTGGTTCCTTCTTGTTCTTTTTCTTGGTGTTGTTTTTATGGCGTGTGTTTAAATCAAATCATTTGAATAAAGGTAAATATTATTAATCCCAAATACATAACAATTGAAAAGGGAATAATGAAAGCTTTATACTTACCATCTGCTGCTTCTCATCAAGAACTGTATATCCTACAAGAGCAATAATGTTTATAGTTTCGGCACTCTTCAGAGTTGTTCCAGGGTCTGGAAATATAGAGTAGTTTCTTGGCTTTAATCATTTTGGTGGTTATTATCTCAATTGCGTATACTTTCTTGAACTATGGTTCATTGGTTATTGATTAAATTCGTTCAACTTCGTCTGATTGATGATCAAGCACTATTTAGGGGTGAAGAGAATGATACAAATTTCCACAAGTATATATGAAAGATTTTGAGAAGGCCTTGTGCAAGTGAAGTTGGGAGGAAAGTAAGTTTTTGATGTGGCTCTGGCGGCAGTGGACGAGAAACACCCGAAGTGGTGGTCATTTTGATCATCCGAACCGGCTTTGTTGAAGGATTTACACCTGATTGAATATGGTCATCTCATATTGATCACTTGTTGCTGTAATATATTACTTTTGTCCTCTCCACTCAATCTGTTGGGCTGCTTAAAATCATAGGTGTGAGAACATTCCACTATGACTATGGATCCAATTATGATTATGATACTCAATTTATGCTTTTTGAGTGCATTAAGTTTTTTTTTTCTTTTTTTTTTCCTTAACGAAATAAGTCCATTAAGTTACTCAAGCAGAAGATATTGCCAATCTTTCTAGTTAACAAATATCACTAGTTGTAACAATGCACCTAAAATAGAAGTCATACTTTTCAATTAAAAAGTCATACTTTTGGTTTGAAAAGTAATACTTTTCAACTGAAAATTTTGTTTAAGTAAATTGATTCCAAATGGTCATCATGATATTTACTGGATTGAACAATTTTTTGTTAAAAAAATTAATCTACGAGAAACATAAAATAATACTTTTGGGATAAAAAGTCACACTTTTAGGGTTACAAGTAATATATTTTAACTGAAACGAAAAACTAAGTAAATTGATTCCTAGCGGCCATCATGAATATTTAGTACGCGTTGTATTGAAAACTTTCTATTAAAAAGAAAATCTATTCTACAAAAATAGAAAGTCATACTTTTTGGGTTAAAATGCATACTTTTGTAGGGAAAAATAATACTTTTCAAAGAAAAGAAAAGGTTAGTAAATTGATTCTAAGCAGTAATTATGATATCTAGTGGCGGTTTGAAATACTCTTCTATTAAAAGGGAAGTTATTCTATAAGAAATCGAAAACCATAGTTTTAGGGTGGAAAGTAATGATTTTCAATTGAAAAGAAAAATTACTGGAATCATGATATCTAGTGATCTAATGAAACACATTTCAATTAAAAAATATATCATTCTATAAGAAATATAAAGTCATACTTTTGGGTAAAATAGTCATACTTTTGGGTAAAATAGACATACTTTTGGGGAAAAAATTAAAACTTTTGAAATGAAAAGAAAAACCAAATAGAGTGATTCCAAGCGGCCATCATGATATCTAGTATATACTGAAACACTTTTCTATTAAAAAGAAAATTATTCTACAAAAAATAGAAAGTTATACTTTTGGAGTGAAGATTCACTTTTCTATTAAAAAAAGATACTTTTGAGAATACTTTTCAACTGCAAAGAAAAATTAAGTTAATTGATTCCAAGCAGCCTTCGTGATATCTTAGTCGTAATACTTCTACAATTTTATGTTTTTACTTTATTAAGTTGGTAATAAGAAAGTAATACTTTTAAGTCAATAAGAGATACATTTAAAATAAAAAAAGATATACTTTGTAGTGGTAATATTTCTGCAATTTTCTATTTTTACTTTATTAAATTGGTAATAAGAAAGTAATACTTTTAAGTAAATAAGAGATACATTTAAAATAAAAAGTGATACTTTTAGTGGTAATACTTTTGCAAATTTCTGTTTTTACTTTATTAAATTGGTAATAAGAAAGTAATAATTTTAAGTCAATAAGAGATACATTTAAAATAAAAAGTGATACTTTTAGTGGTAATATTCCTCAATTTTTTATTTCTATTTTATTAAATTGGTAACAAGAAAGTAATACTTTTAAGTCAATAAGAGATACATTTAAAATAAAAAGTGATACTTTACATTGGAAAGAAATTAGACCTACTCGCAATAATTTCTTAACATAAACGGTAATACTTTGAAGCCACAAACCAATACTTTTTGAACAAAAAATGATACTTTGATAAGGTAAGAAAAAAATAATTTTTAACGGGAAATAGAAACTCATACTTTTGGGATGAAAGTCATACTTTTATTGCTTTAAGTATTTCTTGGTATTTTGAACAAATAATAATACTTTATTTATGTTTAAGAATTTATTACTTTTTGATTAAAAAGTATTACCATCGAATCAAATACTAATTAAAGTATAATACTTTTCGCATAATAAATAATACATTTTGGATAGAAGGTAATACTTATATATATATATATATATATATATATATATATATATATATATAGAAAGTAACGTGTTTCAAGTAAAAATTAACAAGTTAGAATGATCTAATACAAAACATGAAAACGAATATTGGCAACAAGAATTAAATCATCATGCCATTTACAAACAAGGATCTATATAAGAGAAATAAATTCACATAGAAAAATTTCAGAAAAGATTAACGAAAAATTGAACCAAAAATATTAAATGCAATCGAAATCATTACAATAACAACCCCACAAAATAACATTAAACTATTAACTATCAACAAAGTTGCCAATTTTCACAAACCAAGTCCTTTTCATACATAGCCAAACTTGCTTAATCAAGCTCCGGTTTCAAACCCATTCTTTGGCTCTTCTTGTTTAGTCAGTTCATGAGCTCGTTCTATCCCATCTAGCTGGACAAAGCCAAGTAGCTTTACTCAAAAGTTAACCACGACAGAATCATGTCGAGATTTATTTGGAATGATGAATAAAAGTTTGCAGAGCATGGAACCTTTCGGAGGAAAATGGCAAGTTAATATCAGATCTAAGTTTTGGAGGTGAATTAACAGCACTTAATGGATTTTATTATGAATCTGCTTCATGATCGGAAGAAATAAAGGTCATTTACCATCGGATGGCTTTGATTACCTTAACTACAGTACTGATAGTGTAATATCTGATTGCTCGACTAATCATGTATTCGGATATTTTCCGAAGGGGTTGTTTGATACATGTTTTTATCTTAATTTTGATGATTTTATTTTTACACCAAAACAATATTTTTAATTGTTGTCCAAATACTCCAAAATAATTAAAAATGGTTTTAATATTTTCCGGAGTATTTCTTCAAGTTTTACTTTAGATAAAATTGGACAACACTTCTAATGATTTTATGTTTATATCTTTTTACTTCAAAACAAGGTATCTAAATGTGTCTAAATACTCCCGATTGGTTTAAAATGTTTTTACTAAATTTTCGGAGTATTTCTTGAGTTTTATTTTCGACAAAAATTGGACAACATTTAAATCTCTTGGTCGACACGCCCGCCATACATAGGGCAACCCGTGCCGAAGATGATTTTTGAAACAGAAAATAAGATGGAAGAAAAATCGTACAGGTCGACCGGTCGCCCTAGGCGTCGACCGGTCCGATCGACCGGTCGCCCAGGGGTCGACCGGTACCTGCAAGTTCAACTTCGAAACAGAACTTCAATTCCTTATTTTCTCATCGAGGGGACCGGTCAAGGTATAGGTCGGCCGAAGACCCCCTTGGCCGTCCCTGTAAAATTCCTTTGCTTCGTTTCAAACTTCTATTTAAATGCGACCGGTGCATCTGTGTTTTAAAAAAAATATGACCGTTTGACAAAGACAGACATATTTCCTTAAAATGTGGGATTGATTTCTAACATCTATATTCTTGATTTTAATTGTATTTTTCTCAGATTTTCAATCCCCAAGAGGAGCCTATGCTTGATCAATCATCTCCTATAAATAGAGGAAGTTTTGGAGCAACCTTACAACAAATTGAGATACAACACAACAAGATACACTTCAAGCAAATATTTGTTCTTCATTGTTATTATTCTTGTTGTAAATTTGCCTAGCTTATCACTTTCACATCTTTGAGGTCTAGGCTGTTCTTGATTACACTTTGCACTCAAATTGTAATATTCATTATTGAGTTGTAATCTTGATTTTTGGTTATCATTCAAACACAAGATATCCTTGTGAGTGTTCTTGTGGTAAGAACACACTTGGATGATCTAGGTGATAGGTGCAAGAAGATTGTAGTGATCTTCTTATTGAGGTGTTGAAAAATTTGGTATTCTTCAAGGTTGAAGATTGTGGTAATCTTCACAAGGTGCCGTTGAAGGAAGATTGTGGTAATCTTCAAAGGGAGATTGTGGTAATCTCCAAAGGTGGTGTTGAAGAAGAGTGTGGTGCTCTTCAAGGTGTTGTAAGTTGGTGTTGTATTAATTTTGGTAATTAATAAAATCTTTTTTCTTTTTAAAATCCATCCCGGATATACTGGGGTGGTAGAGGATTAGGCCCTAGGTGGGTTGAACCTCTTTAAATCGACGTGTGTTGTTTACATTTCGCACCATTATTATTGTCTTTGAGCATTCGGTTCGAAAAAGAGGGTAAAATCGAAAAGATGGAGATAATCTATTCACCCCCCTCTAGATTATCGTAGCCGCTTGGACTTACAAGTGGTATCAGAGCCAAACTCATTGGCAAGCTCGTTTCACATCGCGAGTGAAGAGAAACGATCGTCGGCTACGAACGAAGCTCATCCTACCTGCACCTCCACCACCAAGCCACCACTATTTGATTCCAAAAATTTTACATTTTGGAAAGAAAGAATGGAATGCTATTTACAAAGTTGCGGGTTCGATATTTGGAGCACCGTCATCAATGGAGAATCCATTCCGACGAAGAATACACCACACACCTCTAAAGGCTTCAAAGAGCTCAATGATGAAGAGAAGAGAATCATCTCCTTAAATGGTAAAGCTCTTAGTATTTTGTATTGTTCACTTACTACTTTGGAATTTGATCATGTTGTAGGTATTCGATCGGCACATGAAGTATGGCAAAAATTAGAAGCCATCTATGAAGTGTATGCAAATGAAAGGAGAAACTCAAAAGCATCTACTTTACAAATGGATACCACATCAAATCCAACAACATGGGATGAGCCTTCTACAACCTCCCATGATGAAGAAGTTGAACAATGCCTCATAGGCATCGAAGAAGAAAACGAGGTAAGTTCTAAACCCTCTACTTCCTATGATAATGATTATAGTGAGTTGCAAAATGATTTTGATGAACTACAAGATGAATTCCAAAACTTACTTGTTAAATACAAATATTTGAAAAAGGAATTCATTGTTTTAAAGAATGATAAGGATAGTTTATTTACTTCCTATGAATCACTATCATGTGCTCACACCACCACTCTTGACAAGGTTAGAAACCTTGAGAAAGAAATTAGTACTCTTGTTGAGGATATAAATTGCTTGAAAATTGATTTATCTAAATCCACCTTGATTGCCGATAGAATGACCAATATTGTTGATTGTTGTGATAATTCGAAACTAGAACTTGATCATAAGCCTAAGGGTGTCAATCACATGAAAAAGAATCAAGTCTCTAAGCACGTTTGTCATTATGCTCCTAGAATTATTACATGCTTTTATTGCGGTAAAAAGGGTCATACGGTAAATACTCGTCGGGCTAGAAATAGCTCTAATTATTGTTGGAGACCTAAAAGTCTCAAGACTAATCCCAAAGGACCCAAACACATGAGGTACCACAAAACAATGTCATATTAGGTACCGGAAATAATGATCGAAGAATATTTATACCGCAGAAGACATCAAATGACCGTTTCATTTGATCAAAGAAGGAGAAACTATTTTCGACAAAGCCAATTTTCAAGAAGAGGATATAATCAAAAATGGGAAGAACACAATCCTTGAAATGGCAAAGACATCATCAACATGATGATTTTCAAAGAAGAAGAGACTTTCAACGGTGGGAAGGCAACAAACCTTGAAATGGAGTAATCAAAGAAGTCATCATCAACAAAGTGACTTCTCAAGGGGAAGATATCATCAACAATGGGAACGGCACAACCCATTGAAATGGCGTAATTGGTAACCCGTATCTCCCTAGTTAAATATGCATTTTACTTTGTTATTATGCATGCTTTTATTTGTGTCTTAATTGCAAAATGAGTTTTCAAGTATTTATTTTTTAATTAAGGTCTTCAATATATATTTGTGCTTTTAAAATATTTTTGAAAAAGAAGACCTTATATGATGTTTTTAAAACTCTTGTGCATTTTTGTAGACTAAAGTGTGTTATCATCTCTTATGGATCTTTATGACATGAGCTTACTTGTGATATCTCTTAGCCTACACTTTTATCATTATGATTTGTGCTAGATTTGTTTTAAGAATTGTGTAGGATTTACATATTTTCACAAATGGCCATTTACGTCATTATTTGTTAAGAAAGGCATTAATTATCAAGGTACGTTTACTTGTGTTACTCTTACTCTTATAGACTCGATAATATGTATTGCCATGTGCCTATGTGCTTGTTTTTCATAGTATTTCATACAAGTGCCATTAAGAGGATTTTTAGATTTTTTTAAAGGCACTATTCGATATTTGATTGCACATATTTGCTTTGTCAACTCTTGTTCAAATACTTCTTTTAAATGAGGTCTCAACTATATGCTATCGGATTTTCAATTGTCAAAAGAGACCTTTGTAGCTTTCTTAAGCTTATTTGAACTTGCATGATTTATTAGACTTTTGATGATCTTCTAGATGCATAGTATGTGATGCTTAAAATAGTGTATCTACTATTCGATATTACTATGCTCGTGTGCAAAATATCTTGTTAAGATTTTGCAAAAATTTGTGATATTTCGCAACAAGTTTGATGAACAAGACAAGGTTAGTAGCTCAATGATATTGTCAAGAAGAAGGTAATGATTTTGTTGTTATATTTGCACTCATAGCACATTTAGAAGTTATTTGCACTTTACTTGTCCATTCTTAATTTGAGAAAATTTCAAGCTTTACCAAATGGATGTTAAATCCAATTTTCAAAATGGTTTTATTCAAATAGAAGTCTATCGGAGTTTAAAATTTTTAGGCCAAATGATTTTTATAAAAGGCCCTGTATGGTTTAAAACAAGTACTCCATGTATGGTATGATAGACTTAGCTATTTTTGCTAAATGATTTTACAAGAGGTAAAGTTGATACTAATTTTTTTAAAAGGGCAAAATTATTTACTTGTGCATATTTATGAGAATATTTTTGGTGCTACTAATAAATATTTGTGCAAGATATGTTTTTCTAAGTTGATACTAGGTGAGCTTGAGATGAGCATGATGGGGGAGCTCAATTTCTTGCTTGGACTTACAAGTGGTATCAAATTATTCAATGCCAAGAAGTTGGTTATATAAGAACTCTTGAAGGAGTTAAGCATTGAAGAAAGAAGAACCATCTCAACCCCTATGACTAAAGATTGACAAAGGTTGAGAAAGGCATATCGACCGACAAACAAATTCGAGGTATGTTTTCTTGTAATATTTCTATAGACTCGACATTCCATATGCCTTATGCCTAGATGCTCGACTTCAAAAACTATCCCATCGAATCTCATTAAAGTGCCGTTAAAAAAAATTTTCAAATATATGAAAGGCACTTCTACTTATGACTTGTATATCCAAAGTCTTAAAACGTTCTCAGTTTTCGGGATAACAAGTCCTGTATTTATTATACGGTTTTTCGTATTCAAAATGTAGTTCGTCATAATCTAACTAAACATATTAAGATTTGATATTTTTTCTTTAAAGGGATAGCGATTTTTAACAAAAACTTGAGATGTGTTTAATTCCGTCTCAAGGATAACTCGCGGATTTTTTTGATCGTTAACCGCTGAGTATTTTTTTTTTCGAGCTTGATTATGACATAATGTATATTGAATGAGGTCTACATTTGCATTTTGCACGTTTTTAAAACTAAGGGGCGAAAAATCGGATTTTTGGATCAAATTTCGGACTTTCAAAATAGAACAGAACCAGTGGGCTGCCAGGGCAGGGGCCGACCGGTCGCCCACTAGCTCGACCGGTCGCCCTATGCCCTGACCGGTCGCCCACTGCAGAATTTTGGTTAAAACCGTCTCTGCTCTTGCATTCTGGCATTTTGATGTTTTTCTTCCCCATTTTGACCCCTTTAACATTTTCACACACAATTCACTTCAAATGTGTTTTGTTGCATAAAATTCATATTTTGGGGATAACCTAGCTCGATTATCATCATCATTGCTCGTCTTTACCGATTGAATGGTAAGAATTCTACTCCTTTATCTCAATTGGGTGGAACCCTTGAGAAAATGCCTTTGTATTGATTTTTGTTGGAATTCTTGCATATTTACGTTGTGAATAATGATTGTTGTTGGATGATGTTTGTAAAATTGCTTTTGGTGATGAAAAACTTGGCTTGATTACATCTACAAGGGCTATATACATAGTTTTTATTTTTTGACGCCCGCCAAGTGTTCGATAAAACGTTTAAATGAAAAACTCATCACCTACATGATTCTCTCGATTTCAAAAGTCTTATATATTTATAGAGATCATAATTTGCAAATCAAATGAGTTTTCATAAGCTTCTACAAGTCATATGATCGACTTTTCCCTCCCATTTGGCCTATAAGCTTCATTGTTCAAATAGCTCGATACATCGGTTTAGTTGCGCACTTTGATATGATTATATGATGTTTTTATCATCCTCACATTCTTTTTGATGATTCCAAAGGGGGAGAAACAAGATATTGGCTTATTAGCTCAAAGAAGCTAATAAAAGCTTGTTATAAAAGCTATAAGCTATGGCTCATAAAAGCCATAAGTTGTGATTTTTTTTAGTCCAATTGTTGTTTGATGGACTTATATACTTGTCTATACTTGTCTAATGAAGTTTTGTGGCAGGGGGAGCTTATAAGCTCTTGAACAAAATGTAAAAGCTAAGCTTTTAACTTATGGATAATTGCTTTTACATTATTCTTGATGTGCTTGTTGATAGGGGGAGCTTGTGCTTATTTATGAACATATTTACTCCCTACTTGGTTGCTTTTATATTTTGGAAATGTTGGTTGCTTCCAAACGGTTAAATATTTTTACCGGAAAATCATTTATAAAATTGTTCTCCTATCTTATGTAAAAATTGTTTTGGTTTGTAATCATCAAAAAGGGGGAGATTGTTTGATACATGTTTTTATCTTAATTTTGATTTACACCAAAACATTGTTTTTAATTGTTGTCCAAATACTCCAAAATAATTTAAAATGGTTTTAATATTTTCCGGAGTATTTCTTCAAGTTTTACTTTAGATAAAATTGGACAACACTTCTAATGATTTTATGCTTATATGTTTTTACTTCAAAACAAGGTTTCTAAATGTGTCTAAATACTCCCGATTGGTTTAAAATGTTTTTACTAAATTTTCGGAGTATTTCTTGAGTTTTATTTTCGAAAAAAATTGGACAACATTTCTGTCTCTTGGTCGACCGGTCGCCCTATAGGGCAACCCGTACCTGAAGATGATTTTTGAAACAGAAAATAAGATGGAAGAAAAATCGTACAGGTCGACCGGTCGCCCAGGGGTCGACCGGTACCTGCAAGTTCAACTTCGAAACAGAACTTCAATTCCTTATTTTCTTATTGAGGGGGACCGATCAAGGTATAGGTCGACCGGTCGAAGACCCCCTTGACCGGTCGCCCTGTGTAAAATTCCTGTGCTTCGTTTCAAACTTCTATTTCTGTGCGACCGGTCGCCCTGTGTTTTGACAACAAAAATATGACCGTTTGACAATAGACATATTTCCTTAAAATGTGGGATTGATTTCTAACAGCTATATTCTTGATTTTAATTGTATTTTTCTATAGATTTTCAATCCCCAAGAGGAGCCTATGCTTGATCAATCATCTCCTATAAATAGAGGAAGTTTTGTAGCAACCTTACAACAAATTGAGATACAACACAACAAGATACACTTCAAGCAAATATCTGTTCTTCATTGTTATTATTCTTGTTGTAAATTTGCCTAGCTTATCACTTTCACATCTTTGAGGTCTATGCTGTTCTTGATTACACTTTGCACTCAAATTGTAATATTCATTATTGAGTTGTAATCTTGATTTTTGGTTATCATTCAAACACAAGATATCCTTGTGAGTGTTCTTGTGGTAAGAACACACTTGGATGATCTAGGTGATAGGTGCAAGAAGATTGTAGTGATTTTCTTATTGAGGTGTTGAAGAATTTGGTATTCTTCAAGGTTGAAGATTGTGGTAATCTTCACAAGGTGCCGTTGAAGGAAGATTGTGGTAATCTTCAAAGGGAGATTGTGGTAATCTCCAAAGGTGGTGTTGAAGAAGAGTGTGGTGCTCTTCAAGGTGTTGTAAGTTGGTGTTGTATTAATTTTGGTAATTAATAAAATCTTTTTTCTTTTTGAAATCCATCACGGATATACTGGGGTGGTAGAGGATTAGGCCCTAGGTGGGTTGAACCTCTTTAAATCGACGTGTGTTGTTTACATTTCACACCTTTATTATTGTCTTTGAGCATTCGGTTCGAAAAAGAGGGTAAAATCAAAAAGATGGAAATAATCTATTCACCTCCCTCTAGATTATCGTAGCCGCTTGGACTTACAGGGGTCATGTCTTTGGAATTCAAAACCTGCGAGAAATTCAAATTAATATCTGGAAGATGGAAAAAATAAGCCTTACGCCGACCTATGCTAATGACGATGCCAATCAATCAACAGAGAGCTCGGTGGCGGCTGGCGGTGGTGGTGGTGGTGGGCGATAAGGGGAGAGGCGTGAGAGCGAGAGGCGAGTCGTCCGAATGCAAAAAGACTTTTCCCTCTTTCCAAATTTACCCACGAGTTTCCTCTAATTTAAAAAGTGACACCACCTATCCGGGTTTGTATTTGGGTTTGGGGCTCAGTCTCACTGATTTAAACCCGTGAGACGGTCTCATAAGAGACCCACTCATAAAATTTGAATGAGTTAGTTATGTTATCAATTGAGAAAAGAATAACTGAGCAACTTGGTTATTCGACTCGATTAATACTTTTGTCACCAAAATCGTGAGCCGAGTTGTATTTAAATAATTACTTTGAACATGGCTTACATATTATTTAAACTAATATTGCACAATAGTACAATATGTTTTTTTAATATTATTTTATGTTCTCTTTAAATTTGATAAAAAAGAGCCTATTTTAAAATTTGACTCGGGCCAAAAAATTGCTAAGCACGACCCTGATAATATCCTTTATTGCACGTAACATTCACCTAATAAATTGAAATGCAGATAATGAATGGAAAATAATAGACTACGTACGTCCCTGATTAAATGTTCAGAAGTTAGTGGATCTAGGGGTGGGCCAACTTGGGCCCTGGCCCACCCCACGATTTTTTATAAAAATGAAATTAGTGAGAAACGTTTTGTAAAAAAATATTTTAGTTATAAAATGTATTATGTTTTTGAATTTTTTATCCGGTCCACCCCATTTTCGTGTTTCGACCCACCCTATTAGGGTCTCTTGGTTCCACCATTGTTTACAAGCATCTTCAATATAGGTAACAATTAATCCATCAAAAAGATCGTATACTCATAATATTATTAGATCAACTCTAACTCTTTCATGTTGAAAACTATCTTCACAATCAAACTCATTATTCCTCAAAACATGACACTTCTTTTCTTAAAAAGATTACAACTCTTTCATGTTGGAAACTATATTCACAATCAAACTCATTATTCCTCAAAAGATGACACTTCTTTTTAGAAAAAGAACAGGCCAGAAGGCCCATCATCAGGCAATAGTGCAAGCCTCACCGGACCTTCGACACCTTCTTCGGCAGTCATAAAACCATTGCTGTAATTTATATCAGTTTTAACATATCCAGGGCACACACAATTAATCTAAAAACCCAGGTATTTTTTGGCTAGAATCCTTGTGTAGGCAGCCATGGCTGCTTTAGATACTATATATGCACTAAAGTCGTGAGGCCAACCATTGGCTTTTAGGGACCCCTCTTTGAAGTCTTCAAGAAAAACATTCAGCACCTCATCAATTCTCTCTTCTGTAAGGTTTACGACATCTATGAGTACCCCTTTAGCCCATTCACGTTGTATATTCTGAAACAGAGAATTTTTTGAATGAAACTGTGCTTCAATATTAAAAACATCCAATAATCTTTCAAATATATAAAAAAGCCTTGATGTTTGTTTCTCTTTTGCAAATTGCATCCTCAAGAGGGGTATTTGTTAGGTAAAAATATAAACATCAAGGTCAACAAGGTGTTCCTAGGAATTTAAGGAGGTAATTTTAATTTTGAAAGATAAATGAAGTTCTTTTACAGGGCTAAATTTCATAGGTTCGTAGGTTTTGTAAGGGAAAATAGTACTTTCAATACTGCAACTCAGACTACTTGGAGATTTAGTCATGTAAGTAGTTCCCTTAAAATTTTGGTTAATGTCTTCAAAAAAGTGGACACTTAGTACAATTTTGACCGAAATTGTATAATTCTACCATAATTACTAACTATGACTGATGGGTGCTAATGTGTCTAAGAAATTTAGGAATTTTGATATTTTGACGCAAAAAAATTGATTCGTCAAACCACCAAGAATCAACACACAAAACTTGAGGATTTTAAAATTTTGGGGGCATCTTTTCCGTCATATCACCAAAATTTACATTATTTTGACATGTTTACATCTAACCGATAGTCAGAAATTTCCAGTAAAATTGTATAATTCCGTCAAAATAGGACTAAATATCCAAATTTTTAAATGATATTATATAAACAATTTAAAGGTGGCTACTTAGATGACTAAATCTCAAAATAGTACAAGTTAGAGGTAGGGATGGCAACAGGGCGGGTCTGGGACGGGTTTAACCAAATCGGGACCCGCCCCGCCAAGGAAAAAGTGGACCCAAGACCCGCCCGGCCCCGCCTCAAGACCGGCCCCGTCCCGCCCTGCCATGGACCCGGCGGGTTGAACCCGCCGGACCCGCCCAAAAAAAAAAGCTTATGTCTCAATTATCTAATGCTGCTACTGATACGTACTCACTGTCAAATTTTAATTCCTTGTTGATGGTGGATAATTTGATAATAATAATTTATTATTATTATATTATGGTTATATATTATTATTATTATTATTATTATTATCATTATGGTTGTAATATTAGAACTGATAGTTTTAAAAGGGAACTGTACGTCTGTACCGGAGTGTAATCCATGTGGTTGATGAATTTAACAAGTACCACATGGGCAGGGCCTTTTTTTATGAAATGCCTTATCAGAATGATTAAAACTAGGGGTTAACTAGGTCTTCCAACTAGTTGATTGCGGGGCAGGTCTAGCCGGGCCCGCGACCCGGCCGGGTCTGAAAATGATGAACCCATTACCCGCCCCAAATCCGGCGGGGCGGGTTTCTTACGGGTCTAGACGGGGCAGGTTCATTGTGGGTCCGGGTTTGAACCCGCCCATTACCATCCCTAGTTACAGGACAATAATTTATTTTCCTATTTTTGTAATTATTCCTTCTATATATGTTCAATTATAAGGATATTTCAACTTTAGTATGCAAACTATGCCTTATTTTTATTTTTAACCCTATTTTCAGGTCATATCAATTTTAGTACCCCGTATGTTACTCATTAATCACTTCGCTGCATTCCATCATACATATATTAACTTTTGTGGATCATGTTTTAGTTTTCAATCACTTTCTGTTACATACGAACATTTGATGAAATGTGTCAAAAGTTATTAAACACTAAACATAGGATTCAAAATTGATATTGCCAGAAAATGGAGTACTAAATGTGAAAATATAGTATAATTTAGGTACTAGAATTGAAATGATCCAATCAATTATATCCATATGTGATTATTTGTTAATACTATCTCCATTACAGACCGTTATAGATAAAAGCAAACTACTTCCTTTACAACTGGATACTTGTCAGTTAAAGGCCATTTTTTCGTTTTTGCTTAATTGAGCTCATTCTAAGTAAATGTTACATAGGACTTAACTGTGTATCTGAAGTAGATATGTGAAATTAGAAAAATACAAGTACCCTAAGCTTCCCCATTGAAGAGGACAAATAAACAATTCTTGGTGAATCAAACAGCTGGAGAAGGGGAAGTAGCGCTTCAGTAGTTCGTTTGGCACCATAATAGTTTGTTTCAACACATTCTGCTGCTAAGTCATAGGTCCGAGTCATTATCTCACTCCAAGCTCCTTCAGTTTGCACTCACACGGTAGGATAAAGACCGTTAACAAATCAATCGATATTACTGAATTGGGACAATTATAAGACTATAGCTAAAGTTTAGCTCAAGTACAAAAAAACTAAGTTATCCTTCAAAATTGCAAACCACCTCTTGACATTTCTTTCTAATTGCAAACGGCACACTCAATGAGAGTGGTTGTAACACCTTAAGGGTGTACTTGTAATTTTGAAAGATAATTGGATATTATTATAATTAGGTTAAACCTCAAAGGTAGAGCTGCAATTAGGAGCTAGGTTGGGCTTGGTATTGGCCTGTCGGGCCAAAGAGCAATCGGATCGGATTGCAACGTACTGAAATTCCCTTGGGACAATATTTTTGGAACCCAACGTCGCCCATGTAGTGTAATTTTATTCAGGCCAAATGTCTGATTCATTTTGGGACTCCAAATTTAGGCTTTAAATCACGAGCTGGGCCGAAATTGTCAGGTCTATAATATTTATAATTATCCTATCTATTTCAATAAAATAGAGTGAGGTGGATAAGTCACACTAGAATAGGGGAGGAATTAAAAGAAGTGGAGAAGTTACGCTAGAATAGGGGAGGAATTAAGAGAAGTTCCCCTTTAAGAATGCAATACAATTACACAAACACATTTTGACATGCATCTTACTTGGAAGTGCTGTTCTTATTGGTGGTTTTATATTGCAGGGATATCATTTATCTGTATAACTCAAGAAAAAAATTATCCACCAAAGTTTATAACAATCAACGCAAGAAAACATAGTTACCCCAGTGGCAGCCTCAAATTGTTTACCTGCAAACAGACTTTCCCTTTTAATAAGTTTGATTCTGTCTAACATTTTATTTTTCTTAAGTAAAAATTATTTCAATAACTTCCATGACTTTTATAAAAATTTATAGTTACTCTTTTAAAATAAGAAAAATCCAAACTTAAAGGGTTTTTTTTGTAATATTAAAAAACCTCTCGATATTTTTGTAATTACCCAAAGATCAGGGTTTCTTTTTTCTTTTTTTGTAATTGTCCCAAAATTTAATCCAAAAGAACAGAGTTCATAGTCTAGTATATAGTCTGAAACCACAAATATTATATAATTATATACTAAAGAAAAATAAGCTTCAAGAAAAAGATTTCTGCCCATACCAAGATATCAAGCTTTCCAAATTGGGACTTAATAAATTCAGCAAGGGAAGCAATACTTGCTAAATTAGTCACTTCAAGCTGATGAAAGATAACAGAGTCAGAAGCCCCAGAGCCAGGCCCGTGCCTAGCATATATCAAAGGAGTCAATGGACTCAGGCCCACAAAAAATTGGTAAAATTAGGGGCCCAATAATTTTATAAATTAATACATATATATACTCATACCTGGTAGATGGTTTAATAGGATGTTTCAAGTTTTAAAAGTCCAAATAAAAAAGCAACCCAAAAGCCCAAATAAAAGAAAGCAAATTAATCCCAAAAAATTGCACATCATATATCATCTGTCAAGAAGTATTCACTGTCAAGAAGACTGAAGACGCTGTCAAAAAAGAAAAAAAAGGCTGAAGGCGATATAGGGATAGAAAACAAAGGGAAAAAAGAAGGAAAAAGAAGAACATAAAAAGAGAGAAAAAAAGAGAAAAGGAGAAGAATTAAAGAATTTGAGAGAGGAGGTGTGCTCCACAATTTGATTTCTTCTTCCAATTTCAAGTCTTCAAAACCCTAGCCACCACAAGATCACCTTCAAAATAGGTAATTTTTATTTGATTGGTATTATGTTTTTACTAATTTAAATGCCAATAATTTTAAGAAATAAGTTTTATGTTGAATGAGAATTTGAATTTCTAACCCTAATGTTGCATATTTTTATATCATCTATGTATGTCTTTTATAGTTTGTATTTGTAGATAGATAAAATATGAATTATTTGTTAGCTTTTTAATCTCCAATTTTCTTTTAGAATCATCATGCATCCCAAACAAATGTCCGGACACCAAAAGAGAAAAAATAAACAAAGGATAGAAGAATTAACCCAAAGTCAAGTTGGTGATATCAACAAATATTTCACTTCCAACAAACGAGCAACCGTAGAGAGTTCAAATGCAAATAAAAATTTGATGGATGGAGAACAAGAGAATAAGTTGGAGGAGAATGAAATTGATGTTGAAGACATGTCTCAACCACTCAACAATAATAATGAAGAGATGTTTAAATCCGTCGATGTAGATGATTTGAATGACAATGAGGAAGTTCCTCAATCAACCAAAGTGGATGAATTCAATGAGAATGATGGTGAGCTTGTTCAACATGAAAGTTCAAATTTTGATGATCCCGGAAAGTGGGGCAACATTGATAAAAAAGTGAGAGACTTTTTAGTGGAAAGAGGGCTGAAAAGAGAGGCTCAAAGCTTATTTCCTAAGGATAGTGTCAAAAGATATTTTGATGTATCGCATTACATAAGAATTCTACCAAACGGGGAGGAAATTGATAGGAGATGGCTATTATATTCGGTATCTTTGAACAAAGTTTTTTGTTTTGCTTGCAAGTTGTTCAAGAAAAGAGCTGGAGTCAATCAACTTGTTAATGAAGGATTCAACGACTGGCATAATTTGAGTCATTGTCTACTAACTCATGAATCAAGTAGGGAGCACATGGAGTGTATGACTAGTTGGCTTGAATTAGAAAGAAGATTGAAAAAAAATAAGACAATTGATGCAAATGTACAAGTACAACTCAATAAAGAGAGAGAACATTGGAGGCAAGTATTGCAGAGGATAATATCAGTTGTGCAACGATTGGCAAAAAATAACTTGGCTTTTCGAGAAAGTTGTGAGAAACTTTATGAAGAGAACCATGGTATCTTTTTGCAAATGATTGAAATGATTGCTGAGTTTGATCCAATAATGAAAGAGCACATTCGGCGTATTCAAGACCAAGAGACTTATATTACATATCTCGGTAATAGAATTCAAAATGAATTGATCCAGATGTTGGCAAATGAAGTGAGGAAAAAAATACTTGCAAAAATTAAACATGCAAAATATTTTTCAGTCATTCTTGATTGTACTCCAGATGCTAGTCACAAGGAGCAAATGTCTCTTATCATACGATGCTTGGATGATTCAGAAAGTTCCACAAAAGTAGAAGAATATTGAGTACAATTTTTAGAGGTGGATGATACTTGAGGACTTGGGCTTTTTACACATCTTCAAAATGCTTTGGTCAATCTTGGACTTGATATTGATGATATAAGAGGTCAAGGATATGACAATGGAGCTAATATGAAAGGAAAAAATAAAGGTATTTAGAAAAGACTACTTGAAGTAAATTCGAGAGCTTTTTATACTCCTTGTGGTTGTCATAGTCTTAATTTGATATTATGTGATATGGCAAACTCTTGTCCTAGAGCTATGTCTTTTTTTGGAGTGATCTAACGCATTTATACATTGTTCTATTCTTCTACCAAGAGATGGAAATTTTTTAAAGATCGTGTGAAGGGTTTGACAGTTAAGCCATTGTCACAAACACGTTGGGAAAGTCATGTTGAGAGTATGAAAGCTATAAAAGAACAAATTGTGCAAATAATAAGAGATGCTTTACTTGACTTGACACATGATACTGAAGA
This sequence comes from Rehmannia glutinosa, assembly GCA_016081115.2. Lineage (NCBI taxonomy): Eukaryota > Viridiplantae > Streptophyta > Magnoliopsida > Lamiales > Orobanchaceae > Rehmannia > Rehmannia glutinosa. Next base: position 39,252,130 of record CM071925.1, on the reverse strand, counting down.
TCCAAAGACAAAGAGTGAAGCTGAATCATTGGCATTATATGAATTCGAGAATTTTGAGTTTTTGCTCGGTGTGGTAATTTGGTATAAGTTGTTATATACAATCAACATTATGAGTAAATTTCTTCAATCCGAGGACATGGATATTGATGTTTCTATCACTCTTTTGCAAGGACTTATTTCATTTCTTGAAGAATATAGAGAAGATGGTTTTCATAAGGCCATGAGTGAGGCTAAAGAAATGGCAAGTGAGATAGGCATCGAAGCTGTATTTCGATAAAAACGTAATATTCGAAGAAAGAAACAATTTGATGAAAGCAATAGTGAAGAAGTATCAGAATCAGTAGAGGATTCTTTCAGAATTAACTATTTTCTCTTTATAATATAGCAAACACGTTCTTCTATAGAAACTCAATTTGCACAGTTTAAAATGTATGAGGAAACTTTTGGTTTTCTGTTCAATTTGGAGAGGTTGCAATATGCTAACGATGAAAGCTTGGAGAGGTTGCAACATGCACAATTTGTCTTGCAAAAATCTTCAAAATTCTCTGACACAGAATGGTTGCTCTGACATTGATGGTAGTGATTTATTTTCGAAGTTATCATTTTTGAAGTGCTCTTTACCAAGAGAAACGAAATCTGTAATTGAAATGGTGGATTATTTGAAGAAAATGGATGGTTGTTTTCCAAATGCTTACATTGCTTATAAGATCTTGTTGACGATACCAGTTATTGTAGCAAGTGCAAAAAGAAGTTTCTCAAAGTTGAAGCTCATTAAAACTTTTCTCCGATCAACCATGTCACAAGAGAGATTGAATGGGTTAGCTATGTTATCAATTGAGAAAGGAATTATTGAGCAACTTGATTATACAGACTTGATTAATACTTTTGTTGCCAAAACTGTGAGACGAGTTGTATTTAAATAATTACTTTGAACATGATTACCATATTATTTAACTAATTTTGTACATTTTAGAAAGCTTATCTTTTTAATATTAATTTATGTTGTCTTTAAATTAGTAAAAAAAAAGGCGCATTTTAAAGTTTGACTCAGGCCGAAGAATTGCTAGGCACGGCCCTGACCAGAGCAACCTTTGAGTTTTTCAACAGCTTCAAGTCCCATTTTCTCATCTCTAGCAGTTAACACCACTGTGATACCTTGAGATACCAACTGTTTACGAATCTCAAGTCCAATCCCTTTTTTTGCCCCTATAACAACAACATAAAATTATTTAATTTTGAAAAAATTGTATAAAATAACAATTTAATTTTTACTCTTTAATTATAAAAATAAAATTTTACTTATCCAATTAAATAATATATAATTCAAACTTATGATATAAATAATTTTTTATTTTATAATTTCGAATATATTTATCCATTTAAAATATCTTAAAATTTTATTAACATTATTTTTATTTTTCATGGATTTTTTAAAATTATTTTTCATTTTTCAAATTAATAAAAAATTTAAATATTTTATGTAAACTACTTTCATTTTATTCATAATAAATCTTATATATTTTTTTTTTATCTAATTTACATTGAAAATAATATATTTCCCTCCAAAATGCCACATAATGTGCCCTATCAACAAAAAACAATTCATACTTTAAGGCCAAAAAGAAAAGCAAAAAGAAAAAAAAATTCCACATAGGATTGCCACCTACAATAGCAGGTGAGTGGACTAAAAATTTGATTTTTGTCCAGTTAGTGGACTAATTTCAAATAAACTTAAGAAAGTGGACTAAATATCTAAAGTAGTCCACTTAGTGGACTAAACAAATATTTTTGCCAAACAAATGCAATTATCTTTCAAAATTAAGAATACATCATTAAGTTATTAAAAATACTCCCTTGAGAGTTGTATTTTATTAATAAATACTCCAAGTAAATGGTGCAATTTGTCAAATGAAAACAAATTCAGGGAGGTTTTCTAATTTTACTAGATAGTTGGGTTTTTGTAATTAGACTAAATTTTAAAGGAATTTTTGTGATTAGACTTCATTTGATATTATCAAATGTCTATTTTAATTTGCCAATCATTTTATCATTAACTTAATATAGAGCTAGAGGATGACATAACTTTCAGAAAAGAGTAATTTAAAACTTTAAACCTGTTGAAAAAAGATGTAATTTATGTTGGATAAATTAGGTTGGTGTATATCGAAATGACTAAGGAAATTTGAGTAGAGTAACAGTATGAAACCAAAAAGTCGAGGCAAGAGTTAAACTCTTTTTTTTAAGACGAAATTGTCCCACTTCCGTGTTTACGATATTTTGGCAATCGCCTCCCAAGACACAACGACTTACGTCTTTTGATAGCAACACTACAAATCACAAGATACTTCGAACTTTGGTGTTTTGAACTCTCGGAACTTAGACATAATGTATGATCAATTCGAATTTTTTCAGATGCAAATGAATTTTGGGGGACTCCTATTTATAGAGCTACGGGTGCTCCTTCAGACTGGGTGCAACCCTTGGTTTGGATCAATCAGGACTGTCAGGTCGTGATTTCTGATCAACAACAACAATCTTATGGTGTAGATCGCATCCCATCGAAGGTACACATCCATTGGCACGCATCCCTATATACTAGGCAGTTGTGTCCAGTTATGGTGCCCCCTCAGCAAACAGATGCATCCAATCAGCTCTACCACCTGCCACATGTTGCTATCCAGACGACTCATGACTAATCAATGGCACCTGAGCTGCCTTGCCACATCGATGAGCCACTGGACCAAACTTACTTCGATTTTTCAAAACTGAGGCTCCACGTGATGATGTGTACGTGCGAAGTGCAAAGTACGCCTCTAAAGCGCCCAATACGACTAAGTGTAATGGGCCGGGGCCTCGGCCCGGGCTCGGCTCTGGCTCTGGCTCGGACGGAACTCCACACCGTACTAAGTGTTTTTTGAGCTAACCAAATGCTAGTCAAAATTGACTTGATCCACTAGGGTGTATCACAAGGAGCTCCACATATTACCCCTTATATTGGTTAAGCTCTATATAAACAAGTCAAGTATTAAAAGGTTTTCCATGTGAGATATGTCTTTCCACATTCCCACTCTTTCATATTTCAATGTATAAAAGGCATTTAAGTGGCTTACTTTAAGCATTAATTTCTCATTCACCTATTATTAGTTTTGAGAAATTCAAAATATTAAACTCATCTACTCGCGGTGTAGATCACTAACTTATTTATTTCCTACAACAAATAAATGAATCCACTTAAATAATTGGTCCAAATAGGGTCAAAACCCAATTTCCATAAACCAATTTCAACATTGCCCCAAATGAATGAAAATTAATGCATATGAGCATGCATAAATTAAAGAGAGTTCAAACGGAAAGCTATTGTATCGAGAGAGGTAGCTTATGGCTTTGAACCTTCCTTATAGGAATACTATCAGAATTACTAGGCTGCATAGTGATGCATTGTCTTGAACTGTCTAGTTGTTTATGTAAACCAAAACAACAAGATGCACACACTATCTTTCATAACACCATTTGGTTCTCACAGTTGTGTCCATTTTGGCCCTGGACAATATCTTGGATTCATAAGTGTTTTTTTGAAGCGGACCATCTTCACACTTATATAGGTGATCTCTTATTAATAGTATCCTTCCATACTCCACCTCTACCAAGTATAAGAATCATTAAATGTTTATAACTTAATCTTACCACATTCTGTAGGTTTTTCCACTTGGATAAGAATGAGCTGTAACCTGTTCCATTGAATATTCATAACTTAGTTGTCCCACTAAACCAATGTCTTGGGATCTCCAATTCACAAGGTTGGGTTACTGCTATAAACACTCTTATTTTGTGGATTTTAAGCTCACTTCCTTCGATATGCAGTATAATTGATCTCTATTGAAATATTTAGTTAACGAATCCGCTAGGTTTTCCTTCGAATTCACGTAATCGATTATAATAACCCCATTTGAGATCAACTACTTAATGGTATCATGTATTCGACGTATATGTCGAGACTTAATGTTGTACATACTATTTTGTGCCCTTCCTATAGCTCACTAGCTCTCATAATGTATCATGAATGCAGCCACTGATTTAGGCCAACAAGGAATATCCTCTAAGAAGTTCCGAAGCCATTATGCTTCCTCAGTAGCTTTATCCGGAGCTATAAATTTTGATTCCATCCTAGATACAAATTTATTTAGAGGACTTCCACGACACCTCTCTACCACCAATGGTAAAAATGTAAACCACTAGTGGATTTCAAATCTTTTGTGTCAGATATCCAATTAGAATCACTGTATCCTTCTAATATAGTTGGATATCTTAAATAATGTAATCCATAATTTAAGGTGATTCTTAGATATCTAAGAACCCTTATCAATGCCTTCCAATAGTCATTGCAAGGATTGCTAGTAAATCTGCTCAGTTTATTAACTGCGTATGCAATATCTGAATGAGTGCAGTTTCTAACATACGTTAGACTACCCATAAATCCGAGAATATTCTAGTCGAGATACGGGCTCACCCTATTTTTTTTTATCTAAGTGTATGCTTAAATCAACAAGTGTTTTAGTTGGAAGACTGTCATAAGCATTGAGCTTTCGTAGTACTATCTCAACATAATGAGACTGTGATAGGACAAGTTCATTAGAAGTTTTAGAGATCTTAATTCCTAGAATAATATCTGCTACACCCATATCTTTTATATCGAAATATTTTGTCAATATATGCTTTGTATTCATGATGATATCATGATTAAAATCCATAATCAACATGTCGTCAACAAACAGACAATAACATAAGCCTTTGGCGTGTTTTTAAAATAAACGCATTTATGATACTTGTTAATTTTAAAACCATTCGACAACATATGTCTGTCAAATTTCTCGTGACATTGTTTCAGAGCTTGTTTAAGGTCATACAATGACTTAACGAGTTTACACACCTTCTTTTTATGTCCAGGAGCAACAAACCCTTCAGGTTGTTCTATGTAGACTTTTTCTTCTAATTCACTATTTAGAAATGCCGTCTTAACATCCATTTGATATATCTCAAGGTTATGCAGTGCATCAATAGCAATGAGAACTCTAATACATGTGATCATTGTCACAGGTGAATATGTATCAAAGAAGTCAAACCTTCTTTTGTTTGAACCCTTTAGCTACGAATATGGGCTTATACTTATCAATAGTTCCATCAGCTTTATATTTCCTTTTAAGGATTCATTTGCATCCTAAATGATTATTTCCCGGTGTGAGATCTACCAATTCCCAAGTATGATTTTGCATAATGGAATCTATCTCATTATTAATGACTTCTTTCTAGAATGGAGCTTCTGACTGGATAATGCTTCACCAATTGTCCTTGGTTCATTTTCTAACACATAAGTTAGAAAATCTAGACCAAAAAACTTAGTTAGTTTGGCCCTTTTACTACATCTTGGTTCTTCATCATTTTGATGATTACCATCTGCAGTATCACGTGTTCTTTTTCTAGAACTAACTTATTTCCTTTCTTGATAAGAAAAGGACGTTTTGAAAAATACAGTATTCATTGATTCAATAATTGTACTTTCGTGTACATCTCGAATTGCTGATTTGTGCTCTAAAAATCAATATGCACTATTGTTATTATCACATCCAATGAAGAAACAATAGATTGTTTTAGGACCTATTTTACTTGTTTTGGCTTAGATACTTCTACTTTAGCCAAACACCCCCACACTTTAAGGTATTTCTAGGAAGGTTTGTAACCTTTCCACAACTCATACAGAGTTTTGTCTTTATTTTAGTGTGGTATTTTATTAAGAATATGGTTAGCCGAGAGAATTATTTTCCCTCACAAATTCTGAGGTAAACCCAAATTTATCAACAAAGCGTTCATCATCTCTTTAAGCGTTTAGTTTTTGCATTCAACAATACCATTTGATTATGGTGAATAAGAAGCTGTCGTTTGATGAATAATACCAGAACTTGAGCAAAATTCATCAAAAGAAGCTACATACTCTCCACCTCTATCGCTTCGAATTATCTTAATTCGTTTGCTAAGATGATTTCAAGCCTCATTATTATAGCTTTTAAAAGCTTTTAAGGCCTCATCTTACTTCTCAAAATATATATATATAACAGTATCTTGTGCAATCATCGATAAAAGTAACAAAATACTTTTTCCCACCTCTAGTTTGCACAAACTTTAAATCGCATATATCATTGTGGATTAATTCTAGAGGTTCTGTAATTCTTTCCACCGAGTTGAATGGTGTTTTAGCCATTTTTGCCTCAACACATATTTCACACTTGTGTGATGCAATTTTAAAATTAGGTAGTAATTCCAAGTTTACTAACCTCCTTAATGTGTTAAAATTCACATGTCCTATTCTAACATGCCATAAATTTGGACACTCAAGCAAATAACTAGAAGGGAATTTTATTGCTTTCAAAGTTATGGAGTACAATCATTACATTCATCTTGAACAATCCATTTTCTATGTACCCATTCCCTATGATTTGTCCATTTTTGATAAGTACAAACTTTTGAGACTCAATACTAGTTTAAACCCTGCCTCGACCAACAGTGATCCTGACACCAAATTATTTCGAATATCCGAAACATTAAGAACATCAATGAGGGTCTGCTCCTTGCCCGAGGTCATCTTCAACACCACCTTGCCTAGACTGACAATTTCAGAAGTTGCAGAATTTTCCATGAATAACTTTCTTCCGTTTATAGGAGTATATGTTGAGAACATGTCTTTGTCGGAGCAAATGTGGCGTGTTGCACCTGTGTCCACCCACCATTCTCTCAGTTATCACAACAACCAAGAGATCAAGCTCGGAAATATCAATTGGCACAGTCTTGTCCTCGGTCATGTGCACTTGGTTCTGATTGCCTTTCTTAGAAAGATGATAATCTTTGGCCTTGTGATTCGGCTATCCACAGTTGAAGCAGTTCCCTTTGAACGTTTTGGCCTTCCCTGTTTCTGGCCATTCCCCGGGTGCTTCCTCTTCTTGCTAGCACTGGGCTCCAGTATGTTTGCCTTTGCCTCCATTTGAACCTTGCTAGACTTAACTTCAGACTTGCGATTATCTTCTTCATCCGCAATCTGACAATTAAATCTTTAAGGCCTATCTCCTTCCACTTCTGCCTTAGGTAGTTCTTAAAATCCTTCCACAGAGGCGGTAGCTTCTCTATAATAGTAGCTACTTGAAAGGATTCACTCAGCACCATTCTTTCTGCAATTATATTGTGCAAAATAAGCTGAATTTCTTATACCTGGCTGATCACCATCTTTGTATCAACCATCTTGAAATCAAGGAATTTGCCAATAATAAATATCTTTGGGTCGGTATCTTCCATTTTGTTCTTCTTTTCTAAGGAGCTCCACAACTCCTTAACAATCTTTACCAAAAAATACACATTGTATAATGTGATGTCCAGTCCGTTGAGAATGTAGTTTCTGTATAAGAAGTCACTCTGACTCCAAGCATTGAATGCTATCCTTTTCTAAGAATCAGAAATCGAGCAAGATTCAGAGTAGTAAGATAGAATATCATCTTCTGTTACCACCTCTTGAAATCTGTACTGTCAGACTTCTCCGATTTTGCTCAGGGTACTGGTGCTAGAAGTGATATTGCTGGAACTGTGATGTTGAAGCCATTTGATAAACATAGAAAATTTTATCTTAAATTGTTGGATAAACTGGGTTGGTGTATATCGAAATGTCTAAGGAAATTTGAGCAGAGATTAATGGTATGAAAACAGAACGCCGAGGAAAGAGTTAGACTCTTTCTCTTTGAGACAAAATTGCCCCACTCTTGGTGTTTACCGTATTTTGGCAACCGCCTTTGTTAAAAAAATTGCCCTAAATTATTAAATTATTACCAACAATCTGAACAACTGATGTTGTATATTGATGTTACCATACCAGTTTTGACACTGATATTTATGCACAGTACAAAATAAATACTCCACGAGGCCACGACCAGAGTGAAATAATTCCACTAGTAATAAAGATTCAAGAGTACAATAATACGACTTAAATAATTAAAGACTCCCTCTAGAATTGCCGTCGTTCTTGAACTCCCTTCACTTTTGCTGAAATTATTATTTCAATAATCCGCTTCAATGAAATCCCTTCACTGTTGGACGCCTCCAAAATAACAGCTCGTCTTCTTGCCCAAAACTCACCTTCTTCGTCCCGAAGAATGTATTCGCGTACGTTAAAACACAAAACAAACTCCAGCTGCTTCTATTAAGCCTTGACGATTAATATGCCGGAGTATATTACACAATGATATTCTCTTGTCGGTCTGCTACGAATTAAAGCTCTCCAAAACCGTATGTGCACTGTTATTCTCTTCAAAGGCATAAACACAATATGACCACTTCTTCTCTGTAAATATCTATATCTATAATCTATAAAACTATTAAAAGTGTGAACATGTTGGACGGTTTCTTGAAACTTTTTGATTGGATAAAAATATCCTTTTAACATAGTTAATGTTAAGTAACCTTATCTTTATTATTGAATTATTAGAAAATGTTATTGTTAATTGTTATTGGTTGACTATATGGTGTTATAAATTAATATTTCAGGATGATGAATATGGTAATGGTGAAGCATATCACTAGTTGTATGTATTTCAACATACTATATAGATTTTTAGGTTTTGTATTATTTGTTCACTATATAAGAGTTTTTAACCATCCATTTTGTTGCATTCAGACAATTAAGATATCACATACATCTTTTAGTATATTTGCTTATTGTTAATTTTGAGTTAATTTTATTCCATTAAATATATACACATACAATTGTTGTTTTAAAGCAAATTGTTACCTTATTGACAAAAAAATGATAACTTAAAAAAGGTGATATATATATAATAGTTCAAAAGTGTTACATAAATATTTAAAAAGCGTTACATTAGATGATTTAAAGTGATACAACTGATAGATAAAATTCTACAAAAAAGTGATACATTTGTAGAAAAAGTGTTATACAAGGGTTATATGTAAAATTTTGAAAGTGCTACTAAGTAGTGTTACAATTGTGGGTTTAATGTAACATTCACAAACAAGTGTTACTAAAGGAAATAAAAGTGTTAGCTAAGATTATAGGTAGCACGGGCAACTGCAGCACTCATAAAGTGTTACCTATTTGTATATAATAACACCTTTTGGCTATTAAGTAATAGTTTATTGGTGTTACGTAAAATTATTTATGTTGTAGTGACGGTAAGGCTTTGAATATCTTGCATTGTTCACGTACCACCACCGAGTATAATCGGATTAGAGGAATTAGGTCAGCACTTAAAATATGGAAATAATTAGAAACCATCTATGAAGGAACTAAGAAGGTTAAACAAGCTAGAAAATCCATGTTTGTTAAAGACTTCAAAAACTTCATTATGTTCGAAGGTGAAGGGATTTCGAAAATGGTGGAAAGACTCAACAACATCATCAATCCTCTATTGGTGCTTCGACAAGTCATCTCCGAAGAGACAATATAACCAAAGTATTGAATGCTCTTCCCAGTTCTTGATCGGAAAAGGTGACGGCTACCACGAAAGCTCAAAATCTTTAGACTCTCAAGTTTGATGAGATTATTGAAAATCTTCTTATTTATGAAGTCTATCTCAAAGAAAGAAAGAACTCTAAGACATCCACCTCTCAATGGGGTATGCAATCTACACCTAAAGGCTTTGCCTCAAGCTCAAATAATTCTTATTATGCTAGTGATGAGGATGATGAGGAAACGACTGCCCTTGTACAAATATTTGCCAAATTTGTTAATAAAAATAAGGCAAGAAAGGAAAAGAGACAATTCGTACTTTAAGTGCGAAAACCCGGGCAATTTATAGCCTATCCTAGGATGGCAGAGGAAGAACAAAAGAAGAAAACGTTCTTGCCGAAAAAAGGCTTTATGTGGTCTCGAATAACCACCCCGAGCATGGTATGATATACTAAGTTTATTTCTTTTGGAAAATGATTTTACAAGAGGTAAAGTTGATACTACTCTCTTTGTTTTTGAAAAAGGTCAAGATAGCCTCTTAGTTCAAATTTATGTTGATGATATCATTTTTGGTGTTACTAATGAATCTTTGTGCAGGAAATTTTTAAGTTAATGCAAGGTGAATTTGATATGCGCATGATGGGAGAACTCAACTTCTTCGTTGGACTCCAAATCAAACAATGCCAAGAAGGTATTTACATATCTCAATAAAAATATACCAAACAACTTTTAAAGAAGTTCGGGACTAAAAAAGGAAGAACCATTGCAACTCCAATGGCAACAAACATCAATCTTGACAAGGATGAAAAAGGTAAATTGGTTGATGAATCTAAGTATCAAGGTATGATTGGTAGTTTACATTACTTAACTGCAAGTAGACCCGATATTCTTCATGTTGTATGCCTATGTGCTTGATTTCAAAGCAATCCCAAAGAATCTCATTTAAGTGTCGTTAAAAGAATATTTCGATATTTGAAAGACACTATTTCTTATGACTTGTTTTATTCAAAGAGTGAATTTTTTTAAAAAAGGATATAATGACTCGGACTACGCCAGTAATATTGATTATCATAAAAGTACATCCGGCTCATGTCAATTTTTAGGCAATTGCCTAATTTCATGGTTTTCAAATAAACAAAATTATATATCTTTATCAACGACCGAAGTAGAATACATTTCCGCGGCTTTTTGTTGTACACAATTATTTTGGATGAAATAAATCTTAGCAGATTATAAATTCTCTTTTGAAATATTCCTATATTTTGTGATAATACTTCCGCTATTGATATTTCTCAAAATTCGGTTCATCATAATCGAACCAAACATATTGAGGTTCGACATCATTTTCTAAAGGATTGTGTTTCTAAATGAAAAATTGAGATGTATTTTATTTCCGCGGCTTTTTGTTGTACACAATTATTTTCTAAACATATTGAGGAATACTCGCTGATATTTTTACACAACCGTAAACCGGCGAGTCTTTTAACTCAATTCGAGTTCGTTTAGTCATAATGCATATTGAATAAGGTCTATGTATAGATTTTATGCATTTTAAAACTTTAGGGGTGAAAAATTACATTTTTAAAACTTCAAAATTTGGACCGAGGATTACACGAACGGGGACAAAAAATATAGAGGGTGACCATCATTGTCTTGAGCACCGATTGGCCCCCTATAATGACCGGTCGCCTTAAGTGCTAAAATTTTCTTAAAACCGCATGTCCTCCTTCATTTGCCATTTCACATTTTACACACCCCTCACACATTTCACACACATAACAAATTATATTTTCTTGTAATTGCTACTGTATTGGGCTTCTAAATTGTATATTTCTTCTATCTTATTCATCTTCTACAATCATTGGTAAGTTTGACTTCACTATTATCTTCTCCCATGGGTTGAACCCTTGGCTTATTTGTGGAACTTGTGGTATTTTTGAAATTTTAGTATTTATTTTAATGGGAATTGCTTACATGGTTGGATTTTTGCACTAGAATTAGGATTGATATTGAAATTTTTGGCTTTATTCGATATACAAATTGCATATACATCCTTGTTCTCTATATATGCATGTCATGTGTTTGATAAAATGTCTCAATGAAACTTCTATCTTTTGCATACTCTTCTTAGACTAATTGATTGGAATTCACATGTTGATCATAATTGTATTACATATTATCTCCCTTATGGTTCAATTAAACTCATAGCCTGATATTTTCATTGTTATTGCTCGTTTTTATGCACACTTTGATATCGATATATGTTTTTATTATATTAATAGTCTTTTTGATGATTCCAACAGGGGAGAAAAATTCAATAAGATCATAAGGTAAATGATAAGATCAAATGAGCTAGAAAAAACTCAAGAAAAAAGCTCATTGGTAAAAAGCTTATTCGAATAAGCTAAAGCTATTAAGCTATGGAATATTGTTCTATTACTCTTGTAATATGTTGAGCCTTAAGACTATTGAGTAATTTTGACAGGGGGAGTTTTTAAGCTATTTTGAAAAAGCTAAGCTTCTAGCTTATAAGTTGCTAGCTTCTTTGCATATTCATTACTTAGCATGTCGGTAGATGGAGCTTTTAAAAATTATTTTGAAATTTTTTTGCCCCTTATCCTTATGAGTCTTGGGAAGTATTGCTTAAAATGGATAGATTATTTTGACCAGAAAATCTTGTTTCGTTTAAAAATTCGCTATCTTAAAATTGTTTTGGTTTACAATCATCAAAAAGGCGAGTTTATTAGATTAATGTTTTTGTTTTGATGATTTCATAAAAATGAGTTTTATACCAAAACAATGTTTTCAAATGTTGTCCAAATACTTCAAAACATTTTAATTGGCTTTTACTATGTTTATTAAGTACTTATTGAACTTTATTTTTGACAAAAATTGGACAACTTCTCAGTAAAGAGGTCGATCGGTTGCCCTATAGGGAGACCCATACCTGATTGTTGCAAAAAAGTAAACAAAAAACAGAGAAAATTGTTGGAGGAGGGCGACTAGTGCCTGAAGAGTTGAATAATTTTGCTTCTCTTCTCTGTTTCTCGAACGAACAGTCACTATCCACAACAACCGGTCGCCATAGATAGCAACTGGGTCGCGCAACACAGTGACCGATCGCCCTCTATCCATCCTATGTTAAAACTTTATTCAACGGTTTAAAAGTTCGAATTTTTCAACATAGCGACCGATCGCTATAACCTTTTGACAGCAAATTCTATATGTAACAGAAACATTTCTCAGGAAATTATGACTTTTCATTTATTAACCATTTCTTGGAGCTGGTTTGATCTTTATTTTGCAGACAATATTCAATTGGGAGGAGCCTATGTTAGAGATTACATTTTGGAGCTCTCATATAAATATATGAAGCATTAAAGGATCAAACACAACACATTACTCTACAACACAATAAGAAAAATCAGCAAAATCTCTTGTTCTTCATTTTCAACATTCTTGTTGTATTAGCCTAAGCACTACACTTTCACATCTTACTTATTAGGCTTTCTTTCTTGGTTACGCTTGCACTTTTGATATGTAATATTTCAATCAAAGTGTAATCTTGATTGTACTTGTAAAATCATCCGAAACATGACATACTTGTTGAGTGTTCTTCTGGCAAGAATACACTTGGTTGATTCATTAGGTGTTGAAGAGTTTGGTGCTCTTCAAAGGTGTAAGAAGCGTTTGGTGCTCTTCGAGGGGAAGTTGTAATTGTTTGGTATCAATTAATAATTTTTTTCTTTTCGAAATCCACTCGGATATACTGGGTGGTAGTGGATTAGGCTCTAGGCGAGTTGAACCACTTTAAATCATTATGTTCATTGTTCTTCTATCTATCTCATTCTTGAAGAGTTTTTTACAAATTCGAAAAATATGGCATAAATCGAAAAATCCAAAAAATCTATTCACCCCCTCTAGATTTTCGTAGTCACTTGGACTAACACTTTTTATGATAATTATTAAATAAACTTTAAAACAAACAAATTTAAATTAATATAAAAATCCCACACTCAAATAACAAAATATAAGATATAAACTAACCCTTGATGATAGAAAATTTCTAACTAATCATAAGATAAAATTATACTTTTAAATGTGGAGGTATAACAAAGAGCAGATTAAATAAGAGCGCCTTTATTTTACTTTAGTTGAATAAATACTTTGCAGCAAAATAAATGTCCTTAATTAAAAAGCAAACATATTAAAATAATATGAAAATCCCCCGCTCGAATAAAAAAGGTAAACTAAATTTGGGCGATAGCAATATTTCCTAAACAAACGAGATAAAATTTTAGTAATTTATGTGGAGGTATAAGAAAAAATATTTTTTGTTTTATATTAGTTGTTTTCTTATACATTTTGTTTTTTATGGCCTAAAAGATAGGACGAAAGTACAAAAATATTTAACAAAAAAAATAGAATAAAGATAGAGCAAATGTTTTGGGAAAAACAAATGTTATGTTAGACTCTAAATAAGGATAACAATATGACTTTTACAAAATAATATTTAACTCTCATCACATCAAAAACTTTAATTCCAAAGTTATTGTTTTTTATAAATATATTATGATTTCAATCTATATTATCAATAGGAAAAGTAATAATTAATACAAAAGAAAATACATGATATAAATCAACAATTAAAAGAAAAATTAAACGTGATAGGGTTAAAATTGGCATATGTCCTATTACAAAGCTTGCGGAATAATTGTACAAGTTATTTAATACATATTAATTTGAGTTTCTCAATAACACTTAATTGTTAGTTAAAAAATTACACCCAATACTTATAAAAATTAAAAACTTATAAAAATTAAAAATTAGTACGATACTTATGATAAATTCACGACCCAAACAAATATATTTAAATATTTTTTATGCATATCTATATCTAAATATCTATACAGTATACTTATATTATTTTTATGTTTATCTTTATCCATACTTATGTTATAAGTTTCAATAAATTGTGTGGTATCTTGAAACTACTGATTCGAGAAAAATATCATTTTGCCAAAATCAATTAAAAATTGTTTCTCTTTATCAAATGTTATTGTAAGTTGAATCACTTTTATTACATTAAAATTATTTTATTTCCTACTTATATGGTGTAATGGTGGCCTATTGTTTGATTTTTTAAATTTGAGTTATTAATATATAGTTTTTGATTAAACCAGATGAAATATGTAAAAAGTTGAAAGATCAAAATAAAATCTTAAGAATGATATATGTGTCAATAGATAGAAATTGTTAAAAATATTGTTTAAAAAGTTATATAGATTCAAAGCACGACAACAATAATTATTACAAAATCTAGGTATAAAGTATCTTGAAATTGTACTAAAACTAAATAACTAAAAAAATTAATTTAATATGAAATAATTTGATACATGGTTAAACTTTGGTTATTCTTAAATCACATATTGATATAGGTAACAATACAATATTTATAGTACTATTTATGTATCAAACTAACTGTGTTAAACAATATACAATACTAAATTGGAGTGAAGTGACCATGTTTAGTGCCTAAGTAATAAGAATTCAGAGAATCTAATGAGGAACAAGAGGATAGCTAAGAAATTATTTACAACTTAAAATCTAAATTTTGGCAAGACATTTTCCAATTTGATTCAAAGGTCAGTAAAATATTGAATAAAAATATAAGTACTATATACCTTTTTCCTTCAATAAAGACATAATTTTATGAAAATGAATGGGTAATTTTGTTTTACAATAAATAAATGATTGAGATCAATTTTAAAATTTATGGTATCTTCAACAATAAAGCAAAAAAACGTAAGTTTTTAAAGTATGTTTCAAATATAAGTCATGTAGTATTATATTTAATTATTGAAGTTTGACTCAATTATGAAAATTGATAACTCATTTTTTCTTTATTTATGACTATCTTTGGTTCATTATTTATTAAGTGAATATATATTTAGTATCCAATTAGAGTTTCAAAATTGAAATTTCAAGTTATCATTTTTCTATATAATTCAAAGCCAAACCTAGTGCTAACATGACAATTCAATATACAAGCCTATACCCATCAACCATGACGCCAACACCACCACATTCCAAGTACACAAAATAGAGAAATGAGGTAAACCATGGGGAATAGGTTTTTAGTGAAGCTATCTTACCAAATGTGGTGTAGAAGAGATGATAAGGGCGTGTGACACATGTGAGGGCTCCCAAATGTGAGAAAATCCGAGTTGGTTGTGTGGTGTGTTTGTATAAGAGGGTGAGGGACGAAAAAATTATGTAGGAGAGCAATGGGATATGTTTTAAACAATGACTTAGGACTGCCTTTATTTAACTGGATGGACTGGACACGCGCTACAAAGCACCTAGACGGGCACTGTAGTGCTAGAAAGAAGAATTCAGTGGCCGATTTTGAGGACCTGCGCTGTGGTGTGCCCGAATAGGCACTACAACGCTGGTATATTTTTCTTGAAATCTCTACTGCAGCGTGCATCAAGTGTTCTATTGGGCTCGTTCAATCGTTTTGCTGTGATAAATTCATTATAAGCATGAAATAAAGGATTTGGTGTATGATGCAACTCAACTAATACTAATAATGCATGATTTACTATTATGACAAAATAACTACGAAATCAAATATTATAATAAAATAACAACTATGAAAACAAGGAAAGTGTTTGGGTTGCCTCCCAAGAAGCGGTAAGTTTACAGTCTTCAGCCAGACTTTGTCAGGATTTATCAAGTTGGAGCTCCAACCGGAAATTTTTCCATGTTTCCCTTAGACACTACCCAACCGCCAATATTCTCATCTTGACGCACATCTATTTGATGACAATCATTAGGCTCAAATTGAAGCCTCTTGGTAGGATGGATGTTGAACACGACGTCCTCCTTATTAACCTGCAGAGTCAGTTTCCCCAATTCTACATCAATCAATGCCCTTGCGGTAGCTAAACTCGGTCGTCCAAAGATTATAGGTATCTCATAATCCTCTTTCACATCCAACACCACAAAATCCACAGGGAATGCGAATTTTCCAAATCTCACTAACACGTCCTCAATAAGAAGATCACCACAATCTTCTTGCACCTATCACCTAGATCATCCAAGTGTGTTCTTACCACAAGAACACTCACAAGGATATCTTGTGCTGAATGATAACTCAAATTCAAGATTACAACTCGATAATGAATAATACAAATTTGAGTGCAAGTGTAATCAAGAAATAAGCCAGACCTCAATATGTGAAAGTGATAAGCTAGGCAAATTAAAACAAGAATAATAACCAATGAAGAACAAATATGTTTGCTTGAGTGTATCTTGTTGTGTTGTAATTTTCTCTCTTGTTGTGTTGCTTGAATTCTTTATCTATTTATAGAAGATGTCTTGAACATGATAGGCTCCTTCTAGGAGATTGAAATCTGTAAAAAATTGCAAGACAAATGAAGAATATAGCTGTTAGAAATCAATCCCACAAATTAAGGAATGGCTGTCTGCAAACTCAACGGATAGTTTGCTATCAAAAGTGTATAGCGACCGGTCGCGCAGAGATAAGTTTTGAAAGTATTTTGCACGAAAAATACACAGGGGGACCGGTCGACCGGGGGTCCGACCAGTTGCCCCCTATGTGGACCAGTTGGGGGTGGAAAAATTGAGAAACAGAGAAGTCTGTTCTTCGAGGGGGAACTTCAGGCACCGATCGCCCCTACCGGTCGACCTCCGGGTCGACCTGTCGCCCCCCTCATTTTTTCCTCCATCCCTTTTTCTATTTCAAAACTCAACTCAGGTATGGGTTGTCCTATAGGGCGACCAGTCAAGCATGAAACCGAAATGTTGTCCAATTTTAATCGAAAATAAACTTCTAGAAATACTCCGAAAAAATAGTAAAAACATTTTAGATCGATCGGGAGTATTCGGAAACATTTAGGAACATTATTTTGGTGTAAAAACACATTAACACAAAATCATCAAAATTGTTGTCCAATATTTGTCGAAAATAAACTTTAAGAAATACTCCGAAAAACTAGTAAAAAATTTTAAATCATTTAGGAGTATTTGGACAACATTTTCAAACATTGTTTTGGTATAAAAATACTTTAAAACAAAATCATCAAAATCATGATAAAAACATTTATCAAACAATCTCCCCCTTTTTGATGATTACAAACCAAAATAATTTGAAGAAAACTTAAGAGGTCGATTTTGAAAACAAAACAATTTTACCGGTTAAAAATGAACTATCCGTTGTGAGCGACAACATTCCAAGCAACATAATCAAAAGGATGGGAGTATAGATTTTCAAAAATATTTTTGCAAAAGCTCCCCTATCAACGTGCACAACAAGAGTAATATAGAAGCAATCAACCAAAAGCTAAAAGCTCAGCTTTTACATATTGAGCTTAAAAGCTCCCCCTATCAACATGCACAACAAGAGTAATATAGAAGCAATCAACCAAAAGCTAAAAGCTCAGCTTTTACATATTGAGCTTAAGAATCAAGAGCTTATAAGCTCCCCCTGTCAACAAAATATCATTAGACATGTAAATAAGTCCATAATACAACAAATGGACTAAGTAAAGCCATAGCTTATAGCTTCTTTCGCAAGCTTATTTTTGCTTTTATGAGCTAATGAGCTTATAACCTGTTTCTCCCCCTTTGGAATCATCAAAAAGAATGTTAGCATAATAAAAACATCATATATCCATATCAAAGTGCACAATTTATCCAATTTATCGAGCTATTTGAACATTAAAACTTATAGACCAAATAAGAGGGAAAAGTCGATAATATGACTTGTAGAGGCACATGAAAGCTCATTTGATTTGCAAAACATAATCTCTATAAATATATAAGACATTTGAAAACGAGAGAATCATGTAGATGATGAATTTTTCATTGAAACGTTTTATCGAACACTTGGCGGGCGTTAAAAATTGAAGAAGATATATATAGCCCTCGTAAATGTAACCAAGCCAAATTTTTCATCACTAAATACAATTATACACATATCATCCAACAACAATCATCATGCCCAACACAAACATATGAGAATTCCAACAAAATATTAAAGATGAAGCACATTCTCAAGGGTTCAACCCAATTGAGATAAAGGAGAAGAATTCTTACCAAGTAATCGGAGATGTCGGGGTGCGAAAATAGTGAAAACCACAAAACATTGGCTAACGCAGGGACAGACGTGATTTTATCAACAAATTGCATCAACCCGACTGGTCGGAGGTGAGGTCGACCGATCGGCCTCACTCCCTTTTGGTCACTGGAGTTGTCTGTTTTGCCATTTTTCGAAATTTTATCCAAAAATCCGATTTTTCGCCCCTAAGTTTTAAAAACGTGAAAATTGCAAACGTAGACCTCATTCAATATTCATTATGTCTAAATAAGCTCGAAATGAGGTAAAAGACTCGGCGGTTAACGATTAAAAACAAATGTCCGCGAGTTATCTTTGAGACGGAATTAAACACATCTCAATTTTTCCTTTTAGAAATGCAATCCCTTAGAAAATATCGAATCTCATTATGTTTAGTTCGATTATGACGAACCATATTTTGAAAAATTATAATCATCGGACTTGTTATCCCAAAAAATACGAACGTTTTAAAATTTTGGATATACTAGCCATAAGAAGAAGTGCATTTCAAATATTTGAAAATTTCTTTTAACGACACTGTAATGAGATTTGTTGGGATAGTTTTGAAGTCGAGTATATAGACATAAGGCATAGAAAATGTCGAGTCTAAAGGAGTAATAAACGTAGATAAACATACCTCGAATTGTTTGTTAACCAATATGCCTTACTCAACCTTTGTCAATCATTACATTGGTTGCCATAGAGGTTGAGATGGTTCTTCCTTCTTCAATGCCTAACTTCTTCAAAGGTTCTATTGTATACTTTGATTGTGAAATATAACCACTTTCTTGGCATTGTTTAACTTGAAGTCCAAGGAAGAAATTGAGCTCCCCCATCATGCTCATTACAAATTCACCTTGCATTAACTTCTTGACAATACCCTTGAGCTACTAACCTTGCCTTGGTTATCAAGCTTGTTCCGAAATACCAAAAATTCCTGCAAAATCTTAACAAGATATCTTACACAAGAGCATAGTAATATCGAATAATAGAGATACTATAATAAGCAACACATACTATGCTTTCAAACAAATCATCAAGAGTTACATAAATCATGTAAGTTCAAATATGCTTATAAGAATCTATATAAGGTCTCTTTTGAAAAATGAAAACCCGAGAGCGTATAATTGAGACCACATTTAGAGGACGTATTTGAACAAGAATTTTGACAAGAATGAATATGAGCAATCAAATGCATAAGTTTGAGAGAAGGATGAAAATCGAATGTTTTATCAAAACAAATACAATCCTTTATAAGTCTCGGATAAAAAAGAGCTTTATCGAATAGTGCCTTTCAAAAATCGAAAAATCCTCTTAATGGCACTTATGTGAGATACTTTGAAATATCTTGAAAAGCAAGCACATAGGCATATGACAAAAATATATCGAGTCTATAAGATGAATACCAATGATGAGCGTACCTCGATAGTTTATGCTTCTCTTGTCAAATAATGAGTAGATAATCATTGATGAAGATATATATATCCTACACAATCCTTAATCAAATCTTGCACAATCATAATGATGCAAGTGTAGGCTAAGCAATAAGAGATATCATAAGTATGCTTAAGCTATATAAATCCATAAGAGATAATGAAACACATAAGTCATTGTAAATACCCAAGAGTTTTAAAAACATCATGCAAGGTCTCCTTTTCAAAAGATTTTAAAAAACACAAATATTTATTGAAGACCTTAATTTTTAAAAAAAATTGAAAACTCATTTTGACAATTAATGCATAAATAAAAACATGCATAATAAAAATAAAATGCATATTTAAATAGGGAGATACGGTTTACCAATTACGCCATTTCCACTGGTTGTGTCCATCCTATTGTTGATGATATCTTCCCTTTTGAAAATCATCTTGTTGATGATGGCTTCTCCAATTGATTCATTTCCAAGGATTGTGTCCTTCCCATTTTTGATAGTGTCTTCCTCTTTGAAATTCATTGTGGTGATGTCTTCTCCTTTGATCAAATGAGAAGGTCATTTGATGTCTTCTTGGCGGTATGAATTTTCTTTGATTATTATTCCGCCGGGTACCTAATATGACATTATTTTGTGGTACCCTCAAGTGTTTGGGTCCTTTGCGATTAGCTTTGAGACTTTTAGGTCTCCAATAATAATTAGAGCTATATCTAGCCCGACAAGTGTTAGCCGTGTGACCTTTTTTACCACAATAAAAACAAGTAGTAATTCTAGGAGCATAATGACCAATATGCATAGAGACTTGATTCTTTTTCATATGATTGACAACATTAGGCTTATGATCAAGTTCTAGTTTCAAATTATCACAATTATGAACATCAACAATATTGGACATTTTATCGGTACTCAAGTTTAATTTTAATAAATCCTTTTTCATGCGATTAATATCCTCAACAAGAGTATTATTTTCTTTTTCAAGGTATCTAACCTTATCAAGAGTGGTGGTGTGAGAACATGATAGTGATTCATAGGAAGTAAATAAACCATCCTTATCATTTTTCAAAATATTGAATTCCTTTTTCAAATTTTTGTATTTAACAAGTAAGCTTTGGAATTTATTTTGAAGCTCATCAAAATCATTCTGCAAATCACTATAATCATTTTGTAATTCATTATCATAGGAAGTAGAAGGTTTAGAATTTACCTCATTTTCTTCGAAGCCCATAAGACATCGTTCGTTTTCATCATCGGAATTTGTAAGATGCTCATCCCATGTTGTATCCAATTGAGAAGTAGATGCTTTTGAGTGACTCCTTTCATTTGCATATACTTCTTCTAATTTTCTCCATACTTCATGAGCCGATTTAATTTCTACAATATGATCATATTCCAAAATGGTAAGTGAACAATAAATAATATTAAGATCTTTACCATTTAAGGAGATGATTTTCTTCTCTTCATCATTGAGCTCCTTGAGGACTTTGGAGGTGTGAGGTGTGTCTTAGATTGGAATGGATTCTTCATTAATGACCGTGTTCCTTAATATCGAACCAACAACCTTGTAGATATCGTTCCATTCTTTCTTTCCAAAATGTATAATTTTTGGAATCAAATAGAGGTGGCTTGTTGGAGGAGGCGCCGGTAAGGTAGATTTCATTCGTAGCATTTGATCGTTACTCTTTACTCGTGATGTGAAACGAGCTTGCCAAATAGTTTGGCTCTGATACCATTTGTACGTCCAATCGGCTACGATAATCTAGAGGGGGTGAATAGATTATCTCCATTTTCTCGATTATGCCCTCTTTTTCGAATCAAACAAGCCAAGACAAGAATAAAGGTGCGGGAAGTAAACAACACGCGTTGATTTATAGAGGTTCAATCCACCTAGGGCCTAATCCTCTACCACCCCAGTATATCCGGGATGGATTAAAAAAAGAAAAAAAGATTTTATTAATTACCAAAATTAATACAACAACACCTTATAACATCACCTTGAAGAGCACCACACTATTCTTCATCACCACCTTGGAGATTACCAACACCACAAAATCCACAGGGAATGCGAATTTTCCAAATCTCACTAACACGTCCTCAATAAGAAGATCACCACAATCTTCTTGCACCTATCACCTAGATCATCCAAGTGTGTTCTTACCACAAGAACACTCACAAGGATATCTTATGTTGAATGATAACCCAAATTCAAGATTACAACTCGATAATGAATAATACAAATTTGAGTACAAGTGTAATCAAGAAATAAGCCTAGACCTCACGATGTGAAAGTGACAAGCTAGGCAAATTACAACAAGAATAATAACAATGAAGAAAAAATATGTTTGCTTGAGTGTATCTTGTTGTGTTGTAATTTTCTCTCTTGTTGTGTTGCTTCAATTCTTTATCTACTTATAGAAGATGTCTTGAACATGATAGGCTCCTCCTAGGAGATTGAAATTTGTAAAAAATTGCAAGACAAATGAAGAATATAGCTGTTAGAAATCAATCCCACAAATTAAGGAAAAGCTGTCTGCAAACTCAATGGATAGTTTGCTGTCAAAAGTGTATAGCGACCGGTCGCGCAGAGATAAGTTTTGAAAGTATTTTTCACGAAAAATACACAGGGGGACCGGTTGATGGGGGGTCCGACCGGTCGCCCCCTATGTGGACCAGTTGGGGGTGCAAAAATTGAGAAACAGAGAAGTCTGTTCTTCGAGGGGGAGCTTCAGGCACCGATCGCCCTATGGCTGACTGGTCTCCCCTACTGGTCAACCTCCGGGTCGACCGGTCGCCCCCTCATTTTTCGCTCCGTCCCTTTCTCTGTTTCAAAACTCAACTCAGATACGGGTTGCCCTATAGGGTGACCGGTTGAGCATGAAACAGAAATGTTGTCCAATTTTAATCGAAAATAAACTTCAAGAAATAGTCCGAAAAAATAGTAAAAATATTTTAGATCGATCGGGAGTATTCAGAAAACATTTAGGAACATTGTTTTGGTGTAAAAACACATTAACACAAAATCATCAAAAGTGTTGTCCAATATTTGTCGAAAATAAACTTTATGAAATACTCCGAAAAACTAGTAAAAACATTTTAAATCATTTAGGAGTATTTGGACAACATTTTCAAACATTGTTTTGGTATAAAAACACTTTAAAACAAAATCATCAAAATCATGATAAAAACATTTATCAAACAAATGTGCCCCCTGCTGCAGCATCGAGTATCATTCTCGCATGTCCATTTAGACCATTGTAAAAATATAGAACCTTCTGTTATTCTGCATAACCGTGCTATGGGCATCTCCTCAATAGATCTTTAAATAACACCCAAGCTTCATATAATGACTCAAAATCATTCTGTTGGAACTGAGTTATCTCACCTTTCAGCTGGAGTGTCTTATTGGGAGGGAAGAATTTTTCCATGAACTTTTGAGTCATATCATCCCAGCTTGTGATACTCCCAGGTGTAAACATCTGTAGCCACTGCCTGGCTTTATCTCAGAGTGAGAACGGAAATAGCCTCAACCAGATAGCCTCATCAGATACACCTTTCATCTTAATGGTGTCACATATTTCCAAGAATGTAGCCAAATGGGAATTAGGATCATCCATAGGATTCCCCCTAAACTGATTCTACCGAACCACGCTTATAAGGCTCGACTTCAATTGAAAATTATTAGCATTGATAGGCAGGTGCATAATTCCAGAATAGTTCTGAGTCATAGTCAGCCGAAAACAATCCTGGATTGCTCTTTCAGGTCCCTCTGGGTGCGGTGGCATAATTGGAACAATGTGCTTGTTATTCTCATTTCCTCTATTGCCTGCCATTGCTTGATTTTGTGCTTGTCTTGTTTCTCTGATTATTTGAAGTGTCCTTTCAATATGTGGATCAAAGGGAAGCAAGTTAGTATCTTTAGATTGTTGCATAAACAGACAACTCAATGAAAAGTAAAGAACTGTTAACTTATAGTCCTGAAGGATTATGAGTTCGATTTCATGAAGATTTGGAAAGAGATTGCCAAGGTGGAGGTAGCTGACAAGTTGAACCCATCAGCTACCAAGACAATTATAATAGAAAAGTATCACAAACTTATGGAGGTGGTGGTGAAGTGCGTCTATATTAAGTTTGGAACATACAAACAACTGTCACTGACTAAGCTGATAGTGATGGCAGCTATAATGGAGGAGCTGGACGTGACTGGAGTGATTTCATTTTTGATAAGCTATTTCAAAATGTCCAAAATGTGAAGCTGAAGGATGGGAAGTTCAAGAATACCCTGCGCTATAGGCTAGTCCTTGCATACCTGCTCAAGAAGAAGGGTGTGCCCCTGCATAAAGGGAATCATGCAAACAAGAGACTGCTTAAGGCGAACCTATCAGCTGCCTAGAATAAGGTCCATGCAATGAAGAAAGGCGCTTCTGAGGGGGAAACAACTAAGATTGTTCTAGAGGAGGAAACAACTGTCCTAGCCCCTGCTTCAGTTCCTATTGCCTCCGTGGTAACAAAGAAAAGAAGAACAACTGTGCCCCGGAAGGTAGCTATGAAAAAGTAGAAGATTCAGGCCAAAGTTAGCTTGAGAGATGAAGAAGAAGAATCAGTTGCCAAGGCAACTATTAAGCCTACAACTAAGACATTTGAGATAGAGTCAGCCATTAGGGCTACGACTTAGACTTTTGATAAGGAAGAATAAGAAGTCCCCTTGGAAAGCCATTTCAAGAGGCGACGTGACTTGCACTCTGCTGCAACAACCCTTATTGAAAAGGCTGCAGTGGACACAAATGTTTCTGCGCCCCCAGTAGCTGAGCATATAGAAGAGGAGATCGATGACACAACTGCACCAGTTCTTGAAAAGGCAGCTATCGAGACAATTGTTAAAGGTGGTGAGGCTATCTTGCCTCATACTAAAGAAGAGCGCATTGAACAAGACCCTGCTGCTCAGATGAACCAGGATACCCTATTTATCCTAACATGGAAGCCATGCTACATATGTGGTGGAAATCGAAGTTGAGCAACAATAGATGATTGAAGAAGAGGAATGGCTTCTCAACTTTTTGGATAATGCCTATGCAATGTTTGCTCTGGTTGATGTCTAATCCAGCACGACGCTATTTAAAAATAAGCAAGCAGAGAAGGCTAAGGCTATCGAGAAGGGAAAGACAACTGAGACCCGTAAGTGAATTTTTGGGGATCAACCGTATCTCTCCCTAACTATGGTTCAAGTAGTTATGACGAACCAGTTGTAGGAGCTGATGCAATTGAAGCTGCACAACTTAAGAAAGCCTCAAAACAATCATGTTAGTTGCATGAGCGATCCAAGTAGTTAGGTGTTGGATAATGACCATCGGTCCAGTCTCCAACCCCTATTATTCAAGATGTGGTGAGGGACGTAGCTGCAGTCACCTCCCCATCTCACTCACAGGGAAATATAACACAGGGAAATGGTGATGATACTGATATGGAAGGAGTAGTAGAAAGCAACCCAATGGAGCCATGCCCTAAGGAAGTTGTTGTGACAGCTCAAGACAAATTTGATAAACATACATGTGTTGCAGCCAAGTCCCAGCTGACAATTGACCCCATCAAAGTTTTTTCAGCTTGTGGGCCAGTTGAGGTGGAAATTGCTCATACTTCAGCTAAGTCAAAGGAAGCTGCAGGGGACCAAGAATCAATTAAGTCAAGAGGCAAAGGTGAGAAGGCTGCATCTAAAACTGTTGTTAGTTTCCAGTGAAATTGTGATGGTTGAGACTGTCACAACCGAGGCACCAACAGTGTTGAAGGCCAATGAAGTTACAGAGGTTGAAGTACCAGTAACTGACGCAAATGATGGATCAGAAGAGACCATGGCAGTTAAGAATATTGCAGGGAATATTGAACACCCAACAATAGTTAAGTCTATTGCTGGGAATATTGAAGGCCTTTTAGTGGTTGAGACTACTGAAAAGGTAGCTGGAGACCCAATGGCGGTTGAAACTGCCAGGGGGAATACTGATGTTTCTGGTGAAGTGCACAAAATGCCAGAATCCTAGTCCACTGAGCCCATTATTATTGAAGCTCTTCAAGAAATCGACTCTAAAGCTGAGTACTCAGACATGGTTAAAGAATCCGAGAAAGAGGAAACTTGGATTCAAGCATGAAATATACCATAATGAGGTTTGTGGTAGCCCATGGGTCATCCCCACTACCTCAATCTCCTACCAGTGATGCTTCTTAGGCAGTTGAGGCAAAGGTTACTCAATTGGATGGTTCAATTGTCACCTGTGAAGCTGTTAAGATAGCTGAGGTTGATTCAGCTCAACATTCCACATTTGCTACTACTGATGAGGCTTCCGCAGCTGAGGTAAACCGAGTTGTTGGTCAGGGAGAAGAGCGAAATGTTCCCTAAGGAGAAATGGGAACATCTTTTGATCTAAATGGAATATTGGGGATGTTGCATTTCTCCTTCGTTGAAGGAAATTCCCTATGAAGCTGAGTCTGCAAAAGAAGATGCACGTTACAACATTCAAATTGACCTAGCTGATCTGCCAGTTCCCCCGGATCTAAATGGAATGTTAGGGATGTTGCATTTCTCCTTCGTTGAAGGAAATTCCCTATGAAGCTGAGTCTGCAAAAGAAGCTGCATGTTACAACATTCAAATTGACCTAGCTGATCTGCCAGTTCCACCGGATACGCACATCGTACCATTTGGCCATGATTTTTATAATAAGCTCCCAGAAGATTCAAGTGAACAAGCAACTGAGGTTCGACGTGCCTTCCGAGTCATCTGTGAGACATTCATGATGTCACAATATCTAGAGACATTCGAGGAGATATGTTGTGGATCAAAGAGTGGGCATAACAGACTAAAGCTCTTTATAGAAAGCAAGTTGGCTACTTCAAACAGTTGTTTTCCAAGTTAGTTATCTGGGGGGCTTACCAATAGCACTAAAGGGATAACATTGAGAGAATAGAAATAAGTTATCTCTTAGATATGGAGTTGCTGCAGCTGAAGATGGAGAAGAAAATGGAACACATTGAGGCATCACTGAAAGCTGAGATTTTGTCCATGAAAAATTAGTTGTATACACTCAGCTCCAACCAACAACCAATATACTCGTAATACATTAAATGTTGGACTCTCTTCTCAAGTAAGTACACTTTCCTCATATCTCTTCTCAAGGTGATGATGCCAAAACGAGGGAAGAAAGGCTTGAAAAAGTCACCACGATGTAGATCATAAAAGGCAAAGGCACCACCTCAATCTATTTTCAGCTTTCTCAAGACTTATCGACTGAAGAGAATGTTGCCCTAGCATTTCAGAAGTCTAAGGAAGAAATTGTAAAATTAGATAAAAGTCAAGAGGAAAGAATCTAGAAATTAGAAGTCCATTATGGAGGTCCACCAGCTGCTATGCTACCAAAAGGGAAAGTTGCTCCACCCCTTGCGGCATTGGAAGAAAGATCTAATGAAGAGTTTGCTACTCTTTTGTCAGAAGGATATTATGAGGGAATGGAGTTAGCTGACATAGTAGACTTATACTTGCGAAAGGGCTTCAGAGATATTGAGCGTCTAGGAATCAGCCGACTAAAGAAAAACTTTCTAAGAGTCAGCAGCCTTCCAAGAGTCAATCCAGCAGCCAAGTTCCCAGGGGAGGCAACCAAGCTAGAGGCAGAGGTTCAGAAAAAGGTAGAGGCAGAGATTCTAGGTTTGGCAGGAGAGGTAGAAGTTCTCCACCAAAAACTAAGTGGGATCACGTCTCCTAAGAAAGATCTCTATTTATTGGATGGGCCTAGATGAATCTCAAAATCCAGAAGATGAAAGAAGAGTCACTGAGCTTTCTCGAAAATATGAGCAAGATGTGATAAGATAGAGAAAGATTGAAAAAAAGAAGAAGAAGAAAGCTGGAGATGAGAGGAGGAGAAGGCAAGATGAGGAAGATCGCAGAAGGCGAGAGGAAAATGAAAGGAGTAGAAGATAGGCGAGCCGTTAGAAGTTAGTTGTCTATATTTCACAATTTTTAATTTTTTTTTTGTAAATACAAACAAATAATGTAAGTGATGAATGATACATTAATAAAACAATACATTCATTCAATTATTTTAAATTTCAGCACTTTATGATGTAATTAAGTTTTGGCATCATCAAAAAGGAGGAAATTGTTAGGGAATTTATTTGCATAAATTTTAATGATGCTTAGAAAACTTAGATTAGAAAGTCGGTACCTATTTTCTGTATGTATTTCGACTTTGTAATAGTTAGAAGATGAGCTGAGTTATCGAGCAACCAAGTTGAAGATGCAGAAGACTTGCGTGAAGAAATGCGAGAGAAGATTCACATGAGTCACAAATCGAGTAGCCAAGAAGAACTTCAGTCAAGCAACGCAGTTGTGTCTTTCAGAAGACTTACAATAGAGTCATCTGAGAATCAAGGGGAAAACTCAACTTAAGGAGTAAAGCAACTGAAAGGCTTAGAAAAAGCTGAAGAAGTTCATTGCAAAGAAAAGTAAAGACTTAGCCATTCTGGTAAGAGACAGACCTGCAACCTTAAAAAGATGTCTTGCTGAAAGTGTGCAAGTAGCAATGACCGGTAGAATGCCTGCAAAACTTGTGTATTTCTGGGACCTGCAGGTAGTTAATGCAAAGGTTGGATCAACATCAAAAGCTACAGAACGAGACAAGCCAATGTAGAAAAAGTGAAGTTTTGAATTTGTCTATCTCTTCAATGGATAAATTTCAATCTCTCACCATAAAAGGCAGCGAAATGTTTAGAGAGAAGTACGAATGACACATTACAAAAATCTGGGCAATCAAGCAAATCTGCAATACACTCTCTCAAGTAAAATTCTCAAATCCTCAGGCCTAAACTCAAAGTGATTATATCCAACACATTTATGTGAAAGATAGAAGATATACTTCTAAATCGAAAACAAAACCTGTTTTCTATAACAAAGGGGTCTATTCTTCCACGAAGTGAATGAAGTTCAATGAGGTTCAATTTAGAACGTGGTTCAAACCGACGGAGGGCTATGTGATCAAGTCCGAACAATTTGAAGAACTGAAATAGTGAGGCAACTGCCTTGCAAAGAGCTGAGTCCTAGGAGTGAAGCTAGTTGTGTGATCAAGGCTTGCTCGGACTGTTTTGTACTTTTGTAACAAATTCAAAGTTGTGTTAGTAAATTCCTCCTGGAGTACTAGAAATGTTGAGTAGAGGAATTACCCCATCCTTGAACCACTATAAATATTTGTGTCATTTACTTTCAACATATTTAGTTTCTGCATATTTATTCCCTTATGCTTATATTTGCTATCCAACTGATATAACTAAGATTAAAATAAGTGTTGATAACTAATCTTAAAAACAGTGTAAAGACATCCGCTATTAAAAACCCAGAAATCTTATTTTATAGAAAGTTGTTTCACTCAGCTGAGTTAATCTATCAACAACTCTCTTATAGTCTGTTAAGTGGTTAACTCTATTGCTGAAGTTTGACCCATCTGTGTCTTAAGAGACTTAGTTGTTTTCTTGTGATAAACTATGAATTTATTTTAAATCGAGAAAGTGGTTAAGTTCATTCAACTCATCCCCCCTTCTTAACTTAACTGAAACCCCTTGAAACCTACAAGTGATATCACTTAATATAGATAATAATATTAAAAGGAACTAGACTTAATATTCATAATAATATTAAATTTTCTAGACTTAATATAAATGATAATATTAAGTTGCTTATGTATCCTCTTAACATATAGATGAATCAAAATTCACGTGGCTCGCTTACAATATTTAGTTTAAGATGTGTCTCATATGGTTGCAAATATAAAATATCATAATAAATATTTAACATTTCTTTTATCATATTTTTACCCATAAAAAATAAAAATCACTATTTTTAACCTTAAAATTGGCAGTTTTAACTGCCTGTTCCATCACGGCTCCATCGATGGTTAAAACCGTTGGTGCCATAATTTTTTCAAACCTACACGGTTCTAATTTTGGTCTCATTTGGCCACCCCTAATTGTGAGTGTGAGTGTTCTTTTTTTCCTTTCTGATTTTTCTACTGTAGGTGTGTTGTTATGGTGGAAGACAAAGGGATTGGACTAGAGATTTATAGGCACTTGGTATCTCAAGGTATCACAATGGGTGTTAACAGGTAGAGATGAGAAAAGGTGGCTTGAGACTGCTGAAAAACTCAAAGGCTCTGATATTTCAGATTGTGTCATCTTTCATCCGCTTCATGTGACTGATTTAACAAGTATTGCTTCCCATTTCGTATTTATTAATGACAGAATTGAAGGGGTCCAATTCTTAAATAAAGTGCACTGCGATGTGAATTGTGTTGGCAACACTAATGAAGATACAACAAAAGTCTTATATGTTTAATATACAAATTCACAACACAAAATTAAACTGACAAACATAATCTAACTAACATAAAAAGATTAGAAAATTATGTACAAGTATGAAATACTTGTACGATGTCCTTAGGAAAAAAATTATTAGATAAGATATTGTTACGAAATACAAAATATAATAAGACTTGTAAAGTAGACAACACCCCATTACAAACTGAGACAATTCTTTAATGCACTCAGTTTTACATCTCATACATACGCAAGCTCTCTCATAAATTAAAAAACTAATAAATCTAAGGTAGATGATGTTTAAAATGTCATATCCTTCAACAAACTTTTTTTTAATAAAGTGTCGCTATGGTTTTCACAAACTAATCGAATATACTCTCAAAAATCTCTGAGTTTTTTGCAGGTTGGATTAGGTTTAAATAGAGATGTGTATAACTTCTCTAAAATGTAACTTCCACATCCTAAAACCACCTGCAATAAATAAGAAAAGAAGAAAACTACGTGCAACCTCTAGAAACATTCAGTGAAAAAACTAGAATTATATGTAGTTAATAATATGGAAAATTAACTGACTTTATACAAACTAACTAAAATTTAATTTTATCCATTCAAAAAACAAAGAAATTATAATATTTAATTGAAAAAGTCAACATTAACAATCTCCTCATTTTTGCAAATTTTTGGGCAAAACCTGCAAAAACTTTAACAATCCTAAATAAGAATTAGAAAAACTCCCCCTCAATTTTTTCTTATTTTTTTACATAGACTAGAATTGGATCAATTTGAGGTGGAGAAGATGAGGTAACATTTGTAGCATCACCACAGTTGGCACAAATAGGAAGATCTATCTTTTTGTGTGCTCGTAGAAGACTGTCATGATCCTAATCTTAGATGTAATGAAAGAGAGATTTTCCCTTGTTTCTTCTTGAATCCATGTTTCTCCAATATAGAATAAATCAATGAAGGAAATGGTAATCCGCTTCCTAGAAACCTTTCAACATGTCTGGAGATTATGGAATAAACATGATCACCAAAATTCAGCTTACAATTCACACCAACCTTGTACAAAAACAACAATTTCTCCTTTGTAACAATTGAGTTATTAGTTACGGGCAACCAATTAGTAATTGTTCCTTTGTAAAAAAATTCATATCTGGAGGTCAGTTGTGATGCAATAAACTGTTTACCAAGAGGAGGCCATGTAGAAACATAATCACCAGTAAGTTCTTGAACCACCATATCCTCATTAACCTTAACTGCCTCATCTTCCACATTGCCAAGTCCAAGAAAATCATCCACAACAATAGGTGTAAAATCATACAACCTATTCCTAAAGGAAACTTTTCCATATTTGGCTGAACTAGGATTGGATATATCTAAAAGAATGTTTCAATAATATTCATTCACAACTCCTCCAACAAAACCGCATCATAGGTGACTGTACTAAAGAAATTCTTTTCTTTCAAAAAATATTTCAAACTCTAATAAGGAAATTATTTCATGTAAAGAACCTTATATAGAAGAAATGTTTGTGCTAGAATAGAATCTCAACTCTCAGATGCTTCCAAAGTAATAGATTCTGGAGAGTAAACATTACTTACGTCAAGTTCAGAGTTAATGGGTGTACCAAGACCTTGGTTAAACTCTTCAGGCATTTCTGCATCGATTTATTCACGAAATTCACCAACAACCTCTTCATTCGATGAAGATATTGGCAATGGTGTTGTATCATATGTTCCAACATTTTGTTCATTTCTGAACATGGTCCTCATTTCAGTCAATGAAATGCGCATCTCTTCATCTATTTCAATGTCCTCATTCGAAGAGTCATCATTACCTGCAGACTTAGGTAAAGATGAGGATGATTATTTTTGAGGACTTTTGAAAGAAGCAGGGTCCTTTTTAGTTGCTAGATTTTTGGATGATGCCACGATATAGCATTATCTGTGGCATCATTTGTCTCAGGTATCACTGACTCAGGAAAGTCAGGTGAAACAACATCAACATCAGGCATAGGTACTTCTTCAAATATAGGACGAGGGAAAATAACACCAGAAGCACCACTTGTTTTAGACTTTTCGTGGATTGAGCATCTTCGTGAATCCCTGGAGGAAGCCCTTTTCTCCTTCGCGAATACCTAGTTAAAGGTTTGATTAATGAGCCAAATGTTTACTTTGCCCTACAACTATGGAGGTTTATTAGCATCAACTGGGTTTCCTTCTTCACCTGGTAACTGGACTCCCAAAAGTTCATGTTCTTCACCCACAACAACAATCGTGGCTGTGCCTACTGGGTTTGAAGATGATGACTGATTTTTGGCTCCTACTAATGTTGTATTACTTTAGATGGCATCTGCACTTTTTCCTTTTCCATTCGCTTGAGCACATTCAATTCTGATATAATGTGGATCAAGATTTGCCATCTAAGTGTTAGTAGAAGGAGGAACTAAAGTATCAAGTATGTAATATAACAGAGTTAGTTAGCCTACTGTTGTAACAGAAATCCAAGTCTGTTAGATTGTTAGAGTTAGTTAACAGGTTCATTAGCTCTATAAATATCACCACACCCGTGTACTCTCATTAAGCTTCATATAATGATCAATATACATCTTCATCTTCTATGGTAGTTTCTCTCCTATCTTAGCATGGTATCAAGAGCCAATCCATAATTTGTTTTCTCAAATTATTACTCTCATGGCAAATCTGCAGCTGCCTACATTTCCAACCATTAGTGTGTGATTGGATGGCAGTAACTTTTCATTCTAGTGTGTTCAAGTCATGGCTACAGTTCGAGCACATGGCTTTGAGGAGTTTCTCCTGGGCACAACTCCTTCTCCACCACAATTCCTTGATGATGTTGCTACTAGTAATGCCATTCCAAATCCTGAGTACACTATATGGATGAGAAAGGATCAATTCCTATATAGTTGGTTGTTAAGCTCTATTTCAGAATCTATGTTAGGTTACATAAATCGTTGTATCACTTCAGCTGATATCTGGATGATTTTTTATGGTTTATTTCACACACAATCCAGAATTAGGTTATTGCATTTGAAAAGATTGCTGCATGGACATAAGAAAGGAGATTTGAGTACAGATGATTATGTTTTGCAGATGACTGGTATAGCTGACCAGATTAGAACTGCAGGTCAAGAAATTTCAGATGATGAATTAATCCTGGATATTTTTAATGGTCTGACACCTGAATTTGAGTCTGTTGTTGTGATTCTCACCTCTCGAATTGGCAATTTGAGTATTTCTGAGATGCAGTTTGTATTACAAACACATGAACTACGTTTAAATCAACAAAATTCATCTGTGTCACACACCTTACAGGCATTCAATCTTCAACCTAGCAATATTTCTCCATCTGCTAATGTTGCTACCAAGAAATTTGTCCCTAATTCAGGAGCTTTCAGACCTCTTAGAGGTGGTTTCAAGGTATATCCAGAGGTAGGGATCGTTTTTTTAGAGGAGGTTCCTGGGTAATCTGTCAAATATGTGGGAAGAACAATCATGTGGCTTCCAAATGTTTCAAGAGATTTGATCATAATTACCAGGGGTTGGAAAATTCTGGTGCTTCTTTTCCAGATTTTCAATCCATCCCTCATGCTCACTACACTACTCAGTTCACTCAGAATACAGGTCCTCCTACAGCTCCAGGAGAGTGGTTCATGAATAGTGGAGCTACACATCATGTCACTTCAAATATTGGCAACTTATCCATTCGTGCTCCATATCAAGGCAACACAAAGCTTGTTGTTGGTAATGGTATTTCAACTTCTATTTCTCAAATAGGTTCTACACATTTTCCTAGTTTCAATCCTTCTAAATCTCTCAAACTTCAGCATGTTCTTTTTGTTCCTAATATTACTAAAAATCTCCTTAGTATTTCCAAGTTCATTAAGGAGAACAATTTCATTGAATTTCATGAATCTTTTAGTGTTGTCAAGGATCAGAGAGCACATCAAATCCTGCTGAGGGGACTTCTTAAAGATGGTCTGTATCAACTTGATCTCTCCAGTTTTTCTCCCACACCTGCTGCTCTTTTCACATCAAGTTCCACTCCACATTTTCCTTACAATTGTAATTCTGTTTCAGTTGTAAATTATAGCAATAAGACTTTCTCCTCTGATGTTTGGCACCAAAGATTGCTCTATCCCTGTCATAATTCTTTCACTCATGTACTCAAACTACTGAATTTACCTTCTTCATTCAATAAAATTTCTTTTTGTGAAGCATGTAAATATGGCAAACAACACAGTGCTCACTTCCCCCTACCATCTCTCACACCGCTCAGCCTTTTGAGCTGGTTCATAGTGATGTTTGGGACCCTGCCTCATGTCCATCTAGAGATGGATATAAATACTATGTGCATTTTATGGATGATTACAACAGATATACCTCGATATATCCCATGCATTCAAAAAGCCAAGTTCAATCCATTTTTGTTCAGTTTCATACAATGATTGCAACACAATTTAACATCAAAATTAAATGTATTCAATCTGATTGGCGTGGGGAGTACAAACCCTTACAATCAATCCTTCAAACCCTTGGCATTCTTTTCAGACACCCTTGTCCACACACTCATCAACAAAATGGAAAGGCAGAAAGAAAACACCAACATATCACTGAACTTGGTCTTACACTGCTTGCTCAAGCTTCTCTTCCTCAAAAATTCTGGTGGGATGCTTTTTCCACTGCTACATACTGAATAAATAGACTTCCTTCATCTGTCTTACACTTCCTATCTCCTTTTCAGAAGCTCTATAACAAGCCACCTGATTACACCGTTCTAAAATATTTTGGATGTGCTTGTTTTCCATACCTCCGCCCATATAATCACTCCAAACTTCAATTCAAAACTTCAAAATGTATCTTTCTAGGATATAGTTCTGAACACAAAGGCTACAAGTGTTATCATCCATCTGGTAGACTTTACATTTCCAAGACTGTGGCCTTCAATGAAGCAGATTTTCCCTTTCCCACTCTTTGCTCAACACACTCTTCCGAATCTCCTCTGGTATCTAGTTCTTTACCTCTACTACCTACTCCAAACTCACAACATCATCCTCCAACTGATCCTCCTTCTGATTAAATCAATTTCTTCTTCCTCCTCCACATCTCACTTCTTCTGCCATGCCTTCTCCTCATATACATGGTCCCATTCATCCCATGATCACGATCAAAGAATGGTATATTCAAACCTAAAGCTCTTACTGCTTCCCTTCCACTCACTGAACCTACTAGTACTCAACAAGCTTTGTCTATACCTCAATGGAAAATGGCTATGGATGAGGAGTATGCTGCTCTCATAAAAAATCAGACTTGGGATTTGGTGCCCTTCTCTGAACACGTGAATCTTGTTACTAGTAAATAGATTTTCAGAATTAAACATAGAGTTGATGGTTCAGTTGAAAGGTTGAAAGCTAGATTGGTGGCTAGAGGCTTTCAATAGAATGCTGGCATTAATTTCTTTGATACTTTTAGCCTTGTTGTCAAGCCCCTTACCATCAGACTCATGTTCTCTCTGGCTGTTACAAAAGGTTGGAAAGTGCATCAAGTGGATGTCAATAATGCCTTCTTAAAGAGAGACTTAAAAGAAACAGTGTACATGGCCCAGCCTGAGGGCTATGTTGACTCTCAGAAACCTTCTCATGTGTGCAAACTTATCAGGTCCCTCTATGGTCACAAACAGGCTCCCAAGGCATGGTATGACAAATTAAGAACCTTTCTTTTGTCTCTTGGCTTACAGAATTCAATGGCAGACTCCTCTATGTTCTATAGTTGTGTTGATGGCAAAATTTTAGTTGTGCTTGTGTATGTTTATGACATCCTAATCACTGGGGATAATGGTGCTGATATCACTCAATTTATTGATCTTCTAGACAAACAGTTCTCTTTAAAAATTCTTGGAGAGGTCAGCTATTTTTTAGGTCTAGAAGCTCACAATGTTGCAAATGGTATCTTGTTAACTCAGTCAAAGTACATTTCAGACTTACTTACAAAAGCCTCCATGCAGAATTGTTCTCCCACTCCTACTCCTTCATGTCCCAGCATGAATTTGTCTCTGAATGATAGTTCCCCTTTTGATAAACCTTCACTTTATAGGAGTATTATTGGTGCTTTGCAGTATTTAACTATGACCAGGCCAGATATCTCTTACATATATAGTTAATAAGCTCAGTCAGTTTTTGCACTCTGGCACCATTTCACATTGGAAGGCTTGCAAGAGGGTTCTCAGATTTCTACAGGGCACTAAACATCTTGGCCTTTTGTTAAGACCAGTTTCCAGGATTACTCTAGAAGGCTTTTTTGATACTGACTGGGCTAGCATCATAGATGGCAGGAAGTCTACTAGTGGATATTGCATTTTCTTGGGCGGTAATCTCATTGCTTGGAGTTCTAAAAAATAGTCTGTAGTGGCTAGGTGTCTAGGTGTAGTACATAATCTGAGTATAGGTCTTTGGCTTTGGCTGCTACTGAGTTAGTGTGGATCAAGACATTGCTGCAAGAATTAAGTATATCTCTCTCTCTCTCTCTCAGTTGTCCATTCTCTGGTGTGATAATGCAGGGGCCATTACACTTGCCAGTAATCCAGCTTTGCATGCACGTACCAAACACATTGAAATCGATGTGCATTTCATTAAGGAAAAAGTGAGTCAGAAAGAAATTGAAGTTCGTTATGTTCCATCTGAGGATCAGGCTGCTGACATTTTAACAAAATCTTTGTCCATTTTATCAGCTACTTAGTAACAAGTTGTGTCTTTTTCTTTTTCCCAGTTTGCATTCAAATGGGGTGTATCAAGTATGTAAATATAACAGAGTTAGTTGGCCTACTGTTGTAACAGAAATCCAAGTCCGTTAGGCTATTAGAGTTAGTTAACAGGTTCATTAGCTCTATAAATATCACCACACCCGTGTACTCTCATTAAGCTTCATATAATGATCAATATACAGCTTCATCTTCTATGGTAGTTTCTCACCTATCTTAGCATAAAGAAACTGAAGATATGGGAGGATGTGGGGGTTAGGAATCGAACTGGAGAGTAAGTTTTGAGGAGGGTTTTGAGAAGAAGAAAAAGTAAGATAAAATGGGGAATCCTCTTTTTACTTTTAAAGAAGTTCAGCTATCTGTTCATCTTACATATTAATATTTCCTTTTAAAAATTGAATGGAACACTAACACTTCACCTTTGATCCCTTTAGAATCATGATGATCTTTCCCAAGAATTGTCATCAGACCCTTACAAGTTTCTTCATCTTCCAACTTGCTCTCTTCTGATTCTTCATCACTAAGAGATACAATAAGATTCATACATGTTTCATTAAGACTGTTTGCACATTGATTTGCATAATGGCCAAATCCTTTGAAAGCACGACATTGAATCGAATAAAGATTTTTTTGGTTTAAAAGAGTTATTCTCTTAATTAGATTCAAATTTGAGAAAATTATTAATCCTTCTTGTGTTAATATTGCAATAGATTTTTCATTTAAATCATATTCATTAAAATATTTCACAAGATGTTCTATTGCATTATCATCATCACTTTGAGCATCACAAAAGTCAGCATCAGTTTCATATTAAAAACCAATATTTTTGTCTTTAACTTTTACTTGATATTATTTTTGTTGGCCAAATTTAACTTAAAAGTTTGTAAATTACCAACAAGTTCGTCAAGTCTATGTGTATCAGTATTTTTGGTTTCTTCAATAGTATAGATCTTAACATTGTATCTCTCAGTAAGAGATCTCATTACCTTGATTACCAACCTTTCATCGATAATAAGATCTCCAAGAGATTGTGCCTCATTAGCAATATCATAGAGTTTTGCATTATAATAAGCAATGGTTTCATATTCTTCCATTCTAAGATTTCCGAATCTATTGGCAAGTAATCTCAACTTCGTTCTTCTAACCTCATATATTCCTTCACAATGTAATTGTAATGCATCCCAAATATCCTTTGCTAAAACACAATTTGAGATTATTTTGAATGATAGATCTACAGTACTGAAAATGACATTTAAATCTTGAGTTAAAGCTTGTAACCTGGATTTCATCATTTTGCCATTCACTGGAAAGAAAGCAATGGTTGGAGGTATGTTGATCTATTTTTAGTTTCCGCATTTGTGTTTTTTGTGTAATGTAGAAAAATGAATAGAACGTTATACTTACATTGTTTACCTGCAAAGTGGACTTACCGTAGCCATTTATGTAAAAGCATGGAAAATACAAAGCCGCTATGTAGTAAGAGAAAACAATAGCTGATTCTTAGTTGATCATGTCTAATACAACAAGAAATGAAACAAACAAGTGAATATTGTTGTTATTCACTTATCGTCCAATAATTAGGCACTGGGAAAATTCAATCTAGAGGAACACAATAATGATATTAAACAAGAACCCTCAACCGGGTTATTCAAAATAAAACCTTGGTAGTACCTCCAATATGTATACTTAATTCTTCAATTCTTGATAATACTACCATCACAAGAAAATCCAGACATATAAACTAGGGATAATGACATAAACACCCCTGGGGATAGGACTAATTGCAAAAACCTTTGAGATATTTCTATATTACAAAACAAATCCTTCTGGTTTGATTCTATTACAAATTTAACTGATAATTATAATATTTTATAAATGATAGAGGGGTTTTGAAATTATTTTTTGTTAAGGAAAAAAATGTAAAACGAATCAAACATGAGGGGAATTTTTGTAATTTTCAAAAATCTTTAGGTTTTTTTCTTGGAATTAGCCCTAATCTCAGGGGGGTTTTGTAATTATCCTTATAAACTATTCTGCCATTGGAATACCTAATAAGCATTGGAAATAAACTATTTAAAAAGACATGTGGGAATGGAAAAATCTCTGCGGGGACCATCCCTGCTGGTACCCAAATAAAATAGAATAAAAAATTCTTGCTTAATTTGGGGATGTGATGAGGATGGGGATTTATCGTTTCTCTAGAACCAAAAATGGGATGGAGATGGTACTTATATCCCCTGTCCCCATGGGGGATGTCCGTCCCCATTCCCATTTGTCGAATATATATTATTTATCTATTACTAATATTAATTCTATTTATAATGTTTGATTTTATTAATTCTAAAAACTAAACCTTTAATTTTTTATGATTTTACTTGTTCTCATTTTTCATTTTACAAATTAGAGATTTATGTTATTTATATTTATTTTAATTTTTGGTTATTTTAAGTAATTTATTTTAGGGATAAAAATAATAAACCCCACAACTATCATGGTTTTTATTGTTTGCCAACCAAACTTTGTTATGTTATACTTTACCTCGTGAACTTTGTAAAATATTACAGTTTGCCTAAAATTCCAGAATTACCCCTATAGAAATATTAGTTGGTTTTCAGTTTTCCCTCTAAACTTTAGAAATATTGCTACATATTATACTTTTTCTCCTATTAGGTCTCTTGATCCTCAAAAATGGTATCAGAGCCGAGGTTTTATTAAGAAATTTGAGTTAAATTTATTATTTTTATGTAATTAACAATTGTTGAGGAGAATTAACTCCGAGAAATATAGATCTGGACGAATGTCTAAGATGTATTCCTTATATAAGGTGTCGGCAAATTTTGGCGATATATAAACAAGAACACCGAAAAAAGATCACATATTGGGAAAACCAATAATTGAAACTAGCAAAAGCAGGTGCAAGCCTTAAAACCCCGACGGCTTGCAATAAAACAAGTGGTGCGCAACATGAGTTACATTTGATTAAATCATATGTTACGAGTGGATATGATGAATCATCCAAAACTTTCTGAAGAACAATACTCTGATCCAACAAATAAACATGTTGCAAAATATTCACGTCAGAATGCC
Organism: Rehmannia glutinosa; assembly: GCA_016081115.2. Lineage (NCBI taxonomy): Eukaryota > Viridiplantae > Streptophyta > Magnoliopsida > Lamiales > Orobanchaceae > Rehmannia > Rehmannia glutinosa. Next base: position 39,211,857 of record CM071925.1, on the reverse strand, counting down.
GAAAACCCATATATTAGATTTAGCAGGGTTGTTCGAGCTTTTCCTGGGAGTATGGCGTGAGTTACTTCAGCGCCGTAGTGCCTGGTGTTCAAACATTGGCTCGAGGAATTTTCTCTACCCCTTCTTACCCTGAAAAACCAGGGGCACCTTACGTTCTTGAACCGATAACCATCTTTCAGCTAACCTAGCCTGCTCCGTCCCTCAGGACCAACAAAGGGTAGTACAGGAATATTCACCTATTGTCCATCGACTACGCCTTTCGGCCTGATCTTAGGCCCTGGCGGATAAGGCTAAGCGGAGTGAAAAGGGTTTTCCATGAGATGGGAATGCAAAGTATTAGTCCCACACGAAGTGTGTGAATATGTGATTGTCTGATAATGAGCAAGGAATACCCGTCTTTCTGCTAAACATGATGTATTAAACTCATAATTCAATAGATACTTTTTATGAATGTCAACTAAGTATCGTAAGTAAATTGCTCCCGGTTGTTCAATCATTTGATAACCGAGTCATTCTTTGATAAATGATCACTATGAGTCGACTCAATAGAATTTGATCAATCCTTTTTTCGTTTAAGGCGGAGAATGAACCAAGAATTCTCTTTCTTCATCATCAATCGAATCACTGTCATGCGACCCATGATTCTATTTTATCATCAATCCAATCCCCATTCACGTTTTTTCTTTTTCTTATCAATGAATAGATCTCTTTACTTGTATGACTAAGATGTCTCGTATTTCTCGAAAAAATGATTCGATTGATGGGATTTGGTATGAGATCGATGATATTGGTGAGATTGATATTCAAATATTTCTCTTTGGGTGACGGCGGGCATTTTACCGGAGGTTTCTAATCTACCCTTGTGTGATTCTGTTGAAGCATATACTGCAGGGGTGGGTGCGGGGTGTAGAGCGGTTTTAAAGCGGACTCCCGTTCATTAGATAGAGAAGATCACCAAGATTTCGTGATCCGCGCCGAACTTATTCCAATTCCAAGAGCTCAGATCGAATCGGTATTGATATATCGATTCGATCCGAGCTATCTTATTGAATTAGGGGGAACAAGCACACTTGGAGAGCGCAGTACAATGGAGAGTTGTATGCTGCGTTCGGGAAGGATAAATCACTCTTGAAAAAGAATCTATTGATTCTCTCCCAATTGGTTGGACCATAGGAGCGATGATTTACTTCACGGGCGAGGTCTCTGGTTCAAGTCCAGGATGGCCCAGCTGCGCCAGGGAAAAGAATAGAAGAAGCATCTGACTACTTCATGCATGCTCCACTTGGCTCGGGGGGATATAGCTCAGTTGGTAGAGCTCCGCTCTTGCAATTGGGTCATTGCAATTACGGGTTAGATGTCTAATTGTCCAGGCAGCCGGGACATTGAGGAATATCCAAAAAGGCATTTCGGGAATCAGTCGGATTCTATCTATGTTCCTTCCGTTTGAAGAAAGGAAGGATCCCAAAGAATCGATCTTTCTTTTAGTGGTTGAATCTCTATTGATTGATCAATGTGTGATATTCCGAATCCTCATTACTAATGGACCCGAAAATTCTGAGTGGTAAACTGTAAACCCAGAGTATCCCAAAAAGAATTTGAAATAACACCCAAATCCACTTTGGGCTCAGCAATATACACGAGGGAAGATTTATGACACTAGCATAACTCCTTGAAAACTATTCGGGAAGCAATGTTTCCTATCCCTCGAATATTCCAGAATAGACAATTCATTGAGATAAGTCTGGGGGAATAATTTGCTGCAGAGCCGAAAAATTATTGTCCTCAGAAATATCATTAACTTTATCACCAAATTACTCTGGAACTGTCGATTCATCTACTGAATAGTCCCCCCATTATTCTTTAATTGCCATGGTAAGAGTCTTGGGACCATCAGAATATTTAGTAATATTAGTCTTATGGAGAGGAGGCAAAGGGTCTCTTTCAATATCGGTTAATAGATGTTGTTTGCCCGAGTCAAGTGATTTATCCTAAATAGCATGACAAATGTGTCAAATTGGTTTTTCTAAGTGGTACTAAACCGTGTGAGGTGGTTTCCGAATGTCAAAAATAGTAGATAGATCGGAAATCGAATCAACCGGCGTAGTAATCGTGTAGAGAAATGGGGTCCGAGTCACAATCCTCATCAACTTAAGCGAAAGAAGTTACCCAAAGCCACCCCATAAGATGAAGGGATAGTGGGCGTGGCCTTACCTTTATCATTGGAAGGATTCACAGGATGATATTATTTACGAACACGAGAATGACCCCTAGGAACAGAAGTAGGATGTTTAGGATCAACATGGGCCTTAGCCTGGACTGAAGTCAGATTCCAACGACAAGATGACCGCAAGTGACCTATGACTTTACACTGCGAACAAAAGTCCACCTCCATTCGACCTTTCACGCCACTTACTGAGTCTGCCCTGGGTGTGTAACTTATTTATGTAGCTCGTTCGCTCTTAGCCCTTGGTCTTCTCATATACTAAGAAAAGAGTCTTAGTCGTTCCAGGGCGAATGAGGATCCGACTCCGACCGTTCACTTGACCTTAAGACAGAGATTCCTTTTTAAAGATACTTGGCTTTAAGCTGCCTTTCGAATGAATGCGACATCATGCTTTGAAAATGAAAATCCATTCAATCGGAGTAATGGCTGAGAATTTTTTAGGATTTCTTTTGCACCACCAGGGTAATGAGATAGACAAGAACAAAGCACGATAAATTACTGAAGCTCTTCCGATAAAAAACACTTTTTAGTAAATGAAAACTATAGTGTTATGGGCCCCTTGAGTGATTCTTATCTCAAAATAGTCAAAGCGTGAAAATCAAAGAAGAGAACCTTTCCACTTTTTTCTAAAGAAAGAGGGCTAGCCTAACATGCTGAAATCAGCTTATTTTAGGTCATAAACGGAATAATCTTTCTTTTAGTCATAGCTCAATGAAACAAACGAGCAGTATCTTACTTGTTTCACATCCCCATAATGTGCCAGGAAGAATGCGAAGCAGCCCGGGTACGGTCTATATCCAAGGAAAATATAATGCAGAAATACCCTTTTTCAACGTATGTGGAATAAACACCCTGGTTTCCAGTCAGTTATTGCTTCTTCATGGGATTCAAACTACACAGGCACCAACCCCTTGATTTGCTTGATGATTAAATTGAAAAGGTTGCGTCATGTGATTCGATCTTGGAATTCTGAGGTGTTTGGGGATGTTAATCGTGGGGTGGATGATAAGTTAGAGAAGTTAAGACAGATTCAGTCGGACATTGAGACTCTTGGGTATAGTATTATTCGGCAGGATTAGGAGTTTGAAGCTTAGAACTCTCTAAATCAGACGCTTCTTATTCAATCTGAGTTTCTTTGCAAGAAATCTCGGCCTACTTGGTTGGTTGATGGAGACCGGAACACTTCATTTTTTCACCGTTGTTGTAAGACTAAGGTTGATCAGGCTGGTATTCACGGTCTGATGATTAATGGTATTCTTTCTACGAATCCGTCTGTAATTTGTAGTCACATTATTCAGTTCTTCAAGGACTTATTCTCGGTGCCTACTGGTCCGATTCTGGATTTTTCGCTATTGATCACGTCATTCATCCTGTTGTGTTGGATGCAGAAAACGATTGCTTAACCTCTTTACCATCGAATTTAGAGATTCGAGATGTGGTTTTTGATCTTGGTCTTGGCAGTTCTCTAGGTCTGGATGGCTTCAATGGTTCTTATTATCAGAACTGTTAGGATATTATCTCTATTGATGTCACTACAGCCGTGCGCCACTTCTTCCAGTCTGGATCTCTGCCGGCTGGCCTCAACTCCAGCTTTATGGTTCTTATCCCGAAATGCAAAGATACGAATATTGTTGATAATTTTAGGCCCATTGTCATGAGTAATTTCATCTTCAAAATTATCACTAAGATTCTGGCTAATCGATTTGGCAGCATCGTCAGGGGTAATTTGTCACCTACTCAGTTTGGTTTTATTCCTGGTTGCCACATTCACGATTGTATTACTCTGGGCTCGGAGGGTTTTAATATTTTAAATAATCGGGTAGACAACAATATGATTCTGAAAATTGATATCCGTATGTCTTTTGGCAGTCTAAGTTGGGATTTTCTTTTATATGTGTTGCACAGATTTGGATTTTCGGTGACGTTTGTCGCTTGGATTTCGGTGATCTTGAATTGAGCCCGTATTTCTATTCTCCTTAATGGTTCTCTGGTTGGATATTTTTCCTGCACAAGAGGGGTGCATCAGGGTGACCCTCTTTCACCCCTTCTTTTTTGCATTTCCGAAGAAGTCCTAGGGAAATTGATCGCTAGATTGGTGGCGTCCAATCTTATCACACCTTTTGTGGCTCCACGTAATATCATTTTCCCATCCACCATGCTCTATGCAGATGACATTGTTATTCTCTGTGCGGCAACCTCTGGTAATGCACGTCATATCTTCAACACTCTTGGTCATTATGCCTCGCTTTCAGGCTAGGTGTTCAACCCGACAAAATTGAAGGTGTTTTTTGGCACTCGGGTATCCCAGTATACTAGAAACCACGTTCAGAAAATCATGGGTTTGTCGGTTGGATCCTTTCTGACTACTTATCTTGAAGTTCCCATCTTTAACTGTGTTTTAAAGCAGGGTGTGTTGCAGCCTTTGTTTGACAAGATTATGTTGAAACTCAAACGATGGAAAGGCTATTTTCTTTCCTTGGCTGGTCGGGTTTTTTTTGGTCAATTATGTCATTGCAAGCTCCTTGGTTCATAGTATGCTTATATACAAATGGCCTATTGCGATGCTTAGGCAGTTAGAACAGGCGATGTGGAATTTTATTTGGTTAGGTGATGTTAATCAGCACGGCTCTGCGGTGGTAAATTGGGCGCGTTGTTGCACTCCTAAGAATGAGGGAGGTCTTGGTGTTCGATCCCTCATTGCTTCTAACTGGGATTTTATTATGAAATGAGATGGAAAGTCCTTACTTCGGACTCAGCGGTCTTGGATACTCTCCATAGACACTTTCTGCTGGCTAACGGTTCTATCAGACGCTCTTTCTTACCTTCGTCAATTTGCGCAGGGTTGCGTCCAGCTGTGGAGGATTGCCACTCTGATTCTAGATGGATCCCTGGGGTGTAGTCTTCGATTAATATTTGGACGGATAAATGGCTGGGATATGTCATTGCTGACTGTATTGGTATCCCGCAGGAGTTTTGGGCTACCTTTCAGAACCCTATTTCGGACTTCTTTTTTGATAACACATGGCATCTCACTATGTCTTTTGTGGAGGCGTACTTGTACATAGTTCCGGACATTGTTTGTTGCCCAATTGTTCTAGATTCATTGGATAAAAGAGTGTGGATTCACTCTATGAATGGCAAGGTGTCGTCTAAAGCAGCATATGCATATCTGCGTTTGTCTTTTCCCACTGTTAGGTGTTTGATAAATGCTTTTATCATGATTTTTATGATTTTATTCTAAAGTTTTTTTACACCAAAACAATGTTTGAAAATGTTGTCCAAATACTCCCGATCGTTTTAAAATGTTTTTACTAAATTTCCGGAGTATTTCTTTAAGTTTATTTTTGATATAAATTGGACAACACTTTTGTATTGTGTTCGACCGGTCGCCCTATAGGGCATCCCGTACCTGGAGATGATTTTAGAAATAGAAAACGGGATGAACACAAAAATCAACAGGCCGACCGGTCGACCTAGAGGCTGACCGGTGCCTGTGCAATGATCTTTCTATCTGTATTGCAAAATTCATCAGGCGGACCGGTCCAACACAGGGTCGACCGGACGGACCCCCTGTCGACCGGTCGCCCTGTGTTAAAATGTGGTTTTTCTTTTCAACGTCTATTTCTACACGACCGGTCGCCCTACTGTTTTGACAGCAAAATTCTAGCCGTTGACAACAGACAGTTCTTCCTTAATTTGTGGGATTGATTTATAACAGCTATATTCTTGATTTTAATTGTATTTTTCTGTAGATTTTCAATCCCCAAGAGGAGCCTATCCTTGAACAATTATCTCCTATAAATAGAGGAAGATTTGAAGAAACACAATAAGAGAGCATACAACGCAACATAATAAGAAATCTGCAAATTTGTCTAAGTTCTTATTGTCAACATTCTTGTTGTAATAGCCTAAGTATTTGACTTTCACATCTTGAGGTCTAGGCTTATTTCTTGATTACATTTGCACTTAAAATTGTATTATTCATTATCGAGTTGTAATCTTGAATTTTTGGGTTCATCATTCAACACAAGATATCCTTTTGAGTGTTCTTGTGGTAAGAACACACTTGGGTGATCTAGGTGTTAGGTGCAAGAAGATTGTGGTAATCTTCTTTTTTGAAGAGTGTGGTGCTCTTTGAGGTGTTGAAGAATTTGGTGTTCTTCAAAGTTGAAGATTGTGGTGATCTTCACAAGGTGCCGTTAAAGGAAGATTGTGGTAATCTTCTAGGGAGATTGTGATAATCTCCAAGGTGGTTTTGAAGAAAAGTGTGGTGCTCTTCAAGGTGTTGTAAGGTGATGTTGTATTAATTGTAGTAATTAATAATTTTTTTTAAATCCATCCCGGAGATACTGGAGTGGTAGAGGATTAGGCCCTAGGTGGGTTGAACCTCTATAAATCGACGTGTGTTATTTACTTCCCACACTTCATTCTTGTCTTGGCTTGTTTGATTCGAAAAAGAGGGCATAATCGAGAAAATGGAGATAATCTATTCACCCCCTCTAGATTATCGTAGCCGCTTGGACTTACATTAGATGGGGATCTTGGATCTGGTCTTCTCATATTCCTGAGAGGCGCACAGTTGTGGTCTGGCGGGCTATCTCCGGATGTCTGGCTATTATAGACATCTGCCGCCACACTGTATTCATTGGTCCTACTGCTTGTAGTCTATGCTATTCTCACTCAGAATCAATTGATGACATTTTTGTTTCTTGTGATTTTGCAGGAGCTCTATGGGATTGAATTGCTGCATCATTTGACTGGACTTTTCGTATTGTCTATAGCTTTAATGAATGTCTTGTTCATTTATTAGAATTTCATTTCTGTGCGCAGATTGAGTTTCTATGGAGGGTGGCGGCAGTCTCTTGCATTATGCTTTTATGGCATATCAGAAACGACATTATTTTTAATGACAAGAAATGGACTACGGATGCGGCACTTGTTCAATTGAGATCAATGATTATCGAGTCTGCTTCATTAGACAAAGGGTGCATGCAGAATACCCAAGAGGATTTACTATGTCTTCACAGATTGAAGGTTCGGGGTTGTCCTCCTAAGGCTCCTCGCATTATCTCAGTCCCGTGGTCTCTCCCCTTTCCTGGTTGTATTAAAGTTAATACAGATGGTTGCGCATCCGGAGCCCTGGGGCGCATTACGGCAGCTGCGGTCTACCGTACTTATCGGGGTTTCTTTCGTGGATGTTTTGTGGAGTAGTGTGCTACGGGCTACGCTTTCAAGGCTGAATTAGTTGCCGCAATGAGCGCAATATCTTATGCTTTTCACAAGGGCTGGACTTACATTGGTCGGAATCCGACTCTACATATGTTGTCGACCTTTTTGGATCTCGGGTTGGCTTCGTCCCGTGGTGCCTTCTTAATCAATGGCGGTATTCTATATATCTGATCTCCCAGATGAACTTCATGGTTTCTCATATCTATCGGGAAGGTAATCGCGTTGCATATCAACTCAGCAAACTGACGTGTGCTTCTACTTAGTGGGACGCCCCTCCGGTGGACATTATTTCTCTTCTCACTGATGATTATGTTGGACGAGCACAATATAGATTTATTAGTTAGTGTGTTGAGTTCTGTCCTTTTTGATCCGATTGTATGACTTTCTCTTTCTCGCCGGGGTACTTTTTTCCTATTAAGGGTTTCTCCCACAAGGGTGGGTTTACCTTGGTAGGTTTTTAACGAGGCCCCAAACATTGCGCTACCTGGTCGTCTTGTGACCAGGATCTTTTCTCTTCTTTTATTTATTTTGATCTTTATTAAAAAAAATAACATCGTATTCCAATTTTATTGAAGCGACCGAATATTAATGGTTTAGTAAAAATCGAATATAAAGAAATAAAAGAAATAAATTTGCAAACCTCACAAGTATTTTCAACAACTACAGGAGCAACTTTGGGCACATAATCTCAACATGTTTCTTCAATATTAAATCCAACTAAAGTTTCAATAACAATTTCATTCAATCCTATGGGTTCTATTCCTAAAATAGTTTATTCCCCCTCCCGAGTGGCGCCTAAACAGTACATTAATAATAGGGAAAAGGACATGAATACCAACCTTTCCAGCCCAAATCTCTGAAAAAATATCATTTTCCGCTGATTTTTGACAAAAATACCATTTCCCGATGATTTTTTGTGTGGTTTCTTTGTTGTTTCAAACATGTTTGTTGTTTCATACCTGTTTCATTTATGTTTCTTATCTGTTTCACTTAGCCAACTTTTCATTGAATTCCACAGTTGCATGGAGAAAATCTCAGTTGTGGTATGCCACAATGGACAATGGGAAGAAAATAGAGGTTATACCAACTTTGGGATAACAAGAATACTGATTCCAATGGACTGCACATTGAGCACCCTAAAAGAAATCTTGGAACAACAAATTCAATTTAGAAAATTTGAGCTTTCTTGTCCATCATCGACTACGAGAAATGGACACGGCTCCAGTGTCAGACCAAAAAATACTTTGTATTGACTTCCAACATTGTAGAATTATTTAATGCATCAACTATAGAGGGAAAGACCTACTAGTAACAACTTTGCTAGGGTACGTGAGATCTTTAGTTCAAGATTAGGCATGCAGACATCGAAATAAAGCAAGATCAACATTTACAAGGATGACCAAAAAAAAAGCTGAAGAGTATATGGGGAAAAACTACACTATTTCTCTAAATTTAAAAGTAATTTACTAATGTTCATTTCCAAAAATACAAATTGTTCCATACTACTAAAAAAACCAAACTTAAATATATTGTTCAACTAATTACACCATCATTAAGATTTACGTAACAATAATTCTCTAAAATCATTACGAAGTGGAGGTAGAATCTCAACGTCGTTGTTATCATCATCACCATTTTGCAGCTTCAACTTAGCATGATTGTGAAGCAGATGACTGAGTATTGCTTGTTCATTCTTTATCTCAAACTCTTCAACGTCCATAGCCTTCCCAATAATAAAGTGCTCGGCATAACAAGAAACAAAAAATCCCACATTCGCTACAAAAGAAATAAAAAAAGATACACAGTCAGGTAGATAACACAACAAATCAAAAATAAAAAAAAAAACAACAAATAAATGGAAAATACATAGCAAAAATGGGTTTTCCTGAAAGCCTCTAGTTGGTTTTCAGTTAATTAGTTCTTCTAATTATTTATAACATCAAAAAAGAACCTAATATATATTCTACCAGTATACAAGTCTTTAGGATCAATAACATATTTGAAACCCCAGAAACAACAAAGAAACAAAACAGAAACAATAAAAAAACACCAAATAAACAAGCTTTTCAACTAAAATACGTAAAAGAACAAAAGAAACATAAAAGAAACATTTTCGAAACATCATCGAAACAAACGAAAAACTTTCAAATCACAAAATAATAAAAGAACACAGAAAAATCATGCACAACAACATCAGATTCTGCAAAAGAAACAGTCTTCTTTTTCGAAGCTTTGACACTAGTTTTGTGATTTGTTGAGGAAATCACAAAATTACAAGCAAATTAAACACCCCAATAATGACAAATGAAACAAGAATAACACAAATCTCATAAAATGGTAAAACTTTAGGAAATATTGAGAGGGGGCACTGCCTCTATCCTGGCCATAGCAAATCCAAATTTATTAAAAAACCAAACACTTAACAAAAATTGCGAAAAACGCCGCCACACCTGGAGACAACGCAACCGAGAAAGATGGTTGGGTAACAGATCCGGCATTAGGAGTCGCCACACTTGTAGGCGGCGCCGGAGAAGTGGTGGTGGAGGGAGGAGAAGTGGTAGTGCGGGACAACGGACCCCCGCTGCCACTTGATGCCGCTGCTACAGTGACGACGAGCTTCATTCCTCCGCCACAGTGGCCTGGAACAATGTAAATGAAGTAGTGCGGCCCAACAGTCTTGAGCGAGATGGAGGTGGTGCCGCTACTGTTGGAGGCTATGGCGTTGCCGGTGGTGAGAGCAGGTAGGGTATTTTTGTCATGGGATGGACCGGGTGGGGTATATTTTTGATGGGTTGGTATTTTTGTCTTTTTTTTAAGAAATCAGTGTATTTTGTGTAATTTCCTCTTAATAATAATTGAGGTCTCCCGATGCATCACAACTATTATAACTCCCAAAAGTTCATTGAATTGAAATAATCCCCACAAACAAAAGTAGTCTCCCGATACATTATCCTGTTTATGTCTACATTCGATTTTCGTCTTGCTAGAACTCACCTCCCGGATTATGGACTAACAAGTATGACATGCAAATTATTGGCTAAATAAAAAGCAATTAAGAATAAGCACTCGAATTCATAAAATAGAAAGCATGAATCAATTAAAAAAAAACAATTAATCAAGATTTAACATGGATCCACAGTTTTGATTATGCCCCTAACATCCAAAAGATTAGCCAAACATTTATTACAAACTCATAGACAAATTCAAAACCAACATTATGACATCGTTTAAGCACAGACAAGAGATCTAGACATAGAAAGAAAACCCCTTCGTGTCAGGATGGATTCCCCATCCATGCCTTCAAAACTCTTGTGCTCCCGTAGATGCGAAAGGCCTTATGGTGTTCTTCGTGACCTAGCCTTCCTCTCTTAGAAGATCTTCGATTCTTGTGTTCCTGTGTAATTTGATGTATTTTCTCTGTATTAAGTGATGAATTTTCGTGCAAGCCTTGGTCCCTTTATATAGGTGCTTGGATTGATCACTTGCAGAGTTCTGGTAAGATTAGGAGACCAATTCAGCTCCAGAAACGTTGTACGCCCGTGTCAACCAACATGGTCAGGTCGTGCGATCGGAATTTGCTCCTAGAGTCTTCACAAAGGTTGTAGCCCTTTCTCTTATCTTTCCATAGCCACTTTAATCACCTCAATATCAATTTATTAGAGAAAGTTATAGCCAAAATACTAAACTCTACTAGTGCTGGAAATTGTTAGCGCGTTTTGACGTTTTTGAAGGAAATTCCCTTTTGTTTGACCGTCCATGCTTCTTTCGTTCATATCTTTGCTTGTACCTTAGCTCTTGACCTATAATTTGGAACGTGATATCTCCTTTTATCCAATTTAGCTCCATTTCCTGTAAGAAGTTATAAGAATACGCAATATCATGCCCAACAAAGGAAACCAACGAAAACACATTTAATATGCATGCAAATGCATCAAATATATATCATTTTAAACCCTGAAATGTACGTATATTTTACATGCATCAAAATACCCCAAACTTAAAGCATTGCTCGTCCTCGAGCAAATTAAGAAAAATAAAATCAAGGGGTAAAACAAACACACAAGAACACTATGAACATTCAATCTCATTTGAATCCATACTTAAGTAAATCATTTAATTCATTATAAAGAAGTCAACATTCATAAGCTCGATATAATCAATACTCTCTTGGGTACTCGACATCGCGACTCACAAGTAGATAGTGTACCACTCGACTCTCAAAAGTGTATGGATAGTGTTTACGCTCAAATTCAATCCAGTGAAAGTAGAATTACCAGAGGCTTGCAAATCGTCTAACATCTCGACCACTTTTGTATGCACAATCTGAGAATCAAAAAAGGACTTTTCATTTGGTTGTAATGTAGGCTCTTTGGTAAGGGCAGGGAAATTTGGATTAAGTGGCTTGACTTGAGCAAATAGAGTTTAAGCGCACAGACTTGCAATTCACCAACCCAATTTCGTTTAAAAATCATACTCTGGATATTTTGTTTTTCAAGTCATCTCCACCCTTATTTCTCCTTTTTCATTCTTTGGCCTTTTTCTTTTTCATTACCCTCAACTCTCATTTTTGTTTCCACAACTTTGAGAATTTTTCTTTTGCTTTGCTCGATTTTTATCTTCTTTTTCAGATATATTTCTTTCTTTTTCGAGCTTCATGCTTTTTTTTTTCAATTCACCTAGACATTGCTGATCCCTCTTTCTTTTGCCAACTTCCTCTCTTTTTTCATAAATTGTCCACCACATCTCCCCCAAACTTGTTCATTTGCTATAAGCTCAAGGAATAAAATCATTTTGCAATTTTAAAGATCAGAGTGGCTCAGAATAAAAGTTTTGGCTCAAAATTGGCTACTTAGGGATTCATGAGTTCATAGGTAGGCTTTTTAGGCTAAGTAGGCTAAACAGAGATGGCCTTAAGCCATTTTCAAAAATTGCACACACACATGGCTTCAATGCAGATACCAGAGCAAGTTCAAGAGTTCTATCAATCATGAATGACACACTCCAGAAAAAATAAGTCTGCATAATATAAATCAGCTTATGGCAAAAAAGCTCACAGACTTATTTTTCGCAACATGTTCAAATACCCTATTTTCTTAACTATTGTCAAAAAAATAAAAGACATCTCCTCAACTATTAATCTTATTATTCACAAAAATATGTCATCTCATAAAATTAAATGCTCATAGTAAAATCATACGGAAGCTTTGGGCATATTTGAAAATCTTGATTAAAAAAAATCACACACAAAAGCAATTTAACGTGCTACAAATAAAAATAAATTAAAAATCGAAATTTAAAACAAATTAAAAAATTTAATGCTCTACATGTAATCCTATATGCAATGTAGAAATGCAATAGTACTAAGTTACGCATTCTTGACAACCCCCCCCCCAAATTTAAAATATGCTTCGTCCCGAACATATGAGGAAATTATTAAAAGAAAGAGGAATGCGTAAAGCGTACTTACCTGGATCGTTCCGGTGAAGCCGGAAGCTCGTCCGTCAAATTGGAAACTGGAGGACTAGATTGCACGGTCGGGTCATGCGTCAGTCTAGTTTTTTTTTTTAGTTTTTTTCGTTTTTTTTTTCATTTTTTTAACCCTTGGGGTTTGTCGCGACGCCTCTTGGGTTGACTCCCACAAAGCGCTAAGTGTTACGTCTTCAGCCGGACTTCAGATTTCTAACATCGTTGTCGTTGAACCGTGTCAGTTGAAATCCTTGAGCCATCATACCATCCATCGGACGAATGGCGTTGCACTATTTTCTCGGATTAAGTTCGGTATCGCTTGGGAATTTTCCCTTTAGATGTTGGCCTCCCACTGCAGTTGCGATTTGGTCTACTTGTATCTCCAAAGATTCCAGTCTCACATTCAACAAAAACGATGTTAGAAACGAAGAAGAGAAAAAAATAAAATAAAAGATTGAAAAAAGAAAAAAATATTTACAAAAAAAAATGCTTCAATTAAAATTAAACTACTTATTACTATATCTAAGTAGAATCCATCAATCCCCGGCAACGGTGCCAAAAACTTGTTCGCCAAATATATTTTGGATCATATAACTGCAAGTGTACATTGTAGTTTATAGGATAATGGCAAGCAAAGTCGTATTCCTCATGGATTGATACGTAAAACACTTAGGCTATAATAACATCGTATTCCAATTTTATTGAAGCGACCTAATATTAATTGTTTAGTAAAAATCAAAAATCAAGAAATAAAAAAAAAATTTGCGAACGCCATAAGTATTTTCAACAACTACAGGAGCAACTTTGGGCACATAATATCAACATGCTTCTTCAATATTAAATCCAACTGAAGTTTCAATAACCAATTCATGCAATATATGGGTTCGATTCCTGATAGTTTATTCCCTCTCCCGGGTGGTGCATAAACAGTAGATTAATAATAATTGAGGTCTCTCGATACATCACAACTATTATTAACTCTCAAAAGATCTTTGAATTGAAATACTCCCCACAAACAGAAGTAGTCTCCAGATAAATTACCATGTTTATGTCTGAATTCAATTTTCATCTTGCTAGAACTCACCTCCCGGATTATGGACTAACAAGTATGACATGCAAATTTTTGGCCAAATAAAAAGCAATCAAGAATAAGCACTCGAATTCATAAAATAGAAAGCATGAATCAATTAAGAAAACAATTAATCAAGATTTAACATGGATCCACAGTTTTGGTTATGCCCCTAAGATCCGAAAGATTAGCCAAACATTGATTATAATCTCATAGACAAATTCAAAATCAATATTATGACATTGTTTAAGCACAGACAAGAGATCTAGACATGGAAAGAAAAACCCTTCGTGTCAGGATGGATTCCCCTTCCAAGCCTTCGAAGCTCTTGTGCTCCCGTAGATGAAAAAGGCCTTGTGGTGTTCTTCACGACCTAGCCTTCCTCTCTTAGAAGATCTTGGATCTTGAATTCCTGTGTAATTTGATGTTTTTTCTCTGTATGAAGTGATGAATTTTCGTGCAAGCCTTGGTCCCTTTATATAGGTGATTGGATAGATCACTTGTAGAGTTCTGGTAGGATTAGGAGACCAATTCAGCCCCAGAAACGTTGCAAGCCCGTGTCAGCCCATAAGGTCAGGTCGTGCGATCGGAATTTTTTACTGGCGTCTTCACTATAGATGTAGTCATTTCTCTTAGCTTTCCATATCCACTTGAATCACCTCAATATCAATTTTGTAGAAAACGTTACGGCCAAAATACTAAACCCTGCTAGTGCTGGAAATTGTTAGCGCGTTTTGACGTTTTCGAAGGAAATTCCCTTTTGTTTGACCATCCATGCTTCTTTCCTTAATATCTTTGCTCGTACCTTAGCTCTTGACCTATAATTTGGAACGTGATATCACTTTTTATCCAATTTAGCTCCATTTCCTGTAAGAAATTACAAGAATACGCAGTATCATGCCCAACAATGGAAACCAACCAAAACACATTGAATATGCGTGCAAATGCATCAAATATATATATATTTTTAAACCCTCAAATGCACGTATATATTTTACACGCATCAAACTAGAGACGAGTGGATTAGAGGAATTACCCCATCCTCGAACCACTATAAAATTTACTTGTGTCATTTACTTTCTGCACTTTGCTTTCTTGCATACATTTATATCTGATGTTAAGTTAAATTGCTAATCTAGCTGATAATAACATTGCTAAAATCAAGTGTTAAAAACTTGCTTAAAACTAACAAGGGTGTTAAGTCTTCCATTGTATAAAACCAAATGTTGGGAAACTTATTGTTTAGGTTTTGATGAATGCCATGTAAAACTTAGACTAGAAAGTTGGCACCCCATTTTCCTTGTAATTTGCATTGTAATAGATAGGGATGTACGAGCTGAGTTAAGTCAGCTATGCCTGGATATACAAGAAGTCAACTGAAGGCTGAGATGAAGACTTCGCTGTAAAGCAGCTGAGTATGACAAGGAGGAGAAGTCAAGAACTCGACTGAAGGAGTATCAGCTGGATACAACTGTGTGAAGTGTCAATCAAGTTAACTCAAGAAGCCAAGTCAAGTTGAAGTGACAGATGAGTCTCTCAATCATTGGAGCAAACTTAAGTCACCTGGGGAAAAGCGCAAAAGTCAAGACAATCAAAAGAATCATTTGCGTAAGTCAAGAATATTACCTAAACAAGTAATACTTCCATGCTGCCATGTCTTAAAGTGCTCAGTCCCAGAAGCGTGCAAACAGAATAAGCCAATGGGAAGCATTGCACCTTGTGTCAGACTCTGAAAAGCTAAATGTTCATTTAATACGAGGAAATGTCAACATCAAGGACTGCAACAAGACAAGCCAACGAACACAAGTGACTTTTGAAATCAGCCTATCTCTTCAATGGGCAGATTTTTGAAAGTTCACTATAAAAGGCTAAAGAATCACTTTGAGAGAGGGTTACCTGAACCACGAACATTCAAGCTATCATTTGAATTGTAACCAAGCAAAATATTCTCAAGTTACTCAAGCAAATCCTCAAGCCTAAACTTCGAAGGAAATCGATCCAACACCAAGCTGTGAAAGAAAGACAACTTCAAACTGTTGAAGAGGAAACTTTTGAAGAATGAAAAGGGGTCTACATTCCAAGGAGGAATGTAGAAAGGTTCAAGGTCGAACCAGTCTCAAGTTATTGGAGAGCTTCATGATCAAATCCAAGAAGCTTGAGCAAGTAAGCTGTAGTAGCAAGGCAACTGCCCTGTGAAGAAGCTGAGTCGCATCGTCACGAGAAGCCACTGTGTGACCAAGGCATCTCCCGGTCGAGTCCCAAAGGATCAAGTCACCTGTGTGATCAAGACTTGATCCGGGTGATAACCACTGTGTACTTTGATCAATACTTAGTGGATTCCTCCAGGAGTTGGAGAAGAGAGGAGTAGAAGAATTACCCCATCTTCGAACTTCTATAAAATTTATTGTGTCATTTACATCTGCATATTACTTTATATCCACTGATAATTTGCATTCCAACTGATAATTAACAAAGTGCTAAAACCAAGTGTTAAAACAAACGTAATTCAAATTCAAGGGTGTTAAGTCTTCCGCTGAAAATCTCATCACAGCCAAGTTAAGGTTTAGACTAAACAGCTGAGCTATTCTATCGACAGCTCAATCAAGTCTGTTGAGTGGCTAACTCTACTGGTTAACTAACTTAGCTGCACATCAAGGACATAGTTGTGTATTAAACTCTGTAATAATTTAAAAGTACTAAATTAGAAAATGTTGGTAAGGTTATTCAACCCCCTTCTAAACCTTACTCACACTCCTTGGGACCTACAAGTGGTATCAGAGCGGTTGGTTCATTGAGCCTTCTCGCATCGTTCTTGAACTAGATCTCCAATCTTTCAAAGAAGGTTTTTTTTTTTAACACTTGTTCTTCCAAAAGCCATTTTTGAAAACAGCAAAGTTATTATCATGGAAGCAAATTTGACACGCATTACTATGTTCACCAATGAAGAATTTGATGACTGGAAAATATGTATGCAGGCTCATCTATCAACTTTACATGATGAAATGTGGATAGTGATAGAGTATGGGCCACTGCAAATAATGAAGGTGAACACAATTGCAAGGAGAGGCTGCTGCAAATGAGAGAAGAGGAGGTCGCTCCTCCCGGACACCAGACTATGGTTGAAAAGCCAAGAGCCGAGTGGACAAATGATGATAGAAAAAGATACAACCTTGACAATGTGGCCAAGGATATACTTTACAAGACTTTGGACAAAGCCATGTTCAACAAAGTCAAATCTTGCAAGACAGCCAAAGAAATCTGGGATAAATTAACCTTAATCTGTGAAGGATCGGAGCAAATTAAGGAAAACAAATTATCTGTTGTTGTTCAAAAATTTGAAAACTTTAAAATGCTTGCAGGTGAAACAATGGACCACCGGATGCTAGATTCACTTAAATTACAAATGAGCTCTAAGCACTTGGGAAAGAATACACACAGAAGGAGATGTGTATGAAGATACTAAGAGCCTCCCAAATGAGTGGGAAATGAAGACCATGGCTCTAAGGCACTCGATGGACCTATCAAAAACATCCAATCATGAACTATTCTCGGACCTCAAAGCATGAGTTTGAGCCGAGAAGAAAGGATCAAGAGGAGATAGTTGTACCCAAAACAGCTGCACTCAAAGTCAAGGAAGGAAAGAGAGCTGAGACCAAAGAAATCATAGACCAGGAGGAAATTGCCTTAATGGTTAAAAGATTCAACAAGTTCTTCAACAAGAACTACAAAACAAACAAAGGTGAATCCTCCAGAAGACATTCAGCTCCCTCCAAGTCAAGGGAAGATAGGCCACCAAAGAGAGTTGAGTATCAAAAGGTCGAATATCAAAGAGCTGACAACCCAAGAAATGAGAGAGCTGATCAAAAAGTTGAAAACCTGTGTTGGAATTGCAGACAACCAGGACACTTTGCTATTGACTGCCCATATCCTATAGTCAATAAATACATAAATGAAGAAGAAAAAAAAGTCTTCAGAGAAAGAAGGCAAGAAAAGAAAAGAGCAATGTTGGTCTAAACTGATGATACATCTGACTAAGTCAAAAAGCAACTGAGGACTCGGAGTAGTGAAGGCGACTACTCAAGTGACTCAGAAGAAAAAGCTTTAATTTGTCTAATGGCTAAAGAACAAGATCAACCTGACCAAGAAGATGAGGTTCAAGGAACAACTGAGTGCCAAGGAACCTGGTACATGGATAGTGGTTGTTCCAGACACATGACAGGAAACAAGAAAAATCTGTCAAAATTCAAGGAGATTAGAGGCGCAAAAGTCATATTTGGAGGAAATGAAGCTCCAGGGGAAATAAGAGGCACTGGATCCATCAAGAAAAATGGATTAGAAATCACAGATGTTGCATACGTTGAAGGCCTCAATTTTAACTTGTTAAGCATCAGCCAACTATGTGACAAGGGCTACAATGTTGGATTCAATATGGGAGTATGCCAAATCAAAGACACTGAATCAAATGAAGTGGTGTTATAAGGATCCAGACAAAAGAACATGTATGTGGTAGATTGGTCAATTGCTACACCAAGCACTTGTCTGCTAGCAAAGAGTACAGCCGAATCAAGTTGGTTGTGGCACAAGAAGCTGAGTCACCTGAATTTCAGGACAATTGACAAACTTGCAAGAAGTAATCTTGTAGAAGGACTTCCAGACTCAGTGTACAAGAAAGAAAGTGTTTGTGATGCATGCCAGATGCGAAAGCAGATCAAATCATCATTCAAAAAGAAGTCAAGTCCATCTTGACAAGGATACTGCATCATTACATATGGATTTATTTGGTCGATTGAGCGCCAAAGATAAATGGAAAGAAATACACTCTAGTAGTGGTGGATGATTATTCAAGATATACATGGACAATCTTCATGTGCAAAAAAGAAGGAAACCTTGCAGAAATTACCTCAACTGATGAAGAGAGTTCAAATGAGAAGAGCCAAACCATTATAAAGATAAGATCTGATAGAGGAACTGAGTTTGTCAATGGAATAATAACTCAGTATTGTTTTGAAAATGGTATTGCTCATGAATTATCTGCAGCAAGGACTCCACAACAGAATGGAGTTGCAGAAAGAAGGAATAGAACTCTCAAGGAAGCAGCAAGGACCATGTTAGCTGAAGCAGGGTTACCCAAAAGATTTTAGGCTGAAGCTATCAATACTGCATGTTATACTCAAAATAGATGCATGATAAATAGACAACTGACAAAGACTCCCTATGAAATCTGGACAGGGAGAAAGGCAAATGTTGCATATTTTAGAATATTTGGATGTAAATGCTTCATCCACAACAATTGCAAGGATAATCTAAAGGCTTTTGATACTAAAGCTGATGAAGGTATCTTCTTGGGATACTCAGATGAAAGCAAAGCCTATAGAGTGCTGAACAAAAGCACAATGGTCACAGAAGAGTCTATACATGTAGTTTTTGATGAACCTAATGTAAATGGAGAAGACATTGAGGAGTTAGCTGATAAGATAAATCAACCAGCTATGCAGAAAAGTCCTTATGTTGAAGCTGAAGCTGGAGTAATTAATCAAGGTGAAGATGAGATAGCTGAATCTCAAAGACAACTGGAAAATCTGCAGCTAAGTGATGATGAGAGAGCTGCTCAAGATAACACAGCTGCAAGACGACTGAACCCAGCTAACTTACTCCAACCTGATGTGAGATGGCTGAGAGACCATCCACCAGAGCTAGTCATTGGAGATGTAAGAGATGGTGTAAGAACCAGATCCAGAGCTCAACAAGAAGCAATGTTCACTTGTTTTATTTCCCAAATAGAACCTAAAGATGTGTCCCAAGCACTGGATGACACACATTGGATTCAAGCCATGCAAGAAGAGCTGAATCAATTCGAGAGAAATAAAGTTTGGGAATTGGTTCAAAGACCAACACATCAGAATGTTATTGGCACAAAATGGGTTTTCAGAAACAAGATGAATAAAGATGGTTCTGTGGTAAGAAACAAAGCAAGACTGCTAGCCAAAGGGTATTGCCAAGAAGAAGGAATAGATTTTGATGAGACCTTTGCCCCTGTTGCAAGATTAGAAGCAATAAGGATGTTTCTTGCCTATGCTGCACACAAGAACTTCATTGTATACCAAATGGATGTAAAAAGTGCATTCTTGAATGGATTATTGGAAGAAGAAGTCTATGTTGAACAACCTCCAGGATTTGAGCAGAAGACTCTTGGAGATAAAGTGTACAAGCTCAAGAAAGCTCTATATGGATTGAAACAAGCACCTAGAGCATGGTATGATACTTTATCTTAATTTCTGACAGATAATGGATTCACCAAAGGCAAAGTGGAAAGAACACCCTTCAGAATTCAAGATGGAGAGAGTATAGTGCTTGTTCAAATATATGTGGATGACATTATTTTTGGATCCACAAATAAAGAGCTGTGTGATAAATTATCAAACCTCATGCAAGGCAAATTTGGAATGAGCATGATGGGAGAGCTGACATTCTTTCTAGGACTTCAAGTTAAACAGCTGGAGGATGGAACCTTCATAAGTAAAACAAAGTATACCAGAGATTTAATGAAGAAATTTGGTATGGAAGAGAAGTCTTCTGTGAAAAAACCAATGAATACATCAGTCAAGATGGATATGGATGCAGATGGCAAGCCTGTGGATCAAACAAGATACAGAGCACTCATTGGATCACTGCTCTATCTCACAGCAAGTAGGCCAGACATTACCTTTGAAATACGTGTATCTGCAAGATTTCAATCTGCACCAAAAGAAAGCCATATGACTGCAGCCAAGAGAATCCTAAGATACTTGAAGGGATGTCAGGAAGTTGGCTTATGGTATCCAAAGGAAAGAGGATTCAAGCTTATTGGTTACTCAGACTCTGACTATGCTGGATGTAGAGTTGACAGGAAAAGTACTTCAGGTACATGTCAAACACTTGGAAACAGATTGGTTTCTTTGTTTAGCAAGAAGCAAAATTCAATAGCCACATCCACAGTTGAAGCTGAGTACATAGCTGCGCAAACAAGGCCCAAGTCTTATGGATGAGACAACAGCTGAGAGACTATGATATTGAAGAAAAAGAGATTCCAATTATGTGTGATAACACAAGTGCTATTGCAATCACTCAAAATCCTGTGCCGCATTCTAGAACAAAGCACATTGATGTCAGATATCATTTCATAAGAGACCATGTTGAAAAGAAGGACATCACTTTGGAATACATCTCAACTGATAAACAGTTGGCTGACATACTCACAAAGCCATTATGTGAATCAAGATTTGAAGAACTCAAGCATGAGCTAGGGTTAATTGAGCTGAGTTAACACTCAGAAGACTCAAGGAGAAGAGATGAAACAAGAAAAGATGAAAATAGAGCTGAGTTCGTAAATCAGCTAAGTGAATCAGCCGTATCGGAGAATCAGCTGCATCAAGTTAGCTGATAGCTGAGTACCTATGTGAAAAAAAAGAAGAGTTGAATCAGCTAAGGAGTAAGCTGAGTTATTTGTGAGCTAAGTGACAAAAACGCAGTCATTTTTAATAAGCGGGAATGTTTTAAGGATGACGTCAGCATAATAATGACAGGTACAGTCAAAAGTTGCACGACAAAGCATATGATTGGATATAAATGTTGCCGCATTAAATACGAGAAATTAATTGCTAATTGGCGTGCTAAATCTGAGCCATTGATCTTGATCAAATTTCAAAAACCGTATGCACATCCTTTCATAACCCATACATATACCATTTCGTCCGTTTTCTCTCTCACATTACTCAAACTGTTCATCTCTCCAAAAGTAAAGACAGTATTTAAAATTTCTATGGTTTCGTTCGGTAAAACTCAAAGATGGCAACCACCAATGATTTCGCTAAGTTGGGAAAGCAAATCCACACTGGTTCTACCATGGATTTTGAAGGGATGATTATACAGGGGTCCGATGAAACCCTTTTGAAGAAGATAGTTGAGAAAGTGGAGAAATCTGGACTAAAAACGTTTCTCACGATGGAGTTTCAGATGACGTATGTGGAAGAGGTAGCCCAGTTCTACGTGAACGCCGAGGTTCACGACGAGGGCATCAAGTCCTCTGTTCACGGAAAGGAGTTTACGATCACTGCTGAGGATCTAGCGGAGCATTGTTTGTCGTCGGAAGGAGTGCCGAGATATTGGAGGTCGATGTAAACATGGTCACGCATGGAAGGAAGTGGCCAAACCTGACTGTGCTGCGAAGGTTGTCTACACAGTGGATAAGAAGCTGCTGAAGGAAGATTACCACAAACTATTGGACATTTTGCCAAGTGTGTAGACATAAAATTTGGAAGCTTTAATCAGCTGTCCAAAACCAAGCTGATCGTGATGGCTGCGATCATTGAGGAGAAGAAAGTAAACTTGGCAGAATTCGTCTAAACCAGACTCTGCCAGAATGTTGGAAACAAGTCCTTCAAGGACGATGGATCATTCGGAGGATCCTTGGGATATGGCCTTGTTATTGGCCGGTTGATGGAAGTGAAAGGAGTTCCACTCCGACATGGAAAGGCATTCCATGTCAATAAGAAGATGTTCCGATCAAATCTTTTTGGAGCTCAGAAGAGAGTTTATGCCAAGAGGGCGGACACTAGTGAGGAGTAATTGACCCAGGAAACAACATTGCCTCCTCCTCGAAGAAGAAAGCCCCCCTGCACTTGCAAAGAAGAAGATCGCTCCCCTGCGGCCGAGTCTCCCCCCTCCCGCTTGTAGCCGCACCGAGAAGGAACCTCAAATACCTTCTCCGGTTGTCAAGAAAAAGAGGATCGGCAAGCCAAGCCCCGCTCCTCGGACCAAGAAAGTAGCACCGACCCTGCCGCCCGACTCGAGAAAAGCTCGTACCCGAACCGAAATTCCTCGGTGAGGACCAAAAGAAAAAGAATCTTCAAGCGTTGAGCTTGAGAAAACAAATTGGTCTGCCACTCACCGAACAGATCATTTGAAACAAATTTGGAGAAGTAGAGTCTCCGAGATCGTTGGTGAAACCGCCAAGTCTGCTAAGACCGATCAGCAGAGGCAAGTCGAAGACCCAATCGTGGATAGAATAGCTTAGGAGCAAGTAATGACTAAACAAATAAGTCTCTGTCGACAGATCGTGTCTCCGCTGCGGCAGGCACGGCTGGCGAGGGTGAAGAGCGGCAAGCTCGCTACCCTCCATTCCCGAGAAAGAAGTACATGAAAGATGATAACGATGATGTGATCATGCTATCTCCACTATATCCGGACATCCAAAATCGCCTCGAGAATGGAGGAAGTGGAAGTAGAGTCACTCTAGGGTGCGGTTTGAACACCCGAGTTTATTGAGGAGGAAGAGGAACTCTTGAGTTCCTTGAAGTTGATCTGATCTTTGCAAACCTTGATGAGAATAATCGCATCAACATGCCGCAAATTCGAAAGGAGAACGAATAGGCTAGGGCAAAGAGAAGCGAAGCTTCGTCTGCAAAAGCCGATGTTTGTCCTCTAACTGGAACCACTGATCATACTCATCCACATCTTGACATACTTTCAGAAAGTGATGAGGATTTACACCTTGCTGCTGATACAGAAAAATTGGAAATGAAGCAAGCCATGTGGGAATCCAGGATGATGCATGAGCAAGAGCTGATGGAAGGACAAGGAGAGTCTTCCAAATCTCAGCTGGAGATTGATCCATTGGGAGTGGTACAGCAGATTGCCACTATCATTGCTGCAACCACTTCCCCAGCTCACTCTGAGGATGGATCTAGGGGACTTGGCGATGAAACTGGGAACTTGGGGACCCAAGTTGAGCCAACCCCTACTGAAGGTGTCTTACCACCTGCCCCCACGGCTGAACACTCAAAGGACACAACCAGGAGTTTGTAGAAGAGTGACCCCAACCCAAGTCACTCAGCTGGTGTTCCAGCTGAGGGGGAAACTCCCTCCACTGCAGCTAGGTCGGAGGTTGCTGCAGATAACTCCACCATGAATCTCGGAGGCGAAGTGGAGAAAGAACAAGAAAAAGAAACACAGCAAGTTGTCACTGACAAAGCTCGGACAGTTGAGACTGTCTCAGCTGAAGTGCCAACTGCTCTGCAGGCTAAGGACGCTGCTGATGCAGTCGAGGCACAGGATGGATCTGCCCTGGGAGTTAACACTCTGGGCAATGAAAGTGCAATCCACGGAGTTGAGACTCCTGTGGATGCCACCATAGAAGACCCTAAGACAGCTGAGTTTGTCGAAGGGAATGTCCAAGGCCTTGCTGCAGTTGAGACTGCAGGAGGTACTGAAGGCATACGGGAGGTTGAGACTTCCCGGGGTAAAGAGGCAGAAGCGCAGAACATCTCTCCTGTTATCATTGATGCATCTGAGAAGGAGATAAGTGCCCTTCATGATTCCCATGACAATCCTGATATAACTTTTCTGGGATCTAAAGGTGAAGATGAAGCTGAGTCATCTCCCATTGCAAATCCAAAAGACTCAGCTGAGGATGTTCGTCCAATTACGAGTAAGTCGGATCTCAAGGCTACTCGTCAAACTTTCAATTTTGATGATGAGCCACCCCTTCAAGTCTCATCATCTTCCGATGACGCTCATCGATACGGCCGAGGAATCAACTCAAATGGAAAAACCACCGACACCGAAGGCTGTTTGAGACAGTGAGGCTCGGCCACCGGTCAATACCAACAGAGACCCCAAATAAACACATTCATCTACGCTGGCTCCCGAAGCTGCAGTAGAATCGACTCAACTAGGCTCATCACGACCATGAGTCACCATTGAACACATTCCATATGTCCGTAATGATGCGTTTGAACAAACGTTCCCCTTCTCAGTCGAGTTGCTTGATCTTGATGAAGAATCAGCTAGAGATCAATGACGTTTCCATAAACCTGATCCAGTCATTCCAACAGATACCATAATCCCAGCAAACTTTGATTTTGATGCTGCTTGGCCGCCAGCTGAGACAGAGGTGACAGTTGAAGTTCGAGAGGTCTTCAAGGAAATCTTTGCAGAGATCGAAAATATGGAAAGGCACCAGGCCTCATTGGATATGCGGTTGGATAACATAGATGCTAATCTTATGTCCGATCTGCGTGGAATCATAGTCAGAATCAAGGAATGGTGGCAACAGCAGCAGACAATGCGTGTGGAACAAGTTCGATACTTCAAAGCATTGTACAATAAGATGCTAATCTGGAGCGCTGATAATGCTGACATGAAGAAGAGGATGCAAGAAAATATTGATAGGATGCAAACCTCTCATACCACAAAAATGGAACTGATGTGCGAATTTCATCGAAAAGAACTTCTGCGCGTAGAGGAGAATATGAATGAAAAATTCAGCCTTCTTATGGCTGAAATGAAGTTGGTAACAGCCGAATCAAAAGCCACTCGCTCAGAATTTCGAGTAGCGTACTCCGCAGCAAAATCCAAACAGAACTCAGCTATCAGCCACCTAGATTTCATGCTTGCTGGCATGTTTCCAGGGGTTCCTCTCTCCTTTGATGATGCCAAAAAGGGGGAAGAGGAATACCTAAAGACGTTGAAAGAGTCCGCAGCTGAGAAGAAGGATGCAGCTGTGAATGAGAAGACAACTGAAGAACAGAAGAAAGAAAAGGGAAAATCCGTTGAGGGGGAAGGTTCGAATGATATGACCTTAATGGTTGCTAGAACCCCTCAACAAGGACTTGTCACAAAATTCACGACATTGAAAGAGTCCGCAATGGAAGAAGGATCTGCAACAGTGAAGGAGAAGACAAATCAAGAAAAGAAAGAAAGAAAAGGAAAATCCGTTGAGGGGAAAGGTTCGAAGGATATGACCTTAATGGTTGCTAGAACCCCTCAACAAGGACTTGTCACAGCTGACATCATAAGCAAACTCTCAGTGACTCTGCCGCTCCAACACTCTGTTGTGCCCATGTCTGATAAAAGGAAAATAGTAGAAGCAGGGATGAAGGAGGTTGAAGGAAAAATGGATGCCCGTGTGATGGACATATTGAAACAATACGGAGGCATTCCAAGGAAGAAGAACACCGATGCCATTTCGGCGTTGGGCCGAGCCTAGATCAGTCGATGAATTCAAAATGCTCGAATCCGAAGGATACTTCGAAGGCATGTCCATAGCCCAATCCTGGGACTTGTATTGGGAAAAAGGCCTCAAGCTATGCGAATAAGCGAATAAAAGCAAGCGAGACTCTTAGCAAATCACTATCTTTGGCCACTCTGTTGGTCACTCTCTTTGGAAAGAAGAAGACCCCAAAGACAATACACACCCGGAGGAAGAGGAAGAAGTAGTGGAGGAAGAGGTTTTAGACCTAGACCTCTACCCAAAAATATCGAATATATAGATCCAGGAAATAAATGAGGGATCTATTGGGCTGGGTATGACGAAGTAGCCAACAGGGAAGTGGCAAAGAAGAATGCTGACTATGTCAAGAGGATTGAAGAAGAAAATAAAAGACAAACTTAGCTGTGGGAAGAAAGACAAGAAAGAAAGAGAAAAGACGAAGCTACCAGAAGAGCCTATGAGAAAAAGAAAGCAGCTGACGAAGAAAAGAAGAGAAAGAGACCAGAAGATGACAGAGCCGAAGAGGAAAGAAGGAGACAGTGAAGGCGATGAAGTGTTGTTGTCCACCCCTTCATGTATTTTACTATTGTAAATGCATATGTATGTAAGTCTTCTGTACATTGAATAAAAATCTCGAACTTCTATATTTTTGCACAGATATAGAATACCATGGTTGCTCTGATACGCTTTGTAAACAGCTCTGTAAAAGACAAGAATGTTATGATCAATAAAAAGATTGATTCTGCACATACATTCTTTCTTTGTTTGTACATTGAATGTTATGATCAATAAAAGACAAGAATGTTATGTATCTTTGCTATTTACTTTGTGTATGTATGTTTTAAGTTTTGGCATCATCAAAAAGGGGAAAATTGTTGGGAAACTTATTGTTTAGATTTTGATGAATGCCATGTAAAACTTAGACTAGAAAGTTGGCACCCCATTTTCCTTGTAATTTGCATTGTAATAGATAGGGATGTACGAGCTGAGTTAAGTCAGCTATGCCTGGATATACAAGAAGTCAACTGAAGGCTGAGATGAAGACTTCGTTGTAAAGCAGCTGAGTATGACAAGGAGGAGAAGTTAAGAACTCGACTGAAGGAGTATCAGCTGGATACAGCTGTGTGAAGTGTCAGTTAAGTTAACTCAAGAAGCCAAGTCAAGTTGAAGTGACAAATGAGTCTCTCAATCATTGGAGCAGACTAAAGTCACCTAGGGAAAAGCGATCAAGTCAAGACAATCAAAAAATCCGTTGCCTTAAGTCAAGAATATTACCTAAACAAGTAATACTTCCATGTTGCCACGTCTTAAAGTCACCAGAAACATGCAAAAGGAATAAGCCAATGGGAAGCACTGCACCTTGTGTCAGACTCTGAAAAGCTGAATGTTCATTTATTACGAGGGAATATCAACATCAAGGACTGCAACAAGACAAGCCAACGAACACAAGTGACTTTTGAAATCAGCCTATCTCTTCAACGGGCAGATGTTTGAAAGTTTTTTATAAAAGACTGAGAAATCACTTTGAGAGAGGGTTACCTGAACCACGAACATTCAAGCTATCTGTAATACCCGAGACTCTCACTACTCATCTGGACAATATATTTCATGCATTATACGTTGGTTATGTGCTATTAGCATAATCTCACTATTATATATGGTATGACTATTTTTATAATTTTGGAACTCACTTATAGTGATTAGTCGTTGGATTACTAATTTAAATAGTTAAAAACAAAAGGGATATTTAGTTGTCGGACTATTAGATTCTAGCTATTAAGTTACATATGGTAACATTAAAAGTATGAGGGTTACCAGATTACACGTGGTAAACTTAGAAGTGAAAGGTGATATTTTTGCGTTGAACAGTAAAGAATAAAATATGTGGATACATTAATTACGATAATAAATATAATACTTGAAAGGGGTTAAAATATTAATTTTAGTGGATACATTAATCACGAAAATAAACTTGAAAGGGGTTAAAATATTACGTTTAATATATAAATACAATGTGAGAGATAAATCAATACTATTTGGGAATAGAACTTTTTTTTTTTTTTGAGTAAAATTTGGGAATAGAACTTTATTGTAAGAAAAAAATGATTATTAATATTAATAATATAAAAAAATTGTGTAACATATATGTACGTGGAAGTGTGCACTAATATACATATGTGTATTTATAAGTGAAGTGTTGGACGCACAAACACACACATAAATATACTGGAAGCTAATGTACATGATTCATGGGTTAAGTATTATATTATTTAATTAAATAACTAATACACCTCATACTTGCATAAGCAAATTAAAGAAATTAGTGGGAGCTTTATCCACACATCACCGCCTCACTCGAGAAAGAATATATACATATCAGTGGAGCCTTATCTTTATATCACATCCTCACCCCACTAGCCTAATAAGTAATAAGTTAATATACACATTCATATATAATGTATTAATGTATATATATCATTACTGGAGAACAAACTACTCCTCGCACACCAAGAACATCCAATTGTGACTCAAATTGTGTGGTAAGAATTTCCCTGTATAGCGCTAATTGAGATAATTGTTTTATGCTATGATTGTGTAATTTTCATTTCATGTGTTAGAAATTAAGGGAATTGGTTATGTTGTACTAATATAGTTAGGGGTTAAGACTCAGTACAAGGTAAGTGAAAATCCATCTGCAACTACAATACATGAACATAGTATTTCCTGTCTTATTGATACCAATGTGATTATTGTATCTTGATGGATGCATTATGGAAACCTTGATGTTCATATGTGTCTTGGTGGATATTGGAGTGTGATGGTTATTGTTTCATTGAGCATGTCATTCATTCGCATTTGCACGTGCATGCAAACAAATGAGCATTGTTGAGATGAGGCATGCACGACATGATTTTCTATGAAAAGAAAAGATTTTGGTTGGCCACTACTAGTGCACCGAGGAATGAGGTCATGCTTATATGATATATTGAGCTCGGGCCATGTGAGACATCACTTCGGGTATGTGAGACATTTGGACGAGGCTCAATGATACGACATCCAAAGTGCCATGTGAGACATTACTCGGGTATGTGAGACATACTGATTGACAACTTAATCATTAATAATATATTGAGCTCGTGCCATGTGAGACATCACTTGCGGTATGTGAGACATTCGACGAGGCTCAATGATATGATATCCAAAGTGCCATGAGACATTACTCGGGTATGTGAGACATACGGACTGACAACTTGATCATTAATACTATGTTGAGTTATTTCCT
Organism: Rehmannia glutinosa; assembly: GCA_016081115.2. Classification (NCBI taxonomy): domain Eukaryota; kingdom Viridiplantae; phylum Streptophyta; class Magnoliopsida; order Lamiales; family Orobanchaceae; genus Rehmannia; species Rehmannia glutinosa. Next base: position 39,182,558 of record CM071925.1, on the reverse strand, counting down.
GGTGCATAGCGGATGGGTCGTGGCCCATAAAAGGAAATGATTCCGAATAAATTATTTCAAACTCATTTTATGCACTCCTGGTAAAACATTTTGGAATGCATTGCATTTGTAGTTCATTATTCTTTCAAAGATGCATGATTTTCGCTTCGGGCATTAGCTCACGTAGTTCATGCATTATAGGTGAGTTTGGTGATCTTTGGATTTCATGAGTTTCATCGTCAAAGTACTGGAGCTTGTACATGTTATTGAGGACAAACAGTACATGGATGACGACTGTTGTTGTTAAGTTGATGGGTCATTTTCCTTTTGGTCTTGTATTATATTTTGGTTTTGGGTTGTACCCTCTTTTGAAAACTCGATGTAAATACGCACATGTAAAATAGTCAAGTGATGTGGGTTATGTGTTTGACACGTGGATGTCTGTTATGTTTAATAACAGGGTTGGTAACCTCTTTTGTTTATGGACATGGCTTATCCAAATCTTATAATTAAAATGATTTTACTTATTTGTTGTTAATATGTCAGAGGGATAAAAAAAAAATTACACGTTTTAAATAGAGTTTGTGGTCGAGATGTACTATTTATATATTTTCAAGCAGTAGTAAGGGGGTGAGCGTCACAGAGTGGTATCAGAGCCCAGTTACAGGTTCTGTAGACTGTCCATGTACTGGAACTCCTAACTCGTAGAGCACAACTATGCCAGTAAGTTTTACTTTATTGCTTAATGTATTTATGTTCATGAATTGTACATATTGGTCATGTGTTACAAGGTTCCTTCTTAGATAGTGTGGTAGATATGGTGAGAGCCAGTGGTGAGAGTAGTAGTGGGGATAGGAACCAAGGAGAGGAGACGCCTATGCCGAGGAGTGATCGCGATAATGTTATAAATCAACTTATGGAGCTTATCCAGCGATAGTCTGAACAGATTCAACAACTCATCCATCCGAGGGATACAATTGGACAACAGAGAGTAGAGATGAATCAGCCACAACAAAGAGCTGAGCAAATACAGATGGTAGGGGAAAGATTCAGAAAGTTAAATCCACCAACCTTTGAGGATGCAATAGACCCTACAGATGCGGAAGATTGGTTAAGGACTTTGGAGAATATGTTCCAGTATAGCAGATTTCCTGAAGAAGAAAAAGTAATGTGTGCTTCTTTTATGTTACGTGGTAGTGCAGGACACTGGTGGGATTCGATGAAGAGCATCGACAATGTAGCTACCATGACATGGGAAAGATTTAGGCAACTCTTCAGGAACAAATACTTTACCGCTCCTATTCGCGCTATGAAGATGAACGAGTTCATACAGACTACAGTTGAGACAGGGAAGTATGACAGTTGCTGATTATGTTCGCAAATTTGAACAACTATCCAGGTTTGCTCGACACATGGTTAGTACTGAGGTACTAAAAGTGGAAAGGTTCCTCGAAGGTTTGAGGCCAGAGCTTTATAGGGATGTAAGTATGGTTGGAATACAAGGGTCCACGTATTCACAGGTTGCAGAGAGAGCACTGGTTGCAGAACAAGCTGAGCTGAGAATAAAGCATGCACAGGAGGTTCGACGTCTGTCTGCACAAAAATAGGGACAACATTGGGTCGAAAATGAAAAGAAAATGTTACCTCAGTTCCAGATCTCTAAGCCCAGATTTCAACAACGACAGGGGCAAGAACAAGGAAATCCAATCAAACGTTTGAAGATTGATCAAAGTAAAACACCAGCACCACCACCTTGCCCTAGATGTGGAAAACAACACGGTGGAACTTGTCTTTGGGGTACTGGAGTATGTTTTTCATGTGGACAAGCGGGACATATGGCTAATATGTGTCCAAATAAACCAAAACCCATAGTACAAGAGAGAACGCCTGCTAGAGTTTTCACTATGATCAAAGTTGTCACCAATAAAAACCCATAAATTGTTACACGTAAACAATTTACCCTCAGTGTCTTGACGTTTGCATTATTGATTCTGGAGCCATGCATTCATTTGTATTTAGTAAGTGTGTGAGGAGGCTAGGTAGCATACCAATATATATGAAGTCAGTTATATGTAGGTGTTCCCTCGAGAGATTTAAACAAACTAATTAGATTATACGAACACATGGTACTTTTACTGATAGAAAAGAACTTTAGGTTGATCCGATCCCATTTGTTCTACTTATTATATGGATCAAGACGCACAACTTTATATACAGGAAGTGGTTAGACTTCATAGTATGCCACTATCGATTGTTTCTGATAGAGACTCTAGATTATTATATAATTTCTGGAGGAGTTTATAGAGAGCACTAGGAACACGACTATCGTTTAATACTGCTTATCACCCTCAGACTAATGGACAATCAAGACGGACTATACAAACTTTAGAAGATATGCTTAGAGCCTGTGTTCTAGATTTTTAAGAACAATGGAGTAAAAATCTATATTAAAATAGAATTCTCGTACAACAACAACTATCAAGCTACAATCGAGATGGCTCCCTATAAAGCATTGTATGGTAGAAATGTAGATCACTGGTCCACCGGGATGAGGTTGGTGAAAGGAAGCATCTAGGCACAAATATGATTCGAGAAATGACAGAGGTGGTGACACAAATTCGACGGAGATTGGAGACTGCTCAGAGCCGAAAGAAAAGTTAATCAGAAAAAAAGAAGAATGTTAGAATTTTCTGTAGGAGATCGAGTATTTCTTAATGTGTCACCAATGAAAGGGGTAATGCGATTTAAAAAGAAAGGAAAATTAAGTCTTATATATATTTGTCCATTTTATATTACTAAAAGAATCGTCGATGTTGCCCAAAGACTCGACTTACCCTCGTCAATGACTCAAGTGCACAATGTCTTTCACGTTTCTATGTTATGAAAATACGTTGCAAACCCATCTCACATTTTGACGAACGAGCCAATAGAGATAAAAAGCAGACTTGAGCTACGAAGAAGTACCTATGGAGATTTTGTTACTAGAAGTAAAGAAGCTAAGAAATAAGAAAATCCCATTAGTTAAAGTACTTAGGAGGAATCAATCAATAGAAAAAGCTACATGGGAAAGAGAAGATGAGATGAGAGCTAAGTATCCTGACTTATTTTAGTAAGTAAAATTTCGGGGACGAAATTTTTATAAGGAGGGGAGGATGTAATACCCAAGACTCTCACTACTCATCTGGACAATATATTTCATGCATTATACGTTGGTTATGTGCTATTAGCATAATCTCACTATTATATACGGTATGACTATTTTTATAATTTTGGAACTCACTTATAGTGATTAGTCGTTGGATTACTAATTTAAATAGTTAAAAACAAAAGGGGTATTTAGTTGTCGGACTATTAGATGCTAGCTATTAAGTTACATATGGTAACATTAAAAGTATGAGGGTTACAAGATTACACATGGTAAACTTAGAAGTGAAAGGTGATATTTTTGCGTTGAACAGTAAAGAATAAAATATGTGGATACATTAATTACGAAAATAAATATAATACTTGAAAGGGGTTAAAATATTACGTTTAATATATAAATACAATGTGAGAGATAAATCAATACTATTTGGGAATAGAACTTTATTGTAAGAAAAAAATGATTATTAATATTAATAATATAAACAAATTGTGTAACATATATGTACGTGGAAGTGTGCACTAATATACATATGTGTATATATAAGTGAAGTGTTGGACGCACAAACACACACATATAAATATACTGGAAGCTAATGTACATGATTCATGGGATAAGTATTATATTATTTAATTAAATAACTAATACACCTCATACTTGCATAAGAAAATTAAAGAAATTAGTGGGAGCTTTATCCACACATCACCGCCTCACTCGAGAAAGAATATATATATATATATCAGTGGAGCCTTATCTTTATATCACATCCTCACCCCCCTAGCCTAATAAGTTAATATACACATTCATATATAATGTATTAATGTATATATATCATTACTGGAGAACAAACTACTCCTCGCACACCAAGAACATCCAATTGTGACTCAAATTGTGTGGTAAGAATTTCCCTGTATAGCGCTAATTGAGATAATTGTTTTATGCTATGATTGTGTAATTTTCATTTCATGTGTTAGAAATTAAGGGAATTGGTTATGTTGTACTAATATAGTTAGGGGTTAAGGTTTAACGATGGCTTATTCGAGGTTTAACGGATTTAATATTCTCTCATAGTTGTTTAATTGCCAAAAAAAAAAAAGAAAAAAAAAAAAGAAATCTTTCGTTTCTCAATTTTCTAAATTGAATTTTTTACTCTTTACTTTTTAATTCTAGAATATGGAGTAAAATAAAATATAAAATATAAATAAATGAAATAGTTAATTAAACCTTGTAATTATACTAAATATTTGAACTGAAAGGTGCCTTTAATTGAGTAACAATAACTATACGGAATTTAATTGATGGTTGTAAACTGATGTTTATATAATTACTAATTGAGGATTTAATACAAGATGAAGAACCATAATAAACCAATTAAGTGATGTTATGATATATTGGAAAAAAAAGGGAAGTTTTCGTGAGTTTTGATTAAATCTTAATTGTATGTTTTAAGCTTTAATTAATTAATAAGTAGTTAAACCAATGTTAAGCCTTTTATGAAATTCAGTATAATGAACTTGATTAGTTAGCAATAGATTTTATAACTTATGTGAATTGTGAATTGTGAATTGATTAGTTGGAAATAGATATTATAACTTATGCTTTCACAGATTGTTGTATATTTAACTAGGGTTGGAGATACTGTAACAAACTTCTGATTAAGGCAAGACTCAGTATAAGGTAAGTGAAAATCCATCTACAACTACAATACATGAACATAGTATTTCCTGTCTTATTGATACTAATATGATTATTGTATCTTGATGGATGCATTATGGAAACCTTGATGTTCATATGTTTCTTGGTGGATATTGGAGTGTGATGGTTATTGTTTCATTTAGCATGTCATTCATTCGCATTTGCACGTGCATGCAAACATATGAGCATTATTGAGATGAGGCATGCACGACATGATTTTCTATGAAAAGAAAAGATTTTGGTTGGCCACTACTAGTGCACCGAGGCATGAGGTCATGCTTATATGATATATTGAGCTCGTGCCATGTGAGACATCACTTCGGGTATGTGAGACATTCGGACGAGGCTCAATGATACGATATCCAGTGCCATGTGAGACATTACTTCGGTATGTGAGACATACGACCGACAACTTAATCATTAATAATATATTGAGCTCGTGCCATGTGAGACATCACCGGGTATGTGAGACATTCGGATGAGTGCTCAATGATACGATATCCATGGCCATGTGAGACATTACTCCGGGTATGTGAGACATACGACCGACAACTTGATCATTAATACTATGTTGAGTTATTTCCGGTGCATAGCAGATGGGTCAGGGGCCCAATAAAAGGAAATGATTCCGAATAAATTATTTCAAACTCATTTTATGCACTCCTGGTAAAACATTTTGGAATGCATTGCATTTGTAGTACATTATTCTTTCAGCATGCATGATTTTCGCTTACTGGGCATTAGCTCACGTAGTTCATGCATTATAGGTGAGTTTGGTGATGCTGGATTTCATGAGTTTACTGGTCAGGCGGCTGGAGCTTCTACAGGTTATTGAGGACAGTGTACATGGATGACGACCTGTTGGGTTAAGTTGATGGGTCATTTTCCCTTTTTGGTCTTGTATTATATTTTGGTTTTGGGTTGTACCCTCTTTTGAAAACTCTGATGTAAATACGTACATGTAAATAGCTGGGTGATGTGGGTTATGTGTTTGACACGTGGATGTGTGTTGTGTTTAATAACAGGGTTGGTAACCTCTTTTGTTTATGGACAAGGCTTATCCAAATCTTATAATTAAAATGATTTTACTTCTTTGTTGTTAAAATGTCACGGGGATAAAAAAAAATTACACGTTTTAAATAGAGTTTGTGGTCGAGATGTACTATTTATATATTTTCAAGCAGTAGTAAGGGGGTGAGCGTCACACTATCATTTGAATTGTAACCAAGCAAAATATTCTCAAGTTACTCAAGCAAATCCTCAAGCCTAAACTTCAAAGAAAATTGATGCAACACCAAGCTGTGAAGGAAAGACAACTTCAAACTGTTGAAGAGAAAACTTTTGAAGAATCAAAAGGGGTCTACATTCCAAGGAGGACTGTAGAAAGGTTCATGGTCGAACTAGTCTCAAGTTATTGGAGGGCTTCGTGATCAAATCCAAGAAGCTTGAGCAAGTGAGCTGTAGTAGCAAGGCAGTTGCCATATGAAGAAGCTGAGTCGTACGAGAAGCCAGCTGTGTAACCAAGGCATCTCCAGACTGAGTCTCAAAGGATCAAGTCAGCTGTGTGATCAAGACTTGTATCTGGACTGATAACCACTTTGTACTTTGATCAACACTTAGTGGATTCCTCTAGGAGTTAGAGAAGAGAGGAGTAGAAGAATTACCCCATCTTCGAACCTCTATAAAATTTATTGTGTCATTTACATTTCAGCATTTTATTTCTGCCTATACTTTATATCTGCTGATAATTTGCATTCCAACTGATAATTAACAAAGTGCTAAAACCAAGTGTTAAAACAAACGTAATTCAAATTCAAGGGTGTTAAGTCTTCCGCTGAAAATCTCATCATAACCAAGTTAAGGTTTAGACTAAACAACTGAGTTATTCTATCGACAGCTTAATCGAGTCTGATGAGTGGCTAACTCTGCTGATTTGAGTCAACTTAGTTGAAATTTTTAAAAGGACTAAAAACTGAAAAGTAGGTAAGATTTATTCAACTCCTCCACCCCTTCTAAACCTTACACCACACCCCTTGGGACCTACACATCAAAATCAAAAATTGTTTCAACCTAGCAATGAATATTTCTCTGATTTAAAAGCCTATGAGTTTGAACTAAGAAGGAAAGAATAAGAAGAGACAATTATACCTAAGACAGCTGCACTCATGGCTGGTGAAGCAAAGAGAGTTGAATCAAAGGAAGCCATAGACCAGCAGGAGATTGCCCTAATGGTGAAAAGATTCAACAAGTTCTTTAACAAGAACTACAAAAGAAACAAGGGTGAATCATTCAGAAGACACTCAATACCCTCCAAAGCAAGGGAGGACAGACCACCCAAAAGAGCTGAACATCAAAGAACTTAGTATCAGAACGCTGATAATCAGAGAACTGAAAAAGCTTACTTGTAGAGAGCTGAAAACCTGTGTTGGAATTGCAGACAACCAGGACACGTTGTTGTTAACCGTCCTTATCCACCAGTCAACAAGTACATAAATAAAGAATAAATAAAATGTCTTCAGAGAGGGAAGACAAGAAAAGAATAAAGTCATGTTGGCTGCGGAGACTGCTGACACAGCCAAGTGCAAAGAACCAGTAGAGCCAGATAATAGTGAAGCTAACTACTCCAATGACACAGAAGAATATGCTTTAATATGCCTCATGGCCAAAGAACAAGATTCCAACGATCAATAAGATGAGGTACACTCTAACTCATCTCATTCAGAATTAAGTGATAGTGATAGTGGTACAAATACTTCATCACCCATAGATCTTTATGATTCAATTGGAAAATTGATGAAAGATTTTGAGCACATAAAAACTTCACACACTTCTAAATGAGGAATACAACCATCTTAAATGCCAAAACTCACAGCTAACTATGGAGCTGAGTACTCTAAGTCACATAGCTTATCAGAATACAAAGTTGAAGGCTGAAATAGCTATGATCTAAGCAGACTTAGCAGCGACAGAAAAGAGGGAAAAGGATCTGAAAAATGTGATTGCATCATTCACGAATGCATCCAAATCATTGGATGAACTTATAATGATTCAAAAAGAAAGTAGAGACAAGACATGCATTGGATTTAATTCGTTTGCGCATGCTCAAGTCCCAAGAGTGGTTATGGAGAAAGGATCATCAAGCAATGAGGCAGTCCAAAAATCCAAAAGCACCACATGTGTCACCTACACCCACTCAAAAATACAATCACAACCATGTTGGCCTTGGATATAAAGACAAAGGAAAAAGCCAGCAGAGTATGCTAAAAGGACAGTTGAAACAAATTTCAGAAGAGTCCTAGGGATCAGCAGACTCCGAACAAGAAATACTTTTTTAAAATCTAAACAGAGCTACCAAAAGCTCCAGAGATTTCAGCAAAGAAAATCATATGATGGGAATGGTAGAAACTACCCAAGCCAGGCTGATTGGAATAACCAAATGAGTTATCAGCCAAGACTTATGGGATACAAGCCTAAGTGGCAAAGACCTCAGACTCAACATAGGTTATTCCCAATGCAAAAGAGCTATAATCAGCACACATATGCACCCAAGTACAAAGCCCAATATGCACAAAAGTTCCAATATTACTCTGAGAAAGCAAATACTCAAACACACACACAGGCATACAAATAAAAGAGACATTTGTACGAGCCTAAAGCCCCTAAGCTATTCGCAAATGTTCATTATGATTATGGAACTGATAGCTGACAACCTCTTAGAGTCATATCATTTGGCTATAGGGTGGTTGGATCACCCTATAGTGCTAACCCCTCAGGACTAAGGCAAGTATGGGTACCTAAAAGCTAATTTCCTTGATTGAAGCAAGCACCAAGATCCTGGTATGATACATTGTCTCAGTAGCTTATTGACAATGGTTTCACCAAAGGCAAGGTTGATAGAACACTCTTTAGAATTCAAGATGGGGAGAGTTTATTGCTTGTTCAAATTTATGTGGATGACATTATCTTTGGATCCACAAACAAAGAGCTGTGTGACAATTTTTCAAAACTCATGCAAGGGGAGTTTGAAATGAGTATGATGGGAGAGCTGACCTTCTACCTAGGTCTTCTAGTCAAGAAAATGAAGGATAGAACCTTCATAAGTCAAACCAAATATACCAGAGATTCAATGAAAAATTTTGGTATGGAAGACAAGTCATCTGTGAAAATTCTCATGAATACATCAGTCAATATGGATATGGATACAGATGGCAAAGTTGTAGATCAAACCAGATATAGAGCCCTTATTGGATCTTTGTTCTATCTAACAGTAAGTAGGCCCGACATGACTAACAAAAAGATGGATCTTATCCTGGGAGTATCCTCTCAATCAAATCTCCCTCCTGGTGATGATGCCAAAAAGGGGGAAGATGAAAGTATAGCAGAAGGAAGTAAGGGGAAGCTAGCAGCAAGAGGGAAGGAAATGAGATGAAGAATCCACCCTTGAAGATAATGCTTGCCCAAACCCCTCAACAAGGTAATGTCACCACCTCTATCCTGAGTCAGTTGCACTGTCAATCAAAGAGAAGGTTGCATTAGCTTTTAAGAAGTCTCGAGAAGCCATTGAGGCTGATTTTGAAAAAGTAGTGAAAACAGAGCAAGATAAGATCGAAAGTTTGAAAGCTAAATTTGAAGGCCCTCCAGCTGGACTACTGAAGGATTACCCTGCTGTGAAGCACCCTAGGGAGTTAGCTATTCCTGATGCATGATCTGAGCCAAGAATCATAGAGGAATCTCAAACTCTAACATCAGAAGGATTTTTTAAGAATATGACTCTACCTCATACGTGGGACTTGTACTGGGAGAAGGGATTAAAATTATGCAAAACAGCTGAGAAGCAACAGGCTTCAAGTAGTCAATATACTACTAAGGCACCCATGCAGTACACTTGTAGAGGAGGAGCAGAATCTGGAAGGGAAAGGGGAAAGCTTGGTAATGGTGGAAGAGGCAGAGGTACTCCATCACAGCCAAGGCCTAAAGATGTTCGCTATGTGGATCCCCAAAAGAAAGAGTTGATCTACTAGGTTGGGCTGGATAATCTATCCAACTTAGAGGTGGAAAGGAGGAATGAGGAAGCAAGAAGAAGACATGAAGAAGAAAATGCTACGCTTGATCATGAATGGAAAAAAAGGCAGCAAAGGGAGGACCTTTCTGTAAAAAGAGCCTACGAAAAGAAGAAGAGGCAGGAGGAAGATACGAAGAGAAGAAAAGCAGAGAAAGATTGAAGAAGAGCAGAAGAGGATGCTGAGAGAAGAAGGAAACAACCGATGCGTGGAAGACGGCTTAACCCCTTCATGTTATATTATACATAACTGTAAATACACATACTTGTAAGTACACTGTATATATATGCCCTGTTGTACTTTAATGCTCTGATACTAGTTGTGGATGCTCTGATACATGTAATGCTCTGATACCTTGTATAGGTTCATACATTGTAAAAGCGTTGTAAAATGCAAAGAATGATATGTTCAATAAAAAGACATATTATACAATCATTCTTTAATTTCTGCATTTTTTGCTTTGATGTTTGTTTAAGTTTTGCCATCATCAAAAAGGGGGAAATTGTTAGGAAAATTTATGTATATATTTTGATGATACCATGAACTTGATTAGGAAGTTGTCAACCCATTTCAAATGTAATTCAACTTGTAATAGATAAGGTTCTGTGAGATGAGTTGAAGACAGCCAAGTTGAAGATTATAAGATTCGACTGAAGATTGAAGGGAAGTTCCAGTTGTGTGAATTGAAGTAAAGGATCAATCAAGTGACAAAAAAGTTGTCTCAGTCAGCTGACTAACAGCAAGGCCATTCCAAAATGATTGGAATCGAATGTCAAAAGGGTATACATCAGATAAGACTCGAGAAAGCTTAAAGAGATCTATTATCAAGACAAGTCAAAGTTTTGCTGGAAATAGGCATGTGTCAGGCTGCCATCAATAAAGTTGTTTTGCTGAAAGAGTGGAAAAAGCAAGGAAGCAATAGGATGTACCTGAAATTTTGCAGAGGCTAAGGAAAGGCTGCAGAGCATTAAATTCAAGGTACGGGCCCCATCAATGTTGCAAGACAAGACCAACCAACAACCTACGAAGTGTGGTTTGAAAAATGTGTCTATCTATTCAATGGAGATATTTTCAAACATGTACTATAAAAGACTGAGGAGTCATTTGAGAGAATGTTACGAACCCAATCTACGAACAAGCATATAAGCATGTAAGCAATAGCCTACAAAAGTATCTCTCAAGCTTACAAAGAAATCCTCAAGCCTAAACTCGAAGGAAACCGATCCAACACATTCAGTGAAGGAATGACAAATTCATCATTTGAATAGGAAAACTTGTTATCAAGAACAAGGGGTCTGCTCTCCAAGGTTGAAGGAGAAGTAGTGAGGTTCCATCGAACCAGAGCTTTGAACCTGTTGGAGAGCTACATGATCAAGTCCAAATGTTTCAAGAAAGCTGAAGTAGCAGGACGGCCTTCTTTTAAAGAAGTTGAGTCCCAGGAGAAGCAGGTTGTGTGATCAAAATTGACTCGGTCTGTTAAATACTTTGTAACCAAGTCAAGTTACTTAGTGTGTTCCTCCAGGGGTTGGAGAAGAGTGGACTAGTGGAATTACCCCACCCTCGAACTACTACAAATTTCTTGTGTCCATTTACTTCCAGCGCATTTTATTTCTCGCAATATTTTCATATCTACTGCTAAGTTAAATTGCTTAAGTCTACTGCTAATAACTCTGCTAAAACAAGTGTTAAAAAACGCAATTAAAACTCTAAGGTTGAAAGTGTTAGTCCAAGTGGCTACGATAATCTAGAGGGGGGGGGTGAATAGATTATCTCAGTTTTTCAGATTTTGCCCTCTTTTTGAGATAATCAAACAAAGACGAGAATGTAAATGCGGAAATAAAACAACACTCGTTGATTTAAAGAGGTTCAACCCACCTAGGGCCTAATCCTCTACCACCCCAAAGATATCCGGATGGATTTCAAAAGGAAAAAGATTTTATTAATTTACCAAAAATTAATACAACACCTTGAGGATTACCACAACCCTCTTACACCACCTTGAGGATTACCACAATCCTCTTACAACACCTTTGAAGATTACCACAACCTTCAAACACCTATCACCTAGATCACCCAAGTGTATTCTTACCACAAGAATACTCACAAGGATGTCTTGTGTTGAATGATGACCAAAATCAAGATTACAACTCAATAATGATTGATACAATATGAGTACATGTTTAATCAAGAATTGAAAGCCTAGACCTCAAATTTGTGCAAGTGAAAGTGCTAAGGCTAATACAACAAGATATATGAAAGTGTTTGCTTTGTTTGCTCTTTGCTTGTATATAGTGTTGTATTTGTTGTTTGAATGAAGCCTCTATTTATAGGAGAGGTCTTGGCTTTGATTTCCAGACATTGGCTCCTCCTTGGAGAGTGATTTGCTGCAAAAGAAACCATTTAAAATCATCAATATAGTCATTAGAAATCAATCCCACAAAATAGGGAAAAGTCATGCGAAAATGCAACGGATAGTTTGTCGATAAAAGGGGGTTCGACCGTCGCACAGAGATAAGATAGAAATGAAATTCTGCGAATTTTTACACAGGGGGACCGGTCGAAGGGGGGTTCGACCGGTCGCCCTTGGTCTTGACCGGTTGGGGTTGATAGAAAATCAAAACAGAGAAGTCCGCATTTGAGAGGCACTCCCGTGCACGGTCGCCGCCTGGTCGACCGGCCGCCTCACCGGCCGCCCACTTGGTCGACCGGTCCGCCTCCCCATTTTCTCTCTTACGACCCATTTTCTGTTTCAAAACTCAACTCAGTGCGGGTTGCCCTATAGGGCGACCGGTCGAGAAAACAAAAGTGTTGTCCAATTTTAAATCGAATATAAACTTCAAGAAATACTCCGAAAAATAGTAAAAACATTTTAGATCGATCGGAAGTGTTGGGACAACATTTAGGGACATTGTTTTGGTATAAAAACTCATTTGAACAAAATCATCAAAATCATGATAAAAACATTTAACTAACAAACTCCCCCTTTTTGATGATTACAAACCAAAACAATTTTCAAGAGGACGATTTCGAAAAACAGAATAATTTTCCGGTTTATGAGTAAACTATCCGTTTAAAAACATTTTACAAAATCTCCCCCTATCAACAAGCACATTAATAAGAAATATTGCATAAGCTAGAAGCACAAGCTTTTACAAAATAAACAACAACTCCATGAGCTTAGAAGCTCCCCCTGTCACAAATACTTATTATCCATGCAAACAAGTTTATCAAGCAACAATTGGACTAAAAATAAATCACAACTTATGGCTTTTATGAGCCATAGCTTATAGCTTTTATTTCGAGCTTTTTATTAGCTTCTTTGAGCTAACGAGCCATTTTCCTGTTTCTCCCCCTTTGGAATCATCAAAAAGAATGTTAGGATGATAAAAACATCATACAAGTATATCAAAGTGCGCCAAAGAGACAATTTATCAACCATTCGAGGAGATAAGCTTATAATCCGAAAAAAATGGGAGAAATGTATCATTTGATATCCATAAGCTCGTTTAAGAGTCAAGACATGATCTCAATGAGTATATAAGACTTTTGGAAGCGAGAGAATCATGTAGAAGTTGAAATTTTCATTGTGACATTTCATCGAACACATTGTGGGCGTGAAAAATAAAAAGAGTTGTATATAGCCCTTGTAAAAGATTCAAGCAAAAAAATTGCATCACCAATTCACATCAAACATCATACAATACAACATAATAACTAAGCTCATCAAGATCATAAGCAAAAATATCAAGAAATATACAAGAAAGCCATAAACTCGAGGTTCAACCCATTTGAGCAAAGTAAGGAAAATTCTTACCATTTGATCGGAAAAGATGAGCAATGATGATGATAAACAAGCTATATAAGGTCCAAGATATGAATTGAATGCATGAAAATCAATTTTGAGTGAAAATTGTGTGCATTTGGCAAAGGGGACGAAAAATGGCAAAAAAAGAAGTGAAAATAACAAATGTTTGAAGACAGAACGAACTTAAACCAAAATTTGGCCTAGGCGGCCGGTCGTGGTTGAGGGCGACGATCGGCGTTGAGGCGACCGGTTGCCCTCAACCTCTTCACCCCACTTGTTTTGTCAAATTTTTTCAAAATCCGAATTTTCAACCAAAAATCCGATTTTTCGCCCCTAAGTTTTAAAAACATGCAAAATGCAAACGTAGACCTCATTCAATATGCATTATGCCTAACCGAGCTCGTATTGACGCAAAAAAGTCTCGGAAGTTAGCGGTTTTGTAAAAATGTCCGCTAATTGATCTTGAGATGGCACAAACGATATCTCAATTTTTCGTTTTGAAACACAATCCCTTAGAAAATGATGTCGAATCTCAATATGTTTAGTACGGTTATGATGAACCGGGTTTTGAGCAATATTTATAGCGGATATATTATCACAAAAGATAGGTACGTTTTCAAAAGAGCATTTGTAATCCGCTAAGGTTTGTTTCATCCAAAGAAGTTGAGTACAACAAAATGCGGCGGAAATATATTCGGCTTCGGCCGTTGAAAGAGAAACACAGTTTTGCTTCTTTGAAAACCATGAAACTAGGCAATCGCCTAAAAATTGACATGATCCGGAAGTACTTTTCCGATCATCAATATTACCCGCATAGTCCGAATCACTATAACCTTTAAGAGAAAATTTTTCATTCTTTGGATAAAATAAACCATATTGAATAGTGCCTTTCAAATATCGAAAAATCCGTTTAACGGCACTCATATGAGATTCTTTTGGATTGCTTTGAAAACGAGCACATAGGCATACGGCATGAAGAATGTCCGGTCTACTAGCGGTTAAATAAAGTAAACTACCAATCATACCTCGATACTTGGATTCATCAACCGTCTTGCCTTTTTCATCTTTGTCAATTTTAACATTGGTTGCCATAGGAGTCGAGACGGTTCTTCCTTCTTCAATGCCAAACTTCTTCAAAAGTTCTTTTGTATACTTTGATTGCGAAATATAAATACCTTCTTGGCATTGCTTAATTTGAAGTCCAAGGAAGAAATTTAGCTCCCCATCATACTCATCTCGAATTCACCTTGCATTAACTTGGAGAATTTCTTGCACAAAGATTCATTAGTAGCACCAAAGATAATATCATCAACATAAATTTGCACAAGTAAACAATCTTGCCCTTTTTCAAAAACAAAGAGTGTAGTATCAACTTTACCTCTTGTAAAACCATTTTGCAAAAGAAAAGAGCTAAGTCTATCATACTACCATGCACGGGGTGCTTGTTTTAAACCATACAAAGCCTTTTTAAGTTTAAAAACATCATTAGGCCTAGAAAAATTTTCAAACCCCTGGAGGTTGTTTTACATAGACTTCTTCTTGAATAAAACCATTTTAGAAAGCGGATTTAACATCCATTTGGTAAAGCTTGAAATTTTTAAAACAAGAATAGGCAAGTAAAATGCGAATAGCTTCTAAACGTGCTCGGTGCAAATGTTTCATCATAATCAATACCTTCTTCTTGACAATACCCTTGAGCTACTAACCTTGCCTTATTACGAACAATGTTGCCTTGATCATCAAGTTTGTTCCGAATACCCATTTTGTACCAATAATTGTTTGAGATGGAGGACAAGGTACTAATTCCCATACATCATTTCTTTCAAATTGATTCAACTCCTCTTGCATTTCTAAAAACCAATCTTCATCCTCAATAGCTCCTTAGCATTTTTAGGCTCTTTTTGAGATATAAGAGCTTTCTCGGCAAAATTTCTTGAGTCATTACTTTATCAAGGGGATCACCAATAATAAGATCTTTTGGGTGATCTCCTTAAATTTCAATGCTACGGGAAGATTCAAGTATCACCCCTATCTTCTTGAGGAACATTTGAACTTGAAGGTTGATCATTTGAAATAGAAGGTTTATCATTATGAGCATCACTTTGAACAATAGGTTCAACAATATCCTCTTCATCACTATCGTCATTGGGTATTCTTTCAACACCCGAGGCTTCATTAAATTTGACATGAATAGATTCTTCAACAACCATGCTAGTCTTATTGTAAACCCGATATGCTTTGCTCTTGGTTGAATACCCCATAAATATTCCTTCATCGGCCTTAGGATCAAGTTTGTCCAATTGATCCTTAGTATTCAAAATAAAGCACTTACATCCAAATATTTTGAAATAACTAATATTTGGAGTTCTTCCTTTCCAAAGCTCATATGGAGTTTTATTCATTTTAGGACGAATATAAACTCGATTAATGACATAGCAAGCGGTACTTACGGCTTCGCCCAAAAATATTTTGGAAGTGAAAATTCATTTAGCATGGACCGACTCATTTCTTGAAGTGTCCGATTCTTCCTTTCGGCTACACCATTTTGTTGAGGTGTCCTTGGAGCCGAAAAATTGTGTGTATATCCCTTGGTTTCACAAAAGACTCTAAACTCACCGTCAAATTCTCCGCCGATCACTTGAATAGTTTTAATAGTATCTTCCTTTTCATTCTCAATGCGTCTACACAACTTAACAAACTCATTAACGGCATCGCTTTTATTTGCAAGAAAAAGAGCCCAAGTGTATCTAGAAAAATCATCAACAATTACAAAAGTGTAATGTTTTCCACTTAGACTAGCCGTACCAATATCCCCATACAAATCTAGGTGAAGAAGTTGTAGAGGCTTGGTTGTGGAAATTTCATTTTTGGGCTTAAAACTACTCTTAACTAATTTGTTCTTTTGACAAGTGTCACATAAGCCAAGATTTTCAAAATTCAATTTGGGTAGTCCTTTTACATGTTGGTTTTTGTAAATATTTTTCAAACTTTTATATCCAACATGTCCAAGTCGCCTATGCCATAAACTCGTTAACTCATTGTTGGCGACAAGACAAGAAACATTTTGACTAACCAAATCACTAGTAGAAATTTTGTAAAGATTGCCTTTTCTATTTGCTTCACAAATAATTTCATCATTTTTACGAATAAGGCATTTTTCTTTATTGAAAACAACATTATAATTTGAATCACAAAGTTGGCTAACACTTATCAAATTAAATTTAAGCCCTTCTACTAAAAGAACATTATTAAGAGAGAAAGAAGAGTTACCAATTTCTCCATTTCCAAGAATTCTTCCTTTGCCATTGCCGAACATGACCATACCCTCTTCTTGGAACTTGATGTTGGTAAAAGTTCTCTCTTTCGGTCATATGGCGTGAACATCCGCTGTCCACGAGCCATTTCGAATCCTCCATGGTTGTTATAACGCCTATTACCTACAAACGAACCATTTTTAGGTACCCTATAGTTTTGGGGTCCATGGGGTTAGCCTTGAGACCTTTGGGTCTCCAAACAAAGCTAAAATTATTCTTCAATTTACAATTGCTAACATAGTGACCAACTTTACCACAATAAAAGCAAATAATATTATGGGCACTTTTAGCACGTACAAAATTCGGACCTTGGTCATTTTTCTTAAAGACTTTTTGAAATGGTTTGTAACCAAGTCCTTGTTTTGAATGCTCACCTCTTTGTGCATCTAAAATTTTAGTAACCTTATCCGTGCTTAAATTAAAACGATGCACATCCTTTTTCAAATTATCAATATCATTAGTGAGCATTTGTTTCTCGGTTTCAAGAGTTTGAATTTGATTAAGAGTAATAGCATGAACATGATCAAGAGTCTCATAAGATGTAAATAATTTATCCTTTTCTATTTTAAGCTCTTTATGCTCCTTCTTTAAACTCTTGTATTTAACAATCAATTTTTGAAATTCATTTTGCAACTCATCAAAATCACATTGCAATTCATCAACTAAGGAGGAGGTAGAGGAGTTAGAGCGTACCTCATTATTTTCATCGTCTATAGCCATAAGACCATGTTCGGTTTCACCTTCCTCGTCGGATGTCTCGAGTAGCTCATCCCAAGTTTTGACATCCGCATTTAGAGCCTTCTTTTTCGGAAAAAGGCTTCTTTTTCTTTTGTTCCTCCTCATTGAGTTTTGGGCAATCGGCTATGAAGTGCCCGGTTTTCCGCACTTAAAGCAAGCATTATCTCTTGGTTTTCTTGCTTTATTTTTATTCACAAATTTTGCAAATTTTTGAACAAGTGCGGCCTCTCTCATCATCATCATCATCATTATCATAGTATGCATTATTAGAAGAAGAAGCAAGACCTTTAGGAATATTTTGCATACCCGATTGATTGATGGTTGGTTTGGTATTTTTCCTCTCCTTGAGTTAGACTTCATAGATGAGGAGGTTCCCGATGAGCTCGTCAAACTTGAGTGTCTCAAGATTTTGTGCTTCCCGTGATTGCCGTCACCTTTTCGGACCATGAGCCGGGAAGAGCATTCAATACCTTAGTCACTTTGTCTTCTTCTTCGAGATGACTTTACCGAGGGCCACAAGAGGATTGACAATGTTGTCAAGCCTTTCCACCATCTTGGAGATGCTTTCACCATCATACATGTTAAAGTTTTCAAAGTCTTTAACAAGCATGGTCTTTCTAGCTTGCTTGACCTTCTTTGTCCCTTCATATATAGTCTCCAATTTTTCCCAAACCTCATGTGCCGACCTTATGCCTCGTATGCGATTGTACTCGGTGGCGGTAAGTGAGCAATGCAAAATATTTAAGGCCTTACCGTTTAGAGAAAAGCCTTCTTATCATTTTCATCGAACTCCTTGAAAGGTTTAGGAGCCGAGGTGCCATCCTCCATTTTTTTCGTTGGTTGATCAACTCCTTCAATAACCACATTCCATATGTCAAACCCGCACCCTTGTAGAAAGCACTCCATACGGTCTTTCCAAAATGCGTAGTTGTTGGCGTCGAACAATGGTGGCTTGTTGGTGGAGGCGCCTGGTGAGATAAGCGTCATTCGTAGCCATGGATCTTTCCTCTTTACTCGGAACGAGCTAGCCAAAGAGTTTGGCTTTGATACCACTTGTTAGTCCAAGTGGCTACGATAATCTAGAGGGGGTGAATAGATTATCTCGGTTTTTCAGATTTTGCCCTCTTTTTTGAGATAATCAAACAAAGACGAGAATGTAAATGCGGAAATAAAACAACACTCGTTGATTTAAAGAGGTTCAACCCACCTGGGCCTAATCCTCTACCACCCCAAAGATATCCTGGGATGGATTTCAAAAGGAAAAAGATTTTATTAATTTACCAAAAATTAATACAACACCTTGAGGATTACCACAACCCTCTTACACCACCTTGAGGATTACCACAATCCTCTTACAACACCTTTGAAGATTACCACAACCTTCAAACACCTATCACCTAGATCACCCAAGTGTATTCTTACCACAAGAATACTCACAAGGATGTCTTGTGTTGAATGATGACCAAAATCAAGATTACAACTCAATAATGATTGATACAATATGAGTACATGTGTAATCAAGAATTGAAAGCCTAGACCTCAAATTTGTGCAAGTGAAAGTGCTAAGGCTAATACAACAAGATATATGAAAGTGTTTGCTTTGTTTGCTCTTTGCTTGTATATAGTGTTGTATTTGTTGTTTGAATGAAGCCTCTATTTATAGGAGTGATTTGCTGCAAAAGAAACCATTTAAAATCATCAATATAGCTGTTAGAAATCAATCCCACAAAATAGGGAAAAGTCATCTAAAAATGCAACGGATAGTTTCTATAAACGGGGGTTCGACCGGTCGCACGAGAGATAAGATAGAAATGAAATTCTGCGAATTTTTACACGGGGACCGGTCGAAGGGGGTTCGACCGGTCGCCCTTGGTCTTGACCGGTTGGGGTTGATAGAAAATCAAAACAGAGAAGTCTGCATTTGAGAGGGCACTCCCAGGTACCGGCCGCCGGTGGTCGACGGTCGCCCTCACCGGCCGCCCACTTGGTCGACCGGTCACCCTCCCCATTTTCTCTTACGACCCATTTTCTGTTTCAAAACTCAACTCAGTACGGGTTGCCCTATAGGGCGACGATTGGCCGAGCCTGAAACAAAAGTGTTGTCCAATTTTAAATCGAATATAAACTTCAAGAAATACTCCGAAAAATAGTAAAAACATTTTAGATCGATCGGAAGTGTTGGGACAACATTTAGGGACATTGTTTTGGTATAAAAACTCATTTGAACAAAATCATCAAAATCATGATAAAAACATTTAACTAACAGAAAGTCATCCGCTGTTAAAAACCAAGTCAACTGTATTTCTAAGTGTTAGTTGAAAACTGCTAAGTTAAACTATCAACAACTCGGTCGAGTCTATTGAGTGGGTAACTTTGCTGCGTAAGCCAACCTAGCTGTCCCTCAAGGACTTAGATGACTTGAGTCAACTTTGAAATTGTTAAAAAGACTAAAATCGAAAAGCTGATAAAGTTTATTCAATCCCTCCCCCTCCCTCCCCCTCTAAACTTTACACATCATCCCTTGGGACCTACAACCAAAACGTTGATGTGCATGACTCACCATTCCAATGGCTGCTTGGCAATTTTGGAGAAGGAGTCAGATGGTAGACAGATTCCGGCACCAAGCCTAGACTCCATTCAAGCACAGATAAATCCAATTGCATGCATGAAGACTCACCCAAGATATCAGACTTATTGTACGGACTAAAATTCGGAGGAATGTCGATGGAAGGCAAAGTCCATCGAGCGGAGGTCTACTCCGGTAATCCATGGCTCGAGTCATGATCGATGCAAGAATAATCAGTAGGGGTTTTAGTAGAAACCCTAGGATCGAGTATCATTGCCATGGGGGAAGATTGGGTAGGGATCCCCATCGTGCAATTCACCATGTAAGGAGACCTTGAAGGTTCGAAGATAGCCACTAGAGAAGAAGACCATGCACCTAGGAGTTGCAGCGAATCTGACGCTGGTTTGGAGGAGACGTTGTAGACATACGTGGAGGAGGTTTGTCGAAGTTGGAAGTGAGACCTTTGAAGGTCAACCCCACCCTAGGGTTGCTGGAGAACTATGATCGAAAAATCAAAACTGAGCGGCCGTCGTCAAATACGAAGAGAGAGGAGAGAGCATATCGGTGTTTTTTATTTTATTTTTTGAAACCCTTATACCTTATTCTTCTTTTATATATATATATATATTATCTATGCAATATCTGGAAATTATCTATGCAGTGTAAAAAAAACTAAATATGCAAAGAAATTATATCCCAACTATGCAATAAAAATCAATTAACTATGAACTATCTAGAAACTATATATGTAGTGTGTACAAAATAAATGTACGTAGTACATTATATCTAACTATATAATAAGTGTCATAAGCAATGCAACGGAAAATAAATAACTATGCATTGTCTAAGATCTATCTAAGTATCAAAAGAAAACTAATTATGCTTACTCTTCACAATGTCATAAAACATTGCAATAGAAAATAACTAACTATACATTATCTAAAAGCTGTCTAAGAAGCAAAAAACACTAAATATACTGGATTTCAAAAAAAGTTAAAAAAAAATCTCCCCTAAAATTGCGCCATTAAATAAGGTATTAAATAAGACAGTAATAATCATACCCCATATAAAAACTTTGGAATAAAAAATTACTATATTGTCCCTTATAGTAGGCAGTTACAAACTAGTTACCAAAAAAAGTGGAAAGATTTCATCCATCCAATATTTTTAATCCATGGCTAAGATTAGTCCCTATCGGTCTTACCCTAGAACTCATGTCTCATTTGAACTAATCCTTATATATATATATATGTATATATATATATGTATATATACATATATATATATATATATATATGTATATAAGATTTGGTTCAAATGAGACCACACTCCCTAGGTGAGACAGTGTGGACCCATCTTACCCATTGATCTTAAAAAATGAAGGGATGTGATCAATTCAGTTTTTTTAATTATTTCCTAATTTTCGCCGATTTTAAGGGTAAGATTGTAATTTTGTAATTCAAATTAGTGGTCCCAGCGGATTATATGGGCTGAAATTGACACTGCCGGATTTTGTGGCGGAATTTAAGGAACTTATTTTCTTTCCAAATATTTTTATTTTACAACATAGTTAGGGTTCTTCTACTGCATAATTAGACATCAAATAATGCATATTTAGTTATTTTGTTGGCACTGTTTTACGAAAACAAGACATAATTGAATATAACGTACTGCATATGTAGTTATACTACACTGCATAAATAAGTTCAATATAATGTATATTTAGTTATGAAAATGGGATGTTGCTTTTGGAATGGGATGTTACATAATGTATTGAATATTTAGTTATTCCACAATGCATAGATAGTTTCCAGATAATACATAGTTAGTTGATTTTGTTGCATAGTTTATGACGTCTTGCATAGTTGGATATACTGTACTACATATTAGTTTTTTACGCTGCATAGATAGTTTTCAGATAATGCATATTTAGTTGAGTTTTGTTGCATATATAGTTTTCGAACTCACTGTTCGTTATTTCTCTGTAATGTTGCACCGGTTTTTCTTGTTTTTTCTCTGTAATTTTCATAAACTGTAATTTTCGAGTTCTTCATAGTTTTCTTTATTTGTGTTCATGGAGGAATGAGAGAGAGAGAGAGAGAGAGAGAGAGAAAGAGAGAGAGACTGAGATTGGGGAAATTGGGAGATGTATGAGAGAGAAAGAGATTTGTTTCCATTTTTGTAATTAACTTGTTATGTTATTTTACCCTACTACCCTTATATTAATTAAATTAATATTTTAATATTTGTTTATCCATTAAATCATACTCATTGATTAATAGTGGGGGATGGTTGAGATTAGTCCATTATGTCTCACCTAGAGACATGGTCTCACTTGATCCTCCCCCTTTGTATATATATATATGTATATATATATGTATGTATTGGATCAAATGTGACAGGGGTCTTTACGTAAGACAGTGTGGACTAATCCGAGTCATTACTTTATCAAATCCAAACGCTGAGATTTTTTCGAATTTAAGACTTTTTTCATTTTATTATCGATAAGGGTAGTTTTGTCATTTAAAATAGGCTATTTTTTTTCTGGAAACCGTTCTGGGAATTGGTTTTTTAGGAATTTGATTAGTGATTTATTCCCGCTTTTATTTCATATTACCATTTGGAAACATATATCTGGTTTTCTCTCTCAGAGCTTTCGATTGTGAAGAATTTATGCCTACTATATTGCTAGGGCAGTTACCATTTAAAATCAAATAAATAACTATGCCTTGTCTAAGATCTATCTAAGTATCAAAAGAAAATTAATTATGCTTACTCTTCACTATGTTATAAAACATTGCAATAGAAAATAAATAACTATACATTATCTAAAAGCTGTCTAAGAAGCAAAAAACACTAAATATGATGTTTCGAAAAAAGTTAAAAAAAATCTCCCCTAAAATTGCGCCATTAAATAAGGTATTAAATAAAACAATAATAATCATACCCCATATAAAAACTTTGGAATAAAAAATTACTATACTGTCCTTTATAACAGGTAGTTACAAACTAGTTACCAAAAAAAGTGGAAAGATTTCATCCATCTAATATTTTTAATCAATGACTAAGATTAGTCCCTATCGGTCTTACCCTAGAACTCATGTCTCATTTGAACTAATCCTTATATATATATATATATATATATATATATTATATGTATTGGATCAAATGTGACAGGGGTCTTTACGTAAGACAGTGTGGACTAATCCCAGCCATTACTTTATCAAATCCAAATGCTGAGATTTTTTCAAATTTAAGACCTTTTTCATTTCATTATCGATAAGGGTAGTTTTGTCATTTAAAATAGGCAGTTTGTTTTTTTTGGAAACCGTTCTGGGAATTGGTTTTTTAGGAATTTGATTAGTGATTTATTCCCGCTTTTATTTCATATTACCATTTGAAAACTTATATCCAGTTTTCTCTCTCACAGCTTTCGATTGTGAAGAATTTTCCCCATCCTTTTTCTTTCACGCGATTTTTTCTCATAGAGTGTTTACTACTGCGTAGAAGAATTCGTCATCCTTTTTTATAATCCATTAAATTAACATTTTCAAAAATATCAGTTTTTTCAAACCATACATCAGATGTGTATATGCACCTGTATTTAAATAATATGCACCATACAAATGTAATTTGACAATCTTCCTAATATGCACAAGTTGCAAATTAAAACTAAACATGCATCGTCCTCATTCATTCAGTTATGCATCAAATATACTACACTAACTATACTTCAAAATTACAAATGTAATCTGTCACTATTCCTAATAGGCACAATTTACAAATTAAAACTAAGTATGCATCTTTGTTATTCAGTTATGCATCAAATATACACTAACTATGCATCAAAATTACAAATGTAATATGTCACTATCCCTAATGTGCACAAGTTACAAATTAAAACTAAATATGCATTGTTATTATTCAATTATGCATCAAATATACACTAACTATGCATCAAAGTTACAAATATAATCTGTCATTATTTCTAATGCCACAAGTTACAAATTAAACTAAAGTCCATCGTTATTATTCAATTATGCATCAAATATACACTAACTATGCATCAAAATTACAAATGTAATATTCCTAATGGGCACAAGTTACAAATCAAAACTAAGTATGTATTGTTATTATTCAGTTATGCATCAAATATAGACTAACTATGCATCAAAATTATAAAATGTAATCTATCACTATTCTTAATGGGCATGAGTTGCAAATTAAGCCAAATATGCATCATTATTATTGAGTATGAATCAAATATACACTAACTATGCATTACTTCATTTTATAATCCATGAACGTATATAGTTTAAAAAAAAGGGGTGTGATTGTAAACAGGTGTATTCACGATTTGAAGAAAACTCAAGCATACTGTATCATAGCTACTATGGATCATGATTCAACACGAATTAATATTATTTTTTTACCCCAATTTACGATCCAGATTTGATCTCTCCATATTCGCAGGTTTCATCTATCGCGTCCATTGAATTCTGATGCGGTGTTTGGTGTGTATCTTCATATTCTATGGTGTTCATCTTCGTAAATTGTTCTTCGTCTTCAGAGTTCTCTGTGTTGACTTCTGCTTGCAGAGAGGAGAGAGATAAGAACCTTGATTTTGTGTGGTTCTTCTGTATGGAACGTGATTGATATCTTCCCTTAATAATTGTGTGTGTGGCATCAATTATTATGGAAATACTGTTACACCAAATTAATGTTTTACTATAATACCCTTATCGTGTTTAAATTAATTAGTTAATATCGTAATTTTAATCCCAATCTGAACCATTTATTAGTTGTGGGGAATGGTTGTGATTAGTCCTTACGGCCTCACGGTAAAGGGCTGTTTCATGATATCTTATCCACACACACACACACACACATATATATATATATATATATATATATATATATATATATATCGGCTTAATAAAATGGTCCTTTTAGAAATAAATCATTGGATCTGCAAATTTTCTTATATCGGGCCAAAATTAAAAATCCCAAAATCCTTAATTACAAACCCAAATATAAAAATTATGATGTATTACAAGAACTCTATCCAATCTCTCATATAAACCATTCCTAACCCATGTGTGACTAGAGTCCCTAGTGAACCTAGAGTCAACAAAAGCATGATAGAGTATAACAAATCTATGTCATACTCCGCCTTTATATTAAATTAAGGGATAATTACAAAGGACTCTATAAGGTTGGGTAATTGGCATTTTGCACCCTCTAATTACATACATTTGGCACTTTGCTCCTAGAAATTACAAACATGGCAGATTGCACCGTCAAATTGATATTTACTTTGCAAAATGCACCCTGTTGGCCAAAATATACCTTTAAAAAATAATTTTGTTGATATTATGGGACAATCTATTCTGCACACTTTTCCTTCTTTCTTAATTTGTTACTTTCCTAAAAAAATCAATTTTACGTTATTGAAGTTGGTACTATAAATTTGAATTTTACCTTATTGTCTATTGTTCTTAATTTGTTTGTGAAAATGATATTATTGTTTATGAATATTTGTTTTATATTTATAATAAAAATATTAATTTTTCTATCTATCTTAAGAAAATAAATCATTAAATAATAAAAATAAAAATTCGCAAATAATCTTATATATAATATCACACAAGATACATTGAACATCCACATAACCATATATATATATATATATATATATATTAATATATATGTATATATATGTGAAAAAATATATGGATTAACAATAAGAAAATAAATAATATTTTATTTAAAAAAAAATTCCATATGGAAAACTAAAAATATACACTTTTATTAAATTAATTTCATAAATTTTATTATATTTGTTTATATTTAATTAGATTTATTTTTAACAAAAACATATTTGTAATATGGTTTATGGTTTTCTCACTTAACCTCTACACATTTTTATTTTCAAATTTAAGCAATAAATTTAGAAAATTATTTGAATTTTTCGATCTTGCTTTCTTTTTCCCTTTTTACTTTCTTATTATTAATTTTTCTCCTCCTTTTTTTGTCGCTGGTTAATTTTAATTCCTTTATTAAATAGAAATATAAAAGTTTACATTGTTAAATTGAGTGAAAGTTCCAAATATAGAAATATAATTTTTGTAAACAAATTAAGAACAATATCTATGTGAATTTTTTTTTACAAACTTAACTAGCATAAAATTAATTTTTGTTGAAAAGTAACAAATTAAAAAAGAAGGGAAAATGTGGTGTGTTGAGAGAGAGAATTTTATCCCCCAATTTCAGCAAAAGCATTTTGTAAAATATATATTTTGTGGAATAGGTGCATTGTGCCAAGTAACTATCAATTTCAGCGTGTTATCTGCCATTTTTGCAATATTGGGGTGTAAAATACCAAATGAGTCTATTTTGAGGTTGCGTAATGCAATTACCTGATTGAGCTAATTGCAAAAAAAAAAAAAGTATATACGTTTCAAACTTACATAAAGCTCCCTTAAATTTGATTGAGCCTTAAATTTAACGGGGTATCTATAATATTTATAGAAATATCAGGAGTTTTGAAATATTTCTTCATAATAAAAAGAAAAAATGTAAGATGCAATCAACCTCAATTGCAATTTTCAAAATTTATTTTTTAATTAGCCCAATCCTCCGGATATTTTATGTAATATTTACCTTAAATCTATATATATATATAGGATTTGCATCTGGTGAGTACAAATATTTTAAATAAGTACGTGAGACCAAATCTGGAGCGTCAGATTTAACTGATTTTTATTTTAATTTATATTTAATTAATGGTTGTTAAGGATAAGCAGGTAATTTTGTTTGAATATCAGTAAAAAACGGAGTTATTTTTGGTAGTACCCGTTCACAGTCCGGATTTTTTGGGATATGTTTGAAACTGTATCTCTGGCCTTATCCGGTGTGAGAAATATGTTGCTTATTGAAGATAAAGGTGTTGCTTATTGAAGACAAATATGTTGCTTTTTTTGGATATATTTAAAATCGTATCTCTGAATTTCTCTCTTTCCTTTCACAGTCAAATTTGCAATTAATATTGGGCTGTGCGAAATATGTTGCTTATTGAGGACAAATATGTTGCTTATTTAGGCAACCAATGTTGCAACCACAAACTATTTCCTTCCATTTGTCTTTTCATAATATGTAATTCTGTTGTTTCTTTATGTCAACTATGTTGTTTATCAAGGACAAATATGTTGCTAATTTAGATAGACAATGTTGCTAAGTAAGTAATGTGCTTTTTTTTGTGGACTGTGTTGTTTATTGAAGACAATTATTTTGCTTAGTTAAGTAGACAATGTTGCTAAGATGGTGCAAACCTGTTGATTTAAATAGGTCATATATTTTGTATATATATATATATAGGGATTTTGAATCCCTTTAGGTTAGTCCATAAGAACACTTATGGACTGTTGATTTAAAATTTTGTATGGTGTAGATCATTTTAGTTCATTTAGGCTTATAAGGGTATAGTTGTACTTTTATATTTAATCAGTTTTGTTAATTGGACAGTTATTAGCTATTTTTAAGGAAACATAATCCTACCTTTTCAGTTACCCGATTTTTAGGGAGGAAAAATCATCAACTTCAAGCGTTTTTTCAAAATTGATACTTCTTTCCGCCATATTTGTGAACAATCGTTTTATTGTATACTTAGTTCATTGGACTTGTATACTTAGTCATGTTTTATTGTATATTTAGTTCAAGGGATTTGTATACTTGGTTCAGTGGAATCGTATTCTTAGTTATATAAGTAGTTTACTAAGTAGTTTAGTGAATTTGTATACTTAGTTCTGTGGATATGTATACTTAGTTCAATGGAATTGTATACTTAGTTATATAAGTAATTCAGTGGAATTGTGTATTTAGTTCAGTGTAATTGTATACTTAGTTAAATGTTTTTGTATACTTAGTAATATTTTAATGTATAGTTAGTTCAATGTAATTGTATATTTAGTTAAAGGTTTCTGTATAGTTAGTAATGTTTTAATGTATAGATAGTTTAGTGTAATTGTATACTTAGTTAATTGTTTATGTATACTTAGTAATGTTTTAATCTATTTTTTTTTGAGTACATGTTTTAATGTATAGTTAGTTTAGTGTAATTGTATACTTTTCATTAATTGTTACATGATTTTGTTGCCATATTTGAATAATTTGCAGGTTCGAATGGGAAGGGAGAGAAAGAAAAGGTGAATCGCTTGATTACGGGGACGTGATCAATACAAGATCACGTCCCTAATTTTTAGGAAGCGGTTACTATATATAATTTGCTGGATTCCTATTTTACCCGCTACAATGTATATTTTCATATGAAAAGCTGTATAGATTTATTTAGATCTTGGCCATTAATTTATGTTTTTGATGGTGTAGATTTGGTCCTATGGTCTTACCTAGAAGGGTGGTCTCACAAGATCCCCTCCCTACATATATATATATATATGTATTTTTGTTGCTTTTTATATAAAACGTGTTGCTTATTGATGACAAATATGTTGCTTAGATAGTGTATATTTGTTGCTTACAAATATTACGTAATTTTGCTATGATTTTAGATGGTAGGATAACATCTATATTGTTGTATGGAACTTCTCTAATTTCATGGGATATGGTTGATTAGTTTGGATTAATATACCCCTTTATCAATTTAATTAGGTATTTTTATATATTTTAAGCATATTTTTATTAGTCATTGAAATTTGTTAATCTGTGATCCAGATTTGATCTTACGTACTTACCTAAGGCATTGGTCTCATATAACCCTTCCATATATATATATATATATATATATATAAGAGACTATTCTCAAAATAGTAACCTTAAAATTTTTCCCGCCCATTTTTCATTCCTATAAATAGTAATAAAAGTCTGGAAAAAGAAAAAGGTAAGAAATATTTGTAATTTTATGGTTTCCAAATCTGTGTATTGCATTATTTGATTTTCCTAATATGTGTGTGTAGTGCATTAATTATTATAATTATCTTTTTATTTTTTTAATTTTTTTTATAACTTTTTGTTTTTGATTAGTCTTTTTTATGTATAATATATCAAATTAATCATCTTTTTACAACGTTCAATTTGATACACATATTGCATATATAAAATAACAAATAAATATAATAAATAAAAAAATATATATTTACTCAAATTCTTATTTTATAGTGGGTTTTAAAAATTATGCATTCAGGCTATTGAACAATGTGTACTTTCATGTATTTTGATTATTGTAATTTCTTATGTTCAGTAAATTGGGTTTTCACCCTCTATATAATTGGTATTATGATTATTAATGTAAAATTAATTTGACAACAACTTTTATACTTTCTTAATTTAAAAAAATAAAAATTTCCTAGTTTTAGTAAATTGGATTTTTACCAATTCATACTTTCCTAATTTAAAATAAATAATTTTATATTTTCATCTCTAAAAGATAATGAAGATCACCGTATAAAAAGTGATATGAATACTTACATTTTTTTTATAATTGGTATGTTTTCGGCATATTCTGAAACATAATTTGATACTTAACAATTTATTGATATTCTAAACTTCTTGCAATCAATAAAAAAATATTTTATTAAAATACAGTCCGTGCATCAACAGTTTGAATATACCAAATATGAAAACCAGAATAGAACATGATAATTGAAAATTCTAAATAATACAATAAGAATCCCCACAATAAATTTTTTAAAATTTAAAAATGGACTTAACAATATAATAAATAAAATACATGACAAAATCCGCAAAAGTAAAAATATCTAAAAAAAATAAATATAATAAAATCAATAATATTGCCTAAACTATGTTTTATTGTCTCTATTTCCTTAATCAATATACTTAATTCTCCTACACAAATGAACAATAATGTACTATTACAGTCTTGAAAAAAGTTATGACACATACTTTCACACTTATTAGGAATCTAAATTAAACATGACTAAAATAAAATGGACGATGAAGGCACACCTGTGCGGTTTTTCAAAAAATCATTTTTTCAATGATCAAACCCAAGTACATAGATTTTGATTTAATGGGTGTTTCTGGTTTTTTTGTGATAAGGATGATGGAGGTGGAGAAAAAAACGATCTTGAAAACATTTTTTGTGTGTTTTTTTCACACAAGTACATAGACTTAAATGTAATTTTTTTATGATTTTGAGATGTGATATTTTTCCGGTTTTGACTTTATAAATAAAAAACATTAAACATGTCTATTGTTAGATACCATATTAAATTATTACAATTGATGAGATATTATTGTAGAACTATTAAAAT
Source organism: Rehmannia glutinosa (assembly GCA_016081115.2). Classification (NCBI taxonomy): domain Eukaryota; kingdom Viridiplantae; phylum Streptophyta; class Magnoliopsida; order Lamiales; family Orobanchaceae; genus Rehmannia; species Rehmannia glutinosa. The sequence continues at coordinate 39,151,970 of CM071925.1, read as the reverse complement.
AATACATATGTCATAATACAAAATGAATGCTCCTCCATATATATACATCCGTGCATCGCACGGGCAAAAGGCTGGTTATTACTAATAAGATTGGCAAATCAAATCTGACATCTTTTTTTGGAGAATCAGATCAAATATGACATTTGATAATATCAAATATAGCATTGTTTATATTAAATTAATACAGATAAGATTGGAAAACCAAATTTGACAGTTGGCATTTAGACATAGCAAAAAAAATGAAGTAGTGTTTATATTATAATGTAAAAAAAAATTATATTATTTTAATACTGATGTGATTGTCAATTAAATCAAGTCTAACATTTGGCAACATCCAAAGAAGCATTGTACTTGTTTAGTCAGATACAGCATATTATGTTGAATATAAGAATTGAAAGAGAGAACAGAAAATCTTGACTGTATTGATAATTGAAAAAGATCAAGTTCAGATTACAAGTATTGATCTTTATATATAATTCAGAAAACAAGCTAAAGCAATCTACACCTTCTATTTGTATGTTGTGATCAAGGGTGTAAATTGTAACTAACTTTAACTGTCATTTAACTAACTTTTACTTAGCATAACTGTTTCTTTGCCTTCCTTCTCTGGTTGTGATTCGTGACACCCCCCCTCAAGCTGAGCATGTATGTCAAGCATGCCAAGCTTGGAAGTAATTTGCTGGAAAGTAGGAGGAGGTAGTGCTTTGGTCATAAGATCAGCAAGTTGTTGACTGGCAGGAATATGTATGATTTTGATGAGACCTTGTTGAATCTTCTCTCTTACAAAGTGACAATCAATTTGAATATGCTTTGTCCTTTCATGATGACATGAATTTTGAGAAATACAATAGGCAGATCGACTATCAGTATACACAATTGCTGGTTGAGTTTGTTGAAATTGGAGATCCTGGAGCAAATATGATATCCATTGTATTTCACAAGTAATGAAAGCAATTGCTCTATATTCTGATTCTGCAGAAGATCTACTTATTGTTGCCTGTTTCTTTGCCTTCCAAGATATGAGGGAATCACCAAGATAAATTGCATATCCACTCACACTCCTTGTTTCTATACATTTGGCCCAATCTGCATCTGAAAATCCTTTGGGAGTGGGCTGAGGGTTAGCAGAGTAGAAGAGACCTTTCCCTGGAGAACCTTTGATGTATCTTAAGATTCTGTGTGCAGCTTCAAGATGAATGGTAGTAGGGTGTGCCATGAACTGACTTAGACACTGAATACTGTATGATAATTCAGGCCTTGTTATGGTGAGATATAGCAATCTTCCAATTAATCTTCTATATGCTGAGGGATCTTCTAAGAGAGCAGCTTCTTTGTTATATAAATCAATCTTGGGATCCATAGGAGTAGAGCTGGGCTTGCAAGCAAGATATCCTGTTTCAGTCAGGACATCCAAAGCATATTTCCTCTGACAAATGCTGATTCCTGTTGAAGACCTTGCAACTTCTATTCCCAGAATGTATTTGAGTGTCCCAAGATCTTTAATGGTGAATTTGGAATGTAAATGTGCTTTGATGTCTTGTATTTCTTCGATGTTGTTTCCAGCTAGAATCACATCATCTACATAGACACACAAAACAATAATTGAATTAGATTTAGATTTTACAAAGAGAGAATGGTCTGATCTTGATTGAATAAAACCATAAGATATAAGACAAGATTGAAGTTTCTGAAACCACTGTCTGCTAGCTTGCTTTAGACCATACAAGCTCTTGTTGAGTTTACAAACTCTATTATCTGTTGGAGTACAATATCCAGGAGGGGGCTTCATGTATACTTCTTCATATAAATTACCATGGAGAAATGCATTGTTTACATCCAACTGATGTAAATGCCAACCTTTGATTGCAGCCATTGCTAACACTAACCTGACTGTAGTGATTTTAGTCACAGGAGAGAAGGTTTCAAAATAGTCTAATCCTTCTTCCTGTGTGTAGCCTTTGGCCACCAGTCTGGCTTTGTACCTTTCCAAAGATCCATCTGATTTATATTTTACTTTGTATACCCACTTGCATCCTATACAGTGCTTGTGTGGAGGAAGCTCAGTTAAAGTCCATGTGTTATTTTTCTCAAGAGCTTGAGTCTCAGCTAACATAGCATCTCTCCACTCTTTCAGTTTGTTTGCTTGAGCAAATGTTTTGGGTTCAGGAATTTGAGAGATGCTTGCTGTAAATGCCTTATGACTGTTAGACAACTTATCTGTGGATAGATACTTTGAAATGGGATATTGACAAACTGCAGCTGATGTCTTGTTTGTAAGTGATTGTGGAAGAGCACAATCATACACTTGTAAATAATGTGGAGTAGACTGCTCCTTCCGTATCTTCTAGGATTAATGTTATCATTGCTACTTTGCTGTTCAAAACCATCAGTCTGAGCAACCTGTTGTTCATCTGTCTGTGCATCTGATGCATTTGAAAGTTCATCTTGCTGTTCATTTGTTAATGTACTTGGTTGTGCATCTGTCTGTGCATCTGTCTGTGCATTAGGAACCATATCATTGTGTGCTTGTTCATGAATAACATTGAGATGTTCCTGCTCATGAATAACATTAGAATGTGTGTGCACATTGGTAGGAAACATATATTCTGAATTAGTATTTCTGAATAAAGGAACAAATTTAGTATCAGCAGCTGAATTTGAATGAAAAGGAAATACATTCTCATAAAACTCAACATGTCTAAAAATGAAAGTTTGCTGAGTTTGCAAATTGTACAATTTATACCCTTTGTATCCAAAGGCATATCCCAGAAAAACACATTTAGAGGCTCGAGGTTGAAACTTGTTTCTGTTTCTATTAAGTGTTGAAGCATATGCAAGACAACCAAACACCTTAAGGTGATCATACTCAGTTTCTTTCCAAAAAGCTTTTCAAAAGGAGACAAATTATTCAATATAGTAGTAGGTATTCTGTTAATGATATGTGCAGCAGTTAGAACACAATCATCCCAAAAGGATAGAGGAACCTGAGAATGGTACATTAGAGCTCTAGCAACTTGTAATAAATGTTGGTGTTTTCGTTCTACCAAGCCATTTTGTTGTGGAGTTTCCACACAACTTGTTTGGTGTATAATCCCTTTTGAATTGTAAAATGTCAATAAGAATTCACTCCATTATCGACACAAAACTTTAATCTTCTTATCAAATTGTGTAAGAACCATATTGTAAAAAGATTCTAAAAAAGAATGTGTGTCGATTTGTGTTTCAAGAATATATCCATGTACACCTTGAATGATCATCAACCAATGTGAGAAAATATCTAAAACCATTATGAGATGTAGTGGAAAAAGGTCCCCAAATGTCACAATGAACTATATCAAATATAGAGTCTGAATAAGCAGTTCTTGAAGAAAATGGTAACTTTCTTTGTTTAGCCAAGTGGCATACATCACAAGTCTGAAACTTGTCTTTAGAAACAACAAATTTATCTATCATAGACAATCTTTTGGCAGATAAATGGCCTAGTCTAGCATGCCATGTATTAACATCTATCTTTAAGGAAGTTGATACAGCAGCAGAAGAAGGTAATTGTAGATGATAGAGACCAGCTTCCTGTTTAGCAGAACCAATCATCCTCTGATGCTGCTGCAGAGTGAATGTGCTCTTGGCCATTCTTAACTGAAGACTGATTCTTAGCATAAGCTAGGAATTGCTCTACCATTTCTTGTGAGAATAAAGGATGATCAGCAGCATTGGAATTAGATTCTGTAGGAGAGGCCATTGCAGCATTGGCATTAGAATTATCTTTTGCATTTCTAAGACCCTTAGGGCCTTTCCAACCTGGGGGATACCCTATGGGTTGAAAGCACTTATCCACTGTATGTCCAGTAAAGCCACAATGGGAGCATCTTGGCTTTTTCTTTTCTTTGTTGTACACAAATCTTGAAGAATTAGAAGGTTTGACTAACATAGCCATAGAATCTATAGGATTTGTTGTAACAGATGAATTATTCAAACTCCTCTGAGACTCTTCTTGAAGTAAAAGTGAGTAAACTTTTGCAAGAGAAGGTAAGGGAGAAACCAATAGAAGTTGGCTTCTAACCTGTGCATAAGATTCATGCAATCCCACCAAAAATTTGATGACAGAATCAGAGTGTTGAATATCTGTCATTAAAGAAGAAATGTTGCAGATACAATTTCCACAAGAGCACTTTGCAATTGGCCTAAAACTAATGTACTCATCCCATAGAGTCTTGAACTGATTATAATATGCAGTGATGGAATTTGAGCCTTGACATATGGAACTCAAAGATTTCTCAAGATGAAATACTCTTGGACCATCACTTCGTACATATCTAATCTTTAATTCATCCCACACTTCTTGAGCCGTGTTGAAATATAAAAGACTATGTCTAATGTCTTTAGATATAGAATTAAGTAACCAAGAGAGCACCAAATTATTTGCCCTTTGCCAACAAGTATAAAGAATGATCGAAGAGGTAGGAGGGATGGTGATAGAACCATCAATAAAACCTGTTTTATTTTTCACATTGAGAGCCATCAAGATTGATCTGCTCCAAGAGACATAATTTTCGCCAGTGAATTGCTCATACACGATTACTGCCCCTGGATTATCACTAGGGTGCAAGAAGTAGGGAGATGTGAAATCATCGGCAGGATTAGGAGAGGGCCTCATGACCGGATCACTTGGAGTATTGATCGTTTCTTCATGGGTAGCCATTGAAGATCAGAGCAGCAGCAAGGATTCTTGACAGAAAAATTCAATGAAGTAGTAGAAACTTTGTGTGATGATGACTAATCACCCTAAACTGATACCATGTTGAATATAAGAATTGAAAGAGAGAACAGAAAATCTTGACTGTATTGATAATTGAAAAAGATCAAGTTCAGATTACAAGTATTGATCTTTATATATAATTCAGAAAACAAGCTAAAGCAATCTACACCTTCTATTTGTATGTTGTGATCAAGGGTGTAAATTGTAACTAACTTTAACTGTCATTTAACTAACTTTTACTTAGCATAACTGTTTCTTTGCCTTCCTTCTCTGGTTGTGATTCGTGACATATTATTCTATTTGTTTAATTAGTCCATGCATCATGCATGCTTGTCGTGGGTTCTCCTCCCAAGACTTCTATTTAATCCGCCACAGAAAATCACAAAAAAAGAAAAGAAATTCAGCTTGAGCTTCATCCATGGCTGACCTAACAAAGAGGTAACCAATTTCTGCCTCTTGCTTTCTAAAGCTTTTGCTCGTCGTTATTTTTGAGTGATTATCTCCATGATCTGTTTTTATTTATTTATTTCTATTGCGTTTTTTCTTAAATAAAATTTTCTCGTGCAGGTATGCTGTTGTTACAGGGGCAAACAAAGGGATTGGACTTGAGATTTGTAAGCAATTGGCATCTCAGGGTATCACAGTGGTGTTAACTGCAAGAGATGAGAAAAGGGGACTTGAAGCTGTTGAAAAACTCAAAGGCTGCTCTGGTGCTTCTAACTCTGTTATCTTTCATCAGCTTCAAGTGACTGATTTAGCAAGTATTGCTTCCCTTGCTGAATTTATTAAGTCTCAGTTTGGAAAGCTTGATATCTTGGTATGATTGGATTTTTTTTTTCTTAATCGGATTTTTGTTATTTCCTATTTTTTAGTAATTATAGAAAAATCGGTCCAAGTAACTATAGGGCGGTGTTGAGATATGTCACTTGTGAGTTGTCCCACATGGATTGGTTAAGGGAAAAGAGTCCACTTTATAAGCCAAGTGAACTACTCCTCCTATCACTAATTGCCTTTAGGATGGAACCTCACTTGGTGGACTTGGGCTCTCTTCCCTATATTGGGTACGCTTCATATGTGGGACCGTACCAAGTCCCCCGAATTTAACAGGCGGCAGCGAAAATAGTTTGTAAAAATCACGTTTTTCAAAAAAGTCATGAAACTATCAAAATTCTCGATTTTGTCATGCAAAATGCACAGTTTGCAAGATAGCCCTGTAACTATGAAAATATCAATTTTGGTACTATTTTCGCCTGAGTTCAATCACGTGAGAATTGAGATTTTTGGACACCTATATAAATATTTTGCAAACCATGCATTTCGCACTATCAAAATTGACATGCTTATGTAGCTATAGAACTTTTTCTGTAAAACGTGATTTTGACAAGACCTTTTTTCTATTGTCCGATAGTTACATGTTACAATTTTACCTAGTAATTATGTGTGTTATTTGTAGGTTCAGATATGACTATATAGCCAATTTGATCATGATTATTAAGTTCTCCTTCAACAGCACAATATGAATTCTGCTTTTAAGATTATTTTTTTAAAAAAATCAGAGTTCAATTGTATTATTAGATGATTGTGCATTGCATAATAGTTAATCTGTCCGGATTTCCTTGTAATGTTCTTATTATCAAGAACTGAAGAATTAACTTTTAAATAACCAGTATAATTTGGATCTTTCAATCTCATTATTATTTTCCTCTGGATTGAATTTTCATCATTCGATGCATCAAGCTATTTGTTGGATTTTCTTGCTACATAAGACATTATCAATTAATAATTAACTATCAGAATGGCTTTTCATTTCTAATGTTTTTCTTGCAACGTACATAAATGGCTAATTTGAGGCCACCTTGCAGATAAACAATGCAGCGGTTGCTGGTTCCGTGGCCGACACGGATGCTCTGAAAGCCTCAGCTGGGGTAACTTTTATTTTAGATTTTTTGTTCATCGGTGGATAAGTTTTTCGCTTTAGTTATACGGATAAATAATATTCCTGCAAAATTAATACACTAATAAGAGTAATAATACTTCCAAGTAAGATTCATGTGAAAATGTGTGTAATTGCTTCGCATTCTAAAGAGGGCACTTCTCTTAGGATGAGTGATGACAAAAAATTGAAAGAATAAGAATGGATTTTAATAGTGTGATTACAGTTGAGATGGAAATGTAACAGTGTAAGTTGAGATGGAAATGTAACAGTGTAAGTTGATTTGATATAATGATAGTAAAATAATGGTTGATAGCTAGAAATATTTAAATGAGTGAATAATATAATTTGTGGGAAAATGTGTAATAATGAATGATGATACGATGATTTTTATCTCAAAAATGAGTTCATGTGATTGATGGGAAATAAAAATAAAAAAAAGTGAATAATTGAATTGTGAATTTTCTAAAAAATTTCATAAACAATCACATTTTTAGGGGCAAAACAAATACTATAGCCTAACAAAAATAAGATTCTTTTTGGTATCCAATCGATAATTTAACTTCTCGGCTTGGCTGTCAACTCTCCACCCTACTCTGTTTTGTATACAACTATGGTGCTTGAAATAGATAATATGGATTGATTTCTTAATTCTTCTTCGTCTTACTGTATGAATGCAGACTGGAGGAGCAAAAATAAATTGGAATGAGATAATGAGTCAGACCTACGACTTAGCAGTAGAATGTATTCAAACGAACTATTACGGTGCCAAAAGAACTACTGAAGCATTGTTTCCTCTTCTCCAACTGTCTGATTCACCAAGGATTGTTAATGTATCCTCTTTTTTGGGGAAGCTTAAGGTACATGATTTTTTTTAGAGTCGTTACTTGTATTTTTTTTTAAATTTCACACATCGATATGCGGTTATTTCTAAGGAATACTAACTTAGAATGAGTTTCATCAAGCTAAAAAATTGTGGCCTTTACTTGACGACAAGTATTGAGTTGTAAATGAAGTAGTAGTAGTAATAAAACTACCTAGACTTATTCGACTATAAAGATTATATACATTTTTCGGTTAATTATAAAATTATCTCTGATGTTTACTCTAATTAAAAAAAAAAACCAGTTATCTTTCACAATTACAAGTCTATCCTTGAAATTTGTTCTTTTTGTTTTTTCGAAATTACACCCTTTCAAGTTTCAAGAGTGAGTATTTAATTTGTTAGGTAAATATAAACCTCAAGCGGATGTTTGTAACACCTTAAGGGCATACTTTTAATCATGGAAAATAATTAAATTTTTTTTTTTGGTAATTTGGCTAAACATCAGGAATAGTGTCTGTGATTATCCTTTTTTTTTTTTTTTTTAAAATACTTAAGTTGTGATTCAATAGAACACAAATGTGTAAACTTCCTCTTTTTAACTTTTTTTTTCTTTCTTCAGAATATACCAAGTGAATGGGCTAAAGAGATACTCAATGATGCCGAAAACCTTACAGAAGAGAGAATTGATGAGGTGTTGAATGTATTCCTTAAAGATTTTAAGGAGGGGTCCCTAGAAGCGAAAGGTTGGCCTCTACACGTTAGTGCATATGTAGTCTCTAAAGCATCCATGAATGCATACACAAGGTTTCTAGCCAAAAAATACCCGGGTTTTCGGATCAATTGCGTTTGCCCTGGATACGTTAAAACCGATATCACCTATAACACTGGTGTACTGACTGTAGAAGAAGGTGCTGAAAGTCCAGTGAGGCTAGCATTGTTGCCTGATGATGGGCCTTCTGGCCTGTTCTTTGTTAGGAAGGAAGTGTCATCTTTTGAGGAATAATGGGTTTGATCGGAAAGAGAGTATTCAGTCTAAAAGTGTTGGTGTTGCTGTAATAAAATTATGACTGTATGTTTATTTTGGTGGATTAATTTATATCCATGAAGATGCTAGTAAACATGTAATAAAGAGACATATGGGATCTCTTGTTTTCCATTCATCATCCGGTGTTTTAATTTATTAGATGAATGTCACATGTATAATTTTATATTATTATACAAGTTGTATTCATCGAGTGTATTAAAATACCATATGAATGACAAAAAAAATAGGAGATTTGAGCTGAATGAACGGGGTTGTCAATTCAAAATGTTTATGTTGTTCCATAGAATGACTTTGATCACTCTTCAAATTTGTGTTAAATTATCTATTTTAGGTTTTCTTTAGTTGTTTGTTTCACTCGTTCATAATGTATTTGTTTATTTCGGTTGATTTTATCATGTTATAATATATTTTAGATACTTCTCTGGTAATTTATGTTATATATATTTACATATATAATAATTGGAGCCCACCTTGGTTTTTGTGATGTATTAATTGAGTCACACATTGATTGCATCACTTTTAAGAAGCCACTCTCATTTATTGATTTGTCCCACATTGATTATGTATTGGAGTGTGGAGCTCAACTTGGTGTATAAAAGAGTGTAAGTTTGGTCAGTCCTACCAAGCTATGGAGCTTCCTCTTTATTTTGGAGGAAACACCAAGTGGCTGTTTGATACATGTTTTTATCTTAATTTTGATGATTTTATTCTTACACCAAAACAATGTTTTTATCTTAATTCAGATAAAATTGGACAACACTTTTAATGATTTTATGTTTACAAGTTTTTTACTTCAAAACAAGGTTCCTAAATGTTGTCTAAATACTCCCGATTGGTTTGAAATGTTTTTACTAAATTTTCGGAGTATTTCTTGAGTTTTATTTTCGACAAACATTGGACAACATTTCTGTCTCGAGGTCAACCGGTCGCCGTAGAGGACAACCCGTACCTGGAGATGAAATTTGGAACAAAAAAATGAGGCGGAAGTGAAAATAGACAGGTCGACCGGTCGACCAGGGCGTCGACCGGTGACGTCGACCGGTCGCACCCTTGTCGACCGGTACCTGAATGTTCAAAATTGAAACAGAACTTGCTTCTTCATAAAATCAATGAGGGGGACCGGTCAGGGTCAAGGTCGACCGGTCGCAGTCCCCCCTGACCAGTCGCCCTGTGTTATTTTCCTGTATGTTCTTCAAACGTCTATTTCTGTGCGACCGGTCGCCCTATCTTTTGACATCAAATTTCTGACCGTTTGACAACAGACAACATTTCCTTAAAATGTGGGATTGATTTCTAACAGCTATATTCTTGATTTTAATTGTATTTTTCTGTAGATTTTCAATCCCCAAGAGGAGCTTATGCTTGATCAATCATCTCCTATAAATAGAGGAAGTTTTGGAGCAACTAAAAAAACAATTGAGATACAATACAATAAGATACACTTCAAGCAAATAATTGTTCTTCATAGTTATTACTCTTGTTGTAATTTTGCCTAGATTATCACTTTCACATCCTTGAGGTCTAGGCTATTCTTGATTACACTTTGCACTCATATTGTAATATTCATTATTGAGTTGTAATCTTGATTTTTGGTCATCATTCAACACAAGACATCCCTGTGAGTATTCTTGTGGTAAGAATACACTTGGGTGATCTAGGTGATAGGTGTTTCAAGAGTGTGTTGCTCTTGAGGTGTTGGAGAATTTGGTATTCTTCAAGATTGAAGATTGTGGTGATCTTCAAAGGTTCCGTTGAAGGAAGATTGTGGTAATCTTCAAAGGGAGATTGTGGTAATCTCCAAAGGTGGTGTTGAAGAAGAGTGTGGTGCTCTTCAAGGTGTTGTAAGTTGGGGTTGTATTAATTTTTGGTACAACAACAACAACAACAAACTAAGCCTTAATCTCACTACGTGGGGTCGGCTATACGGATCATATCGCGCCATCGTTTACGGTCATAAGCCATATTTTCATTTATTTCTAGGTATAACATGTCATGTTTAATAGCTTCTTTCCAAGTCTTTTTAGGCCTACCTCTTCCTCTTTTGATTTGTGTGAGTGATTCTCTACCTTCTAAACGTCGCACAGGTGCATCTAAAGGTCTCCTATAAACATGTCCAAACCATCTTAATCGTGTTTCTCTAATTTTCTCGTCTATTGGTGCTACTCCCACTTTGTTTCTAATGTGTTCATTTCTTATTCTATCTAATCTAGTGTGTCCGCACATCCATCTTAGCATTCTCATCTCTGCTACCCTCATTTTTTGTTCGTGTTCATATTTAGTCGCCTAACATTCTGCTCCATAAAGCATTGCGGGCCTTATGGCCGTTTTATAAAATTTTCCTTTCAATTTTAATGGTATTTTACGGTCACAAAGGATAGAAGATGCACTCCTCCATTTATTCCAACCCGCCTGGATCCTATGTGTGACATCTTTATTGATTTCTCCGTTCTCTTCAATTATAGATCCTAAGTATTTAAAACTCTTTGTTATACTCACTTCATGTCCATAAATTTTAACTTTCGTCTCATTGTTCCTGTTGTTTTTACTAAAGTGGCATTCCATGTATTCTGTTTTAGCCCTACTTATAGTAAAACCTTTTGATTCGAGTGCTTCTCTCCAAACTTCCAATTTTGCATTACTCCTTCCCTTGTTTCATCAATTAAAACTATATCGTCCGCAAATAACATACATTCAGGGATGAATTTTTGTAAGTGTTTAGTGATTTCATCAATTATTAGGATGAAAAGGTACGGGCTTAGAGCAGATCCCTGATGCAAACCTATAGTGTTTGGGAATTCACTAGATATTCGTGTTGGTGTCCTAATACATGTTGTTATACCATCATACATATCTTTTATGGCATTGTATTAATTTTTGGTAAATTAATAAAATCTTTTTTCTTTTTGAAATCCATCCCGGATATACTGGGGTGGTAGAAGATTAGGCCCTAGGTGGGTTGAACCTCTATAAATCGACGTGTGTTGTTTACTTTCCACACCTTTATTATTGTCTTTGAGCATTCGGTTCGAAAAAGAGGGCAAAATCGAAAAGATGGAGATAATCTATTCACCCCCTCTAGATTATCGTAGCCGCTTGGACTTACAAGTGGTATCAGAGCCAAACTCTTTGGCAAGCTCGTTTCACATCGCAAGTGAAGAGAAACGATCGTCGGCTACGAACGAAGCTCATCTTTCCGGCACCTCCACCACCAAGCCACCACTATTTGATTCCAAAAATTTTATATTTTGGAAATAAAGAATGGAATGTTATCTACAAGGTTGCGGGTTCGATATTTGGAACATCATCATAAATGGAGAATCTATTCCGATGATAAACACACCACACACCTCCAAAGGCCTCAAAGAGCTAAATGATGAAGAGAAGAAATCATCTCCTTAAATGGTAAAGCTCTCAATATTCTATATTGTTCACTTACTTATTTGGAATATGAACATATTGTAGGAATTCGATCGGCACATGAAGTATGGCAAAAATTAGAAGCCGTTCATGAAGTATATGCAAATGATAGGAGCAACTCAAAAGCATCTACTTCTCAAAGGGATACAATGTCAAATCTAAGGAACAAGCCTCTTACAACTTCCAACTATGAAGAAGTTGAACATTGTCTTATAGGCATCAAGAAGAAAACGAGGTATGTCTTAAACCCTCTACTTCTTATGATATTGTTATTCAAAATGATTATAGTGATTTGCAAAATGATTTTGATGATCTTCAAAATGAATTCCAATGTTTACTTGTTAAGTACAAAAATTTGAAAAAGTAATTCAATGTTTTGAAAAATGAAAAGGATAGTTTATTTACTTCCTATGAATCACTATCATGTGCTCACACCACCACACTTGATAAGGTTAGAAACCTTGAAAAACAAAATAGTACTCTTGTTGAGGATATTAATTGCATAAAAATTGATTTATCAAAACCCAACTTGAGTACCAATAAATTGCCCAATATTGTGAATGTTAATGGTTGTGATAACTTGAAAAGTGAACTTGATCATGAGCCTAATATTATCAAGCATATGAAAAAGAATCAAGTTCCTATGCATATTAGTGATGTTACTTGCTTTTATTGCGGTAAGAAGGGTCATACGGTAAATACTTGTCGGGCTAGAAATAGCTCTAATTATTGTTGGAGACCCAAAAGTCTCAAGACTAATCCCTAAGGACCCAAGCACTTGAGGGTACCACAAAACAATGTCATTTTAGGTACTCGGCGGATTAATAATCGAAGAAAGTTCATGCCGCCAAGGAAATATCAAATGAACATCTCATTTTGATCAAAGAAGGAGAAAACAAAGTCAATTTCCAAGAAGAGGATATAATCAAAAATGGGAAGAACACGACCCTTGGAAATGGCAAAGACATCATCAACAAGATGATTTTTAAAGGGGAAGATATCATCAACAACGGGAACGGCACAACCCATGGAAATGGCGCAATTGGTAAATCATATCTCCCCATTTAAATATGCATTTTATTTAGTTAGTATGCATGTTTTTATTTGTGTCTCAATTGCAAATGAGTTTTCATAATTTTAAAATTAAGGTCCTCAATAAATATTTGTGTTTTTAAAATTCCTTGAAAAATGAGACCTTATATGTTGCTTTTAAACTCTTGTGGATTTTTATAGCATAAGAAATTTTTTTCTTATTACTTGCCTACATTTGTGCTATTATATCTTGTGCAAAATTTGTCTAAAGAATTGTAGGTTATATTTCTCTTATTCATTGGCTATCGTCTATTAGAGATTCTTAAACCATCGAGGTATGTTCACTCATATTATTCTTAGAACTCGATATTATGTCATGTTTATCCACATGTCTTTCAAAATATTTCATTTCAACCCCTTAAGTGCTCCTAAATGATTTTGCAATTTTTTCTTAAAAGGGCACTACTCGTTAAATCTCGATTTTCTCGAATATATGTTTTCCCGAAACCCGTATTTGCTTGACTTGGTCCAAAATTATTTTTTTGCAAAGTTTTAAAACTTTTGGGGTGAAAAATCGAATTTTTGTAAAATCTAGAGAATGGAAAATTGCACTGGGACGGTCAAAACAGGGTCGACCGGTCGCACCCCACTTCGACCGGTGGCCCAGGCAAAAATTTTGGGATATATCCCGTCTGTCTTCACTTTTGAAACAGAACCACAAATCCTTCAAACCCTCGTTTCACAGCTGCTATTTCCCCTTTCTCTCAAATTCTCATTTCTTCATCAATCTTTACGATTCTTGTTGCTAATCCTCTTATTTTTGCAAGAATCTTACATATATGGCTCCTCCAAGAAATTCCACCGGTCAAAATCCCACTTCCATGAGAAGAAAGAGCGGAGAGGGTTCTTCGAGAAATCGGCAAGACGAAGCCGAACAAAGGGATATTCGAGCTGCCCAAAGGAACGTGGCTCAAGAACGTGATGACATTCAAAATCCCATACTCTCTCGGGCCCAAATTGCCGAGCTCCGCGGAACAATTTCTCTCAAAAATTGCCGTTGGGCGAAAAGTAAGAAATCTTTTATATCTTTAGCTCCCCATTCTAATAATGTTCTAAATTTCATCAATAAATATGCGGAGTGGTACTATGAAGATTTCGGAATGGGTGGAAAATCGATTGCTCGGACTAAAATTTGTCGTTTTAATTCATTTACTAATGAATATCCTACTATTAGAGAATTCTTTGAAGAGCAAGGTTGGATGTTTTTATGGGAGCATGCATATATTTTGTATGATGATGATAGTATCCAACATTTTTATGCAAATATGTGGGTGCAATATGATGATGATAGAAAACCTATTGCCGTAAATTCGTTTGTAAGGGGTCGTCATTTTAGGTGGACTCCTAATGAAATTTGTCGGCTTCTACATGTTAGAGAAGGTGGTTGGGACTATTTCTCTTGTGCTATTTGGAATGATGAGATGTTGGGGGTGTCTATGAGAGAAGTTAAGACTTATTTGGGCGTATGGCCAAAATATTCATTGTTGGCGATGACACTTGAGCACCGAATTTTATCTGTTATTGTCGCCTACTGTATTTGTGGAAAGGCGGGTAAAATGCCTAGCAACATGGATTATTTTTTGACGTATAAGATTGCTAGAAGGGAACCGCTTAATTTTGGCGCTATTCTTATTCAATGTCTAATTGAGTCTATCACTCAAGGAAATAAGAAGTTTGTTATGGGCAATTGGATTTGTAAACTTCTTATACAATCGGGACTACCTTCGTCGGAGTGTAATTCAGCGGTATTTCAAAATGACTTTGACATTGATAACATCTCCCAAATGGTCACGATGCGCAAGAATATGGACATCCGACCTACTAAAATGGCTAGAGGAAGAGGCCAAGATTCCCCAGATCCAAACGACTTCTTTGATGATGCCGAGGCCGTGAGATTGGCGGAGGAAGGCGAACGGAGCAATCCGGAGGGTAATACCGGTGCTCAACCATCTAGGAGGTACACCCAAGCCGAGTATGATGATTTAAGAATGTTTCATAAAGCTAGGTACGAGGCTTTGGAGCAAAAGACCTCCAAAATGCAAAAATCAATCGGCAAGTTGAAAAAATTCATCAAAGATCTTATTCCCGGAACTTGCTTCTCTTCGGACGAGGAATGATGTCCCCACCCCTTTAATATATTAGCATTTTCTTTCTTGTCCATGTTGTTTTTGTATCTCTTTTAATTTTCTTGTAAAACTCTTTCGTACTAATGAGATTTGCTTGTTTTCTTGAAAGGGTTAAAATAGCAAGTTGATAATGACTTGTGGATGATCATGATATTGATGGAGTATTTGATGGTAAAAATACTCTAGTTTGGCATTGTTTGGTAATTGGTATGAAGTACTTGATGGTAAAAGTGCTTCTTTTAATTTTTTAAATGCACTTGAGATGCCTTGATCATTTTATTTAGATGGATAATTTGGGACATTTGTAATGTCTAATATTCATTATTTGGTGCTTGACATATATTTCTTGATGGTTCTTTAATTTTTGCTTGATGGCATTTGTAATGCCTTGATCTTTTTGGCTAAAATTATCTCAATTGGGTCGAACCCTTGAGAATTTACTTTGTTTAGGCCTATTATTTGTTGAATATATGTTGAAAATTGCTTTTGGTGATGAAATGAAAAACTTGGCTTAATTTCTTTTACAAGGGCTATATACATCTTCTTCAAATTTTGACGCCCGCCAAGTGTTCGTTAAAAGGTTTCAATGAAAGACTCATCACCTACATGATTCTCCTATTTTCAAATTTCTTAAAATCTTATTGAGATCATGTTTTGGCAACTAAAACGAACGTATGAACTCTTCATGATACATTTCTCCCATTTTCCTTGGACTTTAAGCTTAAATTCTTTCAATGGTTGATAAATCGTATTGTTGGCGCACTTTGATATACTTGTATGATGTTTTTATCATCCTAACATTATTTTTGATGATTCCAAAGGGGGAGAAACAGGAAAATTGGCTCATTAGCTCAAAGAAGCTAATAAAAGCTTGTCATAAAAGCTATAAGCTATGGCTCTTAAAAGCCATAAGTTGTGAATTATTTTAGTCCGGTCAGGGTCAAGGTCGATCAATGAGGGGGACCGATCAGGGTCAAGGTCGACCGGTCGCAGTCCCCCCTGACCGGTCGCCCTATGTTATTTTCCTGTATGTTCTTCAAACGTCTATTTCTGTGCGACCGGTCGCCCTATCTTTTGACAGCAAATTTCTGACCGTTTGACAGCAGACAACATTTCCTTAAAATGTGGGATTGATTTCTAACAGCTATATTCTTGATTTTAATTGTATTTTTCTGTAGATTTTCAATCCCCAAGAGGAGCCTATGCTTGATCAATCATCTCTTATAAATAGAGGAAGTTTTGGAGCAACTAAAAAAACAATTGAGATACAATACAACAAGATACACTTCAAGCAAATATTTGTTCTTCATAGTTATTACTCTTGTTGTAATTTTGCCTAGCTTATCACTTTCACATCCTTGAAGTCTAGGCTATTCTTGATTACACTTTGCACTCATATTGTAATATTCATTATTGAGTTGTAATTTTGGTTTTTGGTCATCATTCAACACAAGACATCCCTGTGAGTATTCTTGTGGTAAGAATACACTTGGGTGATCTAGGTGATAGGTGTTTCAAGAGTGTGGTTCTCTGTTAGGAAATTTATTGTTTAGATTTTGATGAATGCCATGTAAAACTTAGAATAGGAAGTTGGCACCCCATTTTTTGTTGTAAATCGCATTGTAATAAATAAAATGGTCAAAGGTCGAGTTAAGTCGCCTATGCCCAAACATGCAAGAAGACAACCGGAGACTAGAAGGAAGACTCCGCAAGACAAACGGCCGAGTATGGCAAAGAAGAGTAGACGGGAACTCTATCAATGAGCAAATGAGATGCAACAGTGGAGTATCGATCAAGTCAACTCAAGAAAAGCCAACTCTCAAGTTGAAGTGACAAGAGTCATCCAATGATTGGAAGTCGACTCTAAGTCACCTGGGAAAGCAAGGAAATGCGGTCAAGTCGAGATAATCAAAAGATCCGTTGCACAAAATCAAGAGAATTACTTAAACAAGTAATATCTCCATACTACCTTTCTCAAGTGCTCGATCCCGAGCGTGCAAAAGGAATAAACCAATGGGAAGCACTACACCGTGTCGAACTCAAAAGGTGAAGAACAATTCATACGAGGAAATGGCAATTCCAAGGATCGCAACAAGACAAGCTAACGACGCAAGTGACTTTCAAAAATAAGCCTATCTCTTCAACGGGCAAATTTTTGAAAGATCATTATAAAAGGCTGAGAAATGACTTTGAGAAAAAGGTGACCAGAACCACAAACGTTCAAGCAATTATTAGAACTGTAAACCTGAAATATTCTCAATCCTCAAGCCTACACTACGAAGAACATCAATCCAACACTCACCTGTGAAGGAAATATAACTTCAATCAGTTGAAGAGGAAAACTGAAAAATCAAGGGGTCTACATTCCTCGAAGGATTGTAGGAAAGTTCAAGGTCGAACCAAGTCTTGAGCTTTTGGAGGGCTTCGTGATCAAATCCAAAAAGCGTGAGCAAGTGAGATTTAGTAGCAAGGCAGCTGCCCTGTGAAGAAGCTGAGTCATACGAGAAGCCAGCTGAGTGATCAAGGCGTCTCCAGACTGAGTCCCAAAGGATCAAGTCACCAGTGTGATCAAGACTTGTATCCGGACTGTTACCACTTTGTATACTGATCAATACCTAGTGGATTCCTCCAGGAGTTGGAGAAGAGAGGAGTAGAAGAATTACCCCATCTTCGAACCTCTATAAAAACCTACTGTGTCATTTACATTTCAGCACTTAAATTCCTGCACTATATTTGCTTAATTCTGCTGACATATTTGCTATCCATTAGATAATTTCAAGTACTAAATCAAGCTTTAAATCTATACTTAACCAAACTTAAGGGTGTTAAGTCTTCCGCTGAAAACTAACTCTACTGATTAACTAAATTGGCTGTCCACCAAGGACACAGCTGAGTAACATCAACTCTGAAATTTAAAAAGGACTAAATAGAAAAAGTTGGTAAGGTTTATTCAACCCCCCTTCTAAACCTTACACCCACACCCCTTGGGACCTACAAGTGGTATCAGAGCGGTTGGTTCATTGAGCCTTCCGCACTGCTTACTGAACTAGATCTCCAAATTTTTCAAAGTCTGCTTTAGTACTTAATTTTTCAAAACTCTTTTTTTCATTAAAATTTATTATCATGGAAGCAAATTTGACACGCATTCCTATGTTCACAATTGAAGAATTTGATGATTGGAAAATTCGTATGCAGGCTCATCTATCAACATTACATGATGAGATGTGGATAGTGATAGAGGATGGGCCACTGCAAATCTTAAAGGTGAACACAACTGTAAGAAGAGCTGCAGCTGAAGGTGAAGAGGATATAGCTCCCAGACCAGCTATGATCGAAAAACCAAGAGCTGAATGGACAAATGATGACAGAAAAAGATATAACTTGGACAATGTGGCCAAGGACATTCTTTACAAAACCCTGGACAAAGCCATGTTCAACAAAGTCAAATCATGCAAAACGGCTAAAGAAATCTGGGACAAGCTAACATTGATTTGTGAAGGCTCAGAGCAAATCAAAGAAAACAAATTATCAGGTGGTCAGACAAATTTGAGAACTTCAAAATGATCTCGGAGAGAACCTAGATCAATTGGATGCTCGATTCACGTAAATCACCAACGAAATTTGCGTCAAAAGACTTGGAAAAGAATATACACGAAGAAATGTGTATGAAGATCCTAAAAGTCTTCCACCGTGAATGGGAAATGAAGGTCATGGCACTAAGACATTCCATGGACCTATCAAAAACATCCAACCATGAACTATTCTCGGACCTCAAAGCCTATGAGTTTGAGCCGAGAAGAAAAGATCGAGGAAGAGACAATTTGTACCCAAAACAACTGCTCTAATTGTTAAAGATGGGAAGAGAGCTCGGTCAAAGAAGTCATTGACCCGGAAAAATAGCCCTACTAGTAAAAAGGTTCAACAAGTTCTTCAATAAGAACTACAAGAAAGGCAAGCGAATCCTCCGTAAGACACTCAGCTCCTTCCAAGTCAAGGGAAGATTGGCCAAACAAGAGAGTAATTTTGGAAAAAGGATCTTCAAGCAATGAAGAGTCTAAAAAATCCAAAACTCTAAATGTTGCACACACATTAACTCCAAAGCACAATTACAAGCAAACTGGCCTTGGTTATAAAGGAAAAGGAAAAAAACCGATTGAGTGCGCCGAAAGGACAATGAGAAGAGATTCACCGAGTTCCTCAAAAACTCCAAATGAAAATACTGTAAAGAAAGAAGCGAGCTACCAAAAACCCCAGAGAATCTATAAAAGAAATACATATGATGGGAATGGTAGAAAATATCCAAGCCAAGCCGATTGGAATAATGTGAACTATCAAAGATAGACTTATGGAATATAAGCCCAAATGGCAAAGGCACAGAACTCAAAAAAGGCCATTCCAAAAGTATAAGAGCTTTCATCAAAGACACATATGCACCTAGGCACTACATTCAAAGACACCACAATTACCCAAAGAAGGCGATTGCCAAAACACATATGCAGGCATATACTGACAAAAGAGACAAATTGTATGAACCTAGAATCCCCAAGCAATCTGCCAAGATTAATTATGATTATGACATCGATAGATGGCAACCCCTTAGTAGTCAAATCATTTGGCTATAAGTTGGTTGGATCATCTTACAATTCTAACCCCTCAGACCCGCACAAGTATGAGTACCTAAAACTTAATTTCCTTGATTGCGGTTCAAGGAAGTGAGTGCCAAGGAACCTGGTATATGGATAGTGGTCGCTCCCCGGACATATGACAGAAATAAGAAAAATCTGTCTAAATTCAAGGAAGTTAAAGGAGCAAAAGTCATATTTGGAGGAAATGAAGCTCCAGGTGAAATAAGAGGCATTGGATCCATCAAGAGGAACGAATTAGAAATCACAGATGTTGCATATGTCGAAGGACTCAACTTCAACTTACTAAGCATTAGCCAACTCTGTGACAAGGGCTATAATGTTGGATTCAACATGGGTATATGCCAAATCAAGGATATTGAATCGAATGAAGTTGTGTTGCAAGGATGCAGACAAAAGAACATGTATGTAGTAGATTGGTCAACCGCTACACACAAAGACTGTCTATTAGCAAAAGAGCACAATGAATCAAGTTGGTTGTGGCACAAAAAGCCGAGTCACCCGAATTTCAAAACGATTAACAAGCTTGGAAGAAGTAATCTTGTGGAAGAACTTCCGGACTCGAGATACAAGAAGGAGAGTATATGTGATGCATGTCGGAAGGAAAACAAATCAAATCTTCATTCAAAGAAAAGACATGTCCATCTTCAACAAGAATATTGCATCCGCTACATATGGATCTATTTGGCCCGGTGGAACCGACCAACATAAGTGGAAAGAAATACACCTTGGTGGTAGTAGATGACTACTCAAGATATACATGGACAATATTCATGTGTAAGAAGAAAGAAACTCTGAGAAACTACCACAACTCGATGAAGAGGATTCAAAATGAGAAGAGCGAAACCATTATCAAAATAAGATCGGAGACGGCAGGAACCGAGTTTGTCAACGGAATAATAACTCGATTGTATTGAAAATGGTATTGGTCATGAACTATCTGCAGACAAGGACTCCACAATGAGAATGGAGTTACGAAAAGAAGGAATAGAACTCTCAAAGAAGCGGAAAGGACCATGTTAGGTGACGGGGTTACCAAAAAGATTTTGGGGGTGAAGTAATAAACACACTTGCTACACTCAAAACAGATGTATGTATGATAAGCAGGCGGTGACAAAGACTCCTATGAGATTTGGGTGGAAGAAAACCAAATGTTGCGTATTTTAGAATATTTGGATGTAAATGCTTCATCCACAACAATGGCAAAGATAACCTAAAGGCCTTCGATGCTAAATCGATGAAGGTATCTTCTTGGGATACTCACCGAAAGCAAAGCCTCTGGAGTACTCAACAAAAGGACTATGGTTGCGAAAGAATCCATTCATGTGGTATTCGATGAGCCAAATGTAAATAGAGAAGACATTGAAGAGTCGGTGATAAGTTTGAATCATCCAACCATACGAAAGAGTCCCTATCTTTGAAGTCAAGTTGGAACTATTAACTCGGATGAAGATGAGATAGCCGAGTCTCATAAAATCTTTGGAAAATTTGCAGTAAGTGACTACGAGAGAGCTGATCAAAGCAACACAAAATGCTAGACGATTGAATCCAGCCAACTTACTTCAACCTTGATGTAAGATGGCCGAGAGACCATCCACGAGAACTTGTCATTGGAGATATAAGAGAAGGTGTCAAAACAAGATCCAGAACTCAACAAGAAGCTATGTTCACATGCTTTATCTCGCAAAATAGAGCCCAAAGATGTGTTACAAGCATTGGGCGACACACATTGGATTCAAGCTATGCAAGAAGAGTGAATCGGTTTGAAAGAAATAAAGTATGGGAATTAGTTCAAAGACCCATCCATCAAAACATTATTGGTACTAAATGGGTGTTCGAAACAAGATGAACGAGGAAGGTTACGTGGTAAGAAATAAAGCAAGACTAGTAGCCAAAGGATATTGCCAAGAAGAAGGAATAGATTTTGATGAAACATTTTCTCCTGTAGCAAGATTGGAAGCTATAAGGATGTTTCTTTCCTATGCAGCTCACAAGAATTTCATTGTATATCGATGGATGTAAAAAGTGCATTCCTAAATGGTTTATTGGAAGAAGAAGTGTATGTTGAACAACCTCCAGGATTTGAGCGTAAGACTCTTGGAGATAAGGTATACAAACTCAAGAAAGCTTTGTATGGATTGAAACAGGCACCCAGCATGGTATGATACTTTGTCACAATTCCTAACTCGAGAATGGATTCACAAAAGGAAAAGTAGATAGAACACTTTTCTAATTCAAGACAAAAAGAGTATCTTGCTTGTTCAAATATATGTGGATGACATCATTTTTGGATCCACAAACAAAGAGTCATGTGTGAAAAATTTTCAAACCTCATGCAAAGTAAATTTGAAATGAGCATGATGGGAGAATTGACATTCTTCCTTGGACTCCAAGTGAAACAACAAGGATGGAACCTTCATAAGTCAAACAAAATACATCGAGATTTAATGAAGAAATTTGGTATGGAGGAGAAGTCTTCGTAAAAATACCAATGAATACATCGACCAAAATGGACATGGATGCGGATGGCAAGCTCAGATCAAACAAGATACTGAGCACTTATTGGATCATTGCTCTATCTCACAAAGCCAAGCGGCGGACATCACCTTTCTTTGTAGGTGTATGTGCAAGATTTCAATCACGCCCCAAAAGAGAGCCATATGACAAAGACTAAGAGAATATTGAGATACTTGAAAGGAAGCCAAGAAGTTGGCTTATGGTATCCAAAGGAAGGTGGATTCAAGCTAATTGGCTATTCGAGACTCGACTATCTTTGGATGCGAGTTGACAGAAAAGCACCTCGGGCACATGTCAAATGCTTGGAAACAAAGTGATTTCTGGTTTAGCAAGAAGCAAAATTCAATAGCCACCTCTACCTCTGGTGACGAATACATAGGCTGGGCAAAACAAGGCCTCAAGTCCTATGGATGAGACAAAGAAATGAGAGACTATGAAGTTGAGGAAAAGGAAATTCCAATCATGTGTGATAACACAAGTGCAATTGCAATCACTCAAAATCCTGTGTTGCACTCGAGAACAAAGCATATCGATGTCAGATATCACTTCATAAGAGATCATGTTGAAAAGAAGGACATCATCTTAGAATACATCTCAACTGATAAACAATTGGCTGACATCTTCACAAAACCATTATGTGAGTCAAGATTTGAAGAACTCAAGCATGAGTTAGGGTTAATTGAGCTGAGTTAAAACTCAGAAGACTCAAAGAAAAGAAATGAAACACAAAAAGTGAAAAAGAGCTGAACTCACAAATCAGCTATGTAAATCAGCTGTATCGGAAAGACAGCTACACCGAGTCAGCTGATAGCTGAGTCACTAAGAGAACTGTGAGAAGAAGAGTTAAATCAGCTAAGGGATAAGCTGAGTCATTTATGAGCAAAGTGACAAAAACGCAGTCGTTTTTACTAAGCGGGAATGTTTTTAAGAATGACGTCAGCATAATGATGATGTGTACAGACAAAAAGCTGCACACCAAGCTTATGATTGGATATAAATGCTGCCGCATTAAATACGAGACATTAAATGCTAAATCAGCGTGCAAAATCTAAGCCGTTGATTTCGATCACATTTCAAAAACCACCCGCACGTCCTTTCAGAAACCATACTTACCCCATTTTCGTCTGTCTTCTCTCACATATTACCAAAACGGTTCATTTCTATCTCAGAAGCAAAGGCGAAACTCTCTCAAAACCCTATCTATCTTCAAATCAATCTCTAAGTTTTCTTCGGTAAAATCCTGAAGGATGGCATCAACCTATGATTTTGTCAAGTTAGGAAAGCAAATCCACACCGGGTCTCTGTGGATTTCGACGGCATGGTGAAACAGGGGTCCGACGACACCCTAGTGATGAAAATTGCTGAGAAATTGGAAACGCCTCTGGCAAATCGTTTACGACGCTGGAATATCCGATGACCTATGTGGAGGAGGTCGCGCGATTCTCGTGAACGCCGAGATTCACGACGGGGATAAAGTCATCTGTTCACGGAAAGAAGTTCACCATCTCTCGCTAAGGATATGGTGAACACTTTGCTCACTACCGCGGAAGGAGCATCGAGAAATCAACGAAGTGATGTAAACCTGGCCGCGCTTGGAAGGAAATAGCCAAGCCCGACTATCTTTGGTAAAATAGTTTACAAACAAACAAGAAATTTCTTTGAAGGAGGACTACCACAAATCTGTTGGACATAGTTGCCAAATGCATAGACATCAAATTTGGCGGCTTTGACCAATAATCCAAAGCAAAGCCGATCGTAATGGCTGCGATCATCGAAGAAAGGAAAATAAACTGGGCTGAGTTTGTTTATAGCAGACTCTGCCCGAGCGTAGGAACAAATCCTTCAAGGAAGATGGTGCATTTGGAGGATCCCTAGGATATGGCACAGTGATTGGCCGGTGATGGAGGTGAAAGGAGTCCCTCTTAGACATGGAAATGCATTCCATGTAAACAAGAGGATGTTCGAGATCAAACCTCTCTGCGCACGAAGATAGCCTACGCCAAGAGAGCGACACGAGTGAGGGGGAATCACCGACCACAAGATACAATGTTTCCTCTCCACCAAAGAAGAAAGGCGCCCCCTGCGCAGCTGCTAAGAAGACTTGCTCTCCTCCAAAGAAAGAAAAACAAACTGCTCCCTGCCCCTGCAGCCCGAGTCACTGCCCCCACAGCCGTGTCTCACCTCTTCGAAGAAGTGAGCGGTCGAGAAGGACTCACAAATACCTTCTCCGATCGTCAAAAAGAGGAGAACCGATAAGCCAAGACGGCCAGCTCCTCGGAAGAAAACACCAGCACCGCCCCGCCACCCAAGACTCGGAAAATCGTCTTTGAACCGAGAAATCCCTCGGTACAAACTAGGAGACGAAGAAGAATCATCAAGCACTCCGAGCTTGAGAAACTGGCCGAGTCGGCCACTCACCGAGCAGATACTGAGATCGCTGGAGAAGTAGAGTCTCCAGACACTATAAATGAAACAGCTAAGTCTGCTGAAGGCAATCAGCAGAGGCAAACTGAAGAAATAGTTGTAGTCCACGCAACTGAGACACAAGAAGAAGGCTGATGGAGCGATAGTGATGTGATGATCCTATCCCCACCTTACCCAGACATCCAAAATCGTCTGCGTGAGTGGAGGAAGTGGAAATTGAGTCGATCCAGGGAACAGTTCCAATGGCCCGAGTTTATCGAAGAAGAAGAGGAACTGTTGAATTTCCTTGGGGCTGACCTCTGTGATCCCAGCCTTTGGATGAAGACAAGCGCACGGATATCCTGCGCAGATCTTCAAGGATAAGGAGAAGGAGCGATGGCGCGCGAAAGAAGGCGAGGCAAGAGAGAAGGCCAAAGATCATCGCCTCACTGGAACCACAGAACATACACATTCTCACTTGATATTCTATCGAGAAAGTGATGAGGATCTGCACCTGCCGCCCCGCCACGAAGAGTTGCAAATGCACGGCCAAGCAATGCATGAATCCGAATTCTTCATGAGAAGAGCATGATGGAGGGACCAGGAGAGTCCTCCAAAACACACCGAAATTGATCCAGTGGGAGTGGTTCAACAAATCGCCACCGTTGTTCTGCCACCACTTCCCCACTCACTCGGAAGAAGAATTAAGGGAAATGGCGATGAAACGGGTTAGTGGGGACCCCAGTTGAGCCAACCCCTAACGAAGGTGTCTTACCACCGCCCCACGGTGAACACTCGGTAGAAAAGTGGGAGTTTGGAGACGAGTGATCCCATTCCAAGTCACTCACCGGTGCGCCCCGGTGAAACTCCCTCCACCGCAGGCAAGGTCGGAGGATCTTGCAGATGATTCCACAATGAATATAGGAGGCGAAGTGGAGAAAGTACAAACACAAGATGAACAACAAGTTGCCATCAACGAAGCTCGGCGATTGAGACTGTCTCGGTGAGGTGCCAATCGCTACGAGGGCTAATGACGCCACTGATGCGATCGAGGCACGACGGAATGTACAGAGTTAACACTGGGCGATGAAAGTGAAATCCATGGGGTTAAGACTCAATGGATGCCACCACGAAAGACCTAAGACAGTGACACGTCGAAAGGGAGGTCAAGGCCTCGCGATTGAGATCATGGAGTTAATGAAGGCCAACGGAGGTTGAGACTTCCCCTTGTAACGCAAGTAAGAGAGAACATCCCTCCTGCTATCATTGATCCATCGAAAAAGGAGATAAGTGCACTTCATGATTCCCGGATAATCGATGTAACTTTTCCGGGATCGAGAAAGCGAAGAAGGCCGAGTCATCCCCCGTGACAGATCCAAAAGACTTCATGCGGATGTTCCAAGCACGAGCAAGATCGATCCCAAGACTACTCGTCAAACCTTTAATTTTGATGTTGAGCCACCAATGGAAATCTCATCATCGTCCAATGACGCTTCGATAATGCCGAGGACCGTCTACTCAAATGGAGAAACCAAAATTGAGACCAACGAAGTCATTGAAACAAATGAGGCTCAAATAAGTCAAGTCCATCATTCGCAGCTCCCAAGGCTGCAGATAGGCTCGACTCAAAAGGAACTTCACGCGCACCGCTCATTATTGAACAAATCCCGATTAGGCGGTGATGATTCCTTTGTAGAATCATTTCCTTTCTCCCTGGAGGTACCCGACCTCCCCGAAGAGTCGAGAACGAACTCGCGCGCTTTCATAGACCCCTCTGTCATTCCATCGTACCATCGTTCAAATGACTATGACTTTGATGTTGCGTGGCCATCACCGCAACGGAAGAAATAGTCAAGTTCGAGGTGTTCAAGGCATTATTTGCTGAAATTGAGCGGATGGAGAGGCACCAGGCCTCTATGGACATGAGACTGACAACGAGAGATGGCAACCTCACTGCCGACTTGAGAGGCATAATCGAGAATCGAGGAATGGTGGCAACAAAGAAGAAACAATGCGTGTGGAACAAGCTAGATACTTCAGACATTGTTCAACAAGTTTGGCTGGTATGGCGGTGAGAATGCTTTGATGCAAAGACGAAATTGAAAGAACACATTGAGCAC
This sequence comes from Rehmannia glutinosa, assembly GCA_016081115.2. Taxonomy (NCBI): domain Eukaryota; kingdom Viridiplantae; phylum Streptophyta; class Magnoliopsida; order Lamiales; family Orobanchaceae; genus Rehmannia; species Rehmannia glutinosa. The sequence goes on along the minus strand of CM071925.1, from coordinate 39,125,092 downwards.
ATGCATGAAGCTCACACTTTGCCGAGATAAAGTCTGCTGCGTGAGCAAAATAAGAGTGATCTCCTGGCCTGGAAGAAAATATGGATAGAAAATTCAGCCTTCTCATGGCCGAGATGAAGTAGTTTCAAAGAGAGTCCAACGCTACTCGCTCGAATTTCGTGCCGCATACTCCGCACTCCAGACTGAAGCGAACTCGACTATCGCCAGACTCGACTTCCCGCTTGCCAATATGTTTCCTGGGGTTCCTCTATCCTTTGATGATGCCAAAAAGGGGAAGAGGAATACCTTAAAGCGCTAAAGAGATCCGAAGTTTGAAAAGAAGAAGGAGCAATTGAAGGGAAAGACAAATGAGGAAGTGTTGAAACAAAAGAAAGGAAAGTCTGTTGAGGGGAAGGATCGAAAGATGTGACCTTGATGATTGCACAAACCCCCAACAAGGTCTTGTCACAAACCGATATCATCGGCCAGACCAACTCCCCGTGACTCGCCACTCCAACACTCTGCTATATCTATGGTGAAAAGAGAAAGACAATTGAAGCGAGGGATGGAGGAAGTGGAAGGAAGAATGGATGCCGAGTTATGAACATCTTGAAACAACATGGAGGCATTCCAAAGAGACGAGACACTTATGCCATCTCGGATGTCGGAGACGAGCCACGATCGCTTGATGAATTTAAAACGCTCGCATCTCAAGGATACTTTGCAAATATGTCTATGGCTCAAGCTTGGGACTTGTCTTGGGAAAAGGGTCTCACGTTATGTGAAGAAGGCGACGAGGCGGCGAGACTACCGCGATCACTCTGCTGGTCACTCCGGGTCACTCACCGAAAGAAGAAGACCCCAAGACAATACACGCCCAAAGGTAGAGGAAGAAGCGTGTGGTGGAGGAAGAGGTTTGACCTGGCCTCGCCCCAAAAACATTGAATACGTAGATCCGTGGCAAGAAAGGAGGGATCTCTTGGGCTGGTCTTGACCAAATAGCAAATTTGCAAGTGGCTAAAAATAATGCTTTTGAGTATGCGAAAAGAATAGAAGAAGAAAACAAGAGACAAACTCAGCTATGGGAGGAAAGACAAGAAAGATTAAGAAGAGATGAAGTCCGAGGAAGGCATATGAAAAGAAGAAGAAGGCGGTGACGATGAGAAAAAGAGAAGAAGAAGCGAAGATCTTGAACAAGATGAAAGAAGGAGACAATGAAGAAGATGAAGTGTAGTTGTCCACCCCTTCATGTATTTTATTATGTAAATACATACTATGTAAGTCTTACGTAATAAAGCTATAAATTCTTCATTTTTGTGTAGACAAATGTTTGCTCGATACACCGTAAACAACTTGTGTAAAAGAATAAGAATGTTATGATCAATAAAAAGGATTGATTCTACGCATACATTCTATGTGAATACACTATCTGTATGTATCTTTGCTATTTGCATTTTTGAATGGTTTAAGTTTTGGCATCATCAAAAAGGGGAAATTGTTAGGAAATTTATTGTTTAGATTTTGATGAATACCATGTAAAACTTAGAATAGGAAGTTGGCACCCCATTTTTTGTTGTAAACGCATTGTAATAAATAGGGCTGGTCAAGGTCAAGAGTTAAGTCACTATGCCCAAACATGCAAGAAGACAACCGGAGACTAGAAGGAAGACTCATTGCCAGACAGCCGAGTATGGCAAAGAAGAGTGACGGGAACTCTCTTGAATGAGATGCGGTGAGATGCAGTGAGTGGAGTATCGATCAAGTCAACTCAAGAAAAGCCAAGTCTCAAGTTGAAGTGACGGAAGAGTCATCCAATGATTGGAAGGCGACTCTAAATCACCTGGGAAAGCAAGGAAATGCAGTCAAGTCGAGATAACTGAAAAAGATCCGTTGCACAGAAATCAAGAGAATTACTTAAACAAGTAATATCTCCATACTACCTTTCTCGAAGTGCTCAGTCCCAGAAGCGTGCAAAAGGAATAAACCAATGGGAAGCACTACACCGTGTCAGAACTCTGAAAAGGTGAAGAACAATTCATACGAGGAAATGGCAATTCCAAGGACTGCAACAAGACAAGCCAACGACTGCAAGTGACTTTCAAAAATAAGCCTATCTCTTCAACGGGCAAATTTTTGAAAGATCACTATAAAAGGCTGAGAAATGACTTTGAGAAAAAGGTGACCAGAACCACAAACGTTCAAGCAATTATTAGAACTGTAAACCTGAAATATTCTCAATCCTCAAGCCTACACTACGAAGAACATCAATCCAACACTCACCTGTGAAGGAAAGATAACTTCAATCAGTTGAAGAGGAAAATACTGAAAAATCAAGGGGTCTACATTCCTCGAAGGATTGTAGGAAGGTTCAAGGTCGAACCAAGTCTTGAGCTTTTGGAGGGCTTCGTGATCAAATCCAAAAAGCGTGAGCAAGTGAGTCAATAGTAGCAAGGCAAATTGCCTGTGAAGAAGGCGAGTCGCAATTGAAGCCGGTGAGTGATCAAGGCGTCTCCAGACTGAGTCCCAAAGGATCAAGTCAGCTGTGTGATTCCTCCAGTTGGAGAAGAGAGGAGTAGAAGAATTACCCCATCTTCGAACCTCTATAAAAACCTACTGTGTCATTTACATTTCAGCACTTAAATTCCTGCACTATATTTGCTTAATTCTGCTGACATATTTGCTATCCATTAGATAATTTCAAGTACTAAATCAAGCTTTAAATCCATACTTAACCAAACTTAAGGGTGTTAAGTCTTCCGCTGAAAACTAACTCTACTGATTAACTAAATTGGCTGTCCACCAAGGACACATCTGAGTAACATCAACTCTGAAATTTAAAAAGGACTAAATAGAAAAAGTTGGTAAGGTTTATTCAACCCCCCTTCTAAACCTTACACCCACACCCCTTGGGACCTACATGCTCTTGAGGTGTTGGAAAATTTGGTATTCTTCAAAATTGAAGATTGTGGTGATCTTCAAAGGTGCCGTTGAAGGAAGATTGTGGTAATCTTCAAAAGGGAGATTTTGGTAATCTCCAAAGGTGGTGTTGAAGAAGAGTGTGGTGCTCTTCAAGGTGTTGTAAGTTGGTGTTGTATTAATTTTTGGCAAATTAATAAAATCTTTTTTCTTTTTGAAATCCATCCCGAATATATTGGGGTGGTAGAGGATTAGGCCCTAAGTGGGTTGAACCTCTATAAATCGACGTGTGTTGTTTACTTTTCGCACCTTTATTATTGTCTTTGAGCATTCGGTTCGAAAAAGAGGGCAAAATCGAAAAGATGGAGATAATCTATTCACCCCCCTCTAGATTATCGTAGCCGCTTGGACTTAAAGTGGCTTCTAGTTTTAAATTTTGTGTGTGTGTATATATATATATATATATATATATATTAATAGAGGTTGGTTCTTGTGAGACCATTTCTTGCGGTGAGACCATGAGACCTAATCTGAACTGTTATAACTAATCATTGGATTGTTGAGATTGAAACATTAAATATAGAAGCATTATATATCATGATTTTCGAGTGAGGGCATATCTGTCAATCAATAAAAATCAGTCAACTAACAAGATTTGCATTATTCTAACTTACCATATCTATTACCTATAATTTAGGAGGTCCAATCAATGATAATCCCCTCCAAAAAACTCTAATCTCTATCCAAAAAAACGAAAATTTGCATATGGTAATATTCCGAAAATTTGCATAAATAAATTTGTATCCCCGGGCGTTTATGATTTTTTTTGGTCCCAACGATATTGGATTTATGCATATCTAACTATATATTGATGCATGTATACATATAATATGTTGCGGTTAATTATAAAAACGATTCGAAGCATACAAATTCGTATACCAGTCCCAAAAATCTTTGTTCGACATTTTTAGGTATTTATGATTCTCATAAATGTTGTATTTTTAGCATTACCTTGATGTATATATAGCTGTATTATTGTGCATATGGTACTATTCAAAAATTTGCATAAATAAATCATAAATGTTAGCTTGCAAACTTATTATTATTGGCGGGCATTTATGAATTTTTTTGGTCCCAACGATATTGAATTTATGCATACTTAACTATATAATGATGCATGCATACATATAATATGTTGTATATTTTGTTTGAAGGTAATGATGCATGAATGCAAAATATATGAACCCAAAAATTGGACTGTGTTGGTGTTATAATTAATATTGCATATTTAATAGTATACTGATGTATTGATATGTATAGTATGTTGCATATTTAATGTACCTACAGTTATATCATATTTATTCGTGCATATTTAATCTTATAACGATGTCTTGTTCATATATTATGTTGCATATTTAATGAATGATACAGTTTTCATATTTTGTAAACATAAAATCTGAAAATATTATGATGCATTTTTCATCTAGTTTTGGTGTATATTTAATGTTAATTTATGCCAATAGGTACAACTAACAACCCAAAAAGAGAGGCTTGAAATATCTCCTGGGTCAACAAAGGAAAATATACAACATATCTTTATATTCACCCAATAAAATTATATATGCAATGAAAAAGTGCTAAATATGCAGCAAAATTACATATCTTGCATTCACCCAACAAAATTACATATGCAATGAAAAGTGATAAAATATGCAACAAAATTACAAAACATATACATCAAACATAAAAATAAAAAAAATCGAAAACTAAAACCTACTCATAAATTTCTAAAAAAAACTTGCACGCCTTCTTGGCTTCAGATTTCCCACCCTTCGCCCTTTTGGTACCAGAACTATACCCTCCTTGTTGCCTCCATCATCTCCTCCTAGCGAAATCTCACTCTTTCGTTTAGACTTAGCCATCGTTGACAACCTCAGTTTGCTATCCCTGCCCCCTGCAAAAATAATTGTGCATAAATAATTGTATTATATTGTATAAATAATTTAATTATGATGTATCTATAAGTCATCGAGACTAATGAATAAATATGGTAAAGTTGATGCATATATACTAGTTGATTGATGCATATCAAATTGATGTATGAAAAGTGTAATTTGTTTGCATAGATTACAACAGACCAATGCATAATTCAAATACAAAACGCCTCGTGTATAAATTATGATGCATGACTGTCTTATCACGAAAAATATGCACGAAAATTGCAATCAAATGCAATAAAAAACTGAAATCGATACATCAAATATATTAACAATGAGACAACAATGGACAATCTAGAACATTGCCAAAAAATAAATAAAAGCACACTGTTTCATTACATACAAAGAAAATTGATGGCCGTTAAATAAATACTCAGTCTTCGGGTCGCAATCCTCAAATCTTCGATCAATTGCAGTAGATTTTTACTTGCAAACAAGAACCTCTTCCTATGCTTTGTGTTGAATATGAAAAGAAATAAAGTTGGTAATGGGAATGGCGTGAGAATGCAGAAGAATATGGCGGCGAGTTTCTGAACCGTGTTCAACGCCGGCGGGGATACAGAGTCCGACGAGAATACAGACGGTGGCGGTGGTGGGGTTGATGGCTGCGGCGACAACGGTTGTTTTTTAGGAAGTGTTTTTTTGGATGGATTGACTAGAATTATGCATGTAAATGATGGGTTGAATTTTGTGGTGGGTTTTTGGATTAAGAATGAAGATTGTTGATGGAATTGGAGGGGGTTGAGGGGATGAAAAGGTTGTGGGAGATTGAGAGATTCATTTTTTTGGTGGTGGCGGAGACCAAAAATCAAATCATGGTATGTAAGAATAATTGGGACAAAGATCATCCATTAATGCATGAGGGCCGAAAAATTAGGGATTTCATCATACTCTCCTTAATTAAAAAAATTGATTGGCGAAAATTAAGGGATTGAAAAATACTCTCCTAAAATAAATAACCGCTTTACAAGTCTAATTACCTTTTTGTCCTTTTTAACGTTTTTTAATTAAAATTACCTTAAATATAAGATTAATCCAAGCCCTTCAGAAAAAAAATAATGGATGTACCGGATTATATCTCACGGTCTCAGCCTAGGATATTGGTCTCATTTGAACCAATACTTATATTAATATATATAAGAAAGAAATAAATAAATAAATAAGAATAAGGGAAAGAGAGGGAGGGCCCGGACCGACCCATCGGTCCGAGCAGGCGGGTCCGACCCGGCTGTTTAAATAGTTTAAATTTTTAAACAAAAGGGCGTGTCTTTTGTTAAAAAACACAACCTTTCGAAGATGTGCAACTCTTGGAGGCAGCCTCTGGAAATCTTTAAATAGACTTCCAGATTCTGCAGATTGAGTACGAATTATCATCCTCTTTTCCCAGTGTTATTTATTTCTGCTTTCTGCTTATACCTTTACAACTTCTGATTCCTGCTCCAGAAAATTCTGAGAAGTGTAATCTTAGAATTTTCGAGATTAAGGCTTTGTATCCTGGAGGTTAATTCATTGAGACCATTTACATCGTGTGGGAGGAATTAATACCTTAAAGATAACATCTTCAAAGGTGTGCCTAGCCTATACAAATTTCATTACCCACAATTTTATACAACAATTTTAAAGTATTAAGAATCCTACAATGGAGTCTGTTCTGGTGAAAGCACAACTGCACGATGGAGACAAACTGGAACGTTTGAACGGGCTGAACTACAAGTGTTGGTGCTTGAAGATGGAGTATCTGCTGACTATTGCAAAGATGTTCTATGTGGTGTCCGATCCATGTCCAGCGGAGGTGACTGATCCGAATGCTACATCTGCACAAAAGGTGGAGGCTGTGGATAAGGCTAAAAATGGAAGGATGATGACTTTGTTTGCCGTTTCACTATTCTGCAGTCGCTGAACAACACACTGTTCAACGTTTTTCATGTCCACATAACTGCTGCAGAAATATGGAATGCTATAAAAATGAGGTATGTTAATGAGGATGCTGGTAATAAGTCTTTTTTTGGTTAATAAGTATATTGATTACAAGATGGTGGATACTAAACCTGTTATTGATCAAATGAATGAGTTAAATGATATAGCAACAGAATGTGCTGATGCTGGTGAACCCGTTTCTGAGACTTTCCAAGTTTCAACTATCATTGGTAAACTTCCACCTTCGTTGGGTGAACTTCTGCAAGGCATCCAAATTAAGACTGAAAGTCTTAAAAGGAATGGTTCAGTTTCTTTGTTGAATGATGGTGTGAATCAAGTAGAAGAAAAGAACCTTCAAGGAAATTCTAAGGGAAACCAAGGAAAATCCAAGAAGAGGAAAAATTCTGGATAGAATGATGATGGGAATGCCAAGAAGAAAAAGAATAAGGGACCTTGCTATGTTTGTGGCAAGGCCACTTGGCTAGGGAATGTCGCCATCGCAAGGGACCAAAAAAATAGAAGAAACAAATTTGTGTTGTCAATGACATGGATTTCAATTTGTGGGTTGATTCGCGAGCAACTTGTCATGTTATACCAAATAGAAGTCTGTTCAAAACTTACGAGGAGTTAAACGAAGCAAAAACATTCTACATGGGCAACTTTTCGACAAGTGAAGTTTTGGGAAAAGGAACCGTGATTCTTCCCCTCTCTTCTGGCAAAACTTTAACTCTGAAAAATGTGTATCATATCCCCTCTATGATGAAGAATCTTGTATCAGTCCACAAGTTGGACGAGAATGGCTTTTGTCACGCCCGAACTTACGATACTATAATAATCAAAATATATTATCTATTAACAAAATAGCGTAATATTCATATTGTTATTACAAGCCAAACGTACATCGTAACAAAATTACAAGAAAGAAGAAAAACTGACCAAGTCTCCAACTCCTATAAATAAGACTATTGTTAGAATCATTATTCTAACCAAAACACGTCATATATATATATATATATATATATATATATATATATATATATATATGTACAAGGATGTCGTCAAGGCCTATAGCAAAACGCCCCCGCCCTGGCACTAGCTAATCAGTTTAGGGAAATCCCTCAACTTCTTCGTTGTCGCCTGGATGATCACCTGAAATATTTTTTTTTAGGAAAATATATACGTGAGGGAAAATCCTCCGTGAGTGGGTGCAGGTGTGCAGGTGTGGCTTTTTAGAAAAATTTAATGTTAAGAAAGATTCAGTTAATTTTTATAAGTGAAATCGTTATCAGTTCAATAGCAACATGCACTCTATCAATCTGTAACACAATTAATTCAAATGTCACATTAACGGAGGGACCGTTCATTAACGGTAGGTGACCCCCGTTCTCCCTTATCACTCCTTTATTGCATTGGCGTAAAGCCTTACCCCCTTATTGCACCACACTACGGCTCGACTCTCCACACTGGGGCTCGCGAAGCCTGGAGAAGTCATATTCCGGAATATACCGATCCTACGACCCACTTCAACCCTTAGAACACTCCGTCTTTAGGCGGTGGGATTTGGTTGTGGATAGCGTAGAACCTTTTAAGACCGCAGACCCTTGCCTGACCAGCCGAACTCAGCCCTATCCACACCACACTAGGGCCCGACACTTACCAAATAACAATGTACTATAACTCTTAAGGTGTAATGAGACTTTTCCTTGTATATTTATGCTCATTATAGTAAACATAAAATGCACGTCAAATGCACGAAATAAACCAAATAAATTTGTCATACAGCGTGACCACAATCTAATAATTTATAATTCAACTGCATAAATTCAGATAGTACATTAGTAATAGCATTTTCAATGAAGTCCTGAGCAATACAATCAAGTTAAATCAATTTATTCTCATAAGGTACAATTAATTTATTATAGCTAAAGTAATTCAACTAAGAGATGAAATTTAACACTTTAACTAACGTAATTTAGTATTCACTTATTAATTTTTTTTTTATTTTTGAATGCAGTTAACCAAGGTTCATTCCTTTATCAATAAATCTTCTTTTTCCTTTTTTTCTTTCTTTATAACTTTGAGGAACATGCATGGACCAGAAACAATTGCATGGAATTTAAGAAAATTTGATCAAGTTCAAAAGCTGAGAGTAACATATGTTAAATTTCGTAGCATGATTAACCATGATTTAATAATCATTAGATCATGCAAAATAAGATAATATAGTGTGCAGTGGAATATGATTGTTATACAATAAAGTAATTAGATTAGGGAAACAGGAGATGGATAATATATTAATGGGTTTATCTAATTAATGATTAAAGGGTTCCTAATTAAACCCACTTCATCATTTAACCGTGAATATAAAAGGGAGATAATCAAACTAATGGAGGTGGCAAGTTCTCAACTAGATAGTGAGGTTGTTTTACTATCTTACAATTGCAGGGATATGGAAAAAAACATTATACCTAAATAGTTCTATTTTCAATATCAGTCACTAGGATTTGAGTAGTGTCCTCACCCAAAAGGCTTTCAATATTATGCCAAAGCATTCAATAACATGATAACTAATACATATATTAAGCATACTGAAGGTTCAACATGAACAAAGATAAGCTTTTCCTTAATAGTTATTTTTTTATTGTTTTTATTTATTTATTTTTTTGAAAGCACAATTATGAAATATTGAGAAAGAAATCACTCACTTTCAGATTTAGGATCCGACGTTGCTATTTGATTCCCTCTTGTTCCTAGCTTTTTTTTTCTTCTCATTAATCATAGTGTCTCTTCTTAAATAAATAAAAAGTCTAAGTACTCATTTCATTTCCCAATCTATAGATTAACATACGTGGCCTTCTTATTCCTTCTCTTAGTGTAAAGGTGAAGTAGGCTGCTTTGTCAAAGAGACTATCATGCATGGGCTGAAAGGTTTGCTACCTAATCTTTAGCTCTATTAGTGCTTATCTATGTATATATTATATATATTTGCTATACATTAACCTCTAAGGACGTGGGCTATAATAACATAAAATATTTGATAAATTTTACATTTTAATGTGGACCAAAGTACTAATTAGGTAAATTTCACTAAATTATATAATTTGTCCGGACTACACTCCAACATAATATCGTAAGAAAATATCATGCAAAATAAATCCATATACAAAATTTACTATATTACAAGTAGTCAAAATTTCGGGGTCCTACATTCTTCCCTCCTTAAAAGAATTTGGTCTCCAAATTCTCTTCTTGAAATAGTTCTGGGTAGTGCTTTCGCATTTCTTCTTCTGTTTCCCAAGTGGCTTCTTCTAACTTATCGTGATTTTGCCATACTACTTTAACCAAGGGAATATTTTTGTTTCTCAACTCTCGAACTTGACGATCTATTATTCGCAACGGTTTCTCCTCGTAGGTCAAATTCTCCATTACTTGAGGAATATTGTCCTTGATTATGTGCTCTGGATCAGGATGATATTTCTTTAGTCTTGAGACGTGAAAGACGTTGTGCATTCCTGCAAGTTTTGGCGGAAGCTCTAAACGATAAGCTACCGTCCCTATTCTTTCAAGTATTTTAAAAGGGCCAATGTATCTGGGACTTAATTTCCCGCCTTTCTTGGAATGAATCACACCCTTTCGTGGAGACAATCTCAGGAATACTTCATCACCAGTTGCAAACTCTAGATCTTTTCTTCTTTGATCTGCGTAGCTTTTCTGGCGGCTTTGAGCTGTACGGATTCGTTCTCGGATTATTTGAACTTTGTCGATAGCTTCTTGCACTAGATCGAGCTTGGGAAACGGTGACGATGTAGTACTTTTCTTCTTAGGAGTCCATTTATCATCAATCTCCCAATGAATGGGTGATCTACACTTCCTTCCGTATAGAGCTTCATAAGGCGCCATCCCGATTGTTGCTTGATAACTATTGTTGTACGCAAATTCTGCTAGAGCCAAATGAGAATCCCAGTTTCCTTGAAAATCTAACGAACATGCTCTCAACATATCTTCAAGTATTTGGATAATCCTCTCAGATTGTCCGTCGGTTTTGAGGATGAGCAGCAGTACTAAAGCTTAGCTTAGTTCCCAATGCTTCATGTAGGCTTTTCCAGAATCGGGATACGAATCTTGGATTTCTATCAGAGACAATGTTAGTAGGTATACCGTGTAGTCTCACAATCTCGTGAATGTATATATGAGCCAGTTTATGGAGACTATCCGTCTTTCTAATAGGAAGGAAATGCGTTGATTTGGTAAGCCTATCAACTATTACCCAAATTGCATCGTGACTACTTCTAGTTCGAGGCAAATCCGTAACGAAATCCAAAGTTATATATTCCCATTTCCATTCTGGTATTGGTAGAGGCTGTAGGAGCCCAGAAGGTCGTTGATGTTCAGCATTCACCTGTTGACAAGTTAGACACCTTGAAACATATTCAGCAACTTGATTCTTAATATTTGCCCACCAAAAATGTTGCTTCAAGTCATTGTACATCTTGTTTCCACCTGGATGAATTGTATACCTCGAGCGATGAGCTTCAGCAAGGATCTCTTTCTTCAAAGTTTCGTCGTTGGGTATACATACTCGATTTCCAAATCGTATGATTCCATCATTCCCTATGCTAAATTCAGGTCTATTTCCTTGCACAATTTTCTCTTTTAATTTCTGGAACTTGAGATCTTTCTCTTGTGACACCCTTATTTCTTCCAACAAGGTTGGTCTTACTGATAGGTTAGCACATAAAAGATGTGTACATGTTATTTCAGGATTCCAAAAACTCAATTCTTCTAAGGCTTTCCACTCTCTGATCATTAGTCTGGCCAAACTTGCTTTTCTACTCAAAGCATCTGCCACTACATTGGCTTTTCTAGGATGATATTGAATGGAAAAATGATAGTCTTCCAAAAGTTCCATCCATCTCCTTTGCCTTAAGTTTAATTCCTTTTGTGAAAACAAATACTTAAGACTTTTATGATCAGTGTAAACTGTAAATGACGCTCCATATAAATAATGTCGCCATTTCTTCAAAGCAAAAACGATAGCATAGCACCTAATTCTAGATCATGTGTTGGATAGTTCATCTCATAAGGTTTGAGCTTCCTTGATGCGTACGCAATCACCTTTCCATTCTGCATAAGTACAGTTCCTAATCCTTCCTTGGAAGCGTCACTGTAGACAAAAAAGTTTTCATTTCCTTCAGAAAGTGCTAAAATAGGTGCTGTTGTAAGTCGTTTCTTCAATTCTTGGAAACTAGATTCACATTTATCGTCCCATTCAAATTTAACTTGCTTCTGCGTCAACCTAGTTAATGGACTGGCTATTTTAGAGAAATCTTTGATAAATCTACGATAGTATCGGCCAGGACCCAAGAAACTCCCCGATCTCTCACATTCTCGGGTCTTTTCCAATTCACAATCTTTTTTCTACTTTCGAGGGGTCCACCGAGATTCCATCACGACACTACATGACCCAAAAAAAGGCAACTCGTCTAACCAAAATTCACATTTGCTAAGTTTGGCATAGAGTTTATTCTGTTGTAATCTTTCCAACACCGCTCTTAGATGTTGTTCATGTTCTTCCTTGGTCTTGGAATATACTAGAATATCATCAATGAAAATGACCACAAATTGATCAAGATAAGGATTGAATATTCGATGCATGAGGTCCATGAAAGCCGCATGGGCATTAGTTAAACCAAAAGGCATAACCACAAACTCATAATGACCATATCTGGTTTGAAATGTTGTCTTGGATATGTCTTCCTCACGTATTCTTAATTGATAATATCCTTGTTGTAGATCGAATTTTGAATACACCTTGACACCTTGGAGTTGATCGAAAAGCTCGTCTATTCGTGGAAGAGGGTATTTGTTCTTGATGGTAACGTTATTCAATCCTCGATAGTCAATACATAGTCGTAAGGACCCATCTTTCTTCTTGACAAACAATACTGGAGCTCCCCACGGGGATGTACTGGGTCGAACGAATCCTAAATCCAATAATTTTTGCAATTGAGACTTCAGTTCCTGCAACTCGATTGGGGCCATTCGATATGGAGTTTTGGCTATTGGAGACGTTCTTGGTAAGACGTTGATGGTGAATTTAATTTCTCTTTCTGGAGGTAGCAAAGTAAGTTCTTCAGGAAACACGGTAGGATATTCAGATACTATAGGTATTTCATTTATATTTTTCCTATCTTTCGGCTTATTGATGATAAAGGCAAGATAGCCTTGAGCTCCTTTGAAAAGTGCTTTCCTCGTTTTGATTGCTGAAATAATTGGAGCTACAATAACACGAGCTGCTCCTATCAATTCTACTTCAGGTCTCCCAGGTTCACACAACTTAACAGTTTTGGTACGACAATCCATTTGCGCGTGATGTTGGGACAACCAATCCATTCCTAATATGACGTCATACTCATGGATTGGTAGTAAAACTAAGTTAGCTGGAAATTGTTTTTTGCCAATAACATCGCATGATTTATATATTGAATCAGTCACCTGACTAGTGCCCATCGGTGTAGAAACTTCTAGGCAATATGGTAATTGTTCTATAGGTGAACGCAATTTATGTGCATAATGAGGGGCCACAAACGAATGTGATGATCCTGGGTCAAGTAAAACTCTAGCATAGTCTTTGGATACGAGTATCGTACCTTCTACTACATTCGTGTCTTCTGGTGCTTGTTGTCCTTCGAGTGCAAACACGCGTGCCGGTATCCTAGGTCTTGGCCCATTTTTCCCACGATCATTTTTATTTCCTGTTCCTTGCACGGCCTTCTGCTTGTCACTTGTTTGTGCCATCATAGGACAATCTTTTATCTGATGTTGAGCGCTTCCACATTTGAGGCATCTTCCAAGTTTACGCCAACATTGGGATGGATCATGACCGGTTTTGTTACAATGAGGACACGGTTTTCCCTGTATCTCTGGGCGTATTTGTTGTTTACTTCCACTCGTACTTCCATAGCTAACCCGCTGAAATTTTTGATTGCGTGCCGATTGATCAAAGGAAGGCGGTTTAAAATTACTGGCAGCCCTTTTCTGTAACCCAAGACGACTAATACCACTTTCAACTCTAGTTGCCGCTTTAATCTAACTATGCAGATAGAATCTAGTTCAACCGATAGTAGTCTATCTTGTATCTCCATTTTCAAGCCACGTATAAACTTGTATAGTTTATCCTCTTCCGTGTTGACCAAGCTTGGCGCATATTTAGACAGACGATGGAATTCAGACTCATATTGGGCCACTGTCATACCTCCCTGTTTCAAATGATAAAATTCATCCCTCCTAGCTTCTCTAACCACTGGTGGTATGTATTGATCCTTGAATTCTCGTACAAAGTTATTCCAGGTTCTCTGTGTTCCCTCTCGATTCCACTTTTCTTCAATTGTTCTCCACCAATTGCGAGCGGCTTCAAGCGAAAGACAACCAAGGTAACTTGTTGCTCTTCCGTATATTGTAACGTCCGAGTATGCTTTCCATTTTCTCTAGCCAACGCCGCCTTGATATCATCCGGCTCACCTAAGAACTCAGGAGGGTCAAACCTTAAAAATCGTTCCAACATCTTATCATGCGCAGCCAATACTGGCTCAGGGGGGTCTTGATGTCGGGGTTGATTTGCTTGTTGCTGCATAAATAGTAGTATTTGTTGCAAGGCTTGTGCCGTTAGGTTGTCTCCTGGGACGGTGGCTGTGCTTGGGGTTCTTCACGTGCAGGAGTTCGCTCACGATGTCGTTGAGGTTCATCTTGACGATTCAATCGGGGTCTTCCTCGACCACGTCTATCGGCCATCTATATTGCAAAATTAATAATTAAGCAATAAAATGTAAAAACACAATATTTAAACTAAATTAAATAGTCACAGGTAATCATCATTTATACACAAAATGTGACGATTACATTCATGATGATAGTGATATATACAACATTCCACACATCCTACCACACGACAACTAGATAGCACTACTATTTGTATTCATTAACAATTACTATACATACATTTCACCCCTCCGATATTTGTACACAAAATTTATAAGTCCTATCCTGCAATGGACCTATTCATTAGTTACATCACTATGTTCATCCTCATCTACTTCGTCCATTCCTTCGTCGAGCTCTATTCCCTCTGCAGGGTCCTCTTCAGGATCCTCCTCAAAGTCTGCTTCTGGTTTTATGTTGTGGGGTGCTGGTTGGTCTACTGGTTATTAGGTCCTATTGCAACCCCTGAAATTTCATCTCCTAGACCAAAATACCGTGCCCGTATATTAGCTAGGGTATGCTGGTATGCCTCACGATCCGCATCAGCTTGATGGAGGATCTGATCTCGTAACCCTGTCATCTGGTCCAATTGTTCCTGTAGGTTGCCGACTTGATGTTGAAGTATATTTATCTGATCGTCCCTATGTTGAATCGCTTGCCCCTGTTGTTGTACGAACACCTCCTGGTTTAGGAGAGCTCTTCCCGTTTGCTGTCGTCTCTGATACAAATGTTCATTATCTTCTAACAAAAATCGCACAATGTCTTCTAGGTTAGATATTTTCTCTCCAGCCCATCGCAACTGATCGTTGGCGGTTGAACTAACTTCAAAGTTTCTATTGGATGATTCAGGATCTGATGCCATACCTTAACACACATTATAACTTGGTTAGTAAAATAATCAAACAATTTGCTAAAATTTTTATCTTAAAAGTTAGAGAGATTATTATATTAAAGTCATCAGGTTATAACTAAATTACACTTATCATAACTAATATCCAAGGATCCTATCCTGGTAAGCATAGGTGTAAGCCATATTACAACCCATGCTCTGATACCACTTCTGTCACGCCCGAACTTACGATACTATAATAATCAAAATATATTATCTATTAACAAAATAGCGTAATATTCATATTGTTATTACAAGCCAAACGTACATCGTAACAAAATTACAAAAAAGAAGAAAAACTGACCAAGTCTCCAACTCCTATAAATAAGACTATTGTTACAATCATTATTCTAACCAAAACACGTCATATATATATATATATATATATATGTACAAGGATGTCGTCAAGGCCTATAGCAAAACGCCCCCGCCCTGGCACTAGCTAATCAGTTTAGGGAAATCCCTCAACTTCTTCGTTGTCGCCTGGATGATCACCTGAAATATTTTTTTTTAGGAAAATATATACGTGAGGGAAAATCCTCCGTGAGTGGGTGCAGGTGTGCAGGTGTGGCTTTTTAGAAAAATTTAAAGTTAAGAAAGATTCAGTTAATTTTTATAAGTGAAATCGTTATCAGTTCAATAGCAACATGCACTCTATCAATCTGTAACACAATTAATTCAAATGTCACATTAACGGAGGGACCGTTCATTAACGGTAGGTGACCCCCGTTCTCCCTTATCACTCCTTTATTGCATTGGCGTAAAGCCTTACCCCCTTATTGCACCACACTACGGCTCGACTCTCCACACTCGGGGCTCGCGGCTCGGAGAAGTCATATTCCTAATATACCGATCCTACGACCCACTTCAACCTTTAGAACACTCCGTCTTTAGGCGGTGGGATTTGGTTGTGGATAGCGTAGAACCTTTTAAGACCGCAGACCCTTGCCTGACCAGCCGAACTCAGCCCTATCCACACCACACTAGGGCCCGACACTTACCAAATAACAATGTACTATAACTCTTAAGGTGTAATGAGACTTTTCCTTGTATATTTATGCTCATTATAGTAAACATAAAATGCACGTCAAATGCACGAAATAAACCAAATAAATTTGTCATACAGCGTGACCACAATCTAATAATTTATAATTCAACTGCATAAATTCAGATAGTACATTAGTAATAGCATTTTCAATGAAGTCCTGAGCAATACAATCAAGTTAAATCAATTTATTCTCATAAGGTACAATTAATTTATTATAGCTAAAGTAATTCAACTAAGAGATGAAATTTAACACTTTAACTAACGTAATTTAGTATTCACTTATTAATTTTTTTTTATTTTTGAATGCAGTTAACCAAGGTTCATTCCTTTATCAATAAATCTTCTTTTTCCTTTTTTTCTTTCTTTATAACTTTGAGGAACATGCATGGACCAGAAACAATTGCATGGAATTTAAGAAAATTTGATCAAGTTCAAAAGTCGAGAGTAACATATGTTAAATTTCAGTAGCATGATTAACCATGATTTAATAATCATTAGATCATGCAAAATAAGATAATATAGTGTGCAGTGGAATATGATTGTTATACAATAAAGTAATTAGATTAGGGAAACAGGAGATAGATAATATATTAATGGGTTTATCTAATTAATGATTAAAGGGTTCCTAATTAAACCCACTTCATCATTTAACCGTGAATATAAAAGGGAGATAATCAAACTAATGGAGGTGGCAAGTTCTCAACTAGATAGTGAGGTTGTTTTACTATCTTACAATTGCAGGGATATGGAAAAAAACATTATACCTAAATAGTTCTATTTTCAATATCAGTCACTAGGATTTGAGCAATGTCCTCACCCAAAAGGCTTTCAATATTATGCCAAAGCATTCAATAACATGATAACTAATACATATATTAAGCATACTGAAGGTTCAACATGAACAAAGATAAGCTTTTCCTTAATAGTTATTTTTTATTGTTTTTATTTATTTATTTTTTTGAAAGCACAACTATGAAATATTGAGAAAGAAATCACTCACTTTCAGATTTAGGATCCGACGTTGCTATTTGATTCCCTCTTGTTCCTAGCTTTTTTTTTTTTTCTTCTCATTAATCATAGTGTCTCTTCTTAAATAAATAAAAAGTCTAAGTACTCATTTCATTTCCCAATCTATAGATTAACATACGTGGCCTTCTTATTCCTTCTCTTAGTGTAAAGGTGAAGTAGCTGCTGTCAAGAGACTATCATGCATGGGCTGAAAGGTTTGCTACCTAATCTTTAGCTCTATTAGTGCTTATCTATGTATATATTATATATATTTGCTATACATTAACCTCTAAGGACGTGGGCTATAATAACATAAAATATTTGATAAATTTTACATTTTAATGTGGACCAAAGTACTAATTAGGTAAATTTCACTAAATTATATAATTTGTCCGGACTACACTCCAACATAATATCGTAAGAAAATATCATGCAAAATAAATTCATATACAAAATTTACTATATTACAAGTAGTCAAAATTTCGGGGTCCTACAGGTTTAACTTCGTTTGAGTCCCAAAAAGTGATTATTACTAAGAAAGGGTCATTTGTTGGGAAAGATTACATTAAAGACAATATGTACTTATTGAGCGTTGACAATAAAATTACTAGTTCCTACTATATTGACTCTTTTAATTCTGTTGAGTATGCTTCAAATGATTTATGACATTTTAGATTAGGACATATTGGTATGAATGCTATGGATCGTATGATAAACTGTGATTTTATTCCTAAGTGTTCAAGTACTTTTTCTATGAAAACTTGTGAATGTTGTGCACAATCTAAGTTGACGAAAACTTCTTTCAAAAGTGTAGTTCGAACAACTGGTTTACTTGAACTTATTCATACCGATATATGTGATAATAAAGAGCATGTTACTAGAGGTGGAAAACGTTATTTTATCACATTTATTGATGATTATTCGAAGTATACTTATGTGTATTTATTAAGAACCAAGTATGAGGCCTTTGATAAGTTCAAAATATTCAAAGAAGAAATTGAAAATAAAACCAATTTAAGGACCATGAGATTGAGATCAGATAGAGGTGGTAAATATCTATCTAATGACTTGATAAATTTTGAAAATGTTGATTACCTTAAATATCAAGATGAAAAAGCTCCAATTGATACTTTATGTATAACTTCTCGTCAACAAGTTTGCGAATAACACCAATGTCAAACAATTTATATCCATGACTTGGATCCAATGCTGATACAAGTCTGAGTAATTTCACTGCATTTTCATTAAAATGATGATTCGTTTCTTGCGGTATAACATCAACTGTACTAGTGAATACATCAATACGAAATGATGATCTAAAGTAAACGTATTTCCTTTACATTTTCAGCCCCTACATGATTGACAATGAGAATTCATATCTAGAATATCTATATTATGTTCCTCGCAATGTCTCTTCACTTTATCTAACAGTTGATCCCAACCATTCTCTCTAATTTTTTGAATAAATATTTTTCTATTAACAACGCATCCATTGCATTTAGAATATCATGTGACTTGGATTGTAAATTTCTACAAAGATTGTCTGTCATTCCAATAATTAGATCATAAAATGTAATATAAACACAAATTCAAATGATGTCATTATATCGTAAGTTCCATTAGCTAATGCTCTGGTAGATAAACTACTTTTGTCATTGACGATTTCACTTAAGATATGAAGAACATGAGACATGAAAAATATGATCATATAAATTTAATAAACTTCGGAGAGACCTTAAGTGAGAACCTCGTTGTGTGTCCCCTGCTTGTTGTATAGTCACAACTTGATTTTTGCCCTTTTCCGTTTCAAGCTCTTCATTAGAATCCTTATTCAATTCGAATAGAAGAAGCAATCTGTAGCTGATCATGACGCTTGGATGAAGAGTCCACAAATTCATAATTAGATTGACATATGAAAATAAATGCACCATGGGGATGACACTTTGAGCTGTTGCTACTAATATCAATTGCAATCGATGATCAATGGAAGGATGTAATATGCCTATTGGCACTCACTCAAAAAAAGAGCTTGGAAACCATTCTACTTAGAGCTTGCAAAATCAAGCCCGGCCCACAGGCCAACCTAGTCAGCCCGAGGTTTGGATCGGCTGGGCTGTATTTTTTTGGCCCAAAAAAAGTAGGGCCTATTTGACTCGACCCGAATGGCCCAACGGGCCGGACTGCCCAACCAAAATTGGGCGGGGTCGAAGTTCGGCAGGCTCGGGCCAAGCTAGCCCGACCCAACCCATTGCCAGCTCTAATTCCACTCTCCTAGCATAATACTAGCACTATCATATCCTTATCCTCGAATATTTTGTATAGTGAAATCATTGCGAGAAAGAATACCTGAAATTTTATTTTCAAAATCCATATGAACTATATCAAAGAATATTTTCCGAATAAAACCTTCTTTATCAACAAATCTCAATAACAATGGCCATTTTCTCCCTGTTAGATTCCTCTCGCATCCCAATTTCTTCCCTAATGGATCATTGAATTCTACTTGCATAAATTTATAAAATCTCTTTTTGAATTCTATGAGAAGTGTAAGTAGTATTTTGAGGAGCATTTCCCATAACAATGGAGTTCACTTCGCTGTTATATGAAGATATATGCTCTATAATATTTATATAATTACCACGATTAAGTGGCTGTGGGCGTTCATCACGAGCTCTAAAGGCTATATATACCTTAGAATACCCATAACTTTACAATATCAATTGAAACTTTGAGTCATAGACGATTCATTGCAATTAACTCTAAAGATTGTTTGTCAACAATATTCTCAATGTGCTGCAAAGAGTTCATCAAATCCTTAGATTGTTTTACAACCATTTTATGGGAAGAGTTCGGACTATTCCCTTCATGGATCATATAAGCACAATTTCGATCATTTTTAACTTTTTCAAGGAATGAAATCCATCAATACCAAAAGCATTTGCCCTAAAATGTGCAGTTGGCTTAAAAAAAAGCATGGAAGGCAATAAGCGGCATTCTTTGAAGGGGAAAATTCTATCCAGTCAAGAAATAATTCTAACCCTTCTTATCTACATACATAGGGGATTTTGTGGGATACATTGATAAGGACCAACCATGAGATAAGCATGTCTGATATTGTCTCGTTTTTCTATTGGATAATTCCTTATTGACATGCGTAATCCAGGATCGCGTTCAATATGCGAACCATTAGAATTTTCGTCAATATTTCGAAGCTTTATTGGAGAAGGTCGTCGATTAGAGTTTTGATCTTCTAAATTATTTAGAACACCAAAAACATCATTATTTGCATCGATTTTTAAGGTTCGGGAATCTAGCATTCTCTTTAGAATGCCGCTTCCCAAAATAAGAATCAATTTTTTTGTTTTTCATGTTGAAGTTTGAACCTGTATGAAAAAACACATGCTTATCAATCAAATATCTAAACTTCTTACAATGAAAAGATCAAATGACATAGAAATATAACCCACAACGAAATATAGATTAATAAAGTATATATGTATAAGAGTTGTGTACAATCATCTTGGGGGAAATTAAAGAACTGTAAAACCCTAACACAAATGATTGCAAAGATTCAATTAAAAAAATAAGAAAATCAAAATATATGTTGTTGAAAAATTATTACCTCAAGGCCCTCAATTGTATAGATGTTAAAGTATTATATATCAAATCCAATAATCTATAAAAATAAAGTCAGAATATTATAATGGAAAAAAGAAAATTTGGGGAAGAAGAAAAGAGAGTACAGAGGTTAGAAATAAAGAGGAGAAGGACTTTGAGTAATTGTATTAGTAGTGAAAGTACAGAGGAAAAACATATTATATATATATATATATATATATATATATATATATTTAAGATTGACCCAAATCTACACAAGTCAAAACCTTTACAATTAAATAAGATTATGTTACATATATATTTTAGAGGGTGGGGGGCAGCCGGGTTAATGAAAATTGGGGGATGATATTTTGGTTTATACTTATATATAATATATTAATTTACTAGATAATATATTATAGGGGTTTAATGGCTAGGTGGGGGGGAGGGGTTGCCACCTCAAGCCCCCCTCTATGTCCATCCCTGAGAACAACTCAAACATTTGAAAATGTCAACCTTCTTTAGCTAGAATCTCCTATTTTATACGAAGTCTCATCTGATATTTTTAATACAATTATGAATCCCATTTTTATAATATTATACACCTAACATTCACATCATAAAGTAAAACACCAAATAATTAATGAAAAATAAGAAATCTCATATGCCTCTTATTACATGGTTTTAAAACACAGAAATAATCATACATTAAGAATATTATTAGATCAACTCCATCACTTTCTGGTTGAATATTATCTTCATAATCAAACTCATTATTCCTCAAAAGATGGCACTTCCTTCCTAACAAAGAACTGGCCAGAAAGTCCATCATCAGGCAACAATGCCAACCTTAGTACCGGACCTTCGACACCTTCTTCGGCAGTCATAAAACCATTACTATAGTTGATATCAATTTTGACTTATCCAGGGCATACACAAGTAATCGGAAAACCCAGGTATTTTTTGGCTAGAATTCTTGTGTAGACGGCCATGGATGCTTTAGAGACGATATATGCACTAAAGTCTTGAGGCCAACCTTTGGCTTCTAGAGACCCCTCTTTGAAGTCTTCAAGGAAAACATTCAGAACCTCATCAATTCTCTCTTATGTAAGATTTTTCAACATCGTTGAGTACCTCTTTAGCCCATTCACTTGGTATATTCCGAAACAAAAATAAGTTTTGAATGAACCAGTTCTTAAGTATTGAAAAATCTAATGGGTTAATCTCACTTTGTCCTCTTATATTTTCATTGAGTATCACTTTACCCCCTTATACTCTCAATAATATCACTTTACCCCCTTATACTCTCAATTAGTATCACTTTACTACCTTATAACTTTAGAGTATTATTTTATACTCACCTACTATAATATAACCATTTTATCTCTACCTATTAGTTTAATAAAATAACAATATTATTTTAAAAGTAATTAATATTAATAAACTTGTACTTATTTTGTAAATTAACTTTCATAAATTGATTAATTAATTGGTTCATATAAAATTAATTACATTTTACATTTAGTTTCTAAATATATAACTTTAATATAGCCCCTATTAAATTAATATAAAACATTTTTTTTATATTAGCTACTACATTTATACTTTTAATTTCTTATTTATCACAAACTTAGAATTATATAATATATATGTAATACTTTTTATTAAATATGCAAAATATATTAGTAATTTTCCAGTTTTTAATTGATCAATTATAATTTAATAAAAACTATGTTTAATAAAAACACGTAGACATTCTAGTGGTTAATTATTTTATTCTAAAATGAATAATCTTTAATATAACATAATTTGTATTAAATATGGCTATAAAATTATCTATATATACATATTTATATTATTATAATATATTATGATGAGAAACTTAATACTAATAATTTACTTCTTTAATAGATATTATATTAAATTTAATAAATAACAAATAGTTTTTTTAAGAAATATATATATATATATATATATATATATATATATGAATTCAATGCCACTAACTTAGTTTAAAAAAAGAAAATTAAGTCATTTAATAAAGGAATAGGATAATAAAATTATACATTAATTGTATAACTAGGTAAAATGATACAAATTGATAGTACATGGAGGTAAAGTAATACAATTGAAAATATAAGAGGGGTAAAGTGATGTTCAATGAGAAAATAGGGGGTAAAGTGAAATTTATCCAAATCTAATTATCTTTCATAGTTACAAATAAGCCCTAAAGTTTTTTTTTTTTTTTTTGTCTTGCAAGTTGCATCCTCAAGAGGGCATTTATTAGGCAAAACTACAAACCTCAAAGTCAACCGGGTATTTGTAACAATTTAAGGGGGTATTTTGAAATTTTGAAAGAAAATTAGATTTTATTTACAACAATGCTAAATCTCAAGAGTAGGTTAATTTTGTAATTATTCCTTCTATATATGTTCAATTATATCCATATAAGGTTATTTGGTATTAATATCTCCATTACAACCAGTTCTAGATAAAAACAAACTACCCCTTTTACAACTCGATACTTATCAGTTAAAGGCCATGTTTTTTGTTTTTGCTTGGTTGAGCTCATTCTAAGTTACTGTTACATAGGACTCAATTAACTGTGTATCTGAAGTAGATATGTAAAATTAAAAAAATACAAACACCTTAAGCTTCCCCTTTGAAGAGGATAGATTAACAATCCTTGGTGAACTAGAGAGCTGGAGAAGGGGAAGCAGTGCTTCAATAGTTTTTTTGGCACCGTAATAGTTTGTTTTCAGACATTGTGCTGTTAGGTCATAGGTCTGAGCCTTATCTCACTCCAGTTGATTTTAGCTCCTGTCTGCACTCACACAGTAAGAGAAAGGACCATTCACGAATCAATCGATTTTATATATTTTGGATATTTACAAAAACTAAAATTTAGCACAATTAAAAACACCTAGTTATCCTACAAATTTCATCCTCACTATGGAGGTTTTTTTTTTTTTTTTTTTGAGTGTAATACCTTAAGAGGTATTTGTAATGTTGAAGAGAATATGAGTTTTCTTATAATTATGTTAAACCTCAGAGGTAGTATTTATAATTATCCCTATTCATTTCAGTGAAACAGAGCGAGATGGAGGGGTTACTACACAATAGGGCAGGAATTAAGAGAAGTCAATACAATTACACAAACACATATTGACATGTATCTTACTTGGAAGTACTGTTCTTATTGGTGGTTTTATATTGCAGGGGTATTATTTATATGTATAACTCAAGAAAAAAATTTATCCACCAAAGTTTATAACAATCAATGCAATAAAACAGAGTTACCCCACTGGCAGCCTCAAACCAAGCACTCTGAGCTCCAAGAATCCCTGCATTGTTTACCTGCAAATAGACTTTCCCCTTTAAGATTGATTCCGTCTGACATTTCCGTTTTGTTAAGCAAAAAATATTTCAATAACTTCCCTGACTTTTATAGAAAATTACAATTACCTTCTTAAAATTAAAACAAAATCAAATCTCAAGGATTTTTTTTTTTTTTTTTTTAAGTTTTAAAAACCTCTGGATACTTTTATAATTAGCCCAAACATCATGTTTTTTTGGGTAATTGTCCCAGCGTTTAATCTAAAGAGCAAAGGTCATATATAATCTGATATATAGTCCGAAACTACAAATATCATATAATTATATACTAAAAAAACTAAGTCTCAAGACAAATATTTCTGGTCATACCAAGATATCAAGGTTCACAAATTGGGACTTAATAAATTCAGCAAGCGAAGCAATACTTGCTAAATCAGTTACATGAAGCTGATGAAAGATAACACAACCAGAAACACCAGTCTTTTAGTTTTTCAACAACCTCAAACCCCCTTTTCTCATCTCCAGCCGTCAATATTAGAGATAACTAAGTCTGTTAAAGAGTATTTGGGATTCTGTTACGTCTTGACAGTTAGGTTAACAACATTACAATTAGCAAGTTAGATATTTTGTATTCACTCACTATATAAAGAGCATGTATGTGCACATAACTCACAATTATGAGATAATATACAATGCAGTCTTTTATCTCTGTACGTTTGTTTTCACAGTCAATACCAATGTGATACCTTGAGATATCAACTGCCTACAAATCTCAAATCCAATCCCTTTGTTTGCCCCAGTTACAACAGCATACTGGAAGAGAAATACCAAAAGAAAACAAAACATCGACCATTGGAATTGTTGAGTTATGTGGCCCAAATATTTATATGGCCCACTATCAATTATATGACCCAACCCACTTATGAGTCTGTAGCCCAAATTGATGCTAGCCCACATTGTGACTCACCCGGATGTTACTTGGGTCGGACTGCGGGACCCAAATTTGTTATCCGCGGATCCTGCTGAGCCCTTCTCTACCATCCATTTCTTAGCGAAAATCTGAGCCCTTATTTTTCTCTATATGCTGTGTATTCCCATAAATCCTAATGCGCTCTCTAGATCTCTCCTTCTCTCTGAGTCTTGGGTTTCTCTCTCTAAAGCTCTCTACTTTCTCTCTCTCTTTCTCTCTCTCTCTCTCTAAAACTACTCATTCTCGGTGTTTTCTGGGTGATACACGAGGGTTTGTGAGTGATTGTGAGGTTTTTCTTTGTTCACAATCTTTGTATACAGTTCGAAGTGTGTTTGTGTGAGATCTAGTCCAGATCTGGGTTGTATGAGTTCGAGTTCTTTGTGGGCTTTGGTGACAATCTGTTGGCTTAAGGCTCCTTGTGTGGATCTTGTGTTTGTTGACAGTTTGGGATATTGCTTGGGGGAAAAATCAGCATTTTGAGCCTCCATTATATCCAATCTTGAGATTAGGATTTTTGTCAGAATTGGTGTTATTGTTACTTTCAGTTTTTCATTCTTCCTTTTGGTTTTTCATTTGTTGTTTTGTACTTTGATTTTTGTGATTAAATGGTATTCTTTGTTTCTATCTTAGCCAGATAGATAACCAACAGTGGTATCAGAGCACCTATCTGCCGATATAGTGGGTTGGTGCTTTGGTTTGGTTTGTTGGTTCTCAGTGTTCGCTGGTGATTAGTTTCGGAATAAACATTTACCAAAACTTTGCTTCTGGAAGTGATATTTTCTAAACCCTAACTTTGTGTGTGTTGGTTATAGTTAGTCTCTATTATTTCCTTTATTATCTTGGAATAGAAACCCTAAGCACTCAAGCCTCTTGACCCTGCACCATGAGTGTAGTGGAATCTTGAGGTGCAAGAGGAATCTTGACCAAGATTTCTTGTGCCCTTTTATTTTTTGGTGTTGCTGTACTCTGATCTTGATACTTGCTTTGTGTTGTGTATTCTATGGCCCTATTCTGTGCTTCTGTTGTTCCTGGTGATTATCTTGATTGTGTGCTATTTTTCTAGACTATTCTATATCTTCTAAATGGCTGGATTTTCTGGATATCATATGGATCCTTTCAATGGAAAATTTGATTTCTCCATTTGACAAGAAAAAATGAAAGGTATTCTTATTCAACAAAAGTTTATTAAAGTTGTTGAAGGGAATTTTTCTGATAAAGATTATGAGGAAACCAAAATTGAACTTGATGAATATACCTATTCCTCTATTATCTTGAACTTATCGGATGCTGTCTTGAGGAAAGTTGGTAAACAACCCAACGCTAAAGCTTTATGGAATAAACTAAAGGAATTGTATACTGAAACATCTTTGCCTTCTAAGTTGTTTGTGCTTGAAAAATTCTTTAGATTTAAACTGGATTTGTCTGAAGACATGGATGAAAACTTGGATGTCTTTACAAAACTGATTCAAGACATTAAACTTACTGGTGACAAAAATATAGAAGATTATTCTCCTATTGTGCTTTTGAATGATATTTCTTATACCTACAGTGATGTCAAATATGCTATTAGGTATGGCAGAGATAATATTACCCTTGATACTATTATTAATGGGATTAAGAGTAAAGAACTTGATTTGAAAGCTAGTAAGGGGAATAAGAATAACAATGGTGAAGTCATGCATATTAGAAGTAGGTCTCAAACAAGGAAAAATGGGAATAAATAACAAGGACAAGTCTGATAAAAAGGAAACAAATGGCAGGTCTAAATGCAGATCAAAACATAGGAAATGCTATAACTGTGGTGAACAAGGCCATTATGTCAAAAAGTGTCCTAACAAGAAAAATGGGAATCAAAATAACAACAAGAACCAATACAATGATCATGTTAACTTGGCTACTAGTAATGAACACTTGGGTGATGTCTTTATGGTTTCTCATGTGCATTATGTGAATTTTGTGCCGTCACAATCTTTCTGTGAATCTGAATGGCTTATAGATTCTGCATGTACCTTCCATATGTCCCCTTTCAGAAATTTATTTTCAAAGTACTCTGAAGTTAAACATGGTACTGATTCTATGGCAAATCAGAAAAAATGCCAAGTGTTTGGAATTGGTGATGTGTGTTTAAAGTTTGATTCTGGTTATGTGATCACTCTGAAAGATGTAAACAATGTTCCAGATTTGAGTCTGTGACAGATTAGGCGGGGCAAGGGGGTCATGAAAATTTTAAAAATCTCTCTTGTTGTTATACAAGCTGAAAAAAAAAGAGGAACTTATATGTTTGTTGTGCTGAGTCTGTGACTGATGTAAAAACTCATGTGAATTATGTGAACTTTGTTAAAGAAGATAAAACTGAACTTTTGCATAGAAGGCTAGGTCACATAATTTCTAAGAGGCGTGAAATTTTACATAAAGATGGCTGTTTTGGAAATGATAAATTGTCATGTGTACCATTCTGTGAATCCTGTGTGTTTGGAAAATAGCAAAAGGTTCAATTTCCCACCTCTTCCTATCCTAAACAATCTATATGTTCTGATATTTTAGAATACTTGCATGCTGATGTTTGGGGTCCTTCTAGTGTTCCCACCCATGGTGGAAACAAATATTTTCTATCTGTGATTGATGATTTATCTAGAAAGGTTTTTATATTTCTTTTGAAACATAAAGCTGGTGTTTTTGAGAAGTTTAAAAACTGAAAAACCTTGATAGAAAATCAAACTTGTAAAAAGGTTAAGTACCTTAGAAATGACAATGGATTAGAATTTTGTGATCAAAATTTGGATACTCTGTGAAGAGTCTAGTATTGTAAGACACAAGACTGCGCTTACACCCATTAGCAGAATGGTGTAGTTGAGAGGATGTACATGACTATTTTGGAAAGAGTAAGGAGTATGCTTACTTCCTCAGGCCTTTCCAAAAAATTCTGGGGTGAAGCAGTCCATACAGTTGCTTACTTGATAAATATATTTAATATCACTCGGTCATACATGGTAAACTTAGAAATCTCGGTGGTATGGATATGTGCATTTACATATTATAATATGTGAATAGAGTAAGTAAAAAGATTACGAATATACATTGATAAAGAATTGGATATTAAGCTTAACTAATAAAAATATACTCAAATGGGTATTTTAGATTATTTAATATATGCAACTTATAAATATATTTTTCATGTAAGATAACATATATAACTAGTATATTATAGATAGATATGTAAGGAAGTAATTCGTGTGGGCTATCACAACATGAGAAAAGTGGGAAAAACATATTATATGTACATCAGGTCTTTTGTGAGACTGCGTGAGACTGTGAAATCGTAAGACGGTGATACACTAGTGTAAAAAATGATACTTCTCAAAATATCCTGAAATTAGTGTATTTAGACAAGTATCACTTTTTACACTAAAAATATCACTTTTTAGTATAAACATTGATACTTTTAGTATCAAAAGTGATACTTCTCAAAATACACTTAAATTAGTGTATATAGACAAATATCACTTTGTACACTAAAGTATTACTTTTTACAGTAAAAGTATCACCGTCTCACGATCTCACGGATTTTCACCGTCTCACGTAAGTTTTTTGCGTTATATATATATATATATATATGTATTTAACTTGAGTAATAGAGGGCTGCCATATATATGTCAAGATGAGCTATATATATAAACTGGTAGATCAAATAAACATGTCACCTATCTATGCATGTGTATGACTAATATATGTATATAAAAAGTTAGACACATGTCCAACCACTGTAGTACACATAGCTAAGTTTAATATTCGGACATAACTAATTAATTGATAATTATACACAAGTTGACCGCCATAGTTTCTTAATGAATAAGCAAGTAGGATGCATATGCCTTATTATTTGTTAAGGAAAGAAACACACGAAGTTCTCAGCAAACTTGGGGGGTTTTTGTAGATCAAAATTTCTGGTAATTATCCTCCTATATATATAATATTTTTACCGGAAGTAATCTATACCTATACTAAATGTTATTATTGTATTTGATATTTGGAATGCCTGGTGTATTCACTATTAGGATAAATTTTAGGATTGTAAAACTATATCAAAGTTTAGTAGTTTAGTGTGAGTTTTGCATGTATTTTAGGCATAATTGTGGTTAGAATAAGTTAATAAACATGCATTAACTTAGTAAAATGGGTCGTGTTCTTATATTGTGGAAAAGATATTACGCTTTGCTCGTTTTGCAGGAATTAAACGATATTTGTAGCACTTTTGTGGCAAATCGGAGCATTGCGGTAAAGGACCGTCAAGAATCGAGCGATTACGGGAAGTATAGGCACGACCCGTGCACATAGGCACGGTCCGTGCGTGATCCTTACAGTAGGATTAAGCCTTCGCAGTGACGCACGGGCTGGTCGTGCCTATACGCACGACCCGTGTGTCTGTTCAACCAAAGAATAATCCTACGGCTTGACGCACGGGCATCCCGTGCGTAGGCGCACGACCCGTGCGTCTGTGCGGGAAACTCAGTTTCGCGAGGTGTTTAACTTAGGTTTGGCCCGGGAATGTATAAATTGAGAGGAGGCGACCCAGAACGAGGACACACTGACTTTTACCCTAGAAAGCAGAGAAAAGAGCACACTTCTACCGAAGGAATCGAGAGAAAGATCGAGGTCGTATCCACACAATTGAGGATTGAAGATTGATCAAGAGATCATCCATATCCCTGAGTTTGCTTACTCCATTGTATCTTTTATTTTCACTTAGTTTGATATGGTTAAGAATAATTTGCCTATGAATTCTTTGTTTCCCATGTCCGGCTAATCACCTTGTGATTCCGGGGTTTGGGATTAGGTTAATTGATACTTTTGTTTGATGTTTAATCTGAATTGAAGTTATTATTTCAAAACCTATTCGAGTACTCTGTTTTATTTTTGTTTTATCATATGGCCAATGGTTTAACTTGCTTGATGTATTGATTCATAATTCGAGAGATGAGTTTCAATACTAGATATTGAGTGCTTGGCATGAATATTTTGCATGATTGAGAAGTCTGTGACTATTTGTGAGGATAACTGATCTTTTATACTTTTGGGAGTTGTTTATCTTATGTTGAGTAGAGATGCTAACATAGATAATACAATCAACGTTTTTATTGTGTCTCGAGAGAGAGGATAAAATGCTTTTGTGATCATCTTATAGGGAAGATAGATAATAACTTTGGTTTTGATTAATCGGATAACAAGATGGAGATTAACTGAAACCATAACCATGGAATCCATTTATCCACTTGATCTTTTCATTCGAAACTCTTTAATTGTTCTTTTATGATAAAATATTGTCTTAGCTTTATAAAACAACAATCAACTTTCGATCGTCTAAATAAAAATATTAATATTACAATCTCAATACTTAGTGCATAAATTTATTAGTCTCTGTGGGATCAACCTTGCTTACCTTATCTATTAACTAGGTCGTTCACTTGCGGATAAGCTAAAATAAGGCGAACAAGTTTTTGGCGCCATTGCCGGGGACTAATTAATTTTTTAGTACTAAT
This sequence comes from Rehmannia glutinosa, assembly GCA_016081115.2. Lineage (NCBI taxonomy): Eukaryota > Viridiplantae > Streptophyta > Magnoliopsida > Lamiales > Orobanchaceae > Rehmannia > Rehmannia glutinosa. The sequence goes on along the minus strand of CM071925.1, from coordinate 39,094,140 downwards.
ATTGCGATAAATATAATTATTTTTAATTTAGACATTTTTTCTTTTTATTTTGTTAAATTTCACTCCTACAGTATTTGGTTTGTTTCTTTTAGTTGGTTCAGGTAGTGCATGAACACTCGCTCATAGCGAAGAGAATTAGCACCGTTCATACCGGACGTTGAAGCTTTCGCTAGGCGAATAAGTTCAGCTACTAAACGAGTAGAAATGAATCAAGATCATACTATGGAGGTTGTGGAAGAGAACAACAGGGGTAATAATGGAGGCAACAACAGAGGTAACAATGGGATCAACAGGATCAATAATGAGTTACCGATACCAGAAGTTTCGGCAGTCCAACAACAAGCGATTCCCGATTACTTTCGTCCTCAAACAAATTGAAACTGCGGTGGAATTGCCCATATCCCGATAAATTCTAACAACTTTGAGTTAAAGCCGGTGTTAATTTCCATGATTCAAGAGAACCAGTTTGGGGGATTTGCAACTGAGGATCCCAAATCTCATCTTGCACACTTCATGCAAATCTGTAATACGATCAAGATGAATGGGGTGTCGGATGATGCGATACGTTTGCGCCTATTTCCTTTCTCTTTAAGGGATAAGGCAAGAAACTGGTTAGGCACATCAACTAAGGGGAGTGTGAATACTTGGGATGAATTGAGTCAGAAGTTCCTATTCAAATTCTTTCCACCCAGAAAGATATTGCAGTATAAGAGCGAGATCACTCAGTTCAAACAGTTCGACTCTGAGCCACTGGACGAGGCCTGGGAGAGATTCTGAGATTTATTGAGGAGGTGTCTGCAACATGGGTTTCCAGAGGATCAACAACTTTGTTTCTTCTATAATGGGTTGATAGGACATACCAGATCGTTTATGGATGCCACATCCGGAATAGATTTACTCGCAAAATTCCGACAGGATGCATTCAATTTGCTTGAAGAGATGGCAGTGAATAGTTATCAGTGGCCCTCGGAGAGGACAAATATGAAAAGGGTGGCCGAAGTTTCTGATTCGGACCCAATCAAATCATTGACGGCTCAGATGACAGCATTGACGAATCAATTGAGTGTTTTAACTCAAGGGGCAGAGGCAAGCACGAGTGTAAATAATGGGGGAGTTCCTCAAGACCATATGGAGGAAGCTAACTTTGCCAATAACTGGAATTTCAAAAATTACCGGAATAATTCAACTCCCATGCATTATCATCCGAATTTAAGGAATCACGAAAATTTCTCTTACGAGAATACGAAGAATGTGATGCAACCACAATTGGGGTTCAGTGTGACAAATGGTGTCATTAATGCAGAGGCAAAGCCATCAATGGAAGATGTTCTCACTTCATTTATGAGTCAGACAAGTTCAATCATGAATGAAACGAGGAACCGATTTAGCAAGGATGAGGCTAAGCTGGACAAAATTGAGACACATGTCACTCAATTGGCTAACATCATGGGCTCACAAATGAAAAATCTTGAAACCCAGATTGGCCAATTAGCTACGATCGTTGGTGGACAACATCAAAAAGGCCAATTTCCGAGTTACACTGAGGTTAATCCAAATGAGCAGTGTAAAGCCATTCGTCTGAGAAGTGGTACGGAGTACGAGGGGCCGAACATGCCATAAAATATTGAGAAATCGCAACCACAAACGGCTCGTGCGCCTACGCATGAGCGGCCCGTGCGTGGTGCCGACTAGGGAATTCTTAATCCTAGAGACGTAAACACGGTAGCAAATGACAACATTGAGGTCGAAGAAGGAACCGAGGGACATAATGATGAACAAAAAGGGGCTGAGAAGCTTAAATCTTTTTCTAACTCTGATTTTTCTAAACTTACTACTCCCCTTCCTTTCCCCCAACGATTTCAAAAGAAAAGGATAGATGCTCAATTTGCGAAATTCCTCGCTATATTTAAGAAAATGCATATTAACATACCTTTTGCAGACGCATTAGAGAAAATGCCCAATTATGCGAAATTCTGAAAGATGTGATGTCCAAGAAGCGAAAGATGACAGGTTTCGAGATAGTAAATCCAACGGAGAAATGCAGTGCCATCATTCAAAGAAAACTACCTCAGAAACTTAAAGATCTGGGAAGTTTCACTATCCCTTGTGCAATTGGTGGTGTTTTTTTAATAAAGCACTTTGTGATCTAAGAGCAAGTATTAACTTAATGCCCTTGTCCATTTTCAGAAAACTTGGATTAGGAGAGGTGAAGCCATCCACAGTCACTTTACAACTTGCGGATCGATCACTCACTTATCCTAAGGGAATCATCGAAGATGTGCTCATGAAGATCGACAAATTCATATTCCCTGTGGATTTCTTAGTACGACACATGGAGGAAGACCGCGATGTCCCTCTGATACTTGGGCGTCCATTCCTAGCCACCGGGAAGGCCTTGATAGATGTGCAAAAGGGAGAGCTCACATTACGGGTTAATGGTGAGCATGTTTTATTTTCTATCTATAAGGCTATACAATTTCATGATAGTGTTGAGAACTATAATTTCTTAGGCATAGTTGGTTCATGCATTGATGATTACGTAGATCATACATTGTCCCAGGATGATTTAGAGTTTGGTTTAACCAATTCATGTTCGACATCAAGTGTAATGCTTGATTCGATAATCAAGACTTGTATGACTATGTTTGTGCTCTAGATAAATGCACGAACTACCGAAAAGCACGAGAGGCCAAAACATGAAGAATGACTTAGGGGAATCAGGTTCGCAACCACGCACGGCCCGTGCGTCCACGTATACGAGCAGCCCATGCATCCACGCACGAGCATCCCATGCGTCCACGCACGAGTAGCCCGTGCGTAGTGTCGAAGAGGACCAGGTAAAGGACAAAGGACGCATGGCCCATGTGTATGCGCATGGGCAGCCCGTGCGTGACCCTGAATAGCTCAATTCGACCCCAGAACTCAAGCCATTACCTGAGCACCTAAAATACGCATTCCTTGGGGAAAACAACACGAATCCGGTAATCATATCTGCCCTTTTAACTTCAGCTCAGCTTGATAAATTGCTTAGGGTGTTGAGAAAGTATAAGTCTGCTCTAGGTTGGTCGATATCTGATTTAAAAGGCATAAGTCCATCGATTGTCATGCATACAATTCGTATGGAAGATGTGTATAAACCTTCAGTGCAGAATCGAAGACGATTGAACCCTATTATGCAAGAGGTTGTTAGGAAAAAAGTTTTGAAATGGTTAGATGCCGGAATTGTATATGTCATATCTGATAATTCTTAGGTGAGTCCGGTACAAGTGGTACCAAAGAAAGGGGGGATGACAGTAGTAAGAAATGAGAATGATGAGTTAATTGCGACTAGGATAGTTACAGGGTGGCATATTTGTATTGATTATAGAAAATTGAATGATGCCACTCATAAAGATCATTTTCCCCTCCCCTTTATTTATATGATGTTAGATCGTTTGGCGGGATTTGATTATTACTATTTTCTAGATGGTTATTCCGGGTACAACCAGATCATGATTGCATCGGAATACCAAGAGAAAACGACGTTTACATGTCCCTATGGTACATTTGTATTCCGCAGAATGCCATTCAAACCATGTAATGCACCCGCGACTTTTCAGCGCTATATGATGGCTATTTTTCATGATCTTATTGAGAAAATTATGGAGGTGTTCAGAGATGATTTTTCTGTCTTTGGAGATTCTTTTGATCATTGCCTTCACAATCTTTCTTTAGTTTTACAGAGATGCAAAGAAACTAATATTGTTCTGAATTGGTAGAAGTGCCATTTTATGGTACATGATGGCATTGTACTTGGCCACCGAGTTTCTTCTGCATGTTTAGAAGTGGACAGAGCAAATATTGTGGCAATTGAGAAACTCCCACCTCCAACAAATGAAAAAGCGACCAGAAGTTTCTTGGGGCACGCTGGATTCTATAGAAGGTTCATTCGTGACTTTTCTAAAATCACTAAACCTTTGAGTCAATTATTAGAAAAAGATATTGCTTTTAATTTTTACGATGATTGTTTGCAGGTATTCGAGATTCTGAAGAAGGCGTTGGTGACTGCACCGATTCTCGTAGTTCCAGATTGGAGTCAGCCTTTTGAACTTATGTGTGACGCCAGTGATTTCGCAATAGGGGCGGTTCTTGGTCAGAAACGGGATAAGTTATTCATAGCTATCTACTATGCGAGTAAGACATTGGACAGGGCCCAGCAAAATTACACTACCACTGAGAAAGAGATGCTGGCAATTGTTTTTGCATTCGACAAATTCCTATCTTACTTGATTGGAACAAAGATGATAGTCCATACAGACCATGCAGCGATCAAATATCTCTTTGACAAGAAAGATGCAAAACCGAGACTAATTCGGTGGATTCTCTTATTGCAACAATTCGATGTGGAAATTAGAGACAAAAAGGGATGCGAAAATGTGGTGGCAGACCACTTGTCTAGACTTGAATACAAAAAGGATGAGAAAGAGGGTACAAAATCAATCAAGGAAGAGTTTCCATATGAGCAGCTTTTATTAGCACATGCAAAATTCCCATGGTACGCGGATTTCGTTAATTATTTGATAGAGGGAGTCTTGCCTCCAGATTTATCCTCTTATCAGAAGAAGAAGTTCCTCCATGATGTCAAGTTCTATATGTGGGACGACCCTTGCTCGTTAAGAGGTGCGCAGACATGATCATCGGACGATGTGTGCCTCAAGAAGATTGGGAGGGAGTTTTACAACAGTGTCATTCTTCACCTTCTAGGGGACACTTCGGTCCGACACGCACTGCGGCAAAGGTATTACAGAGTGTGTTATACTGGCCTACTTTATATAATTATTGTTATTTGTATGTGCAATAGTGTGACAGGTGCCAGTGGATGGGGAACATATCTAGACGACATGAGATGCCAATGACCAATGGGATGGAAGTCGTGCTATTTGATGTGTGGGGATTAACTTCATGGGTCCCTTTCCATCATCTTCGGGCTATCAATATATTTTACTTGCAGTGGAGTATGTATCTCGATGGGTAGAAGCGATTCCTTCACAGACGAATAATGCTCAGGTAGTAATCCGGTTTTTAAGAAAAATATATTCACTCGATTTGGAACCCTGAGAGCTTTGATTAGCGATGGGGTGTCATATTTTGTGAATAAATTGATGAGCAATCTACTTGCAAAGTATGGGTTAGGCATAAAGTGGCATTGGCATACCATCCGCGAGCAAATGGGCAAGCTGAAGTAGCCAATCGCGAGATCAAACAAATCCTAGAAAAGACGGTGAGCATAAATCGCAAGGATTGGGCTATGAAGTTAGATGATGCTTTATGGGCATACTGGACAGAGTTCAAGACGCCTTTGGGCACATCTCCATATTAGCTGGTATTTGGGAAATCATATCACTTACCCGTGGAATTAGAGCATAAAGTATTCTACGCAGTAAAGAAGTTAAATTTTGACTTCAAAACTACGGGTGAAGAAAGGCTACTACATTTGAATGAGATGGAAGAGTTATGAGATGAAGCCTACGAGAATTCCTGAATCTACAAGGAGCGCACAAAGAGATGGCATGATAGGATGATTAAGAAAAGAGAGTTTTTACCGGGTGAACAAGTCCTCTTGTACAACTCATGTCTCAAACGTTTTCCCAGAAAACTCAAATCTCGGTGGTTGTGGCCTTTTGTAATTAAGAAAGTGTTATCACCTCCAGGAACAGTGGAATTGTTGACTCGGGATGGTGAGACGTTTATGGTGAATGGCCAGATGATTAAGCATTATTTCCATAGAGATCAAAAGGAGAAGGTGGCATACATCACCTTGCAGGATCCATGATCAAGATTTACAGGCGCCAAGCAATATACGTTAAATTTAGTGCTTGTTGGGAGGCGACCCAATGGTTTGTTGTTTTCTTTTTCGCTTTTTCCTTTACTTAGATAGGATTTACTTGTTTTCATTTAAAAAAACAAAAAAATCTGAGTAAAGACCTTCGCATTAACGCACGGGCAGCCCATGCATATACGAACATCCCGTGCGCAAATGTGTAGGTTTTCATTTGCTTTCGCAGTGACACACATGCCGGTCGTGCGTTGATGCACGACCTGTGCGTCTATCCGCTGAAGCCCTCTTAATTTTACGATTCCAGGTATGTATTCTCATTCCAACAATTCCTTTGCGCCCTAATTGCACAACCCTCTCGTCCCTTGCTCCCCTTCACCAAGTTTTTCGAATTTCTACTCAATTTCATGCATAATCCGACACCTTAACCACCATACACACGAATCTTGCACAATTTTTGAATTTGGTTGGAGTTTGGTTGGACAAAAGCACCTAGGGCTACAATTCTTCCCTCTTGTGCATTCTTGGAATTTTCGGTAAGAATTTCACGCTTTCTTCGAATTTATTGTAGAATTAGTATTGAGGATTGATATATGGAGCATGTTGTGATAGATTTGCCATGTTTTACTTGAATTTTTTTATGAGGCATATTATCAAACACCTTGAGGGCATCTTGAATTGGTGAATATTTGGTCGAATTGTTGATTATTATTGAATGGGCATTAATATTTAAGGTGTTAGTGACTTTGATTCTCTACAATTGTATTGATGTTGAAATATGAGACTTAATTCTTGATTGAAAACTTTTAGGGAATAAAAGAAAAAGAAAAAGAGAAAAAGAAAAAGAGAAAAAGAAATGATGAATACTCATGAAAGAGTCCGAAAAAAAAAAAAAAAAAAAAAAAACAAGGAGAAAGAAAAAAAGAAAAAAATCGAATTTATAGATGAGTTTACTATGAATGAACTTGTAGGCTGGGGATTGTGATGTGAGGTGAAAGAAATTTTGAGTTCTATAAAAGAAAACGAAAAGGGGATATGAAAAGTTGATGAGAACGAGGGGTGATTTGAGAGCATATTGGGCTTAAATAAGGATGGTTGATTCGAATGAAAGATGTGCTTACCAGTCTATACGCTCGAGTTTGAGTCACTTTTTCTATATTTTTCTACCCTAACCAAAGAGCCTTCATTACAACCAAAAGAAAAAGTCCTTTTTGATTCATGAATTGCATACACTCTAGTGGCGGAGAAGTGAGACGATTTGCAAGCTTATGGTAATTCTTCATCATTGATATGATTTGAGCGTAAACACGTCCCTTATACACTTGAAAGGAGAGCATACACTTGATCAGTGAGAGTCGTGATTCAAAGCATTTACCATGGTTTTATTGATATGTGTTCTATGTTAGATGTTTGAGTCTTGGTTGATTCATTGCTTGATGCCTATGGATAAGCAACATGAGTTTTGATGTGTTGTTCTTGATTATTGCTTTTCATTCCTCCCACTTGTGTTTTGTCTTCTTTATAAAGCGTTGACCGGGACTGTCAACAATTTAAGTTTGGGGGTTTGATTAGTGTGAGTTTTGCATGTATTTTGGGCATAATTGTGGATAGAATAGGTTGATAAACATGCATTAACTTAGTAAAATGGGTCGTGTTCTTATATTGTGGAGAAGATATTACGCTTTCCTCATTTTGCATGAATTAAACGATATTTGTAGCACATTTGTTGCAAATCGGAGCATTGCGGTAAAGGACCGTCAAAATTCGAGAGATTACGTGAAGTATAGAGCTGAACCGAATGAAAAGGGGACACGCACACCCGATCCGGGCACATAGACATGGCCCATGCGTGATCCTTATAGCAGGATTGAACCTTCGCAGTGACGCACGGGTTGGTCGTGCCTATACGCACGACCCGTGCGTCTGTTCAACCAAAGAATAATCATACGGCTTGACGCACGGGCAACCCGGGAATGTATAAATTGAGATGAGGTGGGCCAGAGTGAGGACACACTGACTTTTACCCTAGAAAGCAGAGAAAAGAGCAAACCAGAGGAATCGAGAGAAAGATCGAGGTCGCATCCACACGCTTGAAGATTGAAGATTGATCGAGAGATCATCGATATCCCTAAGTTTGCTTACTCCATTGTATCTTTTATTTTCACTTAATTTGATATGGTTAAGAACAATTTGTCTATGAATTCTTCGTTTCCCATGTCCGGCTAAACACCTTGTGAATTCTTGGTTTGGGATTAGGTTAAATGATACTCTTGTTTGATTTTTAATTTGATTGAAGTTATTATTTCGAACCCTATTCGAGTACTCTATTTTATTTTTGTTTATCATATGGACAATGGTTTAACTTGCTTGATATATTGATTCATAATTCGAGAGATGAGTTTCAATACTAGATCTTGAGTGTTTGGCATGAATATTTTGCATGATTGAGAAATCGCTGAGTATTTGTGAGGATAACTGATCTTTTATACTTTTGGGAGTTGTTTATCTTATGTTGAGTAGAGATGCTAACATAGATAGTTCAATCAACGTTTTTATTACGTCTCGAGAGAGAGGAATTTTTTTTTTGTAATCATCTTATAGGGAAGATAGATAATAACTTTGGTTTTGATTAATCGGATAACAAGAGGGAGATTAACTGAAACCATAACCCTGGACTCCATTCACCCACTTGATCTTTTCAATCGAAACTCTTTACTTTGTTCTTTTATGATAAAAATGTTTCTTAGCTTTACAAAACAACAATCAAGTTTCGATCGTCTAAATAAAAATAATAATATTACAATCTTAATACTTAGTGCATAAATTTATTAGTCTCTGTGTGATCGACCTTGCTTACCCTATTTATTAACTAGGCCGTTCACTTGCGGTGAAGCTAAAAATAGGCGAACAATAAGATTTGGTCTGACCGTTTAATATAACATTAGCTAATTTAAGTATAAAGTAATATAGTGAAAAAAAGGAGGCTCCATATTATCATTTTGTTAAACTAAAGTTCAATTCTTCTTCTAATTAATATCAGGCTAGAGATTGAGATAAAAACTAATAATTTTATTTGTGTAAGTTATATATACACATTTATATATATATATATATATATATATATAGAGAGAGAGAGAGAGAGAGAGTTAACGAGTGCAACAAGAAAATGTATATGAATTGAGGAATCCATTAATTAATTAACGAATCATATCAATTAGGAATTCATTATATGCACGGTACATGTCATATGTAAACTACATATAATTTAATTAATGTTAAATCTTTTGTTTAGAAACCCGTTATACTTTTTTTATACGGTAATAGGTCAAAATCTGGATATCGCGGCAAATAAGGCCTACTAGGCAAAATCATCAGAATAAGAACACCATTTGTGAGTATAATCTTTCAGCTTGTTATTTAACTTGTTGAATTTTGTAATTGATGTGTTGGAATGAAGTGCTTACGTGTTTTTCTATAGTGATTAGAAGTTTATTGCCATCTAACGTGAATTTTATGATTCTCTTTGATGATATTGTAATGAAATTGAGATATATAATCTCTATGTGATGAGATTGAAATGGAATTGAGATATGTGATCTCAACTAATGTTAATGATATGGAAATGAGATATGCAATCTCTTCTGATGTTATTGATACGTAAATGAAATATGTGATTACAGAAAATGCATTCATCAGAGATTAATAGATTCTATTATGACCGCTACTGACCTTGAATCACGTGTTACAGAATTACAGATATCCAAAAATTCTGGATTATAGAGTACCGTACGGCGACCCCGAGTTCACTGAACTCTAAGTGAATTAAGAATTACAGAGTGCCTTGGCCATTTTCGTGATCACGATTTATTCTTGGTATTAACTGGCCCATAACAGTAAAAGAATATGATCAAGCATGTGCATTTATATGTTTATGAATATTATGTACAAAGAGTGTGAAATGGTTGTGATAATGTGCTTGTGTGATGTTAAATAACTTGTTTTTGGATTATACTTGCTGAGCATGCAACTCACCAAATGCAATGTTGTCAATTTTTAGTTGGTGTAGATAAAAGTTGATTCATTGAGGGTGACATAAATTTAAGGCATGGATCAAAGGTCGGCCGAATGGATTCCAATCCTTTTCCCTCAGCTCATCATTTGCATTTCATATAGGTAGTTTTGTTTTGATCTTTATATATAAGGGCACGATCGTTAAGGTCTTGTAATATGGATAAATGCACATGTGTAAATAAGCGTTGTTAAATCTTTTTTAGTAAATGCTTCCGCTCGTGCAAGAAGGGTTACAGTTCATGATTATCATTTTAATATCATGTGCAATGCAACTGTGCCACTTATGAATTGTATTTTATGCTATATGAATATGTGTTATAAGGGTAAGAGTGTTACATCAAGAATCGTGGGACTAATATTGCCAACCCCTAAAAGTTAATCTTTTTGAATTAATCCTTCAATTTCCCTTTTAAGTTAGATGCAGTCCTCGATGTCATGCCCTTTGTCACAGTGGAAAAGACAATATTTAGTGGATTGAGCATAGTTGGGATTGGCTCTCATCTCCTACGGAGGCTTGATTATTCATTGACTTTTAGCTGTAGCCAACACTTCAGATATTGATGTTGTGAGGCCCCGAATTTTTCCAACGTAAGATACGATATTGTATAACGATGTATTAATTGGCAAAGTGTCGCAAACTTATTATTAATAAAACGTGATGTGACTTTTATTCCCTCCAACGTTATTACGCTTTCCTTCTTCTCGAGCGTACCAACTGTAATTCCTTCTCTAATATTAATACTTGATCGATTGACTACAACTTTAGAAATATTAGACCCTCGATAATTTAGGAGTACATTTCAATCCCTATCCAAATATTTCACCTTATTCTATAATTAATTCCCAACCAACTTCCAATTTATTTTTGGAACTACACCTTTGTTATTTCACATCCTTAATTTTAAATTTCTAAATATTTAATTATGGATATTTATATATTTTATTTTCCCTTAATTTTATAAAAGAAAAGAAAACAAATAATTTTTTTTCCTAAATTTCGACCCTACTCTTTTTAAATGGGGAAAATAACTCAATTTTTTGTTCTATTACTATTTTTATTATTTTGAATCTCCTAACTAGATAGTTTATGGGGCAAAACTTTTGTTTTTATATTCTCCCCCCGGAAATTGGCCCCCTAAGAGATTTTTAAGGGATTGGTGTCATTTTGTTTTCAAGCCTATAATTAAAAAATCACCCTACAAAAACCCCCACTACCCCAATAATTACCAAACAAAACAAAAAAATAATCTCCCCCCCTAAACATAGCAATTCGGCCATATGTCCCTAGGAAAGGAGTCTAGTTCATTTTTTTCGTCCTAATCCCCAATTATTCTCCACTAACTTATCCTTTAACTCAAAACAAAAAAAAAATCTTCCTCCAATTACCCCATAGTTTTCGACCATTACTAGTAGTAAGATAGAAAAATTAATCTCCTGCTCCTACAACTCACAAACTCTCTCAATACAATCTCACCCAACACTTAAACACAAAACACAAAAATTTCCTCTTCATCTTGCTCACATAGGACCTAAAATTCCAACAACTAAGGTAAGAAATTTCTTTTCCTTCATCTTTATTTTATCTCCTTGAAACTTCAAATCTATACCTCCAATTTTTAACTTGATGAATCCTTCTTGTTGAGGTACTCCTAGAAGAATTTTCTTGAAGAATTAAAAGACCTAGACTTGACTACAAGCTTATAGAAGAATTCAAGACTACACACTTTAAGGTAAGAAACTGTGGTTTGAGTATTTTCCTCTTGACAACATGAAGAATTAATTTTTGACTCAAGAATAGAAATTTTTGGAACTTAGGGGCTGACCTACACCATCTCAAGTTGAAGTTAGAAGCTTGAAGATTTTGTTTTTTTCATTTTTAGAGACTACGTAAATACATTAAGGTAAGTAGTAGCCATTTGATCCTATTAAATTTTTTTAAACTTGAGACTTTAATTTTAACACCAAAATATGGTTTGGATGCCATACAGGGGATGACCTTCAAGAGTTTGAGTCAAGAAGTGACATCGAGAAGAAGACTTCATTTTAGATCAACCCGAAAAACTATTACGAGGTGGGTGAAAAATCTTTCGAAAATAGGCAAATAATTTTGATAAAATGTATGTAGTACATGAAAATATTTTGTTTACTATATTCATATCACATGTATATTTTGATATTTATCAAGTTCAAGAAATTTCACAAAAATGAGCATGATTTTGATTTCTTGCAATATAGGGACATACATGATATATATTTTAATTTATTGCTCATCTCTTGATTTATGTGTTAATGAATGTGTTATATGCTTAAAATAGATACTTGATATATATTATGGAAAATGTTACCTTATGCTCGAATTTGAACAAATATGCCATTTATGCAATTTTTGCAAAGTTGAGGACTAAATCGTAATTTCAAAAATTGTCCAAGGACCAATCTGTAAATTTCGAAATTTTGGACTGTATTAATGGTAAAATTTAATATTTTAAGTTAATAATAATAGTTTAAAGATTTTGAGATAAGAAAACCCATCCTTGGAATTTTAGGGACTCAAATGTGGAAACTTGAAAGTTTAAGGGCCAAAAATTGAATTTTTAAAAATTGTTCAGGACCCCTCTGAAAATTTCAAAATTTTGACTTCCTTAAACTGAAAAACTTATACTTTGATAAATTTTAAAAGGTTAAAGTGGTTTGGGTTGAGAAAACTGACTTTTGAAACTTTAAGTACTAAAGTGTAAAAATTCCAATCTCTAAGGACTAAAATAAATTCCAGTTATGAAAATGTCCCAGACACCTGAAAAATTACATAACCTAAAATTTCATAACATTTTGAACTCCTGTTTCAAGTTTCATAACAAAACGAACACCAAAAAAACCCATAAGGGCAAAAACCGAATTTTGGACTAGAAATGGAATTTGTAAAAATTAAGGGACTTAAACCAACCCTATTCTAAAACTATTTTTGTACCAATATCCTATTGTTATACATGATATTTTAAAATTAGAATTACATCAAAAGCCCTCCCGGTTTGTGTGATCCAAAATTTTAAGTTCGGGTCCGAAAATGATAATTTTGACAAAAGAACGGACCAAACATAAATATTCCTAAAACTCGACTCAAACCCTTTGAAAAACTAAATTTTTGAACAATTTGGAGAATTTAGAAACTGACTTTACATATTTCCGAGGTCGAGACTAGGACGTATTCAATTTCTGATTCGATAAGTAATTTTTTTTCCAAAAAACGGGACTATTTATAAAAAAAATCTTTTATCAAGGACCTTAAAAAAATTATTTTCTTCTCTACAGTCCTAAAACTTATGTAATTATGTTTTAATTATACTTCAATAATTTTCTTAAAAATCCCCGGATCATGCGCACTACGCGTGGCGACTTCCTCGCCTTAGGACAAATTTAAACTTAACTTGTTGATATCTTTTACTGCTTTTATATGTATCGCCATGCTTTTACTCGATTGCCTTGTTGACTGATATGAACTTCGTGAATCTAATTGCGCTTAAGTTAACTTGGTGCATCGAACTCATAGTCGGAGTGGACTAGTCGTGTTTTGGAACCGAGCAGCGCGACTACGATTCCTTACTGGCCCCACAATCCTAATCCCACAACTGTGGATGGAGTGTCCAAGGAAAGTGGGTCGTAGTATGGGTATAATCATGATTATGACACTCTGGGCCTTGCAAGCCATAATTGTTGGAGTTGTCTCGCTCGAGTAGTAATAAGGTAGATATGGCTATGTGTAAAACGTGATTGGGGAGTCATAAGATAGAACAGAGAAATTGTTGTCTGATCCACACGGTTCTAATGTTACGTGCTTGGGTTGGCGTCATACTCCGTGTGCAACCATTACTTGCTTGGGTTGGCGTTACACTCCGTACGCAACCATTATTTGGTTGGGTTGGTGTTACACTCCGTACACAACCACTACTTGAACTACTTGTAACGCATTCATAGTGCCTGAATAATCATGAACTATTTTCATCAAATTATATAAAACTGTATTATTTTGAATACCATGTTGCTTGTGAATCACATGTGACGCACACATCACGAACCATGCATTCTTCATATAACTGTTTTCCTGCATCTATTTTATAAGCCACACTTACACACGATCACCCATCCACTGAGAATTTTTGTCTCACCCCCACCCTTTCAACGACCAGCTGTTGATCCACCATATTATGGAGACGTCAACGAAGAAGACCAAGCGATGAAATAATTCCTAGACTTCGTCTGTCGATCTAGCCTTAAAATTAGTTTATGCTCTATTAATGGACAATTTATTTCGTTTGATGTAATAGAGAGGCGTATGACCCCTTCGCATGGATAATTGGTTTGTATTAGTATTTCCGCTGCGACTATTGAATTCTGTTTCCGAGAAGTTATGTTGAACAATGTCTGTTAGGGAATTAATACTACTCAAATACTTGGTGGATTATATTCCTAGAATGGAGAACTGGCGTAAGTTAACCGTTGTGTCGCGACTCCACATTTGGAGCATGACAGTTATGGTATCAGAGCTCAGCTAGTAAGAAGGAAATTTACACCGAGATAACCCAGGATATGACCCTTCGCGTGTGATGGGAATCACCACTATTGGATCATTCATAATAAACAATTTTGTAATAATTGGAAACCACTGGAATGTATAGACTATATTATTAATTGTCCACTTGTATTAAAATTCCTACATAGTAGACTTGACTGAGCGTGTAATTCCTTACTAAGATTTCTACCTCGAATAATATCATATTCTCGATTTTGACAAATGCTAGTGATGTTTTGTTTAGGAATGGCGTCCGAATTCCCGACATGGTCAATGGTGTACGAATTGACCGCTCAGAGAGACTATCACAAGGAGGCAACCTCATACTGGCACACACAGTTCATGCATGCCAATGCTCGGTTTAGGCTAGAACAATAACGCACCTGATCGCTAGAGGACGGGCTAGCTTATATGCACGACAAAAGAAGTGCCCTCGCTATTCAACTCGAGGAACAACGTAGGACTATACGAGCGCGAGAGGACTAGATACAAGTAATCCATGAACGACTAGATCAAAAAATAAGGGATGCCTTTTGGGAAAATGAAAAACACCAAAATCAAGTATTAGCCAACCACGAGCTACAGGAAAAGATCGAACGATTCAAACTTCTGGCTAACCAACAACACGGAACGATACAGAATCTTGAGGGATAAGTACAACAACAACTGGGTACCATCAACAACTCGGGTAGGACAGAGACATTTTTACGAAACCAAGTCATGACTCTAAAAGTTCAAGTAGAGACCCAGGAGGAACAAATGGAGTTATACCAGGCAGATTTCCACGCACATGTTCAATTACTACGGAATCGGGCTTTGGAGGCAGTCAATATCTTTCCGAAAACAGCCCCATAAAATGAAGGAGAATCGGAAGAAGATCTAGAAGAGGATCCTAATGAAGCTCCGGAGAAAGATCCAGAAGAGGAACCCGAAGAAGATCTGAGGAAGACCCGAAAGAGATCCGGAGGAAGAACCCAAAGAAGATCCAAAAGATGAGCCTCAAACTTGTTTTACTCTACTTGATACCTCAAACTTTGTAATCGCGAAGCTTCATATGTAACGTGTTGTAATGCTATTGTATGTCATTTGACTGAGTTATTATAATTCAAATGCAGTAGTTTGTAACACAAATCTTGCAAATATCTTATATGATTGCACTTACATTCCACACATTTACTTCGTCGAATAAACATTATGCATCACTAATCGTTGTACCATAGCTCGTTGTTTTATATACTTAAGTGAGTGGATGCTAATTTCTGTAAACACAGATGGCTAGTTATAGAGGCAGAGGGAGGCCACGTAACGTAGACAGGGAAAACATTGTCCCTCCACTTGAAAGAACCCCATTGCCCGAACTCCCACCACCACCCC
The DNA here is from genome assembly GCA_016081115.2 of Rehmannia glutinosa. Taxonomy (NCBI): domain Eukaryota; kingdom Viridiplantae; phylum Streptophyta; class Magnoliopsida; order Lamiales; family Orobanchaceae; genus Rehmannia; species Rehmannia glutinosa. The sequence continues at coordinate 39,078,313 of CM071925.1, read as the reverse complement.
CAGCTGTCGTGCCCGATTTGACTGCACAGGCCCTTCAGCAAATCTTGCTATTCATGCAGCAGTAGATAAGGCTGAACCGGAATATGCCAGAACCTCCCCGAGAGGCTCATAACAGGACCCTTGAATGATTTTTGCGATTCGATCCGCCAGCCTTCCATGGTGAACCGGACGATATTAAGGACAAAGAATGGCTCAAATGAATGGAGAGCTTATCCTCCGCCATGCATTATAATGATGAACAACAAGTTACTCTCGCAGTTTTTCAACTGGAATCTGCTACAAGAGATTGGTGGAAGTCAGTTGATAGAAAATGGGGATAGGAGAGGAGAATGCAGACATGGGCAAATTTTGTGACAGAATTCAAGAACTAGTACATCCCGCAAGTTGTTAGAGAGGCGCGAAGAGACGAATTTCATCGTCTAAGGCAAGGGAACATGACGGTCGCTCAATATGAGTCCAAATTTCATAGACTGTCTAAGTATGCCCTAGGTTCCATCAGCACTGAAGATGACAAAATGTACAAATTCACTAGAGGTTTGAGGATTAAGTTATAGAAACAATTACTGACGGTAGATCTGGACTCTTACTCTGCGGCAGTCAATGCAGCTACCCGCATTGAGAGTGGCCTGAATCATATTAGACAACTACAGCAGAACCAAAATGTTAACAGAGGGTCAACTAGCGGCTTCAAGAGGCCAGCTGTGGGACAAACATTTGTGCCTCCTGTTAAATTTTAGAAGGATCACGGTGGAAAGATGGATAAGGAAAAGAAACCGATAGAAAAGCAAACCGTGTGTTTATTGTCATAAGGCCAGACATACTGTTGATGAGTGCTGGCGGAAGCAGGGGAAGTGTTTGAAGTGTGGGAGTGCAGAACACAAATATAAGGATTGTCCGTCAATTGTTAATGGTGGGAACAGATTAGCTCAACTGCAAAAACCGGGGAATGGGCAGGAAAATCGAGCAAGGATGCCAGCCCGAGTATTTGCCTTAGCGGGTCATGAGGCTCCCAAAGCAACCAATGTGGTGGAAGGTATGCTTCTAGTATCCAACTACTATGCTAAAGTGTTGTTTGACCCTGGGTCATCACACTCATTCATAGCACCACATTATGTACAACATGTGCATGCATGCATGGAACGTATGCCTATATTGCTTAGAAGTATCAACTCCCATGGGCGCAAGCCAATTATTTGATGTTATGTATAAGGCACGTGAAATAAGGATTGGTGATGTGAACTTTCCTGCGGATTTGATTTTGTTGCCTATATCTGAGTATGATGTTATTTTGGGTATGGATTGGTTATCTGCACATCATGCACAAATGGACCGTTGTTTTGCATATTTTTGTGTGTGTTTTATGTGATGATTTATACATATTTTGGTGTGTTTTATTTACATTTGTATGTTTTAGTGTTATGTTGTGTTATTTTATTGATGCTTTAGGTTTTGGTAGAAAAAAAAACAAGTTTTGGAGCAAAAAACGTTAAAAAGTCATTTCGCGTAACTGCATCAGTCATCTTATTTTGGACGTAACATCCGCATCCAAAGCCCAATTGACATGATTCATGCACCATTAGAAAGTTAATTCAAATTTCTACAATGTTTATCGGTGCTACAAAATACAAATGAAGGCGTTTAGATGGGTTAAAATCATGCACAAGGCAAAATAATATGTCAAAATTGCGGAAATGACATGTCTTGGTATTTGGGCCATACCTCTCCCTAGAAAATTGATATTTAGGTTATTCAAGTGGCTATTGAAAGCTAAGAAACAGAGCAACAATTCATTAGAAGACATCAAGACGAAATTCTAACGTTTAGAGCCGCGCAGGCATGCGCAAGGGGCGCACAGTCGCGCGCCATGACTTGCTAAACACGAATTTTTTGATGTTTTTCTGATTTTTGGCACTTACACCTTGTTTAGGACTCTAGGCTTATAAATAGGACTTGGGGAGCCCCTATTTTCGACACACCTTTATTTATAGCACTTCTAGACTTTGGTATTTTTCTCTTGCTTTTCATCATTGGAATTGCTTGGGTTCTTCCCCTTGAAGTTATTTTGCTTCTTAATCAAAGAGTAAGATTTCTTCATCTCTTTTGTGTGATTTCAATTGTTGGGTGATTATTATTTTTGCATGATTATGTTTATAATTGTTTTCTTACCTTCAATTGAGATTATGATCCCATCCCCAAGCATGAACTAATTTTCTTGTTTTAGGATTAGGATGATTTGATTCAAACAGACAAGCAGGAATATTGATTAATTGATCTGCTTTCCTGAATGAATTGCTTTATTTGATAATTGATTGTCTGATCAACTTTTGATTGTTTTGGGAGAATAATTGAGATCGATCGAAGATATTATTCCTGGACTAAATTTATTCAGGGGGTTAGATATGAATCAGAGATGTATTATCTAACCCTAGGTTTAATGAAAATAGCAAATTTTGTTGGGATAGCCCTAATCTGTGAATACGAAAGTTATCAGATCTAGACCTAGTCTTTACGTGTTTGTTATATTTGTTAACCGCATGATCAATTAATTGATATTCTGCTTGCAAATTTGATGAGATGAATCCATAATCCTAGACTTTCTTCCATATCTTTTTCTCCAAGTATTTTTGTGTTTAGTTTTAATTGGTCTTTTTACTTGTTTTCCTTTAGTTTATTAAAATCACAAATTTGGTTAGAGTGTTTAGGATTTATTTTCTGTTTATTGTGATACATAATAATTATTTGTCGACTAAGTCTTTCTTGAGAGATGACTTGTGGTTAACTTGCTACCCTACAATTGATCTCGTTCTCTTGCGAGGATTGTTAGACTTTTATAGGTGTTTAGCAGTCGAACAAAATTTTGGCGCCGTTGCCGGGGAAGGCTTTAGGCGTAATAATTATTGTGTCTATTTTTCGTAATTTTAGATTAGGATTCTTTTTGTATATTTTTAGTTTAGAACTCTTTTGTTTCTTTTGTTTTTACTTTATTCCACTGGTGCATTTGATCTGTTTTTCTGTGTTGTTAATGCAAGGATGTATAAATCTCAATCGGAACCTTGTGCCTCTCGTGGACAATATCCATTGAGTTGCGAGAGGAATAAGGAAAGAGGGGGACAATTCTACGGATAGCAGCGAGGATTCTCGCGATCACTTTCAGAAAGAAGAACAAACAGACGAATCAGAGATGGATGATAATCAAAACGGAAAAAACATGGAGGCACACCAATCTTCATTGCGCGAGTTCGCACGCCCTATCATTGGGGCTACAACCTCTTGCATCGCATTAGGACAAGCAACACGGAACTACGAGCTCAAAACCATACACTTTAATTAGTTGCCGTCATTCTATGGGATGCCCAATGAAAATCCTCTTAACTTTATTCGGGAATTCTATTCCATCATTCAAACTTTTCCTCTACAAGGTTTGGATGAAGATCAGCTTAGGATGCGCTGTTTTCCTTACATTTTGAAGGATCGGGCAAAAACTTGGCTTATGTCTCTTCCTCCTAACTCTCTCACTGATTGGGAGGCGGTGTACAATAAGTTCATGGCCAGGTACTACTCTTATCAGAAAACTTCAGATATGCGAGGTAAGATAGCTACTTTTAGTCAGATGGAAGGCGAGCCTTTTCATGAGGCCTGGGATCGCTTTAAGGATTTACAGATTAAATGCCCACATCATCACTACCCATTGGAATTGTTAAACCAATTTTTCTATGATGGATTATCGCATAATTATCAATATATGGTTGACAATACCACTGGGGGTGACATGGGTGTACATACGGCCCAGGAAATCTATGATATTCTAGAGATGATGAGCGATAATTCACAACAAAAGAGTGCCAGAGGCAAACGGGCTTCCGTGAATGAAGTAGCCCCGAGCTACGATGTTACAAAATAATTGGCTGAATTGACTAAGCAAGTACAATTGTTGGCTACAAGGGTGCATCTATATATCCCCTCTTTTGCCGAGTCTTGCGGGATTTGTGGCGAATTTGGTCATGGGGCCAATGTTTGTAATGTTATATCTCAAACGTACAATTCAGGTTGGCGGAACCATCCGAACTTTAGTTGGGCAATTCACAAAATCCCTCTCATATCTATCCAAGACCACCGCAACCACAAGGCCATCTAATCAACCAGCCAAGGGCCCCATCTGTTGAAAAAAGCTTGAATTCCTTTATTCAGGTCAGTCAACAATCACAAGAAGGTAACAATAGGCGGTTTGAATCTATGGAAGCTTCTTTTAAGCGTCTTGACACTCAAGTTGGTCAATTGGCGACTCAAGTTGGTGAGATAGCTTGACATGTCTTCAAGCAGGACATACATCCTAGTCAACCACTGCAAGCTCAATCCATCACCATTCTAGAATTTGGTGAGATTTCTGATTATAAAAGTGAGATTAATCTTTCTATTGTCTCATCTAACCCTGCAGGTATCGCGAACATTGAAAAGGAAGTTGATGCGGGTGAAGAAGACATGAATATGGAGGCAAGCACGGGATCCCCTTCCCATGAACTTTCTATTTCATCCCCAAGTCCATGCCCAAAACACGATCCAGGTAGTTTCACTATCCATATTTCTTTTGGGAATGGTAAGGAAGCCACAAGTATGCTTGATCTTGGAGCCGAATTAACCTTATGTCTTACTCTACCTTTAAACAATTAGATTTAGGGGAATTGAAGTTCACCGAGTTACGTCTGCAACTTGCTTATAGGCCCATTATGTATCCTACAGGCATTATTGAAAATATTTTAGTCCAAGTAGGTGGTCTTAAAATTCTCACTAATTTTGTTATTTTGGATATGGAAAAGGATAAAGGTAATCTTAAAGATCATACTATACTGTTGGGTAGACCATTCATGGCAACTACTAATACTTTGATCGATGTCAAAAATAGAAAACTCAGTATGAATGTCTTGGGCGAAACTGTGATGTTTTCAATTTTTGATATAACTCGTAGTCCTGCATGTGTTTTGAATGATTATTTGATTATTGACTCGATCGATTTTGCCGTGAAAGATGTCATATGGCAGGAATGCAATATGCTTCGAAGCGGAAAACAACTAGATAAAAATTACAAGGTGGTAAATAGAGTTTTGCCCGATGATCCGCCTTGAATCTCTCCGTTTACACCGTCAAGCTAATGATGTTAAAAGAGCGCTTCCTTGGAGGCAACCCAAACATTTTCATTGTTTTATTAAAAAAAAAATTTGTGTGTGTTTTCATATTTGCATGTGCGTGGTGTTATTATTTTGTCCTCTTCACATGGCTTTTGCAGACTTGTAGGCGGATATGACTATGGTGACATTTATTGATCTTCGCATTTTTCAGGGACGTATCTTTTTCCTTCTCTTTTTACGCATTGAGGTCATTGCGTGATTTAAGCGTGGGGGGATGATTAGTCATTGATGAAATATGATGATTTCATGTGGCTATGTTTTTACTTTGTCTAGTGATAATCCCAAGTTTAATAATAGTGTTGTTTAGTCAACTTGGAATAGATGTATTAATTTGAGTTTCAAATATGAAATTACTTTGTGAACTTGATACGTAGGACTTGACTAAGTCGTGAATTAGCCTTTGTGGTTGTTAGGAAATTTATTTTGTAGATTTTGATGATACCATGTAAAACCTAAACTTGGAAGTTGACACCCCATTTTCCTTGTAATTTGAATTGTAATAGATAGGGCTGGAAAAGCTGAATCAAGTCAGCTATGCCTAGAAATATAAGAAGTCAAGTGAAGATTCCGCTGCAAGACAGCTGAGTATGGCAAAGAAGAAAAGTCAAGAACTCTGTGTGAAGAGTTAGTCAAGTCAACTCAAGAAGCCAAGTTTCAAGTTGAAGTGACAGATGAGTCATCCAAAGATTGGAAGCTAACTCAAGTCACAAGGGAAATAAAAGACTACAGTCAATTCAAGACAACTGAACGAGATCCGTTGATGAAAGTCAAGAATGTTACTCAGAATGGTAACATGTTAAAGTTGTCAGAGATAAAATGTTAGTTCCAGTTGTTTACAAAAGTAACAAACCAATGGGAAGTACTGCACCAAATGTCAGATACGTTGCAATGCTGCAAGACATTAAATACGAGGAAATGTCAACATCGAGGACTGCAACAAGACAAGCCAACGAACACAAGTGACTTTTGAAATTAGCCTATCTCTTCAACATGCAAAATATCAAAAGTTCACTATAAAAGGATGAGGAAACTCATTGAGTACCTGAACCACGAACAAGCAGGCTTCTATCAAGAATTTTACCTGCAAAAATTCTCAAGAATATTCAAGCAAAAATCCTCAAGCCTACAACTCGAAGGAAATCAATCCAACTCTAAGCTGTGAAGGAAAGACTACTTCAAACCTATTGAAGAGGAAAACTTTGAAGCATCAAAGAGGGATCTATTTTCTAAGGAGGATCGTAGAAAGGTTCAAGGTCGAACCATTATCAAGTGATTTGAGGGCTTCGTGTTCAAATCTAATAGCTTGAGAAAGTGAGCTGAAGTAGCAACGCAACTGCCCTGTGAAGAAGCTGAGTAGGAAGAGAAGCCAACTGTGTGATCAATGTTGTCTCTAGATTGTAGACCACTTTGTAAATAGATCTATTACATAGTGGATTCCTCCAGGAGTTGGAGAAGAGAGGAGTAGAAGAATTACCCCATCTTCAAACCTCTATCAAAATTAACTGGGTCATTTATTTTTCAACACATTTACTTTCTTCATACTTACATCATATTTGCTGATAAAAACTCATATTTGATATCCAACTAATTATTAACTAAGTGCTTAAAAATCAAGTGTTAAAACAAACTTAAAACAAATCAAGGGTGTTAAGTCTTCCGCTGATAAAACCAATACATCCAAGTTAAAGTTCAGGTTAAATAGCCAAGTTATTCTATCAACAGCTCTATCGAGTCTGTTGAGTAGCTTACTTAGCTGAATAACCAACTTAGTTGTCCCTCAAGGACACAACTATTTGAGTTAACTCTGTTATAATTTTAAAAGGACTAAAATTGAAAAGTTGGTAAGGTTTATTCAACCCCCTTCTAAACCTTACTCACACCCCTTGGGACCTACAAGTGGTATCAGAGCGGTTGGTTCATTGAGCTTTCCACACTGGTTACTGAACTAGATCTTTATCTTTTCAAAAAGGTTTTAAACACTTGAATTTTCAAAATCTTTCATTTTTAGCAAAGTTATTATCATGGAAGCAAATTTGACACGCATTCCTATGTTCACTGTTGAAGAATTTGATGATTGAAAAATCTGTATGCAGGCTCATCTATCTGCTCTACACGATGAAATGTGGCTTGTTATAGAGGATGGGCCACTGCAAATATTGAAAGTGAACACGGCTGCAATAAGAGCAGCTGTAGCTGAAGGAGAAGGAGCTGTTGTTGAAGCAAGACCAGCCATGGTTGAAAAACTAAGGACTGAGTGGACAAATGATAATAGGAAGATATACAACTCGGATAATGTGGCCAAGGACATACTCTACAAGATTTTGGACAAAGCAATGCTCAGTAAAGTCAAATCTTGCAAAACTGCAAAAGAAATATGGAATAAGCTGACTTTAATTTGTGAAGGATTAGAACAAATTAAAGAAAATAAATAGTCTGTTAGATGCCATGGATCAGCTAGATGTCGATTCACTGAAATTACAAATGAGCTTTAAGCTCTTGGGAAGGAATATACACAAAAGGAGATGTGTATAAAGATCTTAATAAGCCTCCCAGCTGAATGGAAAATGAAGACTATGGCTCTGAGACATTCCATGGACCTCTCAAGAACATCTAACCATGAGCTATTCTCAGACCTCAAAGCCTATGAGTTTGAGATGAGAAGAAAAGAGCAAGAGGAGACATTTGTACCCAAGACAGCTGCACTAGTAGTCAAGGATGGAAAGAGAGTTGAACCAAAGGAAGCCATAGACCAGGAGGAGATTGCCCTAATGGTTAAAAGATTCAACAAGTTCTTCAATAAGAACTATAAAAGAAACAAGGGTGAGACCTCCAGAAGACATTCAACTCCCTCTAAGTCAAGGGAAGATAGGCCACCTAAGAGAGCTGAGCATCAAATGGTTGAATATCAGAGAGCTGATAACCCAAGAACAGAAAGAGTTGATCAAAGAGCTGAGAACCTGTGTTGGAACTGCAGACAACCAGGACATTTTGCGGTTGATTGTTCCTATCCACCAGTCAACAAATATAGGAATGAAGAAGAAAAAAAGTCTTCAGATAAAGAAGACATGAAAAGAAGAAAGCCATGTTGGCTTCTGAGACTGCTGAGATAGCCAAGTCTAAAGAAGCAGCAGACTCAAAGAGTAGTGAAGCTGACTACTCAAGTGACTCTGAAGAAGAGGCCATGATCTGCCTTATGGCTAAAGAACAAGATCAACCAGACCAAGAAGATGAGGTACACTCTAACTCATCTCATTCAGATTCAAGTGATAGTGATTGTGATACACACACTTCATCACCCACTGATCTTTATGATTCATTAGGCAAAATGATGAAAGATTTTGAGCACATAAAATCCTCACACACACTTCTAAATGAGGAAAACAACCAGCTCAAAAGCCAAAACTCACAGCTGACTAAGGAGCTGAGTACTCTAAGTCACATAGCTGATGAGAACACAAAGCTGAAGGGTGAGAAAAGAGGGAAAAAGAAGTCAAGAATGTGATTGCCTCATTTACAAAGGCATCCAAATCTTTGGATGACCTTATCATGAGCCAAAAAGAATGTGGAGATAAGACAGGCATAGGATTTAATTCCTTTGTGCATAGCCAAACTCCAAGAGTGACTTTGAAAAAAATGATCTTCAAGCAATGAAACATCTCAGAACTCCAAAACACCAAATGTTGCACCCACACTCACTCCTAAGCACAATCACAAACAAACTGGCCTTGGATACAAAGGTAAAGGAAAACAGCCAGTTGAGTATGCTAAAAGGACAACTGAGAAGAAATCCAGCCAAGTTCCTCAGCAAACTCCAAACAGAAAATACTCTGTGAAAAGCAAACAGAGCTACCAAAAACCCCAGAAGTTTCATCAGAGAAACACACATGTTGGGAATGGTAGAAACTATCCAAGCCAAGCTGATTGGAACAATGTGAAATATCAGCAAAGACCAATGGAATACAAGCCGAAATGGCAAAGACCAAAATCTCAGCAGAGGTCATTCCAAAGGAAAAAGAGCTATAATCAGCACACATATGCACCCAAGCACTACACTCAGAAATATCACAACAATCCCAAGAAAACAATTGCTAAAACACACACACATGCATACAGACAAAAGAGACAGCTGTATGAACCTAAAACCCCCAAGCAATTTGCTAATGTGCACAATGATTATGGAACTGATAGATGGCAACCTCTTAGAGTCAAGTCCTTTGGCTATAGGTTGGTTGGATCATCTTATAGCACTAACCCCTCAGGACCCAGGCAAGTATGGGTACCTAAAAACTAATTTCCTTGATTGCAGGTTCAAGGAACAACTGAGTGCCAAGGAACCTGGTACATGGACAGTGGCTGTTCCAGACATATGACAGGAAACAAGAAAAACCTGTCAAGATTCAAGGAGATTAGAGGTGCAAAAGTCATATTTGGAGGAAATGAAGCTCCAGGGGAAATCAAAGGCACATGATCCATCAAGAAAAATGGATTGGAAATCACAGATGTTGCATATGTTGAAGGCCTCAACTTCAACCAGCTAAGTATCAGCCAACTCTGTGACAAGGGCTACAATGTTGGATTCAATATGGAAGTGTGCCAGATCAAAGATGTTGAATCAAATGAAATAGTGCTGCAAGGATCATGACAGAATAATATGTATGTGGTAGATTTATCTACTGTTACACCAAACACCTGTCTGTTAGGAAAGAGCACAACCGAATCAAGTTGGCTGTGGCACAAGAAGCTCAGTCATCTGAACTTCAAGACAATCAACAAGCTTGCAAGGAGTCATCTCGTTGAAGGATTGCCAGACTCAGTGTATAAGAAGGAAAGTGCATGTGATGCATGTCAGATGGGAAAGCAAATAAAATCTTCATTCAAGGATAAACCAAGTCCTTCTTCAACAAGGATATTACATCTGTTGCATATGGATCTATTTGGTCCAGTTGAACCAGCCAGCATAAGTGGAAAGAAATACTCCTTAGTGGTGGTAGATGATTATTCAAGATATACATGGACAATTTTCATGTGCAAAAAGAATGAAACTTTGCAGAAGTTACCTCAGCTGATGAAAAGAGTTCAAAATGAAAAGAGCCAAACCATTATAAAGATAAAGTTTGATAGAGGAACTGAGTTTGTCAATGGGATAATTACTCAGTATTGTGTTGAAAACGGTATTGCTCATGAATTATCTATAACAAGAACTCCACAGCAGAATGGAGTAGCTGAAAGAAGGAACATAACTCTCAAGGAAGCTGCAAGAACCATGTTAACTGAAGCTGGATTGCCTAAGAGATTTTGGGCTGAAGCCATTAACACAGCATGCTATACAAAAAATAGATGCATGATCAACAGGCAATTAACCAAGAATCCCTATGAGATTTGGACAGGGAGAAAGCAAATGTTGGATATTTCAGGATATTTGGATGTAAGTGCTTCATCCATAACAATGGCAAAGATCATTTGAAGGCTTTTAATGCTAAAGCTGATGAAGGTATCTTTTTGGGATACTCAGCTGAGAGCAAAGCCTATAGAGTGTTGAATAAGAGGACTACGGTCACAGAATAGTCTATCCATGTGGTTTTGTTGAATGGAGAAGACATTGAAGAGTTAGCTGAGAAGATGAATCAGCCAACTGTGCAGAAGAGTCCTTATGTTGAAGCTGAAGTAAGTGCAATCAACCTAGATGAAGATGAGATAGTTGAATATCAAAGGCAGCTGGAAATTCTACAGCTGAATGAAGATGAAAGAGATGTTCAAAACAACTTAGTTGCGACCATCCACCAGAGTTAGTTATTGGAGATGTTAGAGATGGTATAAGAACCAGATCCAGAGCACTGCATGAAGCAATGTTCACTTGTTTTATTTCCCAGATAGAACCTAAAGATGTGTCTCAAGCATTGGATGACACACATTTGATTCAATCCATGCAAGAAGAGCTGAATCAATTTGAAAGAAACAAAGTATGGGAATTGGTGCAGAGGCCAACCCATCAAAATGTTATTGGCACAAAATGGGTTTTCAGGAACAAGATGAATGAGGAAGGATCTGTGGTGAGAAACAAAGCAAGACTGGTAGCAAAAGGATATTGCCAAGAAGAGCGTATAGATTTTGATGAAACTTTTGCTCATGTTGCAAGATTGGAAGCATTGAGGATGTTTCTTGCTTATGCTCCACATAAGAACTTCATTGTATATCAGATGGATATGAAGAGTGCTTTTCTAAATGGACTATTGGAGGAAGAAGTTTATGTTGAAAAACCTCCAGGCTTTGAGCAGAAGACTATTGGAGATAAGGTGTACAAGCTCAAGAAAGCCTTATATGGACCGAAACAGGCACCAAGAGCATGGTATGATACAATGTCTCAATTCCTAACTGACAATGGATTCACCAAAGGAAAAGTTGACAGAACACTCTTCAGAATTCAAGATGGAGAGAGTATTTTGCTTGTTCAAATATATGTGGATGACGTCATTTTTGGATCCACAAACAAGGAGCTGTGTGATAAGTTCTCAAACCTCATGCAAGGTAAATTTGAGATGAGCATGATGGGAGAGCTGAAATTTGAGATGAGCATGATGGGAGAGCTGACTTTCTTCCTAGGACTTCAAGTCAAGCAATTGAAGGATGGAACCTTCATAAGCCAAACAAAATACACAAGAGATTTAATGAAGAAATTTTGTATGGAAGAGAAGTCTTCTGTGAAAATACAAATGAACACATCAGTTAAGATGGACATGGATGCAGATGGCAAGGCTTTGGATCAAACCAGATATAGAGCACTCATTGGATCATGCTCTATTTAACAGTAAGCAGGCCAGACATCACCTTTGCAGTAGGTGTATGTGCAAGATTTCAATCTGCACCAAAGAAGAGCCACATGACTGCAGCTAAGAGAATCCTAAGGTATTTGAAGGGATGCCAGGAATTTGGCTTATGGTATCCTAAGGAAGGTGGATTCAAGCTTATTGGTTACTCAGACTCAGACTATGTTGGATGTAGAGTTGACATGAAGAGTACTTCAGGTACATGTCAAATGCTTGGAAATAGATTGGCTTATGGTATCCTAAGAAAAATTCAATAGCCACATCCACAGATGAAGCAGAGTAAATAGTTGCGGGCAGTTGTTGTGCCCAAGTCTTATGGATGAGACAGCAGCTGAGAGACTATGAGATTGAAGAAAAAGAGATTCCAATTATGTGTGATAACAATAGTGCTATTGCAATCACACAAAATCCTGTTTTGCATTCAAGAGCGAAGCACATTGATGTCAGATATCATTATATAAGAGATCGTGTTGAAAAGAAAGACATCACTTTGGAATATATCTCAACTGATAAGCAGTTAGTTGACATTTTCACCAAACCTCTATGTGAATCAAGGTTTGAAGAACTCAAGAATGAGCTAGGGTTAATTGAGTTGAGTTAACACTCAAAAGATTCAATCAGCAGAGATAGAAGATGAGAAAATGAGAAAATAGCAGTTTCACACATCAGCCAAGTGAAACAGCCGTATCGGGAAGTCAGTTGTATCAAGTTAGCTGATAGCTGAGTCACTTAATGAGAAGAGAGAAGCAAAGTTAAGACATATTTGATATAAGCTGAGTCATTTATGAACTAAGAGACAAAAGCACAGTCGTTTTAAATAAGTGGGAATGTTTTTAAGGATAACGTCAGCGTAATAATGACGGGTACATTAAAAAGTTGTACAGTAAGCATATGATTAGATATAAATGATGTTGCATTTAATGCGGGGAATTAAATGGGGTTTGACGTCTTAATCTGAACCGTTGATCTTGATCAAAAATTCAAAATCCGCAGAACTGTCCTTTCATAACCCTTATTTTTCAATCTTCTCTCTCACTTACTGAAATTGTTCATCTTCAAAGCAAAAGCAAAGCAAGTTCTATTCTCTCTCAGAAACCCTAAATATACACAAGCAAGTTCTTCAGTTTTTAATCGGTTAAACTCTCTGAAAATGGCACCAAAGATCGACTATGTTAAGCTCTTAAAGCAAATCCACTCAGGATCGTTCGTAGACTTCGAAGGAATGGTGAATCAGGGTTAGGATGAAACCCTTGTTAAGAAATCACTGAAATGATAGAAAACTCAGGTCTCAAGGCTTTTCTAACCATGGAATACTCTCACACTTACCTAGAAGAGGTCGCAATGTTCTATGTCAACGCGGAGGTGCAGGACGAAGAAATCAAGTTTTCTGTGCACATCAAGGACATCAAAATAAGTGCTAAGGACCTTGCTGAGCACTACTTACTGCCTTCTGAAGGGCTAAAGGAGATACATGAAGCTGATGTAGACTTGGCTGCTGCATGGAAAGAAGTAGCCAAACCTGAGTGTGCTGCTAAGGTAGTCTACACAGCTGACAAGAAACTGCTGAAGGACGACAATCACAAGTTGATGGATGTCGTCTCAAAATGTGTAGATATGAAGTTTGGCAGCTTCAACCAGCTGTTAAAAACTATGTTGATCGTGATGGTTGCAATCATGCAGGACAAGAAGGTTAACTGGGCTGAGTTCATCTACAACAGACTCTGCCAGAATGTTTTGAACAAAACTTTCAAGGAAGATGGTTCCTTTGGATGTTCTCTCGGATATGGCCTTGTGATTGGCCATCTGCTGGAAGTGAAGGGTATTGCCCTTCGACATGGTAAACCCTTCCATGTCAACAAAAAGTTGTTTAGGGCAAACCTCTCAGGTTCCCAAAAGAGAGCCCATGCCAAGAGGACAGATACAAGTGAGGGGGAATCAGCTGACCCCGAAGACACAGCTGCTACCCCTCCTCCAAAGAAGAAAGCTATCCATGCAACTCAAAAGAAGAAGGTTGCCCCTGTAGCTAAGAAAAAAGATGCATCTGCCCCTGCAGCAGAGTCCCCTGCCCGTGCAGCCTAGTCACCTGCTCATGCAGCCGAGACTCCTGCCCATGCAACAGAGATTGTGAAGGAACCCTTAATTCTTTCCATAGTTGTGAAGAAGAAGAGAACTGCCAAGCCCAGGAAGGCAGCTCCTTCTAGGAAAGGTACTCAAGCCACAGATGAGTCCACTGAATCAGAACCAGAAGTCCCTTTGGTTCGTCCAAAGAAGAGAAGACTAGTTAGGCAGTCTGAGTTGGAAAAGACAGATGAGTCTGCCACTTAGCTGGAGAAGGAAGTCGAGACTGCTGGAAATCAAGAAGAGCAGTCTCCTGAAGTGATTGATAAAATGACTAAGTTTGTTGATGATGTGCAGCAGATAAGATCCGAAGACACATCTACACAATAGACAGCTGAGGGAAGTAAAGCAGCAGAGACAACTGAACCTATAGCTCAAAGAGTTGTCTCCCCACCTACTACTGATGCTTCTGAAGGTGAAGAGGACCAGAGTCTCTTGCCTGCAATTCCTGAAACAGGAGGAGAAGAAGATGAGAATGATGATGATGATATAATCATGTACTCTCCATTGTATCCAGACATCCAGCGAAGCCTACGAGAGTGGAGGGCATGGAAACTTGATCAATCAAGGGTACAATTCACAAACCTTGAGTTTATTGATGAAGAAGAGGAATTGTTGCGATTCCTCGGTGTATAGACTGTGCGACAGGCCCTTGATGAAGAAAATTGCATGAACATTCTTCAAATCATCAAAGAGAAAGAAAAGGAAAAAGCAATCGAGGAAGCTCGAACACTTGATAAAGCCACGATGTGTGAGTTTGCTGGTTCTCACGACAACACTCATACACATCTCGATGTGTTCTCTGAAAGTGATGAGGATCCCACTGTGAGGCTCTGAGGGAATCCAGGCAAATGCGCGAGCAGCACTTGGTTGAAGGACCAGGAGAGTCGTCTCAATCTATCATGCAGACCGATCCTCTGGGAGTGGCACAACACATTGCCTTAGTTATCGCTGCAACCACGTCCCCTGTACAATCGGAGGATGGATCCAAGGGCACTGGCAATGGCACTGAGATATTGGGCACCCAAGTTGAGCCAACCCCTGATGAAGATGTTTTACATCCCCAGCGGCTGAGCACTCAAAGAAAAAGGCCGCGAGTCAGGAGCAGAGTGACCCCACTGTTAGTCACTCAGCTGGTGCGCCAGCTAAGGGGGAAGCTCTCTCAACCACATCAGGGTTGGAGGATGTTGTGGAAGACTCCCACCTATAGAAAGGAGGCGAAGTGGAAAGAGAAACAAAGTGACATTAATGAAGCTCGGACAGTTGAGTCTGTCCCAGCTGAAATGTCAGCTGCTTTGAAGGCCAATGACACTGTTCTTACAGTCGAGGCACATGATGGTGATGCACTGGGAGTTAACACTCTAGGCAGTGAAAGTGCAATCCAAGGAGTTGAAACTTCTATGGATGCCATGGTGGAAGACCCTAAGACAGCTGCGACTGTCGAAGGGAATATAGAAGACCCTAAGACAGTTGAGACTATCCAAGGGAACAGTTGAGTCTGTTGGGGGTATTGAAGGCCCAAGGGAGGTTGAGACTTCCATGGGTACTGGTCAAGAAACGCAGAACATTCCTCCCTTGGACAGTGCTGAAGCAGAACAAGAAATTAGTGCACTTCACGACTCTTAAGAAAATCTTGACACATCCTTTTTGGGATCTGAAGACGAAGTTGAGTCCACTCCAATGGCAAATCCTACGGACCCAACTGAGGATGTTCTCAAAACTAAGAGCCAGCTAAGTGAAAAAAGCAGCTCGTACAAAATTTAAAATGATGAGCCAAGTCCGCAGGTCTTATCATCATCTGATGATGCTGATGATGCAGCAGAGGAACATGTTCTTCATTTATAAAAATCAACTGAGACCGAGGACGCTGTTAAGACATAAAATGAGGCTCGATCAGGCAAAACGTCTCAATCGCCCCACCGAGCGACCAATCAGCTAAGAGTTCCCACAGTGGAGCGAATGACTACACCAGCCCGCGTTACAGTCCCACGAGATCGACATATGCCGATGAAGCTACCGCGGCTGATGCATATAGAGCTGAGTCATCGCAGGCACAAACCTCACAAACCATCCCATACATGTGCGATGATGCCTTTCAGGAGATGTTTCCTTTCACAAAGATCCTACCAGAGTTAGAAGAAGAGACCGCTGCTGAGTAACGAAGATTCAATGTAAGAGAAGATCCAATCATCCCCACTGACACCATTGTTCCAACAGATTTTGACTTTGATGCTGAGTGGCCTGCAGCTGAATCAAGTGAGACAGCTGAGATTCGTGAGGTCTTCAAGAAAATCTGTGAAGACATTGAGAAGATTGAAAGACATCAAGCCTCACTAGACTTAAGACTGGACAACAGGGATGCCACCCTCAAAACCGACTTGAGAGGGATAGTAGTATGGATAATGGAATGGTCTCAACAACAAACTGTCATGCGACTCAAACAAGTTCGTTATTTCAAAGCATTATATGGAAGAATGCTCGTCTGGAGTGCTGACAATGCTGATATCAAGCAAAGGATGCATGCATACATCGAAAGGCAACACTAGTCTCAAAAGACTGAAATGGAGCTGCTGCAAGAATTCCAGAGAAAATAAATTATGCACCTTGAGAACATAATGAATGAAAAATTCAGCCTACTCATGGCTGAAATGAAGTTAGTGACAGCCGAATCCAAGGCAACTCGCTCAGAATTTCGCGTCGTCTTATGAAGCAGCTGACTTCAAATAAAATTCAGCACTAAGCAGATTCGATTTCATGCTCACACGCATGTTCCCTTGGGTTCCTCTCTCTTTTGATGATGCCAAAAAGGGTGAAGAGGAGTCCCTAAGGAAATTAAAAGAAGAAAAACTAAAGGAAACTGCAGCTTAGAAGACAGACGCAGCTGTAATGAAGGGTAAAGCAGTTGAGGGGGAAAGTTCGAAGGATTTGACGTTGATGATAGCTGAAACCCCTCAGAAGGGTCATGTTACTGCCTCCATCCTGATCAAACTCCCCGTAACCCTACACATTGAGCACTCTGATGTGCCAATGTCAGAGAAAAGAAAAATCATGGAAACAGGGTTTAAGGAGTTCTCCAAAAAGCAGGATGCCCGCGTTCAGGAAGTGCTGAAATAGTATGGTGGACTTCCAGTTGGAAAAGATCAGGATGCGATTCCTGATAATGGATCTGAGCCTGGATCGGTTGAAGAGTTCAAAACCCTTGAGTCAAAAGGCTATTTCCAAGGAATGTCACTAGCCCAAGCCTGGGATTTGTACTGAGAGAAATGCCTAGCATTGTGTGAAGAAGGTTTGAAAAGCAAAGAGACCTCCAAAGATCCACTCACCGGTAAGGTAAGTCTCCGTGTAGTACACACCCAGAGGAAGAGGAAGAAGTGGTGGTGGAAGAGGTTCCCGACCTCGACCAAAACACAAGAATGTTGAATATGTAGACACTGAAAAGAAAGGGATGATCTACTGGGCTGGGTATGATGAATTGGCCAATCTGGAAATGGCAAGAAAGAAGAAAGCTAAAGAAGCAAAGGGATGATGCTTCCAAACGAGCTTATAAAAAGAAGAAGAAAGTTGAAGAAGAAGAAAGAAAAAGAAAGAGGGCTGATGACTTCGAAAGAGCTGAAGACCTAGCACCCTTGATTTGTTTTAAGCTTGTTTTAACACTTGATTTTTAAGCACTTGGTTATTAATCAGTTGGATAGCAAATATGAGTCTTTATCAGCAGATATAATGTAAGTATGCAAGAAAGTAAATATGCTGAAAATTAAATGACACAGTTAATTTTTATAGAGGTTCGAAGATGGGGTAATTCTTCTACTCCTCTCTTCTCCAACACATGGAGGAATCCACTATGTAATAGATCTGTTTACAAAGTGGTCTACAGTCTAGAGACAACCTTGATCACATAGCTGGCTTCTCTTCCGACTTAGCTTCTTCACAGGACATCTGCATTGCTACTTCAACTCACTTTCTCAAGCTCTTGGATATGATCACTAAGCCCTACAATCACTTGATATTGGTTTGACCTTGAACCTTTCTACGATCCTCCTTGGATGCTTCAAAGATTTCCTCTTCAACAGGTTTGAAGTAGTCTTTCCTTCACAGCTTAGTGTTGGATTGATTTCCTTCGAGTTGTAGGCTTGAGGATTTTTGCTTGAATATTCTTGAGAATTTTGTAGGTTTGGATGCTCAAATAAAGCTTGCTTGTTCTTGGTTCAGGTAACCTTTTCTCAATGAATTTCCTCAGCCTTTTATAGTGAACTTTTGAAATTTTTCCCGTTGAAGAGTTAGGCTAATTTCAAAAGTCACTTGTGTTCGTTGGCTTGTCTTGTTGCAGTCCTTGATGTTGACATTTCCTCGTATTTAATGTCATGCAGCATTGCAGCGTATCTGACACTTGGTGCAGTGCTTCCCATGGGTTTGTTCCTTTTGCACACAACTGGAACTAATACTTTATCTCTGACAACTTTAACATGTTACTATTTTGAGTAACATTCTTGACTTTCATCAACGGATCTTGTTCAGTTGTCTTGACTTGACTGTAGTTTTTTATTCCCCAGGTGACTTGAGGTAGCTTCCAATCTTTAGATGACTCATCTGTCACTTCAACTTGAGACTTGGCTTCTTGAGTTGACCTAACTGACTCTTCACACAACTGTCTCACAGCTGATACACCTTAAGTCGAGTTCTTGACTTTTCTTCTTTGCCATACCTACCTGTCTCGCAGCGGATTCTTAACTTCAGTCTTTAGTTGACTTCTTGGATTTCTAGACATAGCTGACATGACTCAGCTTTTCCAGCCCTATCTATTACAATACAAATTACAAGGAAAATGGGGTGCCAACTTTTTAGTTTAAGTTTTACATGGCATCAGTCAAAATCTATAAAATAAATTTCCTAACAATTTCCCCCTTTTTGATGATGCCAAAACTTAAAAATATATTCAACAAAATATAAACAGCAAAGATACATACAGACAATGCAGTAACAAAGAATGTATGCTTAGAATAGATCGATTTATTGATCATAGCATTCTTGTCCTTTACACAGCTGTTTACATTTGGTATCGGAGCGTTTTTTATCATAGCAAAACATATGTATGCTAAGATACAAAAATATAAAGTGAAAAATTACAGGGAAAATTCACTAAGTATTACAGATGACGTACATGTATGTATTTACATAAGTAATATACATGAAGGGGTTTGCAGCAACACTTCAACGCCTTCGCTGCTTCCTTCTTTCTTCTTCTTCAGCTCTTTCAAAGTCATCAGCTCTCTTTCTCTTTCTTTCTTCTTCTTCAGCTTTCTTCTTCTTTTCATAAGATCGTTTGGAAGCATCATCCATTCGCTTCCTCTCGAGCCATTGTTGTGTTTGCCTTTGGTTCTCTCTTCTTGCCTTCTTACCACCTCCGCGTTCTTTCTTGCCACTTCCAGATTGGCCAATTCATCATACCCAGCCCAGTAGATCATCCCTTTCTTTTCGGGATTTACATACTCAACATTCTTGGGTTTTGGTCGAGGTTGGGAACCTCTTCCACTACCACTTCTTCTTCTTCCTCTGGGTGTGTACTTTGCACGGGGTCTTCTCGCTTACTACCGAGTGATCACAAGAAGGTCTCTGCTCCACCTTTTTTCTTCACACAATGCAAGACCTTTCTCCCAACACAGATCCCAGGCTTGGGCTAGTGACATTCCTTGGAAATAGCCTTCTGACTCAAGGGTTTTGAACTCCTCAACCGATCTAGGCTCAGATCCATTTTCAGGAATCGCATCCCGATCTTTTCTAACTGGAAGACCACCATACTGTTTCAGCAGTTCCTGAACGTGGGCATCCTGCTTTTTGGAGAACTCAAACTCTGCTTGAATGATTTTTCTTTTCTCCGACATTGGCACAGCAGAGTGCTCAATGGGTAGGGTTGCGGGGAGTTTTCTCAGAATGGAGGCAGTAACATGGCCCTGCGGGGGGGTTTAGGCTATCATCAAAGTCAAATCCTTCGAACCTTCCCCCTCAGCTGCTTTACCCTTCATTGCAGCTGCTTCTGACTTCTCAGCAGTAGTTTCCTTTAGTTTTTCTTCTTTTAATTTCCTTAGGGACTCCTCTTCCCACTTTTTGGCATCATCAAAGGAAAGAGGGACCCCAGGGAACATGCCTGCGAGCATGAAATCGAGTCTGCTTAGAACTAAATTTTATTTGGAGTTAGTTGCGGCATAAGCTGTTCAAAATTCTGAACGATTTGCCTTGGACTCGGCTCTCACCAACTTCATTTCAGCCATAAGTAGGCTGAATTTTTCAATCATTGTGTTCTCAAGGCGCATAATTTCTTTTCTCTGGAATTCTTGCAGTAGCTCCATTTCAGTCTTGTGAGACTCGTGTTGCCGTTCGATGTATGCCTGTGCATCCTTTGCTTGATATCAACGTTGTCAGCACTCCAGACGAGCATTCTTCCATATAATGCTTTGAAATAACGAACTTGTTCGAGTCGCATGATAGTTTGTTGTTGAGACCATTCCCTTATCCGTACTACTATCCCTCTCAAGTCGTCTATGAGGGTGGCATCCCTGTTGTCCAATCTTAAGTCTAGTGAGGCCTAATGTCTTTCAATCTTCTCAATCTCTTCACAGATTTTCTTGAAGACCTCACGAATCTTAGCTATCTCACTTGATTTAGCTGCAGGCCACTCTGCATCAAAGTCAAAATCTGCTAGAACAATGGTGTCAGTGGGGATGATTGGATCTTCCCTTACAGTGAATCTTCGTTGCTCAACAGCGGTTTCTTCTTCTAACTCTATAGGATCTTTGTGAAAGGAAACATATCCTGAGAGGCATCATCGCGCGCGTATGGGATGGTTTGCCTCAGTCGCGGTAGCTTCATCGGCATTTGTCGCATCTGTGGGAGCCTACAATGTAACTAGTTGAGTCGTTATCGCCAGCTAGCTTGTGGGAGTCTGCAGCTTGATCGTCTCTCACCGGGCAATTGAAACGTTTACCACCGATCGAGTCTCAGCTGTCTTAACAGCGTCTTCGGTCTCAGTTGATTTTTCTAAGTGAAGAACCTGTTCCTCTGCTGCATCATCAGCGTCATCGGATGATGATGAGACTTGTGGGCTTGGCTCATCATCAAAGTTAAACTATGTACGAGTCGCTTTGTCACTTAGCTGGCTCTTCGTTTTGAGAACATCCTCAGTTGGGTCCGTAGGATTTGCAATTGGAGTGGACTAGCTTCGTCTTCAGATCCCAAGAAGGATGTATCAAGATTTTCTTGAGAATCGTGAAGTGCGCTAATTTCTTGTTGCTTCAGCACTTTCCAAGGGAGGAATGTTCTGTGTTTCTTGACCAGTACCCAGCGATGTCTCAACCACCCTTGGGCCTTCAATACCCCCAGCAAACTCAACTGCTGCGAGTCCTTCAGAGGTCCCTTCGATAGTCGCAGTTGTCTTAGGGTCTTCGACCATGGCATCCAAATGAGTCTCAACCCTTGGATTGCACTTTCACTGCCTAGAGTGTTAACTCCCAGGGCATCACTATTATGTGCCTCGACTGCAATCACAGTGCCTTCAAAGCAGCTGACATTTCAGCTGGGACAGACTCAACTGTCCGAGCTTCATCAGTGTCACGCTGTTGAGGTTCTTTTTTTATTTCCACTTCGCCTCCTTTCTGCAATGTTGAGTCTTCCACAGCATCCTCCAACCCTGCTGTGGTGGAGAGAGCTTCCCCCTGAGCTGGCGCACCAGCTGAGTGACTAACAGTGGGGTCACTCTGCTCCTGACTCGCGGCCTTTTCCATTGAGTGCTCAGCCGCTGGGAGAGGTGGTAGAACACCTTCTTCAGGGGTTGGCTCAACTTGGGTGCCCAAGATTCCAGTGTCATCTCCAGTACCCTTGGATCCATCCTCGAATTGTACTGGGGACGTAGCTGCAGCAATGTCTGTAGCAATCTACTACACCACTCCCAGAGGATCAATTTGCAGAAGAGATGGAGAGGACTCTCCTGGATCTTCAAATAAACTGTGCTCATGCATGGTTCTGGATTCCCTCAGAGCCTGCTGCATGTCTGACTTCTCTGCTGCAACAGTAGGATCCTCATCATTGTCGGATAGCACATCAAGAAGTGTTTGAATGTGATCGTGAGAACCAGTAAACTCACACATTTTGGCTTTCTCAATAGTTCGAGCTTCCTCGGCTGCTTTTTCTTTTTCTTCCTCCTTGATGAATCGAAGAATATCCATGCAATTTTCTTCATCAAGGGCCTGTCGTACAGTTTCTACGCCGAGGAATCGCAGCAATTCCTCTTCTTCATCAATGAACTTAGGGTTTGTGAATTGTACCCTTGAGTGATCAAGTTTCCATGCCCGCCACTCTCATAGATGGCGCTGAATATCTGGGTACAGCGAAGAGTACATAATTACATCGTGATCATCATCATCATCACCCTCTTCTCCTATTTCTGGAATGGGAGGTAGAAGTCCTTGATCTTCCTCAGAAGTAACAACATCAGATGTGGGCGAGGAGACAACCTTTTCAATGACTGGCTCAGTTGTCTCAGCTGCTTCACCTTCCTCAGCTATCTTTCGCACAAATGGGTCATCGTTTGATATCTGATGTGCATCACCAGCAAACTTCGCAGATGCGTCAATAATTTCAGAGACTGGTCTTCCTAATTTCCAGCAGTCTCTTCTTCCTTCTCCAGCTGAGTGGCAGACTCAGTTGTATTTTCCAACTCAGACTGCCTAACCAGTCTTCTCTTCCTTGGACGAACCAGAGGGACTTCTGGTTCAGATTCAGTGGACTCATCTGTAGCTTGAGTACCTTTCTTAGGAGGAGCTGCCTTCTTGGGCTTGGCAGTTCTCTTCTTCTTCACGACTGTGCAAGGAATTAAGGGTTCCTTCACAGTTTCTGCTGCTGGAGTAGGAGTCTCAACTGCAGGGGCAGGTGACTCGGCTGCAAGGGCAGGAGCTTTCTTGGGCTTAGCTGCAGGGGTAACCTTCTTCTTCTGAGCTGCAGGGGCAGCTTTCTTCTATGGGGGAGGGGTAGCAGCTGTGTCTTCGGGGTCAGATGATTTCCCCTAACTTGTATTTGTCCTCTTTGCATGAGCTCTTTTCTTGGCACCTGAGAGATTTGCCATAAACATCTTCTTGTTGACATGGAAAGGTTTGCCATGGCGAAGGGCAACACCTTTCACTTCCAGCAAATGGCCAATCACAAGGCCATATCCAAACGATCCTCTAAAAGATCCATCCTCCTTATACGTCCTGTTCAGCACATTTTGGTGAAATCTGCTGTAGACAAACTCAGCCCAGTTGACCTTTTTCCCTTCCATGATCGCAGCCATGATGATCATCTTAGTCTTGGACAGCTGATTAAAGCTTCCAAACTTCATATCGACACATTTTGAGATGACATCCATCAACTTGTGATAGTCGTCCTTTAGCAGCTTCTTATCAGCTGCGTAGACCACCTTAGCAGCACATTCTGGTTTGGATAATTCCTTCCATGTAGCAGCCAAGTCGACATTAGCTTTGAATATCTCTTTCATGCCTTCCGATGGCAATAAGTAGTGCTCAGCAAGGTCCTTAGCACTTATTTTGATGTCCTTGCTGTGGACAGAAGACTTGATTTCTTCGTCCTGCACCTCCGCATTGACATAGAACTAAGCTACCTCCTCGAGATAGGTATGCGAGTACTCCATGGTAAGAAAAGCCTTTAGTCCTGACTTTTCTAACATATCAGCGATTTTCAGAACCAGGGTTTCATCAACACCCTATTTTATCATTCCATTGAAATCCACCGAAGAACCAGTGTGGATTTGCTTCAAGAGTTTCACAAAGTCGTGTTTTTGAGCCATTTTCAGAGTCTTTTACCAAACGAAAAGCTAGAAACTTGCTTAAGAAAACTTAGGGTTTCAGAGAGAAAAACTTTGCTTTTGTTTGAAGATGAATAATTCGCGTAAGTGAAAGAAATGCAAAGTTCCATATATAAGGGACGTGAAAGGACACATCTTTGGATTTTGAAATTTTGATCGAAATCAATGGCTCAAATTAGGACATCAAAACTGCATTTAATTCATCGCATTTAACGCGGCAACATTTATATCCAATCATATGCTTATTGTGAAGCTTTTACTATGACTGTCATTATTACGCTGACGTCATCTTTAAAAATATTCCCGCTCATTTAAAACGACTGCGTTTTTGTCACTTAGTTCATAAATAACTCAGCTTATATCCAAAGTGACTTAACTTTGCTTCTCTTTCTCATTAAGTGACTCAACTGTCAGCTGACTCGATACAGCTGACTTCCCGATAAGGTTGTTTCACTTGGTTGATGTGTTAAACTTGTTTTTATTATTTTTTTCTCATATTCTTTCTCTGCTAATTGAGTCTTCTGAGTGTCAACTCAACTCAATTAACCCTAGCTCATTCTTAAGCTCTTCAAATCTTGATTCACATAGAGGCTTAGTGAATATGTCAGCTAACTGCTTATCAGTTGAGATGTATTCCAAAGTGATGTCTTTCTTTTCAACATGATCTCTTATAAAATGATATCTGACATCAATGTGCTTTGTTCTTGAATGCAACACATGATTTTGTGTGATTGCAATAGCACTTGTGATATCACACATAATTGGAATCTCTTTTTCTTCAATCTCATAGTCTCTCAGTTGATGTCTCATCCATAAGACTTGGGCACAACAGCTGCCCGCGGCTATGTACTCTGCTTCAGCTGTGGATGTGGCTATTGAATTTTGCTTCTTGCTAAACAAGGAAACCAATCTATTTCCAAGCATTTGACATGTACCTGAAATACTCTTCTTGTCAACTCTACATCCAACATAGTCTGAGTCTGAGTAACCAATAAGCTTGAATCTACCTTCTTTTGGGTACCATAAACCAACTTCCTGTAATCCCTTCAAATACCTTAGGATTCTCTTAGCTGCAGTCATGTGGCTCTCCTTTGGTGCAGATTGAAATCTTGCACATACACCTACTGCAAAGGTGATGTCTGGCCTGCTTGTTGTTACATAGAGCAATGATCCAATGAGTGCTCTATATCTGGTTTGATCTACAGCCTTGCCATCTGCATCCATGTCCATCTTGACTGATGTGTTCATTGGTATTTTCACAGAAGACTTTTCTTCCATACCAAATTTCTTCATTAAATCTATGGTGTATTTTGTTTGGCTTATGAAGGTTCCATCCTTCAATTGCTTGACTTGAAGTCCTAGGAAGAAAGTCAGCTCTCCCATCATGCTCATCTCAAATTTACCTTGCATGAGGTTTGAGAACTTATCACACAGCTCCTTGTTTGTGGATCCAAAAATGACGTCATCCACATATATCTGAACAAGCAAAATACTCTCTCCATCTTGAATTCTGAAGAGTGTTCTGTCAACTTTTCCTTTGGTGAATCCATTGTCAGTTAGGAATTGAGACATTGTATCATACCATGCTCTTGGTGCCTGTTTCAGTCCATATAATGCTTTCTTGAGCTTGCGCACCTTATCTCCAATAGTCTTCTGCTCAAAACCTGGAGGTTGTTCAACATATACTTCTTCCTCTAACAGTCCATTTAGAAATGCACTTTCCACATCCATCTGATATACAGTGAAATTCTTGTGTGCAGCATAAGCAAGAAACATCCTTATTGCTTCCAATCTTGCAACAAGAGCAAAAGTTTCATCAAAATCTATACCCTCTTCTTGGCAATATCCTTTTGCTACCAGTCTTGCTTTGTTTCTCACCACAGATCCTTCCTCATTCATCTTGTTCCTAAAAACCCATTTTGTGCCAATAACATTTTGATGGGTTGGCCTCTGCACCAATTCCCATACTTTGTTTTTTTCAAACTTATTCAGCTCTTCTTGCATGGCCATAATCCAATGTGTATCCTCCAATGCTTGAGATACATCTTTAGGCTCTATCTGGGAAATAAAACAAGTGAACATTGATTCATGCTATGCTCTGGATCTTGTTTTTATGCCATCTCTAACATTTCCAATGATCAACTCTGGTGGATGGTCTCTCAGCTATCTCACATCAGGTTGGAGCAAGTCAGCTGGATTCAGCCGTCTCGCAGCTAAGTTGTCTTGAACAGCTCTTTCATCTTCATTCAGCTGTAGACTTTCCAACTCACTTTGAGATTCAGTTGTCTCATCTTCATCTTGGTTGATAGCTCTTACTTCAGCTTCGACATAAGGACTCTTCTGCATAGTTGGCTGATTCAACTTGTCAGCTAACTCTTTAATGTATTCTCCACTCACATTAGGTTCATCAAAAACCACATGGATAGACTTTTCTGTGACCATAGTCCTCTTATTCAGCACTCTGTTGGCTTTGCTCTCAGCTGAGTATCCCAAAAAGATACCTTCATTAGCTTTAGCATCAAAAGCCTTCAAATTATATTTGACATTGTTATGGATGAAGCATTTACATCCAAATATTCTGAATTATCCAACATTTGTCTTTCTCTCTGTCCAGATCTCATAAAGAGTCTTGGTTAATTGCATGTTTATCATGCATCTATTTTGAGTATAGCATGCAGTGTTTAATGGCTTCAGCCCAAAATCTCTTAGGCAATCCAGCTTCAGCTAACATGGTCCTTGCAGCTTCCTTGAGAGTTATGTTCCTTCATTCAACTACTCCATTCTGCTATGGAGTTCTTGCTACAGATAACTCATGAGCAATACCATTTTCAACACATTACTGAGTAATTATCCCATTGACAAACTCAGTTCCTGTATCAGACCTTATCTTTATAATGGTTTGGCTCTTTTCACTTTGAACTCTTTTCATCAGCTGAGGTAACTTCTGCAAAGTTTCCTTCTTTTTGCACATGAAGATTGTCCATGTATATCTTGAATATCATTTACCACCACTAAGGTGTATTTCTTTCCACTTATGCTGGCTGGTTCAACTGGACCAAATAAGTCCATATGCAACAGATGTAATATCCTTGTTGAAGAAGGACTTGGCTTGTCCTTGAATGAAGATTTTATTTTCTTTCCCATCTGGCATGCATCACATACACTTTCCTTTTTGTATGCTAAGTCTGACAATCCTTCCTTGTTGATTGTCTTGAAGTTCAGGTGACTCAGCTTCTTGTGCCACAACCAACTTGATTCGGTTGTGCTCTTTGCTAACAGACAGGTGCTTGGTGTAGCAGTGGACCAATCTACCACATACATATTCTTCTGTCTTGATCGTTGCAGCACTATTTCATTTGATTCAGCATCATTGATCTGGCACACTCCTATATTGAATCCAACATTGTAGCCCTTGTCACAGAGTTGGTTGATGCTTAGCAAGTTGAAATTGAGGCCTTCAACATATGCAACATCTGTGATTTCCAATCCATTCTTCTTGATGGATCATGTGCCTTTGATTTCCCCCGGAGCTTTATTTCCTCCAAATATAACTTTTGCACTTCAAATCTCCTTGAATCTTGACAGGTTTTTCTTGTTTCCTGTCATATGTCTGGAACAACCACTATCCATGTACCAGGTTCCTTGGCACTCAGCTGTTCTTTGAACCTGCGATCAAGGAAATTAGTTTTTAGGTACCCATACTTGCCTGGGTCCTGAGGGGTTAGTGCTATAAGATGATCCAACAAACCTATAGCCAAAGCACTTTACTCTAAGAGGTTGCCATCTATTAGTGCCATAATCATAGTGCACATTAGCAAATTGCTTGGGGGTTTTAGGTTCATAGAGCTGTCTCTTTTGTCTGTATGCCCGTGTGTGTGTTTTAACAATTTCTTTCTTGGGATAGTTGTGATGTTTCTGAGTGTAGTGCGTGGGTGCATATGTTTGCTGATAATAGCTATTTTGCATATGGGATGACCTTTGCTGAGGTTTAGGTATATGCCATTTAGGCTTATATTCCATTGGTCTTTACTGATATTTCACATTATTCCAATCAGCTTGGCTTGGATAGTTTCTACCATTCCCAACATGTGTGTTTCTCTGATGACACTTCTAGGGTGTCTGGTAGCTCTGTTTGCTTTTCACAGAGTATTTTTTTTTGTTTGGAGTTTGCTGAGGAACTCGGCTGGATTTCTTCTCAGATGTCCTTTCAGCATACTCAACTGGCTGTTTTCCTTTACCTTTGTATCCAAGGCCAGTTTGTTTGTGATTGTGCTTAGGAGTGAATGTCGGTGCATTATTTGGTGTTTTGGATTTTTGAGATGCTTCATTGCCTAAAGATCCTTTTTCCAAAATCACTCTTGGAGTTTGACTGTGCACAAAGGAATTAAATCGTATGCCTATCTTATCTCCACATTCTTTTTGGCTCATGATAAGATCATCCAAAGATTTGGATGCCTTTGTAAATGAGGCAATCACATTTTTGAGGTCTTTTTCCCTCTTTTCTATAGCAGCTATCTCTGCTATCATCTTGGCATTCTCAACCTTCAGCTTTGTGTTCTCTTTAGCTATGTGACTTAGAGTACTCAGCTCCTTAGTCAGATGTGAGTTTTGGCTTTTGAGCTGGCTGTTTTCCTCATTTAGAAGTGTGTGTGAGGATTTTATGTGCTCAAAATCTTTCATCATCTTGCCTAATGAATCATAAAGATCAGTGGGTGATGAAGTGTGTGTATCACAATCACTATCACTTGAATCTGAATGAGATGAGCTAGAGTGTACCTCATCTTCTTGATGTGGTTGATTTTGTTCTTTAGCCATAAGGCAGATCATGGCTTCTTCTTCAGAATCACTTGAGTAGTCAGCTTCACTACTCTCTGAGTCTGCTGCTTTTTTAGACTTGGTTGTCTCAAAGAGTCTCAAAGAACAATAACATGGCTTTCTTTTTTTCTGTCTTCTTTTTCTGAAGACCTTTCTTTCTTCTTCATTCCTATATTTGTTGACTGGTGGATAGGAACAATCAACTGCAAAATGTCATGGTTGTCTACAATTCCAACACAGGTTCTCAGCTCTTTGATCAGCTTTTTCTGTTCTTGGGTTATCAGCTCTCTGATATTCAACCCTTTGATGTTCAGCTCTCTTGGGTGGCCTATCTTCCCTTGACTTAGAGGGTGTTGAATGTCTCCTGGAGGTTTCACCCTTGCTTCTATTATAGTTCTTATTGAAGAACTTGTTGAATCTTTTAACCATTAGGGCAATCTCCTCCTGGTCTATGGCTT
Source organism: Rehmannia glutinosa (assembly GCA_016081115.2). Lineage (NCBI taxonomy): Eukaryota > Viridiplantae > Streptophyta > Magnoliopsida > Lamiales > Orobanchaceae > Rehmannia > Rehmannia glutinosa. Next base: position 39,049,065 of record CM071925.1, on the reverse strand, counting down.
CCTTTGGTTCAGCTCTCTTTCCATTCTTGACTACCAGTGCATGTCCTGGGTACAGTTGTCTCCTCTTGCTCTTCTTCTCAGCTCAAACTCGTAGGCTTTGAGGTCTCAGAATAGCTCATGGTTAGATGTTCTTGAGAGGTCCATGGAATGTCTCAGGGCTATAGTCTTCATTTCCCATTCAGCTGGAAGGCTCCTTAATATCTTCATACACATTTCCTTTTGTGTGCATTCCTTCCCAAGAGCTGAAAGCTCATTTGTGATCTCAGTGAATCTAGCATCTAGCTGATCCATAGTTTCACCTGCAAGTATTTTAAAATTTTCAAATTTTTGAACAGCAACAGACAATTTATTTTCTTTAATTTGTTCTGATCCTTCACAAATTAAAGTCAGCTTATTCCAGATTTCTTTTGTTGTTTTGCAAGATTTGACTTTATTGAACATTGCTTTGTTCAAAGTCTTGTAGAGTATGTCCTTGGCCACATTGTCCAAGTTGTATCTCTACCTATCATCATTTGTCCACTCAGTCCTTGGTTTTTCAACCATGGCTGGTCTTGCTCAAAGAAGAACTTCTTCTCCTTCACCGCAATGCTTTCTTGCAGCCGTGTTCACTTTCAATATTTGCAGTGGCCCATCCTCTATCACAAGCCACATTTCATCGTATAGAGTGGATAGATGAGCCTGCATACGGATTTTCCAATCATCAAATTCTTCAACAGTGAACATAGGAATGCGTGTCAAATTTGCTTCCATGATAATAACTTTGCAAATGAAAGATTTTGAAAATGCAAGTGTTTAAAACCTTTTTGAAAAGATAAAGATCTAGTTCAGTAACCAGTGTGGAAGGATCAATGAACCAACCGCTCTGATACCACTTGTTGGTCCCAAGGGGTGTGAGTAAGGTTTAGAAGAGGGGGGTTGAATAAACCTTACCAACTTTTCGATTGTCGTCCTTTTAAAATTATAACAGAGTTAACTCAAACAGCTTAGTCCTTGAGGGACTGCTAAGTTGGTTATTCAGTTGAGTTAGCCACTCAACAGACTCGATAGAGCTATTGATAGAATAACTTGACTGTTTAACCTGAACTTTAACTTGGTTGTATTGGCTTTATCAGCGGAAGACTTAACACCATTGATTTGTTTTAAGCTTGTTTTAACACTTGATTTTCAAGCACTTGGTTATTAATTAGTTGGATAGCAAATATGAGTCTTTATCACCAGATATGATGTAAGTATTCAAGAAAGTAAATATGCTGAAAAATAAATGACAAAGTTAATTTTTATAGAGGTTCGAAGATGGTGTAATTCTTCTACTCCTCTCTTCTCCAACTCCTGAAGGAATCCATTATGTAATAGATCTGTTTACAAAGTGGTCTACAGTCTAGACACAGCCTTGATCACACAGCTGGCTTCTCTTCCGACTCAGCTTCTTCACAAGGCATCCGCCTTGCTACTTCTGCTCACTTTCTCAAGCTCTTGGATTTGATCACGAATCGCTCCAATAACTTGATACTGGTTCGACCTTGAACCTTTCTACGATCCTCCTTGGAAAGTAGACCCCTTTTTGATGCTTCAAAGATTTCCTCTTCAACAGGTTTGAAGTAGTCTTTCCTTCACAGCTTAGTGTTGGATTGAGTTCCTTCGAGTTGTAGGCTTGAGGATTTTTGCTTGAATATTCTTGAGAATTTTGTAGGTTTGGATGCTCAAAAAAAGCTTGCCTGTTCATGGTTCAGGTAACCTTTTCTCAATGAATTTTCTCAGCCTTTTATAGTGAACTTTTGAAATTTTGCCCGTTGAAGAGTTAGGCTAATTTCAAAAGTCACTTGTGTTCGTTGACATTTCGCACTCAACTGGAACTAATACTATTTTGAGTAAAGGACACAGTTGTTTGAGTTAACTCTGTTATAATTTTAAAAGGACTAAAATTGAAAAGTTGGTAAGGTTTATTCAACCCCCATTCTAAACCTTACTCACACCCCTTGGGACCTACATTGGGTGACGGTTAAACAATAGTATGAGTTGTGGGGCTTCAATTACGTGATTTCATTGATGTGAATTAAGTTAAAACTCTATTTTGATTTGTGTGCACACAAAATTGCTAGCCTTGCGGGAAAAAAATCATTATATAGCTATAAACAAAAGCATTATAAAGCTATATTAAAAAAATTAAAAAAATAAAAAGAGTGGAACAATCAGGTTATACTCTGCTGGTTGAGCTGCTTAGTAACTAAGAGTATTCATGAGCCCCATGTTTGACTTTTACGTAAAACGGCGGCTCAAACATGAGTATGGAAACCACCCTACGAGCCTTTGGAAAACATCCAAAGTTTATACCTAGTGGAATAATATATCGGGAGTTCTAGCAAAAAAAAAAAAAAAAAAAAAACATGGCTAGTAATTGTGTGATTGGTTGTGTGAGTAAAAGGGTTGCAACTTTTGACACAAATTTGAAATATAGTAAGGAAGGCCAAACACTTTGATTAATATTTAACTTTAGCCGAGTGAGTATATTGCGAAGGTTGGGGATCGATGAGGAATAATCCAAGGTAGATGGAACATGGTGTTATGGATTAATTGATTCTCAAATTGGACATAATATTTCTTGTTGGGTGTATTGGCATTATTATTTGCTTGAGGACAAGCAAAAGGCTAAGTGTGGGAAGTTGCTTTGCATAATTTTGTGTGTGTTTTATGTGTTGATTTATACATATTTTGGTGTGTTTTATTTGCATTTGTATGTTTTAGTGTTATGTTGTGTTATTTTATTGATTTTTTAGGTTTTGGTGGAAAAAACAAGTTTTGGAGCAAAAAACGTTAAAAAGTCATTTCACGCAACTACGGCAATCATCGTATTTTGGACGTAATGTTCGCATCTGAATCCCAATTGACATGATTCATGCACCATTAGAAAGATAATGCAAAGTTCTACAATGTTTATCTCTTCTACGAAATGCAAATGAAGATGTTTAGATGTGTTAAAATCATGTACAAGACAAAATAATATGTCGAAATCTCGGAAATGACACGTCTTGGTATTCTGGACTTAACTCTCTCTAGAAAATTGATATTAAGGTGATTCAAGTGGCTATGGAAAGCTAAGCGACATAGCTATAATTCATAAGAAGACATCAAGATGAAATTTTGACGTTTACAGGCCGTGCGGGCGCGCGCGGTCGCGTGTTGCGGCCAGCAGATGCACAACAGCAGGGTGCGCGCACGGGTGTGCGATTTGGCGCGCGGTCGCGCGCCGTGACTTGCTGAACACGAAATTTTTTATTTTTTTACGATTTTTGGCTCTTCCACATTATTTAGGACTCTAGGATTAAAAATTGAACTTGGGGAGCTCCTATTTTCGACACACCTTCATTCATAGCACTTCTAGACTTTACTTTTTGGTATTTTTCTCTTGCTTTTCATCATTGGGATTGATTGGGTTCTTCCCCTTCAAGTTATTTTGCTTCTTAATCAAAGAGTAAAATTTCTTCACCTCTTTTGTCTGATTTCAATTGTTGGGTGATTATTATTGTTGCATGATTATGTTTATAATTGTTTTCTTTCCTTCAATTGAGATTATGATCCCATCCCCAAGCATGAACTAATTTCCTTGTTCTAGGATTAAGATGATTTGATTCAAACAAACAAGCATGAATATTGATTAATTGATTTGCTTTCCTGAATGAATTGCTTTATTTGATAATTGATTGTCTGATCAACTTTTGATTATTTTGGGGGAATAATTGAGATCAATCGAAGATATTATTCCTGGACTAAATTTATTCAAGGGGTTGGATATGAATCAGAGATGTATTACCTAACCCTAGGTTTAATGAAAATATCAAATTATGTTGGGATAGCCCTAATCTTTGAATAGGAAAGTTATCAGATCTAGACCTAGTCATTACATGTTTGTTATATTTGTTAACCGCATGATCAATTAATTGATATTCTGCTTGCAAGTTTGATGAGATGAATCCATAATCCGAGACTTTCTTCCATATCTTTTTCTTCAAGTATTTTTCTGTTTAGTTTTAATTGGTCCTTTTACTTGTTTTCCTTTAGTTTATTAAAATCACAAATTTGGTTAGTGTGTTTAGGATTTAATTTTTGTTTATTGTGATACATAATAATTATTTGCCGGCTAAGTCTTCCTTGAGAGACGACTTGTGGTTAACTTGCTATCCTACAATTGATCTCGTTCTCTTGCGAGGATTGTTAGACTTTAATAGGTGTTTAGCGGTCGAACAACTGTCACCACAAGACCATTCAGTTATGTGAATCTGGGAAACCTACAGTGGAAGTATCGGGAAGAGCACAAGTCAAGATGGTTCCAACACTTCTGCCATTAAGGCTAGGAAAGCAATCACAAAAGGGGCACATGGATACTTGGTATTTGTAATTAACAAATCTAAGGTAGATACTCAAATCCACGAAGTTCCTATAGTGTCAGAATACCCAGATGTATTCCCACAAGAACTCACCGCCCTTTCTCCCGATAGGTAAATTGAATTCACCGTTGAGTTTTTACCAGGGATGACACCAATAGCAAGAACCCCGTATAGGATGGCTCCCGTGGAATCGCAGGAGTTGAAAAGTCAGTTGCAGATTTTGATGGAGGTAGGATTCATTCGACCAAGAACATCCCTATGAGGAGCTCCGGTGCTCTTTGTCAAAAAAAAGGATGGGACATTGATATTGTGTATAGATTATCATGGGCTTAACAATGTGACCATCAAAAACAAGTATCCTCTCCCGAGGATAGATGAATTATTTGACCGACTTCAGGGAGCCACAGTGTATTCAAAGCTCGATTTACAACAAGGATACTATCAGCTGAAAATCTGGGAAGAAGACATATCTAAAACAGCATTCCAAACCATATATGGTCACTATGAGTTCGTAGTAATGCCCTTCGACCTAACAAATGCCCCTGCAGCATTCATGGATCTAATGTACCAAATCTTCCGAACTTACTTGGACCAATTCGTAATAATATTCATTGATGACATACTCGTGTACTTTAAATCAAGAGGAGACCACGAACGTCACTTGAAACTCGTGATGGAGACGCTACAAGAGCGTAAATTGGATGCCAAATTCAGTAAGTGCGAGTTTTGGCTCAAAGAAGTCACATTTTTAGGTCATATAATATCTGGAAATGGGATTGTGGTGGACCCATCAAAGGTACAAACAATTGTTGACTGGAAACAACTGGAAACAGTGACCGAGATCCGAAGTTTTTTTTGATTAGCTGGATATTACCGAAGATTCATAAAGGATTTATCTAAGATCACTGGACCACTCACACGATTGACTCAAAAGTAAGTCAAATTTGAGTGGAGCAACAAATGTGAGTCCAATTTTCAAGAATTGAAGAAACAACTCACCATTGCTCATGTCCTGGCTTTTCCGATTGGAACCCAGGGTTTTGTCGTCTTTAGTGATGCATCGAAAGAAGGGATAGGAGCCATACTCATGTAAGAAGGAAAGGTAATTGCGTATGCCTCGCAAAAACTCAAACCATATGAGGCAAATTACCCTACGCATGACCTTAAGCTGGCGGCTATAGTGTTCGCCTTGAAGAAATGGAAACACTATTTGTACGGCACAACTTTCACAGTTTTCATGGATCATAAGAGCCTGAAGTATTTATTCTCACAGAAGGATCTCAACCTAAGGGAAAGAAGGTGGATGAAATTAATCGAAGATTACCACTTTGATATTCAATACCACCCTGGAAAACCTAATGTAGTGGCAGATGCCTTGAGTAGGAAGGCTAGCATCGCCAAAATGATGATTAGGGAATGGAAATCCCTGGAAGAGTTGAGCGTATGGAATCCGATGAGAACAGACACCAAAGTATTTTGCGCTAATCTCTCAGTGAGACCTGAGTTGCTGGACGAAATCAGAACAACACAGGAGGGAGACCCAAAAATCCGAGAGCTTATGGAAAGGGTTTCGATGGGAGATCGCCCGGAGTTGTCTTTAGCAGAAGACAAAATCTTGAGGTTTAAGAACTGGTGTGCGTACCAAACAATAAAGAATTGAAAAATAAAATTTTAAGCGAAGCGCATCGTTCGAGGTACACCATACACCCCGGTGGTAATAAGATGTACAGAGATCTGAAACAACACTTTTGGTGGGTAAACATGAAGAATCAAGTAGCTGAGTATATGGCGAGATGTCTGACGTGCCAACGAGTCAAAACTGAACACCAACGACCGTCAGGATTACTGCAACCGTTATGGATTCCTGAATGGAAATGGGAATATATCACTATGGATTTCATAATGGATTTGCCTAGAACCAAAGTAGGACATGATACCATATGGGTTGTAGTGGACAGACTCACAAAGTCAGCCCATTTCTTACCGATCAAATAGAGGGACAGTCTACAAAAACTAGCACAAGTGTATATCCGAGAGATCTTATGACTACACAAAGTACAAGTTGATATTATTTCACAGAGACCCACGATTTGTCTCGAGATTCTGGAAATGCTTGCATGAGGAATTAGGAACCTCGTTGAGTTTCAGCACATCAGCACCCTCAGACCGATGGGCAATCCGAACGGACGATTCAAACTCTCGAAGACATGTTACGGGCATGTACACTAGATTTTCAAGAAAGTTGGAACTCTCATTTACCATTGGCACAATTTGCTTACAACGATAGCTATCAAGCCACGACCTACGCGGCACTATACGGACGGAAGTGCAGATCACCGTTACATTGGGAGATCGATGATCAGTGGGCTCCGAAAGAGAAGTGAAAAAGTCACCAATGATTCCGAAGGTCGACTTAGTCGATGAGGCCATGGAAAAAGTCAGGGTGATCAAGGAGAGGATTCGTACCGCCCAGAGCCGATAGAATAACTATGCAGATAAGAGAAGGAAGGATTTGGAATTCGCGGTGGGAGACGAAGTATTTCTCAGACTTTCACCACGAAAGGGATTAATCCACACTAAGAAAGGAGAAAAATCGAGCCCGAGATACATTGGGCCGTATAAGATGTTAGAAAAATGTTTTTATCATGATTTTGATGATTTTGTTTTTATACCAAAACAATGTTTTTAAATGTTGTCCAAATACTCCTAAATGATTTAAATTGTTTCTACTAATTTTCCGGAGTATTTCTTCAAGTTTATTTTCGACAAAAATTGGACAACACTTTTAATGAATTTGTGTTAATGTGTTTTTATATCAAAACAATATTTCTAAATGTTGTCCAAATACTCCCGATCGGTTTAAAATATTTTTACTAATTGTTTGGAGTATTTCTTGAAGTTTATTTTCGATACAAATTGGACAACACTTCCATTTCGCGTTGGACCGGTCGCCCTATAGGGCAACCCGTACCTGGAGATGTGTTTTAAAATAGAAAAAAACGCAACAGAAGAAATATGCAGAGGTCGACCGGTCGAACAGGGCGTCAACTGGTCGCCCCTTGGTCGACCGGTGTCTGGGAGCAATTGTTTGAAACAGAACCTCCTGAACTTGTTTTCTGAAGAGCTCGACCGGCTGGACACAGGGTCGACCGGTCGGACCCCCCGTCGACTGGTCGCCCTGTGTAAAAATGTGTTCTTATTTTCAAACGTCTATTTCTGCACGACCGGTCGCCCTATTATTTGATAGCAAAATTCTAACCGTTATGCAGCAGACAGTTTTTCCCTAAATTATGGGGTTGATTTCTAACAGCTATAATCTTGATTTTAATTGCATTTTTTTTTTGTAGAAATATGTCCCCAAGAGGAGCCTATCCATGTTCAAGACATCCTCTATAAATAGATGAAGAATTGAAGCTACACAACAAGAGAGAATACTACAACACAACAAGATACATTCAAGCAAACATATTTGTTTCTTCATTGTTATTATTCTTGTTGTAATTTGCCTAGCTTATCACTTTCACATCTTGGTTTAGGCTTATTTCTTGATTACACTTGCACTCAATTTGTATCTTTCATTATCGAGTTGTAATCTTGAATTTGGGTTATCATTCAACACAAGATATCCTTGTGAGTGTTCTTGTGGTAAGAACACACTTGGATGATCTAGGTGATAGGTGCAAGAAGATTGTGGTGATCTTCTTATTGAAGAGTGTGGTGCTCTTTGAGGTATTGAAGAATTTGGTATTCTTCATGTCGGAAGATTGTGGTGATCTTCACAAGGTGCCGTTGAAGGAAGATTGTGGTAATCTTCAAGGGGGGATTGTGGTAATCTCCAAAGTGGTGTTGAAGAAGAGTGTGGTGCTCTTCAAGGTGATGTTGTAAGGTGTTGTTGTATTAATTTTTGTAATTAATAAAATCTTTTTTTCTTTTTGAAATCCATCCCGGAGATACTGGGGTGGTAGAGGATTAGGCCCTAGGTGGGTTGAATCTCTATAAATCGACGCGTGTTGTTTATTTCCCGCACCTTTATTCTTGTCTTGGCTTATTTGATTCGAAAAAGAGGGCATAATCGAGAAAATGGAGATAATCTATTCACCCCCCCCCCTCTAGATTATCATAGCCGCTTGGACTTACAAGTGGTATCAGAGTCAAACTCTTTGGCAAGCTCGTTCCACATCGCAAGTAAAGAGGAACGATCATCGGCTACGAATGAAGTCTACCTTACCGGCGCCTCCACCACCAAGCCACCACTATTTGATTCCAAAACTTATACATTTTGGAAAGAAAGAATGGAATGCTATCTACGAGGTTGCGGGTTCAATATTTGGAACATGGTCATTAATGGAGAATCCATTCCGATGAAAGACACACCTCAAACCTCCAAAGTCCTCAAGGAGCTCAATGATGAAGAGAAGAAAATCATCTCCTTAAATGGTAAAGCTTTTAATATTATTTATTGTTCACTTACCATTTTGGAATATGATCATATTGTAGGAATTAAATCGGCACATGAAGTATGGAGAAAATTAGAAGAAGTATATGCCTATGAAAGGAGCCACTCAAAAGCATCTACTTCTCAATTGGATACAACATCAAATCCAACAACATGGGATGAGCTTCCTACAACTTCCGACGACGATGAAAACGAACGATGTTTTATGGGCTTCGAAGAAGAAAATGAGATAAGCTCTAAACCATCTACTTCCTATGATAACGAATTACATAATGATTATAGTGATTTGCAAAATGATTTTTGATGAACTTCAAAATGAATTCCAAAGCTTACTTGTTAAATACAAAAATTTGAAAAACAAATTCAATGTTTTGAAAAATGATAAGGATAGTTTATTTACTTCCTATGAATCACTTTCATGTGCTCACACCACCACACTTGATAAGGTTAGAATCCTTGAAAAAGAAAATAGTACTCTTGTTAAGGATATTAATTTCATGAAAAAGGATTTATTAAAATTCAACTCGAGTACCGATAAAATGACCAAATTGTTGATGTTCAGAGTTGTGATAATTTGAAACTAGAACTTGATCATAAGCCTAATATTGTCAATCATATGAAAAATAATCAAGTCTCTATGCATGTTAGTCATTATGCTCCTAGAATTATTACTTGTTTTTATTGTGGTACAAAGGGTCACACGGTTAATACTTGTCGGGCTAGAAATAGCTCTAATCATTATTGGAGGCCTAAAAGTCTCAAAGCTAATCCTAAAGGACCCAAACCTTTGAGGGTGCCATAAAACAATGTCGCATTAGGTACCCGGCGGAATAATAATCAAGGAAAATTCATACCGCCAAGAAGACATCAAATGACCGTCTCATTTGATCAAATGAGAAGACATCACCACAATGAATCTCCAAGAGAAAGACACTATCAACAATGGGAAGGACACAATCCTTAGAAATGGAGCAATTGGAAAAGCTATCATCAACAAGATAATTTTCAAATGGGAAGATATCATCAACAATGGGAAAGACACAACCCACGGAAATCGCGTAATTGGTAAACCGTATCTCCCTATTTAAATATGCATTTTATTTTGTTTTTATGCATGTTTTTATTTGTGTCTTAATTGTCAAAATAATTTTTCAAAATATTTTTAAAATAAGGTCTTCCATATGTACTTGTGCTTTTAAAATCTTTTAAAAAGGAGACCTAGAATGATATTTTTAAAACTCTTGTGTATTTCCTAGAACTTGTATGTGTATTATCTCTTATGGATTTATATAGCATAAGTATACTTGTGATACATCTTATTGTTTTAGCCTACACTTGTATCATATTGTTTTGTGCAAGATTTGCTTTAAGAATTGTGTAGGATTTATATATCTTCATTAATGGTTATCTACTCATTATTTGACAAGAGAGACATAAACTATCAAGGTACGCTCACCATTGTTATTCATCTCATAGACTCAATATATTTTTGTCTTATGCCTATGTGCTTGATTTTCAAGATATTTCAAAGTATTTCATACAAGTGCCATTTAGAGGATTCTTCGATTGTTGAAAGGCACTATTCGATAAAGCTTGCTTTATCCGAGAATTGTAAAGGATTATATTTTTTCATAAAACATTCGATTTTTATTCTCCTCTCAAAATTATGCATTTGATTGCACATATTTGCTTTGTCAAAAACTCTTGTTCAAATACTTCTTTTAAATAAGGTCTCGACTATATGCTCTCGATTTTTCAAATATCAAAAAAGACCTTATATAACTTTTTATAAGCATATTTGAACTTACATGTTTTATGAAACTCTTGTTGATTTGTTTTAAAGGATAGTATGTATTGCTTGTTATAGTGTCTCTATTATTCGATATTACTATGCTCTTGTGCAAGAAATTTTTCTAAGTTGATGCAAGGTGAATTTGAGATGAGCATCATAATGGGGGAGCTCAATTCCTTCCTTGGACTTCAAGTTAAACAATGCCAGAAGTTGGTTATATTTCACAATCAAAGTATACAATAGAACCTTTGAAGAAGTTAGGCATTGTAGAAGGAAGAACCATCTCAACCTCTATGGCTACCAATGTAAAGATTGACAAAGATTGAGTAAGGCATATTGATTGACAAACAAGTTCGAGTTATGTTTATCTACGTTTATTACTCCTTAGACTCGACATTTTTATGCCTTATGTCTATAGGCTCGATTTCAAAACTATCCCAACAAATCTCATTAAAGTGCCGTTAAAAGAAATTTTCAAATATTTGAAAGGCACTTCCTATTATGGCTTGCTTATCCATAGTCTTTAAAAATGTTTATATTTCTCGGGATAACAAGTCCGGTGTTAATAATTTCTCCAAATGTGGTTTGTTACAATCAAACTTGAGATTCTACATCTTTTAAGGGATTGCGTTTTTTTAAAGAAAAAATTGAGATGTGTTTAATTCCATCTCAAGGATAACTCGCGGACATTTGTTTTCAACCATTTACCGCCGAGTCTTTTACCTCATTTCAAGCTTGATTATGACATAATGTATATTGAATGAGGTCTACGTTTGCATTTTGCACGCTTTTAAAACTTAGGGGCGAAAAATCGAATTTTTGGTTCAAACTTCGAATTTTGCAAAACCGAATGAACTACTGGGCGGTCTGGGCTGAGGCTGACCGATCGTCCATGCCCTCGACCGGTCTCCCTCAGCTCCGACCGGTCGCCCAGAGCTATTTTTTGTGATAAAAATGTTTATGTTCTAACACTTAGCCATTTTGGCTCATTTGGTTCATTTTTCGTTCCCTTTGACATTTGCACACAAATTTCACTTCAAATTTGTTTTCATGCATTAATTCTATATCTTGGACTTTATTATGCTCGTTTATCATCATCATTGTTCATCGTTACCGATTAAATGGTAAGAATCCTACCTCTTTAACTCAATTGGGTTGAACCCTTGAGAACTTGGCTTAAATGTAATTTCTTGATGAAATTCGTATATGTTTGTGATGAGCTTATTAATTTTTGTTGGATAATATTTGTAAAATTGCTTTTGGTGATGAAAAACTTGGCTTGATTACATTTACAAGGGCTATATACATCTTCTTTAAAATTTGACGCCGGCCAAGTGTTCGATAAAATGTTTCAATGAAAAATTCATCACCTACATGATTCTCTCATTTTCAAATGTCTTATATATTTATAGAGATCATGTTTTGCAAATCAAATGAGCTTCCATGAGCCTCTACAAGTCATATGATCGACTTTTCCCTCTTATTTGATTTATAAGCTTCAATGTTCAAATAGCTCGATAAATGTGTTAAGTTGCGCACTTTGATATGGATATTTGATGTTTTTATCGTGTTAAAATAAGCTCGAAAAATAGGTTATAAGCTTATTAGATCAAAGGAGCTAAAATAAGCTCGAGAAAAAAGCTATAAGTTGTGGCTATTAAAAGCCAAAAGTTCTGGTTCATACTTAGTCCATTTGATGTATTATGGACTCATATACATGTCTAATGATGTTTTGTTGACAGGGGGTGCTTATAAGCTCTTGATTCTTAATCTCAATATGTAAAAGCTGAGCTTTTAGCTTTTGGTTGATTGCTTCTACCTTACTCTTGTTGTGCATGTTGATAGGGGGAGCTTTTGCGCTTTTGCAAAAATATTTTTGAAAATCAATACTCCCATCTTTGTGATTATATTGCGTGGAATGTTGTCGCTCACAACGAATAGTTTATTTTTAACCGGTTAAATTGTTTTGTTTTCAAAATCGACCTCTCTAAATTGTTTTGGTTTGTAATCATCAAAAATGGGGAGTTTGTTAGATAAATATTTTTATCATGATTTTGTTTTTATACCAAAACAATATTTTTAAATGTTGTCCAAATACTCCTAAATGATTTAAATTGTTTCTACTAATTTTCCGGAGTATTTCTTCAAGTTTATTTTTGACAAAAATTGGACAACACTTTTAATGAATTTGTGTTAATGTGTTTTACATCAAAACAATATTTCTAAATGTTGTCCAAATACTCCCGATCGGTTTAAAATATTTTTACTAATTTTTTCGGAGTATTTCTTCAAGTTTATTTTCGAAACAAATTGGACAACACTTCCGTTTCGCGTTGGACCGGTCGCCCTATAGGGCAACTCGTGCCTGGAGATGTGTTTTGAAACAGAAAAAACGCAACGGATGAAATATGCAGAGGCCAACCGGTCGACCAGGGCGTCGACCGGTGGCATCGACCGGTCGCCCCTTGGTCGACCGGTGTCTAGGAGCAATTGTTTGAAACAGAACCTCCTGAACTTGTTTTCTGAAGAGCTCGACCGGTTGGACCCCCCGTTGACCGGTCATCCTGTGTAAAAATGTGTTCTTATTTTCAAACGTCTATTTCTCGCGTAGCGATCGGTCGTCTATTGTTTGACAAAGAAAATTCTAACCATTGTGCGTGAGAGCATGACTTTTCCCTAAATTATGGGGTTGATTTCTAACAGTTATAATCTTGATTTTAATTGCATTTTTTTTGTAGAAATTTGTCCCCAAGAGGAGCCTATCCATGTTCAAGACATCCTCTATAAATAGATGAAGAATTGAAGCTACACAACAAGAGAGAATAATACAACATAACAAGATAAATTCAAGCAAACATATTTGTTCTTCATTGTTATTATTCTTGTTGTAATTTGCCTAACTTATCACTTTCACATCTTGAGGTCTATGCTTATTTCTTGATTACACTTGCACTCAATTTGTATCACTCATTATCGAATTGTAATCTTGAATTTGGGTTATCATTCAACACAATATATGCTTGTGAGTGTTCTTGTGGTAAGAACACACTTGGATGATCTAGGTGATAGGTGCAAGAAGATTGTGGTGATCTTCTTATTGAAGAGTGTGGTGCTCTTTGAGGTGTTGAAGAATTTGGTATTCGTCAAGTCAGAAGATTGTGGTGATCTTCACAAGGTGCCGTTGAAGGAAGATTGTGGTAATCTTCAAGGGAAATGTGGTAATCTCCAAAGTGGTGTTGAAGAAGAGTGTAGTGCTCTTCAAGGTGATGTTGTAAGGTGTTGTTGTAATAATTTTGGTAATTAATAATTTTTTTTTCTTTTTGAAATCCATCTCGGATATACTGGTGTGGTAGAGGATTAGGCCCTAGGTGGGTTGAACCTCTATAAATCGATGTGTGTTGTTTATTTCCCGCACCTTTATTCTTGTCTTGGCTTGTTTGATTCGAAAAAAAGGCATAATCGAGAAAATGGAGATAATCTATTCACTCCCCCTCTAGATTATCGTAGCCGCTTGGACTTACATAAGATACTTAAAAGAGTCAGAAAGTTGGCATATCAATTAGAGCTTCCGCCTCCTATAGCTGACGTGTTCCATGTCTCTCAATTAAGGAAATACCAGCCCGACCCGAAGCACATTATCATAGAAGAAATTCCACCGATAATGGAAACTTTTTCTTACATCGAGAAACCGATACGGATCATCGATAGACAAGTACGCCAATTCATAATAAGGGAGATCCCAATAGTCAAGATAGTGTGGCAAGCACATGATTGAGATAAAGATGCCACGTGGGAAATGGAAGACGATATGCGAAGACAGAACCCAGAACTATTTTAAGAGGAATTTGGTCTGGGGACCAAATTCTTTTAAGGAGGGGAGAATGTGAGGCCCCAAGTTTTTCCAACATAAGATACGATGTTGTATAATGATGTATTATTTGGCTAAGTGCCGCAAACCTATTATTAATAAAATGTGACACGGCTTTTATTCCCTCCAACGTCAATACGCTTTCCGTATTCTCGTGCATACCAACTGTAATTCCTTCTCTAATATTGATACTTGATTGATTGACTACGACTTTAGAAATATTAGACCCTCGATAATTTAGGAGTACATTCTATAATTCATTCCCAACCAACTTCCAATTTATTTTTGGAACTACACCTTTGTTATTTCACATCCTTAATATTAAATTTCTAAATATTTAATTATGGATATTTATACATTTTATTTTCCCTCAATTTTATAAAAGAAAAGAAAACAAATAATTTTTTTTCCTAAATTTCAACCCTACTCTTTTTAAATTGGGAAAATCACTCAATTTTTCTTCTATTACTATTTTTATTATTTTGAATCTCCCAAACTAGATAAATTATGGGACAAAAAACAAACTGATATTCTCTCCCCCTTGAAATCAGCCCCCAAGAGATTTTTAAGGGATTGGTTACATTTTTTTCAAGCCTACAATTAAAAAATCACCCTACAAAAACCCCACTAACTCAATAATTACCAAACAAAACAAAAAAATAATCTCCCCCCACCCCTAAACATAGCAATTTGGCCATATGTCCCTAGGAAAGGAGTCTAGATCATTTATTTTTATCCTAATCCCCTAATTATTCTCCACTAACTTATCATTTAACTCAAAACAAAAAAAAAAGTTCCTCCTCCAATTACCCCATAGTTTTCGGCCATTACTAGTAGTAAGATCGAAAAATTCATCTCCTCCTCCTATAACTCACAAACTCTCTCAATACAATCTCACCCAATACTTAAACACAAAAACCCAAAATTTCCTCTTCATCTTGCTCCACCAGGACAGAAAATTCTAACAACTAAGGTAAGAGATTTCTTTTCTTTCATCTTCATTTTATCTCCTTGAAACTTCAAATCTATACCTCCAATATTTAACTTGATGAATCCTTCTTGTTGAGGTACTTCTAGAGGAATTTGCTTGAAGAATTAGGAGACCTAGACTTGGCTACAAGCTTGTACAAGAATTCAAGACTACACACTTTAAGGTAAGAAATTGTGGTTTGAGTATTTTCCTCTTGACAATATGAAGAATTAATTTTTGATTCAATGATATGAATTTTTGGAGTTTAAAGGCTGACCTACACCATCTCAAGTTAAAGTAAGAAGTTTGAAGAAAAAAAATTCATTTTTAGAGACTACCTAAAGACATTAAGGTAAGTAGTAGCCATTTGATCCTATTAAATTCCTTTAAACTTGAGACTTTAATTTTAACACCAAAATATGGTTAGGATGCCATATAGGGGCTGACCTTCAAGAGTTTGAGTTAATAAGTTGACACCAAGAAGAAGACTTCATTTTAGATCAACCCGAAAAACTACTACGAGTGGGTGAAAAATCTTTCGAAAATAGACAAATAATTTTGATAAAATGCATGTAGTACATGAAAATATTTTATTTACTATATTTATATCACATGTATATTTTTATATGTATCAAGTTCAAGAAGTTTCACAAAAATGAGCATGATTTTGATTTCTTGCACAATAGGGACATACGTGCATATATATTTTAATTTCTTGCTCATCTTTTGATTTATGTGTTAATGAATGTGTTATATACTCAAAATAATGTTCTACACTTAATATATATTCTGGAAAATATGACCTTATGCTCGAATTTGAACAAATATTCTATTTATGCAATTTTTGCAAAGTTGAGGACTAAACAGTAATTTCGAAAACTGTCCAAGGACCAATCTATAAATTTTGAAATTTTGGACTGTATTAATTGTAAAATTTAATATTTTAAGTTAATAATAATAGTTTAAACTTTTGAGATAAGAAAATCCATCCTTGGAATTTTAGGGACTCAAATGTGGAAACTTGAAAGTTTAAAGGCCAACAATTGAATTTTTAAAAACTGTTCAGGGACCTCTCTAAAAATTTCGAATTTTTCACTTACTTAAACTGAAAAACTTATACTTTGAGAAATTTTAAAAGGTTAGCGTGGTTTGGGTTGAGAAAACCGACTTTTGAAACTTTAAGTACTAAAGTGTAAAAATTCCAATCTCTAAGGACTAAAATGAAATTTCCAGAAAAGAAACATCCTAGACACCTGGAAAATTACATAACCTAAAATTTTATAATATTTTGAACTCATGGTTCAAGTTTCATAACAAACGAACACCAAAAAAAACCTTAAGGGCAAAAATTGAATTTTGGACTAGAAATGGAATTTGTAAAAATTAAGGGACTTAAACCGACCATATTTTAAAACTGTTTTTGAACCAACTCCTATTGTATACATGATATTTTAAAATTTTAATTACATCAAAATCCTCCCGGTTTGTGAGATCCAAAATTTTTAAGTTCGGGTCTGAAAATGACAATTTTGACAACAGAATGGAGAAAACTAAAATTTTCCTAAAACTTGACCCAAACCCTTTGAAAAACTGAATCTTTGAATAATTTGGAGAATTTAGAAATTGGCCTTATATTTTTCCGAGATCGTGACTAGGACTTATTCAATTTCTGACTCGGTAAGTACTTTTTTCCAAACACTGGACTATTTATAAAAAATTTTCCTTTTATCAAGGACCCCAAAATAAATTATTTACTTCTCTACAGTCCTAAAATTGATGTAATTATGTTTTAATTATACTTCAATAATTTTCTAGAAAATCCCCGGACCTTACGCACTAAGCGTGGCGACTTCCTCGCCTTAGGACAAATTTAAATTTAACTTGTTGATATCTTGTACTGCTTTTATATGTATCGCCATGCTTTTACTGGATTGCCTTGTTGACTGATATGAACTTCATGAATCTAATTGTGCTTGAGTCAACTTGGTGCGTCGAGCTCACAGTCGAAGTGGAGTAGTCGTGTTTTGGAACTGAGCAGCGCGACTGCGATTCCTTACCGGCCCCACCATCCTAATCCCACAACTGCGGACGGAATATCCAAGGGAAGTGAGTCTTAGTATGGGTATAATCATGATTATGACACTCTGGGCCTTGCAATCCATAATTGTTGGAGTTGTCTCGCCCGGGTAGTAATAAAGTAGATATGGCTATGTGCCAAACGTGCTTGGGGAGTCATAAGGTAGAACAGAGAAATCATTGTCTGTTCCACACAGTTCCAATGTTATGTGCTTGGGTTGGCGTCACACTTCGTGCGCAACCATTACTTTCTTGGGTTGGTGTTATACTCCGTACGCAACCATTACTTGCTTGGGTTACACTCCATACACAACCACTACTTGAACTACTTGAAACACATTCATAGTGCCTGAATGATCATGAACTATTTTCATCAAATTATATAAAATTGTATTATTTTGAATACCATGTCCCTTGTGAATCACATGTGACTCACGTATCATGAACCATGCATTCTACATATAACTATTTTTCTGCATCTATATAAGCCACACTTACACACAATTACCCATCCACTGAGAATTTTTCTCTTACCCCGCCCTTTAAACGGCCAGCTATTGATCCACCATATTATGGAGACATCAACAAAGAAGACCAAGCGATGAAATAATTCCTAGACTTCATCCGTCGATCAAGCCTTAAAATTAGTTTATGCTCTGTTAATGGACAATTTATTTCGTTTGATGTAATAGATGGGCGTAGGACCCCTTCGCATGGATAATTGGTTTGTATTAGTATTTTCACTGCGACTATTAAATTATGTTTCCGAGAAGTTATGTTGAACAATGTCTGTTACTCAAATACTTGGTGGATTATATTCTTAGAATGGAGAACTGGCGTAAATTAATCATTGTGTCGCGACTTCACATTTGGGGCGTGACAGATGTGTTCCATGTAGTGTATCGAGGCTCATATTCCATTTTGTTGGGATCTCTTATTTCTGTCCTTTTGAAGTTTGACCTCTCTTCTTCTCATGTTTTCCTCTTGTGGCCTCCTTTGGGGTTAGCAGTTTTTTCCACACGACGTGCTTTTTTGCTTGGTCTAGCAACTCTTCCAATGAGGTGGGAGGCTTGCTCGCTATAAACTCCTTAAATCTCCCTTGGTGGAGGTTCTGATGCAGGATTACCGCTAGGTTCTCGTGCTGCACATGGGCTACGTACTTTGTTGACTCCTTCCAAAAAGTGCTTCATGTAGTCTCTTAGGAGCTCCCCTTCCTTCTGTCTGATGGAGAATATATGGGAGATAGTCTTAGGGCCCTTTTGATTTATGGATAAATCATGTATGAAGCTCTCTTTAAGCTTGTCTATCCTAACAATGGATCTGACTGGCAATTGGTTGAACCATGATAGGGCTCACTTGCATGGTTAATATGGTCTTGAAGACTTAGCAGTAAGAGACGTCAGTCGTATCATATAGATCCACCTTAGCATAGAAATTGTCCAGGTGTTCTTGGGGATCTCATGTTCCATCATACTTCGGGAGACTAGAAGTCTTCACTCCCGCCGAAAGTGGTTCAACTAGGATGGTAGGGCTGAAGGGACTCATTCTCACCAGTGCAAGGGCTCTATATTTAGCTTGACTAATGTGGTGGGTTCTTGGCTCCACAGCTGGGCCGAATATGTGTGCACAAGTGTCCTTACCCTACTCTCGTCGTTGTTTCCTCCTCCAACCGCCTCTTGTTCTCTTGAATTCCCGTTTTCACCTTCTTCTCCAGCAAAGTTAGGTTATTTTATGCGGGCAAAGCTTGGAGGAGCACCCCAATTGCTTTGTAGCATGGTGCCTCAAAGCATTTATGTCAATTTTTTCCAATAGGGCATACATGCATCTCTTATCACGTGTATCTACTTCCCTAAGGGCACCTTTGAAAGAGAAAAGTTATGCTTTGGTCTTCAAGGAGGCATCTCCTCTCTTCCTACATTGTTGGCTCTTGAGGTGTTGGTCCGGGAGTTAGCCGCCCTCTCTTGCAACCTTGTTTGCATTCAGGGGTGGATGAACATACACTATAGGGTCCCCCCCTCCAACATTTTGCACTTTTACTTCTTTTCTAATACGTAACTTTGGGTAACTTTGTTTTGTGGAGAAAAAAATGTCAATTTTGGACCTCAAGTCCTTTTGGCCTCCATTTTGCTTGTAAAAATTATAAATGAGACTAGATTTTTAGTTTTTAAAATTTTTGGGCCTATGGTCTTGCACATTATGTCTAAATTAATACTTCTAGATGATTTTTATGTTATGCAAGACAAACATTCTAATTTTAATATGTTAGGATTATAATTATGTATCATCAGATATTTAAAGATGAATATTGACATTATATTTGATGAAAAAAATTTAATATATTTTAAATTTTATTATGTGCAAATAGGCCTTTTTGGCCATTTAGTTTCTCAAAGAATGAAAAGTAATAATATTTTTCAAAAATATGTTTTTAGCCATTTTGACCAAAGAAATTGACAGTCGTATATACTCTCCTTATAATTTTGGTAAGTTAGCTAATTTGAAAAAAATCAATGTGATACATTTTTGGGTGCCAAAAAATGTTTTTTCGGAATGATTCTCAGTACAGAGAAATGAATGAAATGGCCAAATGGAAAATTGAACTTAAAAATGACTAAAAATGTGTTTTTTTTTTTTTTTTGAAAAATATGGCTTTTTTCTATTGTAGACAAATGACCAAAAATCTGGTTAACTCTTTTATTATTATATTAAATAATTATTTGATCTTCCAACTCTAGGCCCCCTCACTATTAAATCCTGGTTCCGCCCCTGTTTGCATTCCCAGATTCTTGGTTGTGTTTCCACATACAACACCAAAATGATGTTGCTAAAAGATGGGCAACTTATTCCAAGTTAAGGTACTATGAGGTAGGATGTCTATTAAAGTACAAAGTCTAATCCACGTGTAATTCAAGAATCAGTCTGCAACACACAAATCAGAGACGGAGCTATGGCTCCCGTTATGGGGGCATGTGCCCCCGTAAGTTTTTTTTTTCCTTTTTTTTGTATTATATTATTTATATAATATTATCCCTAAATTTATAAATTTATAAATTTTTAATAACATACTAATATTATAAATTAAAATATTATTATATAAATAGTTTATAATAGTATTGTATAACAGTATTAATGTGATATAAATTTTTAAAAACTACATATTAATTACGGAAGAAACCAAATGTGCCTCCATTAATTATTTTTAAAATAGTTTATAATTTTATTTATTGTGTGCCCCCATATAAAAAATTTCTGGATCCATCCCTGACACAAACAATGCTAGAATATCTCCAGAGGTTGTTCCCGAGAAGTTCGCCGATGCTTAAGTTAGTAATGTGTAGAAATCCAGAGTGTTAGGAACTTGAGTACATATAATGTATTTAATAAATAATAATTAGGGAGGGGTTTATATAATATACCTTGGATTGTGGACTGTGTGGGTCTGGTGTAATAAGTTGTCTTGTAAGCCTTTTCAATGATTTAGCACAATTAATAATTTTCTTTGACTAATAAATAAGTAAATTTAATTAAATAAATAATTAAATATAAAAAAGTAAAATATGATTCTGCTCCTCATCACTTACAAGATTGATGGCTTAAATTGTTGTATAAAACTGTGGGTAATGAAAATTTGTATAGGCTATGCACACCTTTGAAGATGTTATCTTTAAGGTATTAATTCCTCCCACACGGTGTAAATGGTCTCAAGAAATTAACCTCCAGGATACAAAGCCTTAATCTCGAAAATTCTAAGATTACACTTCTCAGAATTTTCTGGAGCAAGGATCAGAAGTTGTAAAGGTATAAGCAGAAAGCAGAAAGAAATAACACTGGGAAAAGAGGATGATAATTCGTACTCAATCTGCAGAATCTGGAAGTCTATTTAAAGATTTCCAGAGGCTGCCTCCAAGAGTTGCACTTCTTCGAAAGGTTGTGTTCTTTAACAAAAGACACACCATTTCGTTTAAAAATTTAAACTGTTTTAAATAGCCGGGCCAGACCCGCCCGCTCGGACCGATGGGTCGGTCCGGGCCCCAGTCCGGGCCCTCCCTCTCTTTCCCTTATTTTTCTTTCTTTCTTTCTTTCTTTCTTTCTTATATATATATTTAATATATATATACACACACACGAAATTTAAAACTAGAAGCCACTTGGTGTTTCCTCCATAATAAGGAGGAAGTTCCAAAGCTTGGTAGAACTTACCAAACTTACACTCTTTTATACACCAAGTTTAGCTCCACACTCCAATACACAATCAATGTGGGACAAAGCAATAAATGAGAGTGCCTTCCTAAAAAAGTGATGCAATCAATGTGGGACTCAATTAATACATCGCAAAAACCAAGGTGGGACTCCAATTATTATATATGTAAATATATATATATAAATCCTCCACTTATTTACATATAAAATAAAATAAAAAATACAACTTATTATACACAGTGAATAGCCATGAAGTGGACTAGCCTTTAACTTATGGTTGAATATGCAACACTAAGTAGACATATTCTCACTATGCTAATTATTTGCTCCTTTTGTTCTTGGCAGTACCTTTGTAATGGGTCTTGTGCTGAATCCTGGTTTTCACAAGCACTCTAGGATTTTACCGAGTAATCCGTAAGAAGCGGCCTCTCACTTCTCTACTTGTATAGGTAGACTCATTAAGAATGTCCATAACGCATTCCACAATGTTATAAGTCTATTAAGGATTTTTTTAAATCCAACCTACTCTTGTTATGGTAATTTAAGTGCATAGATCAGACATGAGACTTTGAAAGTAGTGTCATCCCCACTATTTTAAGTTATGCACTTGAAATGCATCCCAGTTTCCATTTCACCAATGTCTAATATTGAATTGCCTTTTTAACTCTCATACATAAGGTGACAAATGTGTGACTTGTACCTTAAGATAGAGTTGGTTTCAATCAAGACACTGTTTTATCGGTAACAGCCCCATATCTCTCATGATCTTTGTAACCTTTTCACCAGATAAAGGTTTTGTTAGTGGATCAACTAACATTTGATTTGTTGGTAGATACTCAAGTACAATTTTCCCTTTTTTAACCATACTTTTGATATGATTATACCTCATAGCAATATGTTTGCTATGGCTTGATATTCTCTCATTTTTTGTATTGTAAATCGGAGGTTGATTATCACAATACAAAGTAGTGGGACCCTTTTAAGGATCTAAAAATGGAATCTTTCAAAGGAATCTTCTTAACCATACAATGTCTTTGCTAGCGGTTGACATTGATATATATTCAGATTCCATAGAGGATAATGCAACACAAGTTTGCCTCTTTGAAGCCCAAGCCACTATGGCACCACCAATAGTGAACAACCAACCACTAGTTGACTTAGAGTCGGTTTTGTCAGCTGCCCAATTTGCATCACTATAACATTCAAGAGTAGACGAACTACAGTTATAGTGAAAACCATAATTTATTGTGAACTTCAAATATCTTAGAACTCTCTTCAGTTCTGTCCAACATTCTTCACTAGGATTGATAGTAAATCTACTTAATGTGTCAATCGAACACGCAAGGTCAGGTCTTGTGTGATTCACCACATACATAATGCTACCAATTAATTTGGCATATTCTGTTTGATTTATAGCTTCTCCTTCGTTAGGAACTAATTTCACTTTAGGATCAATAGGATTTTTACTTACTTTGCAATCAAAGTAATTGAACTTTCTCAACACTTTCTGTATATAATGAAATTGTATTAATATAAATGTCTTATCCCTTTTAATCACTTTGACCCCCAAAATGACATCTACTGGACCTAAGTTCTTCATGTCAAATACTTGCTTCAGATAATTTTTGGTTTCATTAACACATTGTAAATTAGAACCAAAAATCAACATATCATTCACATATAAAGTTAGAAGCAGTTTATATTCAGGAGTAACCTTAGTAAAAACACAATTTTCTACTTTGCTACTCTTAAAACCGAACTTCTTAAGTTCTTTCTTAAAGTTCTTATACCATTGCCTTGGTGCTTGTTTAAGACCATACAATGATTTATTTAATTTACATACTTTATGTTCTTCACCTTTAACAACATACGCTTCCGGTTGGTGTATGTAAATTTCTTCTTCAAGATCATCATTTAAAAAAGAAGTTTTAACATCCATCTGATGAACCTCTAAGTTAAACATAGAAGCAATGGAAAACATTGTTCTGGTAGAAGTAAATTTAGTAACATGTGAAAATATCTCAAAATAGTCAATTTCTTCTTTTTGACTATAACATTTGGCAACTAACCTTGCTTTGTACTTATCAATAGTACCATCAGGCTTGAGTTTCTTTTTCAAAACCCACTTACTGCCAATAGATTTAGTGTTGGGAGAAGGATCAATAAGAGTCCATGTTTGATTATCAAGAATTGATTTTATTTCATCATCCATGGCTCTTTTCCACATTATTGAATCTGATAAAGACATAGCTTCTTGAAAAGTTTTAGGGTCCTCTTCTAACATGTAAGTTAACATATCAGGACCAAAATTCTTTTCAATTCTATGTCTCTTACCCCTTCTCAACTCAACAGACTGTTCATTTTTATCCTGATCTAAATGTTCATCATTTGTAGATGTTTCAACATCAGATTTAAAATTTGATGTAGATACAGCTTGTAAGTCAGTCTCGTTTAACTAGTCTTTGTTAAAATCAGACTTATCTACATCCTTAACAGTTAAATTTTCATAAAAAATAGCATGCATAACTTCAAACACATTATTATCAGAAAGTCTAAGAAATCTATATGCTTTACTTATTAAAGAATAACCAATAAAAATAGATTTCATAGCTTTACTACCAAGTTTTGGCCTCTTCAAAGTTGCATCACAAACATATGCAACAACCCATACCTTCAAATGTTTAATGCTAGGCTTATGCCAACCAACAATTCATATGGAGTTTTCATATGTTTCTTATTCATAATTCTGTTACTTATGTAACAAGAGCTTAGTAGTGCCTCTCCCCAATAACGCTTTGGTAATTTTGAGAGTATTAGCATAGCACTAACCATTTCCAATAAGGATCAATTTTTTTTTCAGCTACTCCATTTTGAGGTGGAGTATTTGGTGCTGAAAACTCTCTTACTATACTATTTTGTAAACAAAATGATATAAATATTTGTGCCAAATTTTGTTAAAGACGGAAAAGGCAAAGAACTACCATCTTGTCAATAGACTGGTTAGACTTATTTTGACTCTTGCAGTCCCCACATCAATAACAGAACAAGCATTTTCATCCATGAAGATTATCAAGACAAGATTACAGAATAAGATGGAAGATGACTTTTTCGTGGTTCATTACCAACTTTCGCTACGTTTGCTTTTTTAAGTTGTGCATGAGCTTGTGAAAATAGGGTTAAAAGCAGTAGATAGTTCACCATAATTAGTGTATCAAAAAGTTGGTTTTTCAGCATTCAAATACGTCAATTAATCACCTTCAAAGCAATCTTCTAAACCGACTTCGCACCAGGTTTATATAGCACTGATTCGGTATCTCTAGATCGGAACTTAAGATCTATCGATGGACTTCCTTTATTCGGTGAGAAAAATGGAGAAAATTTACAGAGATCCGATAAGGAATTCCATTAATAATGGCCGTTAACCGGGTGGAAAGCCTAGAAGCTGGGAATCAGAGAGAAAGAAATAGCCCAAACTTTTGATGTCGACTCAATCATTGATGACTTTGAAGTTATGAAGAATCGTCGAGCACAACTTAAGATGCCTAAATTTAATAAATAGGTTGGTGAATACTGTTTTTATTTACTTTTAAATAATTGCTACCATCGCAATATAAATGCAATATCAATCTCTTGACTGTTCATTTTTGTTTTTTTTTTTTTTTTCAAAGTAATTGATATGGAACATGAAGTTTTTCATGATGATGATGATGATGATGATGTGTTTTAAAACATATGACATTGTTGGTTAATAAATTCCATGTGATTTAGTTATAAAAAATTATATTTTTTTATTTATATTAGATTTGATTTTGTCCCTCAAGTATAAATTTCTGCGTCTGTCCCTAGTTGTTCCACAAATGATCTTTGGTCACTCTCCAAATTTGTGTTAAATTATCTCTTTTTGGTTTTCGTTGGTTGTTTCTTTTTTCTGGTTCATAGTTTATTGGTTTGTTTGAGTTTTTTTATCACGTTATATTGGTTTTGCGAGAAAGAACATGGTTGATTTGTGTTATATTATCTAAGCAATTTGCCTTGGGAAATTTGATTGGTAAGCTTCTCCTCCAATTCCTCCTCCAGCCGAGCTCAATCCTGAAGTTATTCATAATGATTTTGACAACGACAATGTTCAACAAATGCTTGAGATACGTAAGAGCATGGTTAGACATCCTACGAAGTCGGCATAGGGCCGTTCTCAAGCCTCTTAATCCCAAGTTCCGGTTGATGTGTTTGATGATCGATATTAAGGTAGGACATTTGGCAGCAGGCGGTGATCACGGTGCCAGAGGGTAATACCGGTGACGATGATCAAAGTGGAGATAGTAGCCCGCACGAGCTTCATGAATGGTTTGAGGAGCTTTTCGATAGACATTAAGCCTACTTCGATGCCCTTAGGCTAAGTCATGAAGCACTTAAACAAGAAAATAGCAAGCTTCAAAATCGGTCGGGAAGCTTAATAAATTCATCAAGGAACTTCTCCCTTCCACTTATTTTTCATCGGATGAAGACTAATCTTTTGTCTCTTTGTTTCTTATGACTCTAGACTTTTAATTCCTTTAGCATGTAGTTTTCACTTCTATTTGGATATTGCACGTTTTTTTATGCACAACTTTGATATTTATATAATGCTTGTTTACTAATGGTCTTTTTGATAATTCCAAATGGAGAGAAAAATACAATGAGCTCAAAAGCTCAATGGTAAGATCAAATAGAGCTAGAAAAAGCTCATAGAAAAAGCTCACATTGGTAAAAAGCTTATTTGAATAAGCTATAGCTTTTAAGTTGTGAAGTATTACCTTATTACTCTTGAATATGTTGAGCTTTGTAACTAATGATTTATTTTGATAGGGGGTTCTTTTAAGCTCTTTAACTTTTGAGCTATTTTTGAAAAAGCTAAGCTTCTAGCTTATAAATATTTTGGCTTATATGCATATTCATTGATTAACATATTGATAGGGGGGTCTTTTAAAAAGAAATTTTAAAAACTTTTGCTCGTTAGCCTTATTTTAAATGTCTTATGGTTATTGCTTTGAGTAGTGTTGCATACAATGGATAGATAAAATTTTTGATCGGAAAACTTCTTAAAATCTTGCCCTCAAAAATTATTTTGGATTGAAATCATCAAAAATGGGAAGTTTGTTAGAACTAAGTTATTTTTGATTTTGAGGATTTCACATAGTTGAGTTTTAAACCAAAACAATCTTTTTAAAAGTTGTCAAAATACTTCAATTTATTATGTTCCATTTTTACTAAGTGTTTAAAGTATTTCTTGAACTCTGTTTTTGTCACAATTCGGACAACTTCTCTGTGAAAAAGGCTACCGGTCGCTATCGAGGGCAATCGGCACCTGAGAGTCCTTATAAAACAAAAAGAAATAGAGAACTTTCAAATAGGAGGGCGACCAGTCGCTATATATACCGACCGCTGCCTGAAGGATTGCACAACTTGGTTTTTCTTCTCTGTTTGAAGGGCGAACAATCGCTACGCATAGCGATCGGTCGCTATATGCTATGACTGGTCGCCCTAAGTTCAGATCCTTGTCAAATCTTGATCCAACGGTTTAAACTTTTGAATTTTCAACATAGCAACCAGTCGCTATAAGATATTTGATAGCAAATTATATCCGTTGTTACAGCACTTATCAGCGAGATCTACTTTATCAATTCTTAACCATTTTTGTAGATCTTTTAATCCTTCTTTTACAGACAAATTTTGATTTTAGAGGAGCCTATGTTGGAAATCAAATCTTGAAGTTTCTCTATAAATAGTGGAAGAATTTGACGGATCATATACAACATACAATTCTACATCACAACAAGAATATCTCAGCAAAATTATAAAGCTCTCATTTTCATATCTTGTTGTAATAGCCTAAGCACTACACTTTCACATTTTGCTTATTAGGTACTCTTTCTTGATTACACTTGCATTTTCAAAGTTGTATACTTTCATTTGAGTTATAATCTTGATTGATCAAATCATCCAAACCAAGACATACTTGTTGAGTGTTCATTTGGCAAGAACACACTTGGTTGATTCATTATATGTTGAAGAGTTTGGTGCTCGTCAAGGTTATTGTTGTAAGAAGAGTTTGGTGCTCTTCAAGGTGAAGTTGTAATCATTTGATATCGATTAATAATTTTTTCTTTTCGAAATATATTCGGACATACCGGGTGGTAGTGGATTAAGCTCTAGGTGAGTTGAACCACTATATATCATTTTGTTCAATCTTTTATCTACTTCATTCATAAGAGTTTTTCACATATTAGAAAAAGAGAAGAAAAATCGGGAAAATCGGGAAAATCTATTCACTCCCCCTCTAGATTTTCTTAGCCACTTGGACTAACAAATGGTATCAAAGCCAAGCTTTTGGCAAGCTCATTTTATCTTGGGATAACGTTTTTAATCAACCCAAACTATACGGGTTTTTACACTTTGCAACCCGAACTTTGAAAAGTTACTGATTGCAACCTAAACTTTACAAAATTTTACACTTTGCATAAAATTCCGCTTTTACCCTGGTTTCGGAAAGTTGGTTTGTAGTTTACACTCTAAACTTTAAAGTTGTTACACTTTGGAACCTGGACGATAAATTTCATTGCATTTTCTTTAATTACTCCCAAAGGTCTTGCGATCCTCGAAAATGGTATCAGAGCCTAGGTATATTAAGAACTTTTAGTTAAATTTATTATATTCATGTAATTAACAATTGGTGAGGAGAAATTACTCCGAGATTATGGATCCGGACCGATGTCCGAGATGTACCACTTTGCTTACAGACATATCGTCAAATATTGATGATGTATGCACAAGAACACCTTGACCAGGTTTCATATTGGGAATACCAACATGAAGAAAAACAATGGGAGCAGAGCCGACGGGAAACCTTAAGGCAATGCAAAATGCAAGAGAATATTATAGCGATTCGGATGCTTAACTGGACCTATATGTTCACTTGATGAACCTTCAAGAAACGGTTCATGAAAATTCCCATCGAAACAATGATTCCCGATGGAGTACCGAGTGGAACGAGATACTTCCAGATAAATCTAAGATCTCCGAAGATCTTAGAGAAATCCGAAGACGGCGGTGCGAGTAATTATGGCAACCGCCATATTCATCTACCAAGACAAGTTCATCGGATCCAGAACCGGATGGAGACGATGGTGAAATATCGAAGGAAACTCTTGAACTCCTTCATGATATTCAAACGAGTCAAAAACCTGGAGGATAGGCCAAGTTCATCCGGAAGAAGAAAACGATTGATTTTGGGACAAGACCTATTTACACCAAAAAGGAAACCAACCAAGTCATACGAAAAATGACGGATGAGGAGAAGCTCATTGCTCTAATCAAAGGAAAATCCATCAAAAATTAAAAAGATGGATATTGAAAGGATGAATCTTAAAGATCTACATGACCAGCGTAATCCTTCGGCGGGATTAGGTATTGTAGATTTAAAGATGAACGCAGTGAGGAATCGCTTTGGTTACCTATGACCCACAAGGTAGACCAATTCCTCCACCACCGCCACCGCTAATCCTAACGTCGAAGAAATGCGGGTTCACATCATGGAGCTCGGGACGAGAGGATGCCACATCTTTGATTTCACGACCGGGAGTGATCCACTTTCGGGGATAGGAGGTCGAAACCTCTTGCGGGAAACTGGACAACCTACCTAAGGCCGAATGTTTATCGACGCCTTATGGAAGATCGCACCTGACCCAATACATCCGTATGGGTTGATGTTAAATCGGACATCCTGATTTTAAAAACAGAGAAGTTCTCATTGATGAATGGGCTTGACTATGAGAATTTCAAATAGAACCTCGATCTTACCAAGGATTCATTCATTTTACTCCTTGAAATGAGTCTTGAAGGATCGGTGAAGATTGCAGGATATGACCGATGCTAGTACGAAGAGTTCGGTCACATCGGGGAATCACTTAAAGGAATTGTCGATGGTATGGCAAAATTATTCAAAATCCAATTCATCGGCACGGGTTATTTTGAGGATTAGAGGATGAAAAAGAAAGAAGTATAAACAAGCCCTCTATAGCCTCGAAGTTCTTGGATATTTGTCATATTGACGAATATATCAAGTTATTCACCGAATACCGGTGGAAATCCAAGATTGAGGAAAAGGAAGTCACATGACTATTCTTTGCCAAAATTCCGAGTCCCTGGAGAGAAATGCTTATCGGGGAATACAAGGGTGGAGTCAAGTAGAAATCGTGGCCGAAAAATGTCTTTCCTAAAGGCCAAGTTATCTCGAATGGTGCTATCAAGCGGCTCTACACAGAATTACAAGAGATTAAGAGGAATTAACAAAGCGGTTCCTCTATGTTGCGTGGATAATGATATCCCAACAATTGTGGGAGGTCAACCAAGGCGCACAAGAAGAAGAAGGAGAGAAGCCATCCATACCGCCGAGGAAGCAACAACAAAAGAAGCGGGTCTTCATGGAGACCTAGAAGGTTAAGTCAAAACAAAAAGCCCGTTATAAATCGGGACAAAGACCGGACACTGCAAGCGGGGAGTAGAGCCTCATCATCATCGTTCTAATCAAGCAAGTACCCAAAATCCAGGAAGAAGAACTTTCAGCGTGCTCACACCCAGGAGATAATGAAAGTTTCAAAGATTGTAATTCTTGGACATGCGGAGCAAGAGGGCATATCTCAACGGATTGCCCGGATAATCAAAAACGAGGAGTCGACAGTTCGAGGCCACACCGAAAATCGAAGAAGCATGTCTATTATCGGGATTTAATACGGTGTATCAATTTGAGGATATTCCCTCGGATGAAAGCATCTATGAAGAAGAGATCTATTCGATGATGGAAGTGCTCAAATTTCGAATCGAGTGAAGAAGAAATTCTTCAACAGACAATCGGGGAGGATATGTCGATTCCTCTCTCACACGACGGTTTCTCATAAAACTCTTATGAGAATCATGAAGGAAGATCCAAAGCTTCAAGTCTATGATGGATTTACAATCGGAGCTATGGAAAAAGCATTGGATAAGATTGGGTTTCGTAAAAAAACACCAAATTATTCACGGGGTAACAAGCGGAGAACTTGCCATTCCGATGGAGTTTACCGGTAACGATCGAGATGCGATTGGTCCCTATTAGAGAAATACAGGAGATCAAAAGCGAGTTAAAAGAGAAGTTGCTAATACACTCTCATGGATTCACATTGGAGCCATAAGAGTCATAATTAAGGCAACATTCAAAGAAGGAATAGATTCGCCACTCAATCTTGCTATTTTTGACAAGCGAATCTCACATCTCAAGGATTCATGCCTTGGAGCGGTCACAGAAATTTGTATGCGGGAAAATTAGCATTCAATGTCTATCCAAGAATTGCATACAATTTGAGAGATCGAGACTTGATGAGAGTCCTAACCCTTCATCAAGATTTCAAAAGAGTCGATTTGATGAAAGAAGGAAACGAGCCTTACTCGATCACATACAAGATTTCCTATGCTCTCTCGAATACCCATCATTCCTCAAGTATTCTTGAGAAAGGAATTTATTGAATTCCCAAGAATCTTTGAGGACTTTGCCAGGGTGGTGTTACTGAGAAATCATTGAATCTCCAACTATTAAGGAGATTGATATGATAATTCAAGATCAAATCTTCAACAAAAGTCGGAGTCTCGAGTTGAGCACAGAAGGATGTCTTTCGGAAGACGAGAATGGTGAGTAGCGGCCGTTGGGAAGAAAGAAGACCAAGAAATGCGATTCGGCGTATACCGGATGTTTTCAAAACAAAGCGGGAGAGCCGAAATGTCCGATGATGGCGAGAAGTTGAAGTAATATTCGATATCACTCAAAAGGATAATATTTTTCCTTGTGATGTTCTATATTATCTCCAACAACCAATAGTTGGAAGGTATCAAGGAAGCTGAAGATAGGAGAAATTGAGCTTACTATCACAGAATTGCGGGAAAGATCCCGAACAATTAATACTGGGAATTGAATTTCTTGAGGAGCATAAACCTTGGGAAAGATTACAAGATGGAATGGAGTTCACGATGGCTAATAAAAGATACGAATCAAATGACCACTAGTCCATTCTCCATATACATTTCTATTGGAATGTTATATCTCAATACTGAAGGCGAATATTTTGCCGCCTATATTGATTCGAGTCTTTGGAATATGTACTTTGCAAAGCGGATGTTTTTCCTAAAGAAATTGGAGAAGATTTACCAGCTATTGCGGGAAGAGATTTCTCTAAAAGGATTCTTATCCTTAACAGGAATTAAACAAGCGAAAATAATGATCGGAGGCGCGGCAGCGTGCCCCATGGTACAAAGTAAAGACGCCACCAATCTATTTCCATGATACAGTGCGAGATATTTTGCTAGGAAATAATTTCCTACAAACATTCAAGCGGTTCACACAAGAGAACGAGACGATAAGACTTATTTTCACAACCTTATGTGATCATAAGATTATTGTCCGTAGATCGCTGGAAGCATTTTACGAAAAATGCCCATTCATTTTCGCAGCAAGCGTGGTGATGAAGCCAAACTTCGCAATCCAAAATCTTCGCAATCCAAAAATGGCGGATCGAAGGAAATTTGGTGAAGCTTTATTATCCTATAGATAATTTGGTTCAATCCAAAAGGATCAGAAGATATGGGATAATAACTTGTATTCATTCGTGAGTACAAGAGAAGAACGAGTCACTCCGAAGCCATTGCGGGAACTATGGATGAGTCTAATGGAGAATCCACGAGTGATGTAACCATAGAAGAACAAATATCACTCGAGGATATCAAGAAGAAGATCCAAAGGAATTATAATGAAGATCCTTTGGCTTGGTGGGATAAGAACGAGCTTAAAGCTTCCTTAAGGGTTAAACCTGGAAAGGAGTACGAGTTCGTAAGATTCAAACCAATCCTTATGAACCGGGAGGATCGTGAGGATATGCGAGAAAATACTTAAGGAACATCTTGACCTTAAGTTAATTTCACCAGAGTTTCTCCATACATCCGAGGTTCTTAGTCAGAAACCATGGAGAAATCAAAAGAGGAAAGCCAAGACTTGTTATTAATTACAAAGGGATTAATAACATTTTGGAGTTCGACGGATACTATATCCCAAGTAGAGAACATCTGGTTAACTGTATCAAAGGTGCCAAGATATTCTCAAAGTTCGATTGCAAGTCCGGATTCTACCGATTAAGATGGAGGAAGAAAGTAAGAAGTTTACGACTTTCTCTACACCACAGGGACACTATATTTGGGCGTGATGCTTATGGGATTGGCTAACGCACCCCGGATATATCAAAGAAAGATGGATAATCTTTTCAAAGATTATTTCGATTTCATGTTCGTATATATCGACGACATTCTAATCGCATCAAAGAACATGAAGGAGCATCTCAAACATTTGGAAATATTTTCGATGTTTGTCACAAAGAAGGATTAGTGCTTTTAAAAGAAGGCGTGTAATCGCAACAAGACAGATTGAATTCCTCGGATTGAAATCGATGAATGGGAATTATTCTACGAATCATATTGTGGAAAAGATACGAGGGATTTCCGGATACACTAAAAGACAAGAAGCTTGAGTTTTAAGGGAGTTGTTAATTTTGCTTTGGAATGTTTATTAACAATCTAGCATACTACGGGAAAGGTGTTTAGCCCATTACTTAAAAAGGATGCGAGATTCAAATGGGAAGATGAACATCAAGAAGGAATTAAGCAACTTAAAGAAGTTTGTAAAAAGCTTCCAAAACTCGCGATTCCACAAGACGAGGATAAACTGGTTCTTTACGGATGCGGTGATGATTGGTGGCGGCGGTTCTTACGAAAGTCACACCAAACGAGGAAGTGCCATGCAGATATCGCAGCGGTTTATTCACCCCTAGTGAAGCAACTCGGTGGCACATTAACGAGAAAGAATTCTTTGCGATCGAAAAGGCTTTTAAAAATGGCCTCTATTTTTACTTGGCTAAAAAGTTTACTTTAAAAATTGATAATTCAAGTGTCAAGGCTTTTCTCAAAAACAAAATTGAATCAAAAC
The DNA here is from genome assembly GCA_016081115.2 of Rehmannia glutinosa. NCBI lineage: Eukaryota > Viridiplantae > Streptophyta > Magnoliopsida > Lamiales > Orobanchaceae > Rehmannia > Rehmannia glutinosa. The sequence continues at coordinate 39,015,284 of CM071925.1, read as the reverse complement.
CGAGAAAAGGCTCGATTACTTAGATGGCAAGCTGAATGTCAATATTATGATTATGATATTGTCATTATAAAATCTCATGAAAATATTCTTGCATTTCTTGACACGAGATGGAAGGACGCGTTCTTGTGAGGTCCTTAAACGAGTAAGACATCTCGGGAAAACCTGGAGAGTCTAGAACGAGATTTTGGGGCGTTATGTCTCAATGCGTAGTTGCTTTGGACGACTTCAACAGTGACCAAAAATCCGTTTCTAGTCAAATACGAGCATGCCGGTTCGCTCAAGGACAATTGTTCTTAGCGCGCAAGGGCCTCTCTTCCAGGCCACATCTCCTACGGTGCAAAAAGGGGCCGAGAGAGTACGGGGCTCTAACCCGGAGATTATGGATTCAAGTACCATAATCACAAGTGTTGCGGTGATGCATCCCCGAGGGTGTACAAATCGAACGAATGTTGAAGCTCCGGTGTCACAACCCGAGTCTTCAAGTCAACCCAAAGACCTCCTGGGGTAAAAGAGGGAGAGTTGAATCTTAGGCCACGAGACAAAAATCTAAGGTTCAAATGACGAGAATAAGATTTCTCCTATGCGGTATATCGACAATGGGAGAAATTAGTTACAAGACAAGGTATTAACCCGAGAAAACGGGTTGATATCTCGTGCAAATATCCCGCAGTTTTGGATGAAACCAGAAGTCATCCAAATGAAGTACAGAATGGTATACTTTTGGAGCTTTAGCTTCAATCTATACCGTGTCACCAGGATTCCCGAAATTTCAAAATTACCGAAATGGATTGGGGAATGCGGTTTACGAGACTTGGGCCAATAATCCACACTTGGCCGGTGATATTTTGAACCGTATTTTATCGGTGCGGCTCTGAACCAGCGAAGAAAGGCTTTAATGAAGCTTTTCATTTCATCAAGCTAAGAAGACCGGATGGAAATGCTTTAAAATATATTAAGGAAGCTTCACCTAAGGAAGAAGGACCATGTTAGTAGGAGCATTTTCTCAAGACGAAGCTTCTACTACCACGAGCATGGGGTCTTTGGGTTTGTCTAACTGAAATGGACAAAGTCAAATATCCATTTAAGTTCTTCCGAGTCGGCGAATGGATCTTTCCTTTTGAATTCGATGACCGGATCAACCACAGGATTTGCGGAGGAACTCTTCGAGACCAAAAGGAGAATTCTCTCGGGAAAACAAGATTCCGAGCAAAGAAACTTACCGAATTCTGTAACATGGCGCATGTTGGCCGTTGGATCGACCGGATCTGTCAAGCATGCCCCGAATGAAGAACCCGAGTTTGGGAAAGGTTTTCGACCCAAACCTGATCGACGAGACCATACATACAGGTGAAAGGACAAGGGCCCACTCACAAGACGCGTTTTCCTCGGGGACCACGCAGACCAACTTTTTAAAAGATTCCCCGACAACCATCACATGGGTTGAGTCACGCGGAAAAAGAAGGAAGACAGCTGGCGAGCAATAATTCAGGAGTATGACGTAAGCAGTGACGTCTTACATCTCAACAAGATTTGAAGTCCGAATTTCAAGTCCGGACTTACCTCTAAAAATTGCAGGAGTTGAAGGAAGCTGAGGACATCGAACATTTTCCTTAGTTTTCTTATAATAAAGTCTGAGAAAAATTTGTAATATTTTGAGTGTTTTAGTTTTTAAGTTTTTATGTATTTTCGAGTGCAAGCCTCATACATGAGAGGCTAAACAAGTATTCTCCTCCCAAAGGAGATTACTAATGTAATAAATTTTTCTTTAAGTTCTTAATAAAATAAAGGCTGTTTGTTCAACATGTGTTCATGATGTACTATTGATCAATTCCCTTTGAAGAATTACTTTTACGCCTTGGAGTAGAAAACGAACCAAGGTTGTGCTGAGCGGTTTCTGAAGGAGTCGGATAACTTGCAGATCATCTTCCCTGAGGGTGAGGTTGAACAGTGAGGAGCTGTTTGTCAAACGATCTGGGGGCAGTAATTTTCCGACTGGTGGCGTTGCGAACCACTTAACCCGGTTCTGTTTCGGTCAAAAGAGGTATGAATTTTAAGGGATTTATTAATTTTACGGAAGCATGTTGGGCCTGATATGGTCGTAATGGACTATTTTCATTTTCAGTCTAAAGACCCAATTTGTATACGGATAAATACTTGAAATAAGATCTTGATTGAAGTATGTCTTGTTGAGTTTATAAAATGAAACCCGACATGATCCATTTAAAACCTCTGAATAGAGATCGGATCTAAGTAGGTGTAACAATACCACGAACAAAACAAGTTACAGAAAAATCGGGTTCTTATTTCTCGAAAAAGCCGAAAAACAAATTGATTAGGGAGTGAAAACTTTTTGATTATTAAATAATGCAATATATTTATCCTTATGGAGCAATCTGCAACAAATTAGAGTTTAAAGGGATAACTAGAACTATTGTTATTAAAGAATAAAATCTCAGGGGAAAAATGGTCCAAAAGTTGCAAAGAGTAATTATTTTCGTAGTTCAGGATGCAAAAGGTTAAAAATAAAAGTCTAGGTTGTGAAGTGTAAAAAGGGGTAAAGTTGGGGTGGTTAAAAATAATTATCTCTTTTATCTTTATGAGTTGAAAGGAAAGATCCATGGCTACGAATAAAAACTATCTTCCGACCGGCGCCTCATCCAACAAGCCACCACTATTTGACACCAACCACTATGCTTTTTGGAAAGATAGAATGGAATGCTTTCTACAAGGTTGCAGATTCAATATTTGGAATGCGGCCATTGAAGGAATTGCTCAACCAACCATGAAATTGGAAGTTGGAACTCTAACTCCTAAAAGCTTCAAGGAATTCGATGATGACGACAAAAAATCTTTCTCCTTACACGGTAAGGCCTTAAACATGCTATATTGTTCACTTACCACTACTGAATATAATTGTATTAGGGAATAAGATTCGCGCATGAAATGTCGACGAAATTGGAAACTATCTATGAAGGAACCAAGAAGGTGAAACAAGCTCGTAAAACTATGCTTGTTAAAGATTGTTAAATTCATTATGTTCGAAAATGAAAGCATCTCATGAATGGTGAAAAGACTTGACAATATTGTCAATCCTCTATTGGCACTTAGAAAAATTATTTTCGAGGAAGACAAGGTTACAAAAGTCTTAAATGCTCTACCCGACACTTGGTCCGAGAAGGTCAAGGCTATCACAGAAGCTCAAAATCTTGAAACTCTCAAGTTAGATGAGCTTATTGGAAATTTTCTTATTTATGAAGTCCACCTCAAAGAAAGGAAGAATCCCAAACCAACCACCTCTTAACCGGGTATGGAATCTATTCCTAAAGATCTTGCCTCAAGTTCAAATAATATGTATTATGCTAGCAATGAAGATGATTAGGAAATGACCACTCTTGTATGAAAATTTGTCAAACTTGTTAATAAAAATTAGGCAAGAAAAGCAAGAGACAACTCGTGCTTCAAATGCAAAAAATCCGGCCACTTATAGCCGGTTGTCCTAAAATGGCGAAGGGACGAACAAAATAAGAAAAAGTTCTTTCCAAAAAAGAAGGCTTTGAATGAGGATGCTAAAATGTGGATGAACTTCTTGCAATATCCGATGATGATGTGGAAGCCGAACAAGGTCTCATGGCCATAGATGACGAAAATGATAATGTATGCTCTAACTCTTCTTCATCTTTAATTGATGAATACAAGGAGATTATGATGATTTACAAAATGAGTTTAGAGATATGATAGTTAAGTCTAAGAATTTGAAAAAGGATTTTAAAGATTTAAAATTAGAAAAAGATAAATTATTTTTTTCTTATGAATCTCTTGACCATGCTCATACTATTACGCTTACTAAAGTTAAGAGTATTGATTTCGAAAAAGAATTGCTCACAAAAGAGTTAGAAAGTTTGAAAAGAGACGTGTGATGTTTTAACTTAAGTACCGATAAGGTTACAAAAATTCTTGGTGCACAAAGAAGTGAGCTATAAAAATTAGGACTTGGTTACAAATCTTTTCAAACCAATTTCAATAAAAACAACCAAGCTCCAATTCATACGTGCCAGTACTCCTAAAATTTTAACTTGCTTTTATTGTGGTAAAATAGTCATTTATCTGGCACTTGTAGAATTAGAAATAGTACTAGTCATTTTTGGAGACCTAAAGGTCTCAATGCTAACCCCCATGGACCCTAACACTCTAGGGTTACTAAAAATAATTTCATGATAGTTACTTGGGGCAATCACAAACAAAGAGGATTCCAAATGGCTCGTGGACAGTGGGTGTTCACACCATATGACCGGAAAGGAACATCTTTTTACCAACATCAAGCTACAAGAGGAATGAATGATTATGTTCGGAAATGGCAAAGGCAAAATCCTTGGCAATGGAGACGTTGGTAATTCTTCTTTCTCTCTTAATGATGTTTTATTGGTAGATGGGCTTAAGTTCAATTTGATAAGTGTAAGCCAACTTTGTGATTTAAATTATGATGTTCTTTTTAATAAAGAAAAATGACTTATTCTCAAAAATGATAAAATAATTTGTGAAACAAGTAGAAAATGCAATCTTTACAAAATTTGTATAAGTGATTTGGTTAGTCAAAATATTTCTTGTTCTGTCGCTAGCAATGATTTAACTAGTTCATGGCATAGGCGACTTGGACATGTTGGATACAAAATTTTATAAAACATTTGCAAAAACCAACATGTAAAAGGACTACCCAAATTAAATTTTGAAAATATTGGATTATGTGACACTTGTCAAAAGAATAAATTAGTTAAAAGTAGTTTTAAGCTCAAAGATGAAATTTCCACAACAAACCTCTACAACTTCTTCACTTAGATTTATACGTGAATATTGGCACGACTAGTCTAAGTGGAAAATATTATACCTTCATTATAATCGATGACTTTCCAAGATATACTTGGGTATTTTTCTTGCTAATAAAAATGATGTCTCTTGTCGGCACGTCCATGGCTGGTTCTTCTTCTTTATTTGGTTTAACATCAAACTATGGTGGGCATATATCGCATGCACGTCACTCCGCGATGAACTTGCAGCGCACGACATCGGACCTGGGATCACATATGCCGGATTCTTCATCTCCGGCGTTGCAAGTTCGATGGATAATCCAATGCGTATCACGGATTCAGCCATTAATTTAGATTTCGTGGTTCTCGATAAACCCACAACCCATTTTACTATTTCCCCCTTGCCCTCGAACTTCATCCCTGACGTCAACAAACAAACCCCGGAGCAGCTTGATTACTATTCGCTAGGTTTGATTCTGTCTTCTTCCTATCTAACGGCCCCAAGTTTGGATTCCGGGTGGACTAAATCTCATGAGGGTTTGGCCCCTCCTTGTGCCGCCCTTGCGGCTGCTTCCCATGGGGGCTTCCCTCCTATTGCCCCCCAAGTGCAGCTGCATGCTGCTATATCTCTCGGGGGTATGGCCCCCAACATGTTGATTATGGGGGTTCTTCAGCCCCCCAAGCCCAGGGGGTCACGGCCCCTGGGTTGCTAGTTCCTCTTCAGTCGCAGATAGTGTTCCCAAGGATCCTGCTTAGTTTCTGGACGCTCTATAACCACGACCTTAGTTCATGATATGAACCCCTGACTTTCGGCTCATAATGCTAATGCTCATTCTAATTTGGGTAATAGTTTTGTGAAGATTGTTTCAGGTAATACCCATCCTATGGATTCATCTTTTCACCAGGTCCCAGGTAATACTTCTTCGTTTTCCCATGTTGTTTCTGGCAAGATTAACTCTATCCCTAAACCTGTTAGAAAAGGGAATTATTACTCTGTGACTATTGATGAAAATATTTATCAGCAACGTCTTGTTGAATTTTCGTATTCTTTGATTCGGTGGGTCATTTTGGGTAAGGGTAACAAACCTTGGCCTACTATGCTTTTGCATAAACGCCTCTCCGAGTTATGGGGCATTAAAAATAATTGGAAACTAATTCCCTTGGTCAAGGGTTATTTTTGTGTTAAATTTTTCAATGCGCAGGATCATTCTCGTGCTCAGTTACGTATCAATTGGGCGCTTAATCCTGGGACTATTCGGCTTTCTCCATGGGTTCCGGATTTTAACCCTTACAAGGTTCACACTTCAGTTGCCAGTGTCTGGGTTCATATTTTTAGCTAAGTTTGGAATACTGGGATCCTAATACTATTTTGGGGATCACCAGCGCTATTGGAAATCTGGTTCAATTTGATCAGCGGTCATTAGATGGATCCCTTGGTCATTTTATTCGTGTGCTGGTTGATATAGACCTTGCAAAATCGTTGGAGGATCATATTATGGTGGAACGAATTGGACAATGTTCGTTTGTGTCAGTCAGTTACGAGAAACTCCCTGATTTTTGTTCTAAGTGTAGTATTATGGGACATTCGACTGCTTCTTGCCGCCTTACTTCCACGGGGACCCCCGCTCAGGAGAGATGACCTACTTCAACTCAAGGACGTTCCGGAGCTCCGGAAGGACGTAACACATCAGTTCAAAGGGGTCGTTCTAGAGTTCGCAAAATATATCGTCCAGTTCAGCATGCAACGGATAAGGACAATGATGTAGATAACTCAATGGATAATTTGGGTTCGACTATGTGGCTTGGTTCCCCATCCTGTGCCATAGTCACTTGCCCTAATGACATCCAGCTCAGAAACGCTTTTGAGGCTCTTGCATCAGATGAGGTCCCCGATCAGCAGTCTCTGGATTCCCCTCCGGTTCTGCCAACCCGTAATCTGGTTCCCAAGGCCTCGGTCTCCAACACTGGCTCCTTCTCTACATGTCTGCCTCTCACGATACATCACCCGTTGGAAAAGCCAATCCGCACTATTAGTAGAGCATTCCAGGACAGCTCCTTTGATACTGCCAAAGCCAGAATGCTTCAGAATGTCGCTCAGGGACCTTCCCCAGCTATTCATGACCTCACTGTTATTTCAGATCCTACAGGAGCCAATGAGCTAGATTTTGTGGCTTCCAAACAATGGGTGGATTATGCTGACGAGGTTTCGACTTCAGACATTACCGTGTGTTCAACACGGGATGCTCTCCCGTAATGTTCTCAAAGATCTTTGTCAAAAGCACAAGCTGTCCATCTTGGCTATCTGTGAGCCTAAGGTGGACATTACTTCGATCTAAAATTCTTATTGGTCTAGCTTGGGTTTGAATTTTGTGATTTAGAATTTTCGTTCAAATGGTCGGCTGGATATTGGGGTTTCTACACTGCTTCCATTTCTTTATTACAACACGTTTGGGTTTCTTCTCAGTGCCTTGTTCTCCGGTTTCAGTTGGGTTCACTGACTTTTCATGTTGGCTTTGTTCATGGTTTGTGTAACCATATTGATTGTCGCTCTCTTTGGTTGGATTTGAGGAATTTGGGCCTTGATGATTTAATGCTTATCGGGGATTTTAATGTTGTCTTGTGTCATCATGAGAGATCAGGTAGTGGTACTTTATCCCAGGCTTCTTGCAAAGACTTCAGGGATTTTTTGGAGGATGCTAGTTTGTTTGCTGTGCCGACTACGGGTAACTCTTTTACTAGGTGCACCACCCATACACCTCACTCTTTTCTTCAGGCCAAGATGGATCGTGCCCTTACCACGGGTCGATTCTTTTCTTTTTGGCAAGCGGTCAAAGGCTTGGTACTCTCTCATATTGGATCGGATCACCAGCATATTTTGGTTGTTGATCGTCCTCTATCACTAAAGGTCTGGTTCTGTTTCGATTTCAACGCATGTGGATTTGTCACGATTCATTTTAGGAAATGGTTGCTTCTTCATGGAATCAGTCGTGTCTCTCTCCCAACCCTCTATTGTGTATCATGTGGAAGTTCAAAAGGTTGCGTCAGGTTATTAAGGTTTAGAATAAAGAAGTGTTTCGTGATGTCAATCGTCAGGTGGGTAGCCAGATGGAGAAAGTGCGGCAGATTCAAAGATTGAGACATTGGGTTTCTCGGCTGCTCGTAGAGAATTGGAATTTGAAGCCCAAAGTGCGTTATCCAAAACATTGCTTTTGCAATCTGAATTTCTAAGGCAGAAATCACGCTCAGCCTAGTTTTAAGGACATGGATCGTAATACTACATTTTTTCACCGTCATTGTAAGATTCGGGAGAGTCGTTTGGGGATTCAGGGTCTGATGATTGATGGGAACTTTTCGGATGATCCGGTTATTCTTGGGAATCACATTACTTCGTTCTATACGGAGCTTTTTTCGGACGCAGGGGGTCTTAATCCGGATTTCTCTTTAGTGGATCGTGTTATACTTCCGACGGTGGAGACAGCCGACAATGTTATTTTAACGGCTATCCCTTCGGACTCAAAGATTTGGGATGCAATTTTTGAGTTAGGTTCGGATAGTTCTCCGGGCCCAGATGGTTTCAATGGAGTTTTCATCGTCACTGTTGGGACATTATTTCAACTAACATTCTTGCTGGGGTCCATTTCTTCTTTACTAGCTCTACCCTCCATTTAGGGTTAAATGCTAGCTTTATGGCTCTCATACCTAGGACTAAGGACGCGGACACTATTGACAATTTTTGTCCTATCGTTATGAGTAATTTCCTTTTCAAGGTTATTACAAAGATTTTGGCAACTTGGTTGGGCTCAATCATTTCTCCTTATCTGTCTCCTACTCAGTTTGGATTTTCCCCGAGCAGGCAGATTCACGACTGTATTGCTATGGTCTCTGAAGGCTTCAATGTCGTGCATGGCCGGCTTGATGATAATATGATTTTAAAAATTAATATTCGCAAGGCATTTGATACCTTGGGCTAGGGTTTTCTGGTACACGTTCTGATTCGGTTTGGCTTCTCGGAGATCTTTGTTCATTGGGTTGAAATTATTCTCTGGTCTTCCAGGATATCGATTTTACTTAAGGGTTCGGCTGTGGGATACTTTTCATGCTTTCGTGGGGTTAGACAGGGGGATCCATTATCTCCTCTACTATTTTCCATTGCGGATGAGGTTCTTAGCAAGCTTATTGGGGCAGCAGTGGCTCAGACTCAGCTTGGGCCGTTCATTGCGCCCAGGCATATCATATTCCCATCTTCGATCCTCTATGCCGATGATATTGTTATTATATGTGGGGCCACTTCGGCTAATGCTCGTACACTTCTTCAGATTCTCAGGCAGTATGCTGATATTTCGGGCCAGGTATTCAACCCTTGTAAGTCTAAGGTTTATTTCGGTGCACATGTTTCTTCTTATTTGCCCAGGCGTATTCAGGATATTATGGGTATTCAACTAGGGGCCTTTCCTACGGTTTATTTAGGAGCTCCAATATTTAAGGGGGCTCCGAAGGCCACGGATTTATAGCATGTTTTTGATAAAGTCATCCTGAAGTTTCGTAGACGGCTCTCTCTCTCTTGCCGGTAGAGTCTGCTTGGTCAATTCAGTGATCACTAGCTCCTTTGTGTATATGATGATGGTTTACAAGTGTCCGCGATCCATGCTTAAGCAAATGGAGCAAGCCATGCGTAATTTTATTTGGACTGTGGATGTTAACTCGAAGGGTTCGGTGACAGTTAATTGGGCGCATTGTTGTATGCCTCGGGCGGAGGGGGTCTGGGCGTCCGTTCAATTGTTTTAGCGAATAATACATTTCTAATGAAGTTGGGTTGGAAGGTTATGACTTTGGAGTCTATGATTTTCTGGGTTCTTCGCAAATGATTTTTGACTGCAGACGGTTCTTTATGTCGATCGTTTCTTCCTTCCTCGATCTGGACTGGGATTAGGCCTTGTATTGCGGATTGTTTAGATGAGTCTCGTTAGATCCTTGGGAGTAATTCCGAAGTATTATTTTGGATGGATAACTGGATGGGCTATTGCATTGTTGATAGAATTGGTATCCAGCGGGAGTACATATATCTATTCCGGCAACGTATTTCTAATTACTTCTACGATGAGTCATGGCATTTCACCTTCTCGTTCGTGGAGGCTTATTTGGACCTCGTTCGGGACATTGTTCGAGTCCCCATTGCACCATCCTCAAAGGACACACGGGTCTGGATGCACTCTGACAATGGGACTATTACCTCCAAGATGGCTTATTCGCATATTTGGCCCCATTCTCCTAGGGTCCATTAGGACTCCTGGATTTGGTCTCCTCACATTACAGAATGCCGATCGATCATGGTTTGGCGAGCTATTCACAATCGATTGGTGGTCATGGATTTATTATGTCCTCAGGGATGTTTCATTAGCCCCTCGGCATGTGGTCTTTGTTGTGCTTCTATTGAATCTGTTGATCATTTGTTTGTATCTTGTGTCTTTGCAGGGGCGCTTTGGCGTTGGATTTTTGGTGCTTTTGATGTTCACCTATTTACGGCACATAGCTTTAACGAATTTCTAGTGCGGTTAATGGCTTATTGTTTCAGCGATCAGGTTGCCTTTTTATGGCCAGTGGCAGTGATCTCGTGTATCTGGCTTATTTGGCATATTCGCAATGATTTGGTTTTTAATGATAAAGTCTGGACGGTGGAAACGGCAATTACCTATCTCCGGGTTCTTATTGTTGAATCATCTTCCCTAGACCAGGGTTCCATTGACAATGATCAGAAGGACCTCTTCATCCTTCAGCGACTTGGCATTCCTGGCCGGGCCAGACAAGCCCCCAAGATCATGTAAGTTAATTGGCAAAAACCCCTCCCGGGTTGGATTAAGATGAATACGGACGGCAGTGCTTCGGGGGCGCCGGGTAGTCTCACAGCTTCAGGGGTCTTCCGGAATTGCAGAGGCTTCTTTCGGGGATGCTTTGTGGAACGTTGTGGTAATGGTTATGTTTTCGATGCCGAGTTGGTGGCGGCTATATGGGCCATCCACCCCACTTTTACTAAGGGATGGACTCAGCTCTGGCTCGACTCAGATTCAGTGTATGTTGTGGAGTTGCTTCACAAGAGATCCATTGATGTACCTTGGTGTCACCTTAGAAGATGAAGACTTACTCTTCATTTGCTTACACAGATGGATCTGGTGGTGTCGCATATCTATCGCGAAGGTAATCGGGTGATAGACCATTTGAGCAAGAGATCGCAGTCGGCAACTTGGTGGGGCGTCCCTCCTACGGATATCATACCTTTTCTCACGGAGGATTATGTCGGTCAATCTAATTATAGGTTTGTTAGATAATGTGTCCTGGTTCTTTGTTTTTATTGTTGGATGCTTCTTTTATGGGGGGTACTCTTTTTTCTGCCAGGGGTTTTTCCCACAAGGGTGGGTTTTATCTTGGGAGGTTTTAATGAGGCCCCAACCATTCAGCCATCTGGTCGGCTTGTGACCAGTCTGTTTTTCTGGACTTGTGTTTTATGTTGATTTCGTTGGCTACCTGAACAGCCTGTATTCAGGATGACTCTCTTTTTTTCTTTTTTAATATATCTTTGATTTTTTCAAAAAAAAAATAAAAATGATGTCTCTTATGAGTTTGTTAAGTTATGTAGACTAGTAGAAAATGAAAAAGATGATACCATCAAATCGATTAGAAGTGATCGTAGTGGAGAATTTGATGGAGAATGTAGAGTTTTATGTGAAACAAAAGGATATGCTCATAATTTTTTGGCTCCTAGAACTCCTCAACAAAATGGTATAGCCGAAAAAAAAATCGAACTCTACAAGAAATGTGTCGGTCTATGCTCAATGAATTTTGACTTCCAAAATATTTTTGGGCTGAAGCCGTAAACACCACTTGCTATGTTATAAATCGAGTATATATTCGTCCAAAGTTGAACAAAACTCCATATAAGCTTTGGAAAGGAAGAACACCAAATATTAGTTATTTCAAGATATTTGGTTGCAAGTGTTTTATCTTAAATACCAAGGATTATTTGGATAAACTTGATCCCAAGGCTGATGAAGGAATTTTTATGGGGTACTCAACCAAGAGTAAAGCATGCCGAGTCTACAACAAAACAAGCTTTGTAGTGGAAGAATCCATCCACATCAAATTTAATGAGACTTCCGATGTTGAAAGAATTCCAATAGAAGATAGTGATGATGAAGAGCCAATTATTCCAAACATCTCTTAAAATGATCAACCGTCCTCTTTAAGCGTTCAACATGAAGAAAATGGTGATACTTCAAATCTACCTATGGCATTAAAATTCAAAGAAGATCACCCGAAAGATCTTATCATTGGGGATCCACTTAACAATATAATGACAAGAAGGAAATTTGCAGAAAAAGCTCTTACATCTCAAAAAGAGCCAAAAAAATGTAGAGGAATCATTGAAGATGAAGATTAGTTTTCAGAGATGCAAGAAGAGCTAAATCAATTTGAAAGAAATGAAGTTTGGAAACTTGTGCCTTGTCCTCCAACTCACACTATCATCGGAACAAAATGGGTATTTCAGAACAAATTAGACGATCAAGGCAATATCATTCAAAATAAAGCAAGATTAGTAGCTCAAAGTTATTGTCAAGATGAAGGTGTTGATTATGATGAAACTTTTGCACCCGTAGCACGTTTAGAAGCTATTCATATATTACTTGGTTATTCATGTTTCAAAATTTTTAAACTTTACCAAATGGATGTTAGATCCGCTTTTCTAAATGGTTTTATTCAAGAAGAAGTCTATGTTAAACAACCTCTGAGGTTTGAAATTTTTTCTAGACAAAATGATGATTATAAACTTAAAAATATTTTATATGGTCTCAAACAAGCACCTCAAGCATGGTATGATACACTAAGTTTTTTTCTTCTAGAAAATGGTTACACAAGAGGCAAAGTTGATGCAACTTTTTCTGTTTTTGAAAAAGGTCAAGATAGCCTCTTAGTTCAAATTTATGTAGATGATATTATTTTTGGTGCTACTAATGAGTCTTTGTGCAAGAAAATTTCTAAGTCATGATGCGTGAACTCAACTTCTTTCTTGAACTTATCAGTAAGATCTACTTTATCAATTCTTAACCATTTTTGTAGATCTTTTGATCCTTCTTTTGCAGACAAATTTCAATTTGGAGGAGTCTATATTGGAAATAAAATCTTAAAGTTTCTTTACAAATAGTGGAAGAATTTGAAGGATCATATACAACACACAATTCTACTTCACAACAAGAATATCTCAGCAAAATTCTAAAGTTCTCATTTTCATGTCTTGTTCTAATACCCTAAGCACTACACTTTCACATTTTGCTTATTAGGCTCTCTTTCTTGATTACACTTGCACTTTCAAAGTAGTATACTTTCTTTTGAGTTGTAATCTTGATTGATCAAATCATCCAAAATAAGACATATTTGTTGACTATTTTTTTGGCAAGAACACACTTGGTTGATTCATTAGGTGTTGAATAGTTTGGTACTCTTCAAAGTTGTAAGAAGAGTTTGGTGCTCTTCAAGGTGAAGTTTTAATCGTTTGGTATCGATTAATAAATTTTTCTTTTCGAAATACATTCGAACATACCGGGTGTTAGTGGATTAGGCTCTAGGTGTGTTCAGCGATTATATATCATTGTGTTCAATCTTCTTCTATCTACTTCATTCTTAAGAGTTTTTCACATATTTATAAAAAAGAAGAAAAAATGGGAAAATCTATTCAACCCCCTTCTAGATTTATATAGCCGCTTAGACTAATAAGTGGTATCAAAGCCAAACTGTTTGGCAAGAAGATTTTATCTTTGCGAGTTAAGAGGAATGATCCATGGCTAGGAACGAAAGCTATCTTCCGACTGGCGCCTCTTCCAACAAGCTGCCACTGTTCGACGCCAACAACTATACTTTTTGGAAAGATAGAATGGAATGCTTTTTACAAGGTTGCGGATTCGATATTTGGAATGCGGTCATTGAAGGAGTTGCTCAACCAACCAAGAAATTAGAAGATGGAACTCTAACTCCTAAGAGCTTCAAGGAATTCGATGATGACGACAAAAAATCATTCTCCTTAAACGGTAAGGCCTTAAACATTCTACATTGTTCACTTACCACTATCAAATATAATCGTATTAGGGGAATAAGTAGAGATGGCAAAATCCAGCCCGGCCCGAGGTTTGGGTTGAGCTGGGCTGCAATATTTTAGGCCCGAAAAATTTCGGGCTTTTTGGCCTGGCCCGGATGGGCAATGGGCCGGGTTTAGCCCTACTCTTGGTTCGGCCCAATAAAATCCGTGCATGAAGTGTCAATTTAATTGTAAACTATATATGAAAGAGCGAAGAAAGTGAAACAAGCTCGTAAAATTATGCTTGTTATATTATCTATTTTGGGTTTTCGTTGGTGGTTGCTTTCTTCTGGTTCATAGCTTATTGGTTTGTTTGAATTTTTTTATCATGTTATATTATATTTTCGGTCATTTAAACCATCCATTTCGTAAATACATCAGTCAAAAAATAGCATTGTGAAATGATGCCAATAGATCTATACATTATTGTGAGGTCAAAATATAATAACACCCTTAAACGTGGCTTTATTTCTTTCTCATTTTCCTCAGAACTTACCAATCTAACATTTACCCTCTGAATTAAGTTTGAGTTTACCGTTTGGATAAAATTACACTTAATACTAATAGTTTTCAGCACATTTCAAATATTGGTACCTTAATTTTGATTTTAGGTTCTATAGGAATTGGAAAAATATTTTAAATTATATATTTTAGAAAAAGTAATCAGTTATGACTTAAGTACATAATTCAAATCTAAAATTATTTTAATAATAAATGGCAATAGCAATTATATGAAATACTAGCATCAAAATTATTTTGATTATTTGAATTCAATAAAAAATATTAACTTTCGAATTTTAAACTCTTTCAAATAAATATGAATAAATATATTTTTGTATATTAAATGTACATGCACATACTTTTTTAAAATTAGTGATAATTTATATTTCCAGTATAATGATATCTGTAATATTTTAGTAAGAAAGAATAAACAATACATATTTTTCTCAAATAATATTTAAATATTTTAACAATCTTTATTCAAATAAGAAAATTTAGTCCAAAAATATATTAATATAACTAATTGAGTGTATTTCAATTTATTACATCAATAATATTGATTAATCAAAAAAGAAAATTATTTTTGGACTAAAAACAAAAAATGAAGTATGATATAGATAGCTAAATAAAATTTATTTAAATTAAATAGTTACTACTTTATTTTTCTTCATTCATCTTTAATATGTATTCTTTCGTGTATATATTATATATGCAAAATTAGTCCTGTAACTATAAAGTATAAACCAGTAGCAAAAATGTCCTGCAAAAATAACATTTAGCAAAAAACTCCTGTAACTTTAGAAAATTATCAATTTTAGTCCTAAATTCGCCGAAAAATTGAAAGATTGGCCGAAAAAATCCATGTGTGTTTCATGCTGGCCAAAACAGTTGATGTGGTACCTATGTGGACTTTGACCATATACATTGACTGAGATATTTTACACTTCATCAGCCATATCATTTAAATGACAAAAAGATGGGGAAAACACAACATAACTAAAAAAAATAAATTACTCTTTTCTTAATTCTTTATTCATATAATTCTCTAAAAATATTAATTTTTGTCAATTTAAGTTTTCTTTGTCAATTTACAAAATTTTAACATTAGTCATTTTACAAGATAAACTAAAAATAATACAATAATAATTTATTTTTAATTTTTTATTTTACCTTGTTGGAACATTATATAATTTTAATAAATCTCAAAAACAATTTTGTTAAATAACCTATCATCATTTTATATAATTTAGAAATAAAACAATAGTAATATTAACTAGTTTTTAATTCATAATCAACATATTTAGTTTTTTATAAAAAAGAATATAATGGATTAAAATTTTGACAAATAAGGATGGACGTTTTGCTAAATTATTGTCTTAAAATAGGAATAATACAATAATTAAATTATGAGAAATTATAACAGAAAATTCTTTTTTTTTTTTTCTTTTTTTCTATTTTCTATTTTTTCGGTTTTTCTCCTCCTTCCATGTTCTTCACCACAGCCCCAACCATCTAGCACGACTCCAGCCCACCACCACCAACTATATCGTCGCCACCAATATCTAAATCTACTTCAGCACAAAATCCTCCCACCCTAGCCCAAATGAATATGTAACTTCCATTCCCACTCAAAACCCACTTCTCTTTTTATTTGTTTTTGTTACTTGGGTACAAACAAGTTCCAGATCTGAAAGTCAATTCAACAGCCATTTGCACCATCTAGTTTAAGGGTGTCAAGAGTGGGTGAGTTTTGAGTGACTTGTTGGTCGCTAGTGGGGATTAGGGTGCTGGTCTGTTTGTAAATTGCAGGAGCATGAGGTTTGATTTTGTGTTTGTACTGTTAGTAGCTTTTTTGGGCCGGAATGGTGGTGGCTGTCTGGCTGACTCAGTGGCAGGCTGGAGTGGCGGGGGCGATTTAGTTGGAAATGAAGAACCAGAAGAAAGAGAAAATAAATAAAAAGAAAAAGAAAATAAATAAGTTTGTGGTATGATAAGTTGTCCATTTGTGGACTTTTAGCCAGTGTTTTAAAAATCGGACCGGACCGGCCGGTTCAACCGGTTCAACCGGGAACCGGTCAGTGGTCCGGTCTGAAAACCCCTATAAAACCGGATTCGCGGTTTAACCGTAAATAACCGGTCAAACTGGTCAAAAACCGGTGTAAAACCGGAAACCGGACGGTTAAGAAGTCCGGCCGGTTTGACAAGGCAAATGAGAGTGCCACAATCAAATTAAAATCCAGAAAGCCATTCGCTAGTCCTGATCGTCACCGGCTCACCGCTCTCCAACAACAGATCTGAAACTCCCAAAACCAACTTTAATTATTTGTTCAACTCACCTGATTTTTCATTCTCTGATTCCCGATTCCTTGAATTTTTTGACACTCTCTCTATCACTCTTGTATGCATATAAGATATATATATATATATATATATATGTGAGTTTGTGAAAGTGGGTTTGTGTTCATGTGAGTGTATCTGAGTGTATGAGTGTGGTTTTGTTATTTGTGACTATTTGTGAAAGTAGGGTTGTGTGAGTGGGTTTGTGTTTGTATGAGTATGTGTGCGTGCGTGGATATGTGTGAAAGTGGGGTTATGTGAGTGGGTTTGTTATTCTATGTTAAATTTTTAATTATATTCATGGATTAATTAATCTCTATTTTTCAACAAACAAGCTACAGTAAATCGGTTGAACCGGCGGTTGAACCGGTCCGACCGGTTGAACCTCTAACCGGCAACAAGATCGGTTTGATCACCGGTCCGGTTTTTAAAACATTGCTTTTAGCACACCCACTATTCACATAATTGTCCATATGTGGACTATTATGACACTTACTATTTACAAGTCAATGACATTTATTAAGTTGGCAAAAATTTATGTAATACAACAGTATCAAATTTGCCTATAAAAGTTGTAGTTGGATGAATGAAAGGATACACAATTTCCTTATCATATTTGCTTGCAAACTCTCTGCTTTCTACATATCTTTCATTAGCCATACAAACTTTAGAATTTATCATTGTACTTCCTAAAATATATATTAAACTACCAATCTTATTATATAAATAGAGATTATTCACAACATGTTATCAGCACGAATTATTGCTCGAGAAAAGGTTTGTATATTTCAAGTTTGAATTTCTTTGTACTAATTTATTTGTATTTTCTTTGTAGAAAAATGGCTGGTATCGAAAAGCAAAAATTTCAGATCCTCGATATTACTAGTGATAATTATTTGTCATGGTGCCTATATATTAAATTGCACCTTCAGGATTAAGATTTAGCTAAAACATTGAACCTGTAAAAATCGAAGAGGTCGTCATAAAAGATGAGGCGAACGCAATGATATTTATTCGTCATCATTTATTTGATGATTTAAAAAATGAATATATACAAATTGAAAAGCCTTTTGAGCTCTGGCAAAAGCTCAAAGATAGATTTGATCACACCAGAACTGTGATACTCGCGCAGGCACAATGATTGGCAACAACTGAAGTTGCAAGACTTCAAGTCTGTGGGCGACTATAATTCGACAATATTTAAAATTGAGTCCCGACCGGGTCTTTGCAGGATAAAATTAACTGAATATGATAAATTGGAGAAAATATTCTCCACTATGCATAAATCAAATATTGTGCTCCAACAACAATATAGACAACGACAGTTTAAGATATATTCGGAGTTAATCTCGGTTCTTCTCACGGCTGAGAAAACAAATGAATTATTGTTGAGAAATCAAGATTTGAGACCTTCTGGGTCTAATGCAGTGCCTGAAGCGCATGCTAACTCCGGCAGAGGAGGGGGCCGATTTAGAGGCTGTGAGTATAAACACAGGTGTGGTGACCGCATGGGTCGTGGCCGTGGTGGTCCACATCAAAATAATCACAGATATGACCGTGGCGGTCGTAATTACTATAATCGGGATATTAATCATTATTCCCACCAAAATGATTATACGGTCAAAGAGGGGCATCCAAATCAGTCAAATCTTGATAAAGGAAAAATACCAATAGAAATAACTGGTGGTGATCTTTGTAACATATGTGGTATGACAGGATATTGGGTCAAAACATGTCGAACTGCCCAGCATCTGGCAAAGAAAAATAAAAGCAAACGTGTTCAAACACATGTCACTGAGGCAGTAGAGCCACTTACTACTAATGAAGCCTACACATATGAAATTATACGCGATCAAAATCCTGTCTAGGACTAGAAATCACTCAATATATTAGATTTTTTTGAGGATCATGAGGCACAAGGTGCCGACTGCATAAAGTAAAAATAGATTTAATATTTGTATATTATTTCTCTTGGATGATATATTCCCGAGATTAAGTTTGTTGTACCCATGTTTGTACTTGCTCCGGATGATATATTACCGGTTTTAAGCTTTTAATATGAAATAATAAATCTGTTTGTGTCTAATATTTTGATCATAAAATATAGTAAATTTATACCAAATCATTCACAAATTTTACATTCAAAATTTTCACATCAAATTCTCTCCTTCAACGGCTATATTAAACAGCTATGAACAGTAACTTGTATCTATAAATATACCAATATTTCATTCAACGAATTCATACATATTTTCTGATCTTTCTAAAACTTCACATCTTTTTCATTCCAAAAAATGGTTAACTTAATGGTAGTATTTCTCATTACAATGGTCTTCATATATACTATCCTACTTTTTATTGGAGAATATACTCGAGGACAATTTTGGCTTATGATTGAGCTTCTTGTCTCACAATTCTTCCTCTGTTAGCCGTAAAATTTATTTTAGTACGTTGTAATAGTTAGATGATTATGTATGCTATATTATAGAATAAAATCTTTTATATTTAAATTTTTTTTGGACATTGATGTTTTTATATTTTAAAGATAGAGTTTTTGATAATCATATAATATTAATTTAAATAATGATTATACCAGGTACACATGGAAAACATCGAGAAAATAGATTATTGTCTACTTGATAGTACAACAACGCACTCAATATTAACAAATAAAGTATATTTCTCGAGTGTGAAATTGTGCAAGGCACAAGTTACAACTATATCTGGACCCGTTGAGATTATTGATGGCTTCGGGAATGCAACGATGATGTTACCTAATGGTACAATCTTGCATATAGAAAAACATTATTATCTAGTAGATCAAAGAGAAACCTACTGAGTTTTAAGAATGTGCGTGATAATGGCTATCACTTAGAGACACTAAATGAATATAATAAAGAGTGTCTATGTATCGCATCCTATAAAATGGAAAAACGGATTGTCCACGAGAAATTTGAAGCAACAACTTCTGGATTGTATTGTGTCCAAATTGAAGCTTTTGAATCCTATGCCATCATGCCTTGGAAGTTGGTGGGTTCTGATATATATGGATTATGGCATGATCGCCTGGGACACCCATGAACAACTATGATGTGTAGGATTTTTGAACATACTAATGGACATCCATTAAAAAACACGAAGATGTTGATGTCTAAAGATTATTTCTGTGAATCGTATTCACAAGGAAAACTTATTACTAAACCTTCCATGGAAAAGGTTGTTTATGAATCACCATCATTTTTACAAGGTATTCATGGTGATATTTATGGACCAATACATCCTGCAAGTGGACCATTTCTATATTTTATGGTTCGAATAGATGCATCGTGTAGATGGTTACACGTATGTCTATTATCTACTAGAAATATTGTATTTTCTCGATTATTAGTGCAAATTATAAAACTTCGAGCATATTTTCCTAATTATCCCATCAAGAATATAAGGATGGATAATGCCGAAGAATTTACATCAAAAAGTTTTGTTGAATATTGCGCAATCACTGGGGATTAATGTTGAACATCCAGTAGCACATGTTCATACTCAAAATGGATTGGTAAAATCCCTGATTAAGCGAGTTCAAATCATTGCTCGTACATTATTAATGAGATCAAAGCTCACTAGTGCAGCATGGGGTCATGCAGTATTACATGCATTAGCACTTATTACATTACGCCCCACTGCTTATCATATGCACTCCCCAATGTAATTAAATCTTGGTTTTGAGCCAAATATTTTGCACCTACGCACTTTCGGGTGTGCTGTTGAGGTACCTATTCCACCTCCTCAGAGGACAAAAATGGCCCACATCGTAGACTTGGTATATACGTTGGATTTGATTCTCCATCAATTATTTGGTATTTAGAACCAATGACGGGAGATTTATTTACTGCTCGATTTGTAGATTATCATTTTGATGAGACAACATTTTCATCCATGGGAAGGGATAAAGCTGCTTTAGAACATGATAAACAAAAACCAGTTGAGAGCATCTCCTGAAATGAACAAAGTTTATCCCATTTAGATCCACGTACTTGTGAGTGTGTAAGTGAGGTGAATAGAATCATTTATTTACAGAATATTGCGGATAGACTTCCTGATGCACGTAATGATGCTAGCAAAGTCATGAAGTCTTATATTCCGGCTGCAAATGCCCCAGCTAGGATTATTGTTCCAGATGAGAATAAGAAAATGAATGATGATACCCCATGACAAAAACGTGGTAGACCTATTGGCTCAAAAGATACTATTCCTCGAAAAAAAAAGGAGATAATTGATACTAATGAGCATGCTCCAGACAAGTCTGTAGAGCCTAATATCTCAGAAAATGAAAAATCAAGAATTCTGATAGCACCGAGAATCTCATGAGCTATAGTAATGAAAAACGGGATCGAAATGAAATAACTATTGATGATAATTTTGCATTCTTGTTTGCTCAAGAAATCATAAATGATGATTATGATTATGAACCACGTTCTATAATAGAATGACGTCAAAGGCCTGATTGGTCTATTTGGGAGGAAGCAAAAAATCTGAATTAGCTTCACTAGAAAAATGGAATGTATTTGGACAAATTACTCGAACTCCAAATAATGTATAGCCCATTGGGTTCAAGTGGGTATTTGTTTGAATGAAAAATGAGAAAAACAAAGTCGTAAGATATAAAGCCCGACTCGTGGCTCAAGGATTCTCTTAGAGACCTGGGATAGATTATGATGAAACATATTTACCTGTGATAGATACTATCACGTTTCGTTTTCTTATTAGTATGGTTGTCCAAGAGAATTTAGACATGCGTCTAATGGACGTAGTGACGACATATCTATATGGTTCATTGGATTCTGATATTTATATGAAAATTCCAGATGGATATAAAATGCCAAAATCAGATATTCTCCATGAATTATACTCGATCAAATTGCAAAGATAGTTGTATGGATTAAAGTAATCCGGTCGCATGTGGTGTCATAGACTTAATGAATATCTTTCTGAGGAAGATTACAAAAATAATACCATTTGCCCATGCATTTTCATTAAAAGATCAGATACCGGATTTGCTATCATTATTGTATATGTCGATGACATGAATTTGATTGGCTCCCCTGAAGAATTATCCAATGATGTTGAATATCTAAAGAAAGAGTTTGAGGTGAAAGACCTTGGAAAAACTAAACTTTGTCTTGGTCTTGAATTAGAGCATAAAGATAACATGATACTTGTCCACCAATCTGCTTACACTAAACGGATACTCAAACGATTTAATATGGACAAGGTTCATCCCTTGAGTACCCCTATGGTTGTGCACAGTTTAGATCCCAAGAAAGATCCATTCTGACCAAAAGAATATGATGAAGATATTTTAGGTCCTGAAGTGCCTTGCCTTAATACTATTGGAGCATTAATGTATCTAGCATAATGTATTCGACTTGATATTTCTTTTGCAGTAAATCTACTTGCACGATACAGTTCTGAGCCAACCCGAAGACACTGGAATGGTATTAAACACATTTTTTGATATATGAGCGATACTATAGATTTGGGGTTATTCTACTCCAAGGAATCCACTAACTCTGGGTTAATTGGTTATGTTGATGCTGGATATAGATCTGATCCACACAAAGCTCGATCACAAACTGGTTATTTATTTTGCTATAATGGTACAACTATATCATGGCGATCTACCAAAACAACATTAGTTGCTACTTCCTCCAATCACTATGAAATCATTGCTCTTCATGAAGCTGGCAAAGAGTGCATTTGGTTAAGATTAATTATAGCTCATATACGAAATACTTGTCAGCTGAAACCAGTCACAGACACTCCTACTATTATTTATGAGGATAATGCAACATGCATAACGCAAGTAAGAGATGGTTACATAAAAGGTGATAGGACCAAGCATATTTCACCAAAATGTTTACACACACAAGAACTCCAGAAAAACGGAGAGGTAGATGTTCAGCAGATTCGCTCATGTCACAATCTTGCTGATTTATTACCAAAATCCTTGCCAACGTCTACATTCGAAAAATAAGTTTTCGGCATTGGAATGATAAGAGTTAATACAAAGAAAGATTGATGGATCAATTATGTGTTAGATAAATGTTTTTATCATGATTTTGATGATTTTGTTTAACTATGATTTTACACCAAAACAATGTTCCTAAATGTTGTCCAAATACTCCCAATCGATTTAAAATATTGTTACTAATTTTTCGGAGTATTTCTTGAAGTTTATTTTTTACTAAAATTGGATAACACTTTTGTGTCATGTTCGACCGGTCGCCCTAGAGGGCAACCCGTGCCTGAAAGTTAATTTTTGAAAAAGAAACGAGACAGTCAAAAAACCTCAAGAGGTCATCCGGTCGACTGGTGTATGAGGATGGTTTGAATAGAACAGAACTCCATGTATTGAAAAATTGAAGAGGTCAACTGGTCCGACAAGGGTTCAACCGGTCGAAGCCTTCATCGACCGGTCACCCTGTGTAATTTTGAACGTATATTTTCAAAATCTTATCTCTGTTTGACCGGTCGCCCTATATGTTTATCAGCAAACTTACCGTTGAACCAGCAGACAACTTTTCCTCATTTTAGGGGGTTGATTTCTAACAGCTATAATCTTGATTTTAAGTGCATTTCTTTTCTAGATATCAATCTTCAAGAAGGAGCCTATGTCTAGAAATCAATCCAAGACCTCTCCTATAAATAGAGGAAGTTTTGAAGCAATAAGTACAACACAACTGTTAGTCCAAGTGGCTACGATAATCTAGAGGGGGGGTGAATAGATTATGCCGATTTTTCGCAAATCACCCTCTTTTTCGAATCAACAAGTAAATGACAAGAATGTAAATACGGAAATTAAACAACACTCGTTGATTTAAAGATGTTCAACCCACCTAGGGCCTAATCCTCTACCACCCCAGTATCTCCGGGATGGATTTCAAAGAAAAAAAGATTTTATTAATTTACCAAAAATTAATACAACACCTTGAGGATCACCACAATCCTCTTACAACACCTTCAAGGAGATTACCACAATCTTCCTTCACCACCTTGAAGAGTACCACACTCTTCAAACACCTATCACCTAAATCACCCAAGTGTATTCTTACCACAAGAATACTCACAAGGATGTCTTGTGTTGAATGATGGACAAAATTCAAGATTACAACTCTATGAAACCAATACAAAGATTGAGTGCAAGTGTAATCAAGAATCAAAAGCCTAGACCTCAAAGATGTGCAAGTGAAAGTACTTGGGCTATTACAACAAGAATGTAAAAATGAAAGCTTGAACAATTTGCGATTTCTTGTTGTGTATTTTGCTTGTATGTGTTGTGTCTTGTGTATTCAATTCATCCTCTATTTATAGGGAAGCTTCACCAACATAGGCTCCCAACATAGGCTCCTCTATCTTCAATTTTGTCTACAAAAAGAAGATCACAAGATGTAGAAATATTGTACAAAATTGAAAAGCAAATCTTGTCATCATTTGCAACGGTTGGAATTTTGCTGTCAAAAAATAACATAGGGCGACCAGTTGCCCTGTTGAAGATTTCGACCGTTTCAAAAAAATAGTGTGATCCAGGTAGGGGTTGCAGGGGGGTGCGACCGGTCGAGGTGGGGTGCGGCCGTGTCGCCCTAGGGTGCGACCGGTCGACCTCACCCTTGACCGCCCCCCTCCCTCTTTTTCAAGACCCTGTAAGTTCTGTTTCGATTTTCTAATCTTGGTACCGGCCACCACTTTGGGCGCGACCGGCATTCGACACCCCTTTGAAATGTTGTCCGATTTTTTCGAAAATAAACTTCAAGAAATACTCAAAAAATTAGTAAAAACATTTTAAATCATTTGGGAGTATTTAGACAACATTTATAAACATAGTTTTGGTGTAAAAACCAATTTAAACAAAACCATCAAAAGTGTTGTCCAATTTTTATCAAATTAAAAACTCTAAGAAATACTCCAAAAATTAGTAAAAACATTTTAAATCATTTAGGAGTATTTGGACAACATATAAAAACATTGTTTTGATATAAAAACAAAATCATCAAAATCTTGATAAAAACATTTATCTAACAAACTCCCCCTTTTTGATGATTACAAACCAAAACAATTTTAGAAGGTCGATTTTAAAACAAAACAAATTTTCCGGTCTTAAAACAACAATCATTTACAAACAAGATACATCATAAGTACAAGCACACAAAGATAGAAGCAAAGATTTTTCAAAATCATTTTTGCACAAGCTCCCCCTATCAACATGCATATAAAGAACAAGTATACAAGCAACAACTAAAAGCTAAAAGCTTAGCTTTCACAACTTAAGCTTGAATTCCATGAGCTTATAAGCTTCCCCTGTCACAAAACATCATTAGTCAAGCATAAAAGTCCACAATACATCAAATGGACTAAGCATTTTTCACAGCTTATGGCTTTCAAAAGCCCTAGCTTATAGCTTTTCTTGCAAGCTTATTTTCGCTTCTTTGAGCGTATGAGCATTTTTCCTGTTTCTCCCCCTTTGGAATCATCAAAAAGAATGTTAGCACAATAAAAAACATCATATATTCATATCAAAGTGCGCAAATTTATCGATTTATCGAGCTTATTGAAAATTGAAGCTTAAATTCCAAGTAAAAGGAAAAAATTGATCAATTGACTTGCAAAAGCTCATTTGATTGATAAAACATGATCTCTATAAACTTATATGACTTTTCAAATCGAGAGAATCACGTAGGTGATGAATTTTTCATTGAAACAATTTGTCGAACACTTGGCGTGCATTGAATAAAACTAGAAGTATATAACGCCTTTGAAATTCATTTAATCCAAAAATTTTCATCACCAATTCAGTTCAAACAACATTCAATACATCATAAATATTAAGCTCATCACATTCATATGAAACTAGCATCAATAATTTTGCAAATAAGTCAAAATCTCAAGGGTTCAACCCAATTAAGCAAATGGAGTAGAATTCTTACCATTTATTCGGTAAAGATGAGCAATGATGATGATAATCGAGCTTAATGAAGTCCAAAAGATGAAACATATACAAGAAAATACATTTGAAGTGAAATTTTAATGTATTTGGCGAAGGGGACGAAAAATAGACCAAATAAGCCACAATGGTCAAATCAAGACGAAAACCGAATTTAACCAAAATTTGGTGACGGGCGACGGTCATGGTTGAGGGCGACGGTCGACGTTGAGGGCGACGGTTGCCCTCAACCTCCTCAGCCCACTGTTTTGATAAAATTTCCAAAATCCGAATTTTCAACCAAAAATCCGATTTTTCGCCCCTAAGTTTTAAAAACATGCAAAATGCAATTATAGACCTCATTCAATATGCATTATGCCTAACCGAGCTCGTATTGATGCAAAAGTCTCGGAAGTTAACGGTTTTGTAAAAATGTCCGCTAATTGATCTTGAGATGGTACAAAAGATATCTCAATTTTTCGTTTTGAAACACAATCCCTTAGAAAATGATGTCGAATCTCAATATGTTTAGTACGGTTATGATGAACCGGATTTTGAGCAATGTTTATAGCGGAAATATTATCACAAAAGATAGGAACACTTTCAAAAGAACATTTATAATCCGCTAAGGTTTGTTTCATCCAAAGAAGTTGTGTACAACAAAATGCCGCGGAAATATATTCGGCTTCGGCCGTTGAAAGTGAAACACAATTTTGTTTCTTTGAAAACCAAGAAACTAGGCAATCACCTAGAAATTGACATGATCCTAAGTACTTTTCCGATCATCAATATTTCTGCATAATCCGAATCACTATAACCTTTAAGAGAAAAATTTTCATTCTTTGGATAGAATAAACCATATTGAATAGTGCCTTTCAAATATCGAAAAATCCTTTTAACGGCACTCATATGAGATTCTTTGGGATTGCTTTGAAAACGAGCACATAGGCATACGGCATGAAGAATGTCCGGTCTACTTGCGGTTAAATAAAGTAAACTACCAATCATACCTCTATATTTGGATTCATCAACCGACTTGCCTTTTTCATCTTTGTCAATCTTGACGTTTGTTGCCATTGGGGTAGAGACGGTTCTTCCTTCTTCAATGCCAAATTTCTTTAAAAGTTCCTTTGTATATTTTGATTGAGAAATATAAATTCCTTCTTGGCATTGCTTAATTTGAAGTCCAAGGAAGAAGTTGAGCTCCCCCATCATGCTCATTTCAAATTCACCTTGCATTAACTTAGAAAATTTCTTGCACAAGGATTCATTAGTAGCACCAAAAATAATATCATCAACATAAATTTGCACTAATAAGCAATCTTGCCCTTTTTCAAAAACAAAGAGAGTAGTATCAACTTTACCTCTTGTAAAACCATTTTGCAAAAGAAAAGAGCTAAGTCTATCATACCATGCACGGGGTGCTTGTTTCAAACCATACAAAGCCTTTTTAAGTCTATAAACATCATTAGGCCTAGAAAAATTTTCAAACCCCGGAGGTTGTTTTACATAGACTTCTTCTTGAATAATACCATTTAAAAATGCGGATTTTACATCCATTTGGTAAAGCTTGAAATTTTTAAAACAAGAATAGGCAAGTAAAATACGAATAGCTTCTAAACGTGCTACGGGTGCAAATGTTTCATCATAATCAATACCTTCTTCTTGACAATAACCTTGAGCTACTAACCTTGCTTTGTTTCGAACAATATTGCCTTGGTCATCGAGCTTGTTCCGAAATACCCATTTTGTACCAATAATTGTTTGAGATGGAGGACAAGACACTAATTCCCATACATCATTCCTTTCAAATTGATTCAACTCCTCTTGCATTTCTAAAAACCAATCCTCATCTTCAATGGCTTCCTTAGCATTTTTAGGCTCTTTTTGAGATATAAGAGCTTTCTCGGCAAATTTTCCTCGAGTCATTACTTTATCAAGGGGATCACCAATTATAAGATCTTTTGGGTGATCTCCCTTAAATTTCAATGCTACGGGAAGATTCGAAGTATCACCTTTATCTTCTTGAGGAACGCTTGAGCTTGAAGGTTGATCATTTTGAGTTTCATCTTGAATAATGGTTTCAACGATATCCTCTTCATCACTTTCATCATTGGGTATCCTTTCAACACCCGAAGCTTCATTGAATTTGACATGGATAGATTCTTCAACAACCCCACTAGTCTTATTATAAACCCGATATGCTTTGCTCTTGATTGAATACCCCATAAATATTCCTTCATCGGCCTTAGGATCAAGTTTGTCTAATTGATCCTTAGTATTAAAAATAAAACATTTACATCCAAATATTTTGAAATAACTAATATTTGGAGTTCTTCCTTTCCAAAGCTCATATGGAGTTTTATTCATTTTAGGACGAATATAAACTCGATTAATGACATAGCAAGCGGTATTACGCTTTCGCCCAAAAATATTTTGGAAGTGAAAATTCATTGAGCATGGACCGACTCATTTCTTGAAGTGTCCGATTCTTCCTTTCTAAACTACTCCATTTTGTTGAGGTGTCCTTGAGCCGAAAAATTATGACTATATCCCTTGGTTTCACAAAAGACTCTAAATTCGCCACAAATTCTCCACCTCGATCACTTGAATGGACTTAATAGTATCTTCCTTTCCATTTTCAATGAGTCTACACAACTTAACAAACTCATTAACGGTATCGCTTTTATTTGTAAGAAATAGAGCCCAAGTATATCTAGAAAAATCATCAACTATAACAAAGGTGTAATGTTTTCCACTTAGACTTGACGTACCAATATCCCCATACAAATCAAGATGAAGCATTTGTAGGGGTTTGGTAGTGGAAATTTCATTTTGGGCTTAAAACTACTCTTAACTAATTTGTTCTTTTGACAAGTGTCACATAAGCCAAGATTTTCAAAATTCAATTTTGGTAGTCCTTTTACATGTTGGTTTTTGTAAATAGTTTGCAAATTTTTGTATCCAACATGTCCAAGTCGCCTATGCCATAAGCTAGTTAAATCATTATTGGCGACAAGACAAGAAACATTTTGACTAACCAAATCACTAGTACAAATTTTGTAAAGATTGCCTTTCTAATTGCTTCACAAATAATTTTATCATTTTTGGAAATAAGGCATTTTTCTTTATTAAAAACAACATTATAATTTGAGTCACAAAGTTGGCTAACACTTATCAAATTGAACTTAAGCCCTTCTACTAAAAGAACATTACTAAGAGAGAAAGAAGAGTTACCAATTTCTCCATTTCCAAGAATTCTTCCTTTGCCATTGCCGAACATGACCATACCCTCTTCTTGGAACTTGATGTTGGTAAAAGTTCTCTCTTTCCGGTCATATGGCGTGAACATCCGCTGTCCACGAGCCATTTTGAATCTTCCATTGTTGTTATAGCCCCTATAACCTACAAAGGAATTATTTTTAGGTACCCTATAATTTTGGGGTCCATGGGGGTTAGCCTTGATACCTTTAGGTCTCCAATAATAGCTAAAATTATTTTTTAATTTACAATTGCTAGCATAGTGTCCATTCTTACCACAATAAAAGCAAGTAATAATACGAGGACTACTAGCACGTACAAAGGTTGGACCTTGGTCTTTTTTCTTAAAAGCATTTTGAAAAGGTTTATAACCAAGTCCTAATTTAGAATGCTCACCTCTTTGTGCATCTAAAATTTTTGTGACTTTATCCGTACTTAAATTGAATCGATGCACATCCTTTTTCAAATTTTCAATATCATTTGTGAGCGTTTGTTTTTCGGTTTCAAGAGTACGGACCATAGTAAGAATAATAACATGAGCTTTATCAAGAGAGTCATAAGAAGTAAATAATTTATCCTTTTCTAGTTTAAGCTCTTTATGCTCCTTTTTCAAATTCTTGTATTTAACAATCAAATTTTGAAACTCATTTTGCAATTCATCAAAATCACATTGTAATTCATCAACTAGGGAAGAAGATGAAGCATTAGAGCGCACCTCGGTATTTTCATCGTCCTATGGCCATAAGACCATATTCGGATTCTCCTTCCTCGTCGGTTGTTTCAAGTAATTCATCCCAAGTTTTGACGCCCGCATTTAACGCCTTCTTTTTCGAAAAGGCTTTTTCTTCTTTTGTTCCTCTTCCGCTAATTTTGGGCAATCGGCTATGTAGTGCCCGGATTTTCCGCATTTGAAGCAAGAATTGTCTCTTGGCTTTCTTGCTTTATTTTTGTTTACAAATTTTGCAAATTTTCTAACATGAGCTGCCGTTTCTTCATCATCCTCATCACTAGCATAATAAACATTATTAGAAGAAGATGCTAAGCCTTTAATAATATTTTGCGTACTGATTTAGAGGTGGATGGTTGAGAATTTTTCTCTCCTTGAGATATACTTCATAAATGAGGAGATTCCCAATGAGCTCATCAAACTTGAGTGTCTCAAGATTTTGAGCTTCCGTGATTGCCGTCACCTTTTGGACCATGAGCCGGGAAGGCGTTTAATACCTTGGTCACCTTGTCTTCTTCGGAGATGACCTTTCCAAGAGCCACAAGAGGATTGACAATGTTGTCAAGCCTTTCCACCATTTTTGATATGCTTTCACCATCATGCATATTGAAATTTTCAAAGTCTTTCACAAGCATTGTTTTTCTTGCTTGCTTTACTTTCTTTGTGCCCTCATAGATGGTTTCTAATTTTTCCCAAACTTCATGTGCCGACCGTATGCCTTTTATGTGATTATATTCGGTGGCGGTAAGAGAGCAATGTAAAATATTTAAGGCCTTACCATTTAGAGAGAAAGCCTTCTTGTCATTTTCATCATACTCCTTGAATGGCTTGGGAGTAGTGGTACCATCCTCCAATTTTGTTGTTGGTTGAGCAACTCCTTCAATGACCACATTCCAAATATCAAATCCGCATCCTTGTAGAAAGCACTCCATGCGGTCTTTTCAAAATGCGTAGTTGTTGGCGTTGAATAGTGGTGGCTTGTTGGTGGAGGCGCCGGTGGTGAGATAAGCTTCATTCGTAGCCATGGATCTTTCCTCTTTACTCGGAACGAGCTTAGCCAAAAGAGTTTGGCTCTGATACTACTTGTTAGTCCAAGTGGCTACGATAATCTAGAGGGGGGGTGAATAGATTATGCCGATTTTTCGCAAATCACCCTCTTTTTCGAATCAACAAGTAAATGACAAGAATGTAAATACAGAAATTAAACAACACTCGTTGATTTAAAGAGGTTCAACCCACCTAGGGCCTAATCCTCTACCACCCCAAAGATCTCCTGGATGGATTTCAAAGAAAAAGATTTTATTAATTTACCAAAAATTAATACAACACCTTGAGGATCACCACAATCCTCTTACAACACCTTCAAGGAGATTACCACAATCTTCCTTCACCACCTTTGAAGAGTACCACACTCTTCAAACACCTATCACCTAAATCACCCAAGTGTATTCTTACCACAAGAATACTCACAAGGATGTCTTGTGTTGAATGATGGACAAAATTCAAGATTACAAATCTATGAAACCAATACAAAGATTGAGTGCAAGTGTAATCAAGAATCAAAAAGCCTAGACCTCAAAGATGTGCAAGTGAAAGTACTTAGGCTATTACAACAAGAATGTAAAAATGAAAGCTTGAACAATTTGCAGATTTCTTGTTGTGTATTTTGCTTGTATGTGTTGTGTCTTGTGTATTCAATTCATCCTCTATTTATAGGGAAGCTTCACCAACATAGGCTCCCAACATAGGCTCATCTATCTTCAATTTTGTCTACAAAAAGAAGATCACAAGATGTAGAAATATTGTACAAAATTGAAAAGCAAATATTGCATCCACAGTTACAATTTGGAATTTTGTCATCAAAAATAACATAGGGCGACCAGTTGCCCTGTTGAAGATTTCGACCGTTTCAAAAAAATAGTGCGATCCAGGTAGGGGTTGCAGGGGGGTGCGACCGGTCGAGGTGGGGTGCGACCGGTCGCCCTAGGGTGCGACCGGTCGACCTCACCCTTGACCGCCCCCCCCCCTCTTTTTTTCAAGACCTCGTAAGTTCTGCTTCGATTTTCTAATCTTCGTGCACGGGCGACCACTTTGGGCGACCGGTCGACCGCCCCTTTGAAATGTTGTCCGATTTTTTTCGAAAATAAACTTCAAGAAATACTCAAAAAATTAGTAAAAACATTTTAAATCATTTGGGAGTATTTAGACAACATTTATAAACATAGTTTTGGTGTAAAAACCAATTTAAACAAAACCATCAAAAGTGTTGTCCAATTTTTATCAAATTAAAAACTCTAAGAAATACTCCAAAAATTAGTAAAAACATTTTAAATCATTTAGGAGTATTTGGACAACATATAAAAACATTGTTTTGGTATAAAAACAAAATCATCAAAATCTTGATAAAAACATTTATCTAACAACAACAACACAAGCAAATAATTACAGGCAAATACTTTGTTCTTCATTGTCAAAATTCTTGTTGTAATAGCCTAAGTTCTTGCACTTGCACATTTTGAGGTCTAGGGTTTTATTCTTGATTACACTTGCACTCAAAAGTTGTATACTTCATTATCGAGTTGTAATCTTGAATTTGTCAATCATCCAAAGCAAGATATCTTTATTAGTGTTCTTTTGGTAAGAGCACACTTGGGTGATCTTAGGTGTTGAAGAGTGTGGTACTCTTCATAGGTGAGAGAAGATTGTGAGAATCTTCTAAGAGGTGTTGTAAGAAGATTGTGGTAATTATCAAAGGTGATGGTGTAATAGTTGTGGTAACTATTAATAAAAAAAAATTTCCTTTTCGAAATCCATCCCGGAGATAATGGGGTGGTAGAGCACGTAGTCCTTAGGTGGGGTGAAGCTCTATAAATCATTGAGTGTTGTTTATTTTCTGCATTTATATTCTTGCTATTATCTTCATATTCGAAAAAGAGGGCGAAACTTGGAAAATCGGCATAATCTATTCACCCCCCTCTAGATTATCGTAGCCACTTGGACTAACATTATGGAGCTGATATTCTTCATTTCAGGGAGAGCAAATATATTGTGCGTGTACTCTTTTTCCTTAATGCCTGGTTTTTATCCAATTGAGTTTTTCCAGCTTAAGGTTTTCAACGAGGCAACTTATGCACAAGGTCTGGATTCAGAATGTACTCTTTTTTCCTTACGTCCGGTTTTTCCCACAGGGTTTTACGGTTCAAGGTTTTTAACGAGACATAAGCATCTAGATCACTATAGTATTATGTCCAAAGGGAAGTAATATGACAAGTTATCCATTTGTGGACTTTTAGCACACCCACTATTCACATGATTGTCCATATGTGGACTATTATGACACTTACTATTTACAAGTCGATTGCATTGATTAAGTTGGCAAAAATTATGTAATGCAATAGTACCAAATTTGCTTATAAAAGTTGTAGTTGGATGAATGAAAGGATACACAATTTTCTTATCGGATTTGCTTGCAAACTCTCTGCTTTCTACATATCTTTCATTAGCCATACAAACTTTAGAATTTATGATTATACTTCGTTAAATATATATTAATCTTGCAATCTTATTATATAAATAGAGATTATTCACAACAGTTTGCCAATTATATGTATATTGTAAAAGTCCACATAAATGGCACATCACCGAGTTTCGCCAACATGGAGAGCATACATGGACTTTTCCAGCCAATTTTTCTATTTTCGGCAAATTTAGGAGTAAAATCAAGAATTTTCTAAAGTTATAGGACTTTTTTGCATGACCTTTTTGCTACCGGTCTATAGTTACAGGACTAATTTTGTAATTTTGCCTATTACATATTGCTTTAATTTTTTAAATTTGAATTACTTAATGTACAATTTTTAAAATAAAAAAATAATTTAGTTTTCTTCGAATTAACAAAGAATGTAAATCAAAATTGGGGTACAAATTCTCAAAATATATATACTAAAGGTTACATATAATCATTTTTATTAAGGGTAGTTTTGTCCAATACTACAAAACAAAACTTCTAATTTACCGACAACGTTTACTAATAGAAATAATTTTGTCACTAAATTTTACAGTTACTTACATATTACAACATAATAAAAAATAGTGTATTTCCTCAAACTATACCGACCAATTACCGAAAGATCACCAACAAATTTTAAATTTATCGACAGAAATATTATAGGATTTTACCAATAATTTTATACCTTGTTTGTAAATATATACCTAACAATATTACATATATTTTGCAGTTATCTTCATATTTATAACCTATAGATTTTTATGTATAGGTAAATTAATTTATTTTATATTGTGAAAATGTTAAATTCAATCTTGATTTAGGGGTAAGTATTAGATAAGTATGGTCTAGGGGTAAGTGAGAGATGGCGCCAAGTTTAATAGGTGTTTTTGTATTTTTCACTTAAACTAATACTAATAAGGTTGGCAAATCAAAATTCACATTTGAAAATATCAAATGAAGCATTGTTTTATTAAATTGATTAATAATGATTGGCTACATTTGATTGGGGTTTATAGGTGGGATATCACACGCTTTTATATTATTTTCCTCCCTTTATTTTGTTTGATTCCAACACCAAAGGCCCTGGAAAATCGTAAAGTCCGGTTAATTATTACACCTACAAAGTGATAGCACATCCTACCTTGAGGTGGGATGTAGATTCCATCTCATTTTCTTGGTTCTTGAAATTACATAACTACCCTCCTAAAACAATTCTAATGTAGTCGTATGGAAGATTCACTTTACCCAACAAAACTCAAACATATCCATTAGAAGCTGAACATTTAATAAGCTCGTGCCCGCGACTAATATATTCAACATAAAAATTAAATCTATTTTCTTTCAGAACTGTTTTGCTATTCCTATCCTATCCTAATATATTCAACATAAAAATTAAATCTATTTTTTTTACTTTTTTCATATTGACCAATTAGCGCAAGTTAGGATGATACCTAAAAGGTTAAAATAGAGATACTACTATATGTCATCGATTTTATATTAGAGTTGAGTTGGGTAAGTAAAACTTTTAAGTACACTTACATATTTATTTTGAAAAATAGTAACAGAAGATTAATGATAACATATTTTTAATTTGAGTGAAAATGATTTTTGATTTATAAAATTAGAAAATTTTATGAATCATAATAGCTACTCATGTTCCAACTTTAAATTTAGTTACTTTTTCAATAAGTTGGAAGTAATGATTAGAGAATTTCAAATAAACTGAAAGATACATGGTTCGAATCCTGGTTATCACACTTATAAAGGGTTACTGATACCACTTGAGCTACAAGCTAGTGGTCCAGATGATTTCTCTCATTTAAATGGAGTTTTTAGGTTGAATCTTTGTTATATAACTTGTGGTTGCAAAAGAGCATATATTTTCAACAAAATAGTCCAATAATTCATTTCTGGAAAATTGAAGTTGGTCAGTTCCGATACAAAGGAAATGCATTTGTTGCTATGGGCGTAAAATTGGGAAATTAATTCTAAATAGAGAGTCCAAAGGTAATATACCACTATTTGGCTATTATTATTCAACTTATACCAAACTCATTATTACAAATCTCACACATATCTAGCACCCAAATCATTTAAACAAATATGTTATTAGATCTTAATGTATCCTTTAGATATGGCCAAATATTAACTTGGGAATTAATCAAACCCAATCTCAACATAGACTGATAGGATCAGATTGACAAATCAACTTTGACATGTCCCATTATAGTATGAAGAATTGTTTAAAAGTTGTTATTGACTCGTTTACCGAAATTCAGAAAGTGGTGTACTTTTTTATTTGATGATGGAGACATTAGAATGAGCAAAAAAGACAGCCATTGCTCCTACTATATGAAGCTTCCTCCAAATCAATGAAAGTTCTGCTTTATTGTAATATTTGGTTCCTAGTGTGGAAAAGTGTTACCATGACTGACCAATGCCTACTAAAAAATTATGATAGAGTCTAAGGTATTGTATGATTATTATGTTTTGAAGGCTGATTTTCACTTTTCAGTTATTCATAAAAATATCTTCAAAAAAAAAAGTTATTCATAAAAATAGAATTATATTTATTTATAAATTTTTCCATTGGAATTTATCATTTTCATTTTTCATTTTACAAATAAAACAACATCTCAAATTTATAATTTCATTTTTCAACTTTATACACTACCCTACATTACTTGTCAATTACTATTATCATATTTTCATCCAATTATATTTGTGGGACACATCACTATAAATTCGATCTACTTAAAATATTAATATTGTTATATTATATCTATCTAATAGGACCACTCACTTACAATCATACAAATATTATATATTCAATTTAAAATGTATAAAGTGGACACACTGTTATTAACTCTTTAAATTATTATATACAAAAAAAACTATTCCAAAATTACTCAACCATACATATCTCATTTCTAAACCTACATAAAATCTAATTTTATTCATTCATCCAAACATAATCCCATTACACGAAAATCAATAGAGTTTCAAGACTCATTTTTTAACATTAGTAACTAAAAATTGACCCCGAAAACATAACCATGCAAGGACTAAGTCTTTGTCGTATTTTTTCTAAATATACATTTTCTTTCGATTTTCATGATGAGACAAGTTGAAATTTATGTCTCAATAGCCTTCACAAAAAAAAAAAAAAATTATATTCCCTTTCTTCTAGAACTTGTACAAATTTCATGCAATTCTAAGACATGGCAACAACTGCTAAGCGTAAAAGTATTTTCGGAAAATGGATAAAGTAATTATAATTACAAATATATTAAATAACACCCAAAATAATCAATAGTCCAAGAGGACTTAAGACCACTCGTTGGAGTTGGAAAAAAGCAGCATATTTCTACTTCTTTGGTCAATGCATACTGAGTGGTAGGGAATAGGGATGACAATTCGGGCCGTTGTTCCTGTTCATTTTCGGGTCAAATTTTTATGTTCTAAATACATTAAAAATTATAAATAAAATATAAAATAACTATATATTTAGCTAAACTTGTAACATATTGTATGCGCGATCGTGTCAGATTTGTATTAGTCGTGTTCATGTTTCTCTCAAAAACTTCAGATCGAGTATCGAGTCGTCGTGTCAGGATTGCCAACTTACTCTTGGGCTGCCCTTGCCAGATTTCTATTTAAACCGCTAGTCCAAGAAGACAATCACAAACACAAGAAATAAATTCAGCTTGAGCTTCATCCATGGCTGAACTAACAAAGAGGTAACTAATCTCTGCTGTCATTAATATTAATCATTTTTTAGTGATTTTCACTATTGTCTGAATTTTTTTCATTCCAATGGTGGGTGTTTTTTTTTTTTTTTCCCTGATATTTCTACTGCAGGTATGCTGTTGTAACAGGGGCAAACAAAGGGATTGGACTTGAGATTTGTAGACAGTTGGTATCTCAAGGTATCACAGTGGTGTTAACTGCTAGAGATGAGAAAAGGGGACTTGAAGCTGTTGAAAAACTCAAAGGCTATGGTGTTTCTGATTCTGTTATCTTTCATCAGCTTCATGTGACTGATTTAGCAAGTATTGCTTCCCTTGCTGAATTTATTAAGTCCCAATTTGGAAAGCTTGATATATTGGTATGATCATAAATCTTTTTTTCTTAAACTGATTTTTTTATTTCCATTTTTTATAGTAATCATATGATTTTCGTAGGTTCAGATATGATTTATGTGGCCAGCTTGATCATAATTTTCATAAAATTAGCAGATAATGAATTTTGGATTAATTTTTTTCTCAGAGTTTAGTTGTATAGTCAGAGTCAGATGATTGTGAATGGCAGGTGTTAGCAATCATACTCATTCATGCATCATCCATTACCATCATACATGCCAGATGTTTTCCACTGATTATATTTAAGATTTTATCCCATCCATTATACCTTTGCATAATGCATGAGTTGTCTCCTATATTTTAGTATATCCAATGTTAGTGTGCCAGATATTATTTAGGAATCTTTCCAGTATGTTCTTATGGTTCTATATATAGGAACCTCAATGTGTATTCGACAATATCAATAAAACAGTAATTCTTATTTTAGCTTTTATATTTCAACATCTATATTTCCCAGCTCTTTGCATTCAATCCTTCAACCATGGCAAACCAAGTTTCTTTCAGCAGGATAATTAATCTGCCTGTATTATCAAGCTTAAATATTGACAAGGTTTTGTAAAGAATAACAAGTAACACGTTATTATGTTGCTCTGGATTGAATTTCCCAGCGTCCAAACTGTTGGATGATAAGGTTCAAGGGATAATTACAGAAAATAACCCTAAGTTTGGGTTAATTACAGAAAAACCCATAGGCTTTCAAAAAATACAAAATACCCCGTGACTCCGTGAGGTTAACTCTGTATTATACTTAATTCACCCTTCATAAGAAAAACATTTCAAACATCCCCCTACATTTGTAAAAATATTGCAATTACCCATTATATTTAACACAAATCAAACCTAAGGATTTTTTTAAATTTTCAAACATCTCTAGATTTTTTTGTAATTAGCCCAAACTTTAGGGTAGTTTTTGTAATTATCCCTAAGTTTAATAACAACATCATTTGTATGTTTGTTCGATATTCTTGTTATAGTAGACATAATCAACTAATAATAAGTTGTTGCTTTCTCCTACTACCAAAACCAAAGTGATTGCATTTTTCTTATTTATTTTTTCACGTACATACTGAGCTCATTTTAAAGATCTTATAA
Organism: Rehmannia glutinosa; assembly: GCA_016081115.2. Taxonomy (NCBI): domain Eukaryota; kingdom Viridiplantae; phylum Streptophyta; class Magnoliopsida; order Lamiales; family Orobanchaceae; genus Rehmannia; species Rehmannia glutinosa. The sequence goes on along the minus strand of CM071925.1, from coordinate 38,976,819 downwards.
GTGCAAGCACTTAGAGCTTATATGATGGTCAATCTTATTTTTAAAGTAAATTTGATTATTCATTTTTTTTTAAAATAGCTTATAAGCACATAACATCTTATTTTGAGAGCTCATAAATCTTTTTTTAAAAAATTTTACCAAACACCTTCTAAGCTGAGGCCAAATTTTCAGGTAAACAATGCAGGGCTTCTGGGAGCTATGGCCGGCGATGATGCTCAAAGAGCTTGGTTTGAGGCTGCCAGTGGTGTAAGGCTGCTTTATTGCATTGTTTGTTATAAACTTTTTAATATATCATTGGTGCATAAATACTTTGCTTGAGTTGTATGGATAAGTAACATTCCTTCAAATAAATCTGAATGCAGACTGAAGGAACAAAAATGAACTGGATTGAGCTAATGACTGAGACCTATGACTTAGCAGCAGAATGTATTCAAACGAACTATTACGGTACCAAAAGAACTACTGAAGCACTGCTTCCCCTTCTCCAGTTGTCTGATTCACCAAGGATTGTTAATGTATCCTCTGAAATGGGGAAACTTAAGGTACTCGTACTGTATTTTTAATCGTACAAATATACTTCAGATATGCAGTTAAGCCAAATGAAAATAGTAACTTAAAATGAGCTAAAGGAAGTAGTAGTAAAACTAAATATGTTAATTGGACTATAATAGAGCAATTTTCAAGTTTCCTTTAAATATTTGAGCAATGATCCTTAACTTCAAAAATTTCCATCAAAATGTAACATTAATGTCGATACTTCGTTTTCAGTATATACCCAATGAATGGGTTAGAGGCATACTCAACGACGCCAAGAACCTTACAGAAGAGAGAATTGATGAGGTGTTGAATGTGCTCCTTAAAGACTTCAAAGAGGGGTCCTTAGAAGCTAAAGGCTGGCCGTTGAACTTTAGTGCATATATTGTCTCTAAAGCAGCCATGAATGCCTACACAAGGTTTCTAGCTAAGAAATACCCGGATTTTCGGATTAATTGTGTGTGCCCTGGATACGTTAAAACCGATATCAATTACAATACTGGCTTATTGACTGTAGCAGAAGGTGCCGAAAGTCCAGTGAGGCTAGCATTGTTGCCAGATGATGGGCCTTCTGGGCTATTCTTTAATAGGAAGGAAGTGTCATCTTTTGAGTAATGATGAGTTTTATTGTGAAGATAATATTCAGTTTGAAAGTGTTGGAATTGCTCTAATAATATTCTAAGTGTATGATTATTTTGCTGAATTATATTGTATCAATGAAGATGCTTGTATACATGCAATAACGGGATATATGGGATCTTTTATTTTCCATTCATCATTTGGTAATTGAATTTATCAGTGAAGGTCATGCTTATAAAATAATATAATTATAAAATGGAATTCATCTAGTGCAGTGTTTTAAATACCGTACCGGTGATTAAACCGGTCAAGCCACCGGTAAGCGGTTCAACCGGTCGGACCGGTTCAACCGTCAATTTTACCGGTTTTACCGTTTTAATAAAAAATAATTATATTTGATATTATATTATATAAAACATGGATGTAATTCATTAATATAAAAGGAAAAGTTGTATTTATGTATAGTTAAAAGGAAAATATCTATATATTTAGCTCAAATTTCAAATAATGACATAAATATATTAAATATTAAGTTTATAAATTTTATTTTTATAAAAAAAGTAAAATCACAAAAAATTAAAAAAAATAGCAAAAACCGGTTGAACCGGTATTTAACCGGTTTTTGGCGGTATGTTCCGATTGACCGGTATTGACCGGTTTAACCGCAAAAACGGTTTTAGGGCCTTATTATACCGGACCGACCACCGATCCTGGATAACCCGGTTGAACCGGCGATGCGGCCCGATTTAAAACAATGATCTAGTGTATTAAAACACCAGATGCCAAGTGATGCCAACAGGTCTAAATCGAGAGTGGAAGACCTAATAAAATGTTCATAGTTCAGTTTACTAGCATATAAAACATTAAATGACAAATATTTATATGTTAATAAGACTATTTACTAAAAAGGAAAAAAATAAGACAATATATTACATTCTGTTGGTAGGAAGGTTTACTGTTTTCAGAAAATGGCTAAGTGTTTAGGCTATTTAAGTCTGAGTCGAGGCCTGTATTAGATACAATCTCTACAAGACGAAAATGCCCCGTATTCGAAGTGCTTATGGTTTCGGTGCTCGTCCCTAAGATACAATGACTTTTCTCTGTTTCGACTTAGCAGCACTTGCAAAAGTCGAAACTACAGCGAACTAAAGTGTTTGAAACTTTCAAGCTTTGAAGGGAGTAAAATCAATATGTTGTAATCCAAATGACTCAATTTTAGGCTGATAATTTCGTGCCGTATTTCATCTGCAGGGGTTTCATTTTTATAGGCATCAAGGTACCCGGATGGAAAGAACATGTCTTTTGGCTCGAAAAGACATGTCTACAGCCAAAAAATGACAAAAATATCCCACCGGTCCATCCCATGACAAAATACCCTACCCGCTCTTACCTCTTCACATTTCTACCCACCTTATTTAGTTTTTTATGTTCTAAAAGCTAGGGTAATTTTTTTTTCCACGTTATTCACTGAATCTCCTACAAGAGGAGACCCCATTTTTTTGCTATTCCCTGGTTGATCGTGGCCACCTCTTCACGTTCCTTACTTTTTTTCCAGTTTCAATCCTTCCAGGTTCCTCACGTTCCCTGTTTGTGTAATTTCTTGAAACCTCTGGTTTTGTTAGATGTTTTAATGGCTCATAAAAACTCTCCTCATAAAAGGCTATTGAGAAGTTCTTCGAAGTCGGAAGCACCAGATTCTTCGAAAAAGAGGAAATTTTAGAAGGGTGTTGCTGGTTCAATGGCTTCGAAGAAGAGGAAAGTTGAAAAGATTGTTGAGGACGAAGCGATTTCAGAGGTAAAATCGTCTTCTAAAATTGTAAAATTCAAGGTTGGTGTCAAAGTTTTGAAAAACAAAATTATTTCTTTTGCATAATATGATGTTGTTGATGCATGATTTTTCTGTGTTATTTTATTATTTTGTGATTTGAAGTTTTTCGTTTGCTTCGATGTTGTTTCGAAGTTGTTTCTTTTATGTTTCTTTTGTTCTTTTATGTATTTTAGATGAAGTGCTTGTTGATTTCTTGTTTCTTTTTTGTTTCTGTTTTGTTTCTTTGTTGTTTCTAGAGTTTTAAATATGTTATTGATCCTAAAGACTGGTATACTGCTAGAATATATATTAGGTTCTCTTTTGATGTTATAAATAATTTGAAGAACTAATTAACTGAAACCAACTTGAGGCTTTCAGGATAACCCATTTTTGCTATGTATTTTCCATTTATTTGTTCTTTTTTATTGTTTTTGATTTGTTGTGTTACCTATATGTCTATGTATCTTTTATATTTCTTTTATAGTGAATGTCGGTTTTTTTGTTGCTTGTTATGCGGAGCACTTTATTGCTGGAAGGCTATGGACATTGAAGCGTTTGAGATAGAGAATGAACAAGCAAGGCTCAGTCATCTGCTTCACGATCATGCTAAGTTGAAGCAGCAAAATGGTGATGATGATGACAACGACATTGAGATTCTGCCTCCACTTCCTAATGATTCTGGAGAATTGTTGTTACGTAAGTCTTAATGATGGTGTAATCAGTTGAACAATATATTTAAGTTTGGTATTTTTAGTTGTATGGAACTATTTGTATTTGATTAGCTTTCTAGGGTCTAGAATGTTATCGGCTATTTTGATTTACAATATGTGGGATTGGATATACTGTTTCCAAATAAGTCGCTTCCATTGTTTCCTTCATATAGTATCCGAGCAGTATTGATACAGATCTTCATTCAATTTTTTTAGTACTTCTATAACATGTGGACAATGAATTTCATCCATTTAAAACTTGTTGCATGTGCAAGTCCTTTTTTCAAGGTCCAGAACAAATGTTTTGTCAGCCTTTATGATTTTGAAGATAAAATCATTTGATCTTTTCACCTGAAACATAAATGAAAATGTAAGAAACAATTGTGAAACAGGGGATCATGTGATAAAAGTTTGTAGTAAATTACTCTTAAATTTAGAGAAACGGTGTAGTTTTTTCCCATAGTCTTCAGCTTTTTTTTTCATCCTTGTAAATGTTGATCTTGCTTCATTTCGATGTCTGCATGTCCAATCTTGAACTAAAGATCTCACGTACTCTAGCAAAAGTTGTTACTAGTAGGTCTTTCCCTGCTACAGTTGTTGCATTCAATAATTCTACGATGTTGGAAGTCAATACAAAGTATCTTTTGGTCTTATAGTGGAGTCGTGTCCATTTCTCGTAGCCGATGATGGATAAGTAAGCTCAAATTTTCTAAATTGAATTTGTTGTTCCAAGATTTCTTTTAGGGTGCTGAATGTGCAGTCCATTGGAATCAGTATTCTTGTTATCTCAAAGTTGGTACACTCTCTATTTTCTTCTCATTGTCCATTGTGGTATACCACAACTGGGATTTTCTCCTTGGAACTGTGGAATTCAATGAAAAGTTGGCTATGTGAAACATATCAGAAACATAAATGAAACACGTATGAAACAATGTTTCATGTACGACAAGAAGCAATGTGCTGTATTAGGCGAAGCATTGCCAATAGAAACAATTGTGAAACAACAAAGAAACATATGTGAAACAATTACGTAATGTATTGCATACATATTTTTGAGATTCACAAGATTTTTTTGTAGATATTCACGAGAAGTAATTTTTGTAGAATTATATAATTCGAACAAAATAAGCATTTTTAAGCTCAAAACTGTTAGGTTGTTGGAATTCTCATACAAAATTCCTGGTTCAATTCAATGTCAATTTCATCCAATACATATTGAATTCTAAATTTCTATCTGTAAAATCATGAAACTGATCGAAACAAGGTTTTCTCAGATTAAGATAAACAGATTGAGCTAAAGCTCTATATTTGTTATCCACATCATCTCACAACATGTTTGAGCTAAAGCTCTATATTCAGCTTCTGTGGAGGATCGTGATATGGTGGTTTGTTTCTTTGTTCTCCAGCTAATCATGGAATCTCCCAAAAATATACAATATCCAGTAGTTGACTTTCTTGTTTCTGGACAAGAAGCCCAATCTGAATCACTATATCCTCTTAAAGTGAGGGATGAATTAGATGAATAAAAAAGACCTTGTCCTATAGATCCTTTTAAAAATCTTAGAACTTTATAGACAGAATTGAGATGTATCTCATTTGGTTTATCCATGAATTGGCTCATAATATTGACATCATAGGTGATGTATGGCCGAGTGATTGATAGATAGATTAGTTTGCCAACCAATCTTCTATAGCTAGTGACATCTTTGATGTGTTCTTCTTTAAAATGACAGAGCTTGTGATTTGGTTTAGAAATCTTACACCCCATCATCCCTGTTTCATTAAGAATGTCAATAGTATATTTCTTTTGATTTAAATGAATGCCTTGTTGTGATCTGGCAACCTCAATTCCAAGGAAAAATTTGACTTCACCCAAGTCCCTTACTTTGAACTGAGAGTGAAGAAATTTCTTAGTAGATTGAATGGACTGAAGATTGCTACTTCCAATTAATATGTCATCAACATAAACAAGAAGAGCAATGAATCCATTTACATCATTTTTTGTGAAAGGGGAGTAATCTGACATGGACTGTTTAAATCCTGTTTTGAGTAATGTTTGTGAAATTTTTTAATTTCATTGTCTCGATGCTTGTTTTAAACCATAAATAGATTTATGAAGTTTACAAACATGAGAAGTCTGAGACTCCCCCTTAACAACAAATCCAGGGGATAATGACATATAAATGTCCTCATCAAGGTCCCCATTAAGAAAGGCATTATGAACATCTAGTTGATGTAAATGCCATCCCAGAATATAGGCTAAGGCAAAAAATATTCTGGCAGTGGTGATTTTGACAACAGGAATAAATGTTTCTTGATAATCAAAACCTTCTTTCTGAGTATATCCTTTCGCAACAAGTCGTGCTTTGTATTTATCAATTGAACCATCGACTTTGAGTTTAGTTTTAAAAACATATTTACAACCAATAGGTGTATTTCCCTTAGGTAATGGCACAATTCTCCAAGTCCCATTGGGTTCAAGGGCTTAGAGTTCATCATTGATAGCTTGTTACCAATGAGGAAATTGAATGGCTTCATTTTATGAAGTAGGATCAGAAATAGAGCTTAAAGAAACTGAATAAGCTCTATAAGTAGGCCATAAATTGTTGAAAGTGAAGTATGACTGCAAAGGATGAGCAGTGAGAGATTTGACATTATTACAACAATAATCTTTTAAGTAGGAGGGAGGATCCTGATTCTAGCTGATCTTCTAGAAGAATGAGGTGCTGAAAAATGAAGTTCAGGTGGTTTAACATCCTCTGTGATATGTTCTGAAGAACCTGAAGAATGAGAGTCAAGTGATGGTGAATGAGGAAGAGATTGTTCTGTGATAAAATAGCCTGGGAAGGAAGGAGGTAAGGGAATATTGGATTCTGTAGGATTGACACCAGAGGATAAGGTTTTAGATGAAGCAAAAGGAAAAATATGTTCAACAAAATCAACATCCCTGGAAACAAGAGTGACTTTATTTTCTAAGTCATACATTTTGTAACCTTTGATAGAATTAGGATATCCTAAAAATATGCATTTCTTTTCTCTTGGTTCAAACTTGGTTTTATGTGGAATGTTATTGGAAACATAACACAAGCAACCAAAGGTTCTTAAATGATCATATGAAGGAGGTTTTTTGAAAAAGAATTCAAAAGGTGTTTTGTTATCTAAAATAGGTGTATGTGTTCTATTTATTAAATAAGTGGCTGTTAAAATAGAATCTCCCCAAAAATAAGTGGGCAAAGAGGCTTGAAACAATAAAGCTTTTGCCATATTAAGTAGATGCCGATGCTTTTTTCCACCACACCATTTTGTTGAGGTGTGTAGGGACAAGTTTTTTTATGAATCATGCCTTGAGTTTCATAAAAAGAAGGCATATGGAATTCAAGACCATTGTCAGTTCTAATGGTCTTAATCTTGACATTAAATTGATTTATTACCATATGAACAAAATTTTGTAAAATTTGTTGAGTTTCAGATTTGTGTTTCATAAGGTATGTCCAAGTGATTCTTGTAAAGTCATCCACTATAGTGAGGAAATAATGATGGCCTTTTAAAGATGATTTAGCATAAGGACCCCAAACATCACAATGAATAATAAAAAAAAGGTGAATCAGATGAAGATATGTGAATTGGAAATTTCTTTCGTTTTTGTTTTGCCAAATGACAAACATTACAATCATCCAATACATGAACTTTAACTTGGGATCCTAACCATTCTATAATCCTTAATCTCTGAGAAGATAGATGACCAAGTCGTTGATGCCATAGATTGGCCTTTGATTCTTACTTAGCTGAACTGAAAAAGCATGGGAAATAAGAGATGGTTGGCCACTGGCCTTCTTGGTGAACTGAAGGATGTAGAGACCTTGTCTAGCCTTAGCAACTCCAATCATCATCTTTGAAGAACGATCCTGAATATAACCATAATTGTGTGAAAAAGTAAGAACCAGAGAGGAATTGTTAGTGAGTTTATTTACAGATAAAAGATTGAAAGAAAAATCAGGCACACATAGGACATCTGTGAGCACAAGTTCATTTGAGAGTTTGACAGTGCCTCTGTGTGTTACTTTGACCTGAGTGCCATTAGGTAGATGAACCAGAGTATTGATGCTAAGAGGTGCTGAAGTAAATAATGATGGGCAACATATCATGTGATCTGATGCCCCCGTATCAATTATCCATAAGGATTTAGATTTAGATGTCATGGATACTAACTCAGATTTTTGAGAAAAATGGTTACCTGCCATGTTAGAGTAGTGATTAGGAGTTGGTGAGTCTTCTCCTGGAGCAGGTTGTGTTGGGGAAACCTTCATAGGATCCCCATTGAGAAGAGCCATCAGTTTTTGCACTTGATCTTGTGTGAATGAAAATAGATTGGTATTCTCAGAAGAAGACGTCTGAGCATCTTGAATGTACACACTATTGGCTGAGTGATTTTGTCCACTTAGTTTCCCAGGGGCATTTTTTCCTTTTGTGAACTTGAAATTTGGTGGAAAACTAGTAAGCTTAAAGCATTTGTCTATAGTGTGCCCCTGTTTTCCACAATGTTGACAGATCACATCGATTTGGAGTTCCTTTTTAGGCTGATTGGAGGTGATAGCCAGAGTAGAACTTTCATTGGAAGGCATCATTGAAATTGAAAGTCTGGCTTCTATTTATCTTTTCTCCTGAGGCAACATAACATAAACAGTATCTAATGGGGGAATGGGATTCATGAGAAGAATCTGGCCCGTAGTGCTTTCATAAGAATCATTGAGCCCCACTAAAAACTTGAAAGTATAACCAGAGATTTGGATTTCACTGATAGATTTGACAGCTTGGCAAGTACATTGCCCACAACTGCAATGAGGAAAGTGTTTATAGTTCCTTAGCTCCTCCCAAATGGTGTTTAATGAAGTGAAATAATCTGAGATTGAAGAAGCTACTTGAGAAGCAGAGCTAAGTTGATGCTGAAGCTGATAAATCCTCACACTATCAAGTTGTGAGTATCTGGTTTTGAGGGTGTCCCAAACTTCCTTGGATGAGTTCATGTAAATGATGTAAGTGGCGATTTCCTTGGTGACAGAATTGATGAGCCATGTGAGTATGAGATAGTTGCAACGGAGCCAAGGGATATAAAGATTGTCACTAAAATCTGGAGCAGGGATTGTTCCATCTAGAAAGTATTGTTTAATTTTCACTGAAATGCTTAGGGAGAATGCCCTGCTCTAGGCTGTGTAATTGGTGCCATCGAATGGGGGTCTGATTTCTATGGCGTGGGAGTTGTCAGAGAGAGGGAGAAAGAATGGTTTAATTGGATCATCTGTGGGAAATGGGGTGAGAAATTGGGCTGCATTTCGAGTAGTTTTGTTGATTGTAGCAGCTGTTTCTTCAATGGTGAGTTCATCAGAAATGATGAATGATATTCAGTGTGAAAAAAACACAAATAGATTGAGAGCAAACAACAAATGGAATAAAGTTTATGTTACCAAATCATTAGCTAATCATGCCAATGATGCCACCTATTTATATACACATTAAGAAAAGAATCTATCCTACCTAAGAAAGAGAAAAATACCCAGCTTCTTATCCATACGGTTGAAACAAAAAACTCTATAGTGATGAATTGTGCTATGGTACAATTACTCTTATTTTGCTGTCAAGTCTGTATTTTCTTTCTCTATTTGCAGAATGGCCCCAAACTTTTTCTTTTATTTCTGAGAAAAGGGATATATGGGATCTTTTATTTTCAATTCATCATTTGGTATTTGAATTTATCAGTGAATGTCATGCTTATAAAATAATATAATTATACAGTGGAATTCATCTAGTGTATTAAAACACCAGATGCCAAGTGATGCCAACAGGTCTAAATCGAGAGTGGAAGACCTAATAAAATGTTCATAGATCAGTTTACTAGCATATAAAACATTAAATGACAAATATTTGTATGTTAATAAGACTATTTACTAAGAAAGAAAAAATTAAGACAATATATTACATTCTGTTAGTTGGAAGATTTACTGTTTTCAGAAAATGGCTGAGTGTTTAGGCTATTTAAGGCTAAGTCGAGTCCTGTATTAGATACAGTCTCTGCAAGACGAAAATGCCCCGTATTCGAAGTGCTTAAGATTCCGGCGCTCGTCCCTAAGATACAACGACTTTTCTCTGTTTCGACTTAGCAGCACTTGCAAAAATCAAAACTACACCGAACTAAAGTGTTTGAAACTTTCAAGCTTTGAAGGGAGTAAAATCAATATGATGTAATGCAAATGACTCAATTTTAGGCTGATAATTTCGTGCCAAATTTTCATCTGCAGGGGGTTCGTTTTTATAGGCATCAAGATGCCCATATGGAAAGAACATGTTTTTTGGCTCGAAAAGACATGTCTACAGCCAAAAAATACACCTGGTTGCTTGAACAGGTGCATCCGTTCGAACATGCGCATCCCACACACCTGCGCGCGCGTTCAATAGTGCTCAATAGTGCTCATCAGATCGAGGTGCGCGCAAGATGTCGGCCTCGAGCGCATGCGCTCACACCCTGATTGGATTTTAATTAATTATTTAAAAAATAATTAATTAATATTTTAAAAAATGTTTTAAATAAATTTGGGTGCGGGCGGCGGCGCGCGTGTGTGTTTTGAACCAAACCCACAAGCATGTAGGTCCTCACCCCTTTAAAAACTTGGGTGCCCCCAAGAGCCCAAACCCATATGTCCAACTTGGGATTTATTAAGTGAGCAAACTTCGACTATCTACTCTATGTGGGATGGAACATTTCTCATTCTCCACATGTGAAAAAGCACTAAGAATCAACGAATCACAAATCTCCTTAATGGGACAAAGTTAGAAAGAAAAATATTAGGGTTTTGTTTTTTGGGTAGAGAGAAGGGAGAGAAAAAGTTAGGAAGAGAGAGAGTAATTTTTTTAACACATTCTTACCTTCATATATATTCTATTTGACTTATTTTCGATCGCATTTTAATTGCAACTTATGAATACAATCATTTACATTAAATATCAGTTTTTTTTATTAATAACATATAGGTGAATCTTAGTTTTTTTATTGGAATTTCTACACCACATGTGAAAAAGCACTAAGAATCAACGAATCACAAATCTCCTTAATGGACAAAATAAACCAAAATTCCAAGACAAAACCAAAAGCCTTACGGAAAGTGAGCAAAGACAACACGTGGACAATACACTATGGTTCTATATTCTTCAAATTCACGTTTATTAATTATTATTATGACAAAAATAAAATAAAATCCCAAAATGTTCCTTCTAAAATTGAAAATGAAAAACTCATCAGCCACTTCACCTATGGCCATGGCTGGACTAGCCACAAAAAGTGCTGAAATCAAGAAGTAAGGGAAAAAGAACTGTTTTTTTTTTCTTTGCAAATATATTGATTATTCCTATTAAATTTCTTGAGTAATCTCTTATCATTTTTGTGCGTGTGTGATTTTAGGTATGCAGTTGTTACAGGGGCGAACAAAGGGATAGGATTGGAGATATGCAGACAGTTGGCGTCTCAAGGTGTTTCAGTGGTGTTGACTGCAAGAAATGAAAAGAGAGGGCTTGAAGCTGTTGAGAAACTCAAAAGGTCTGGTCTTTCTGATTACATAATGTTTCATCAGCTCGACGTGATGGATTTAGCAAGTATTGATTCACTTGCTGGGTTTATTAAGTCCCAGATTGGGAAGCTTGATATCTTGGTATGATCAGAGACTGTTTTCTTGAAATTGGGTTTTTTTTTTTTCTCTGTTCACCCCTTTTTTTGCCTTTTATTTTTGTTTCCTCTTTAGTTTGATCATGATTCGCGTTAGATTATGTCCTTTATTACATTGGATTTTAATATAATTGAGTTGTAGGGTCAATTTGGCTTAAAAACGAGTGGATTTTTGCCAAAAATTGATGAATTGGGCTAAATTGTGATGTATTTGTATCTTTAGGATGAATGTGAGGCAATTGATATTTAAAGGACTGTTAAATTGATTTTTCCTATCGTCTTATTTTTATTTTCACACACAAAGATGCAGGCACACGCACACATATAGATGGATTATATATGGATGTATATATGAAGGAATATATCTTTTTTTTTGACAGGATTACGCGTTGGTCTTTGGGATTGAAGTTTTTCTTAGAATTCGGGTGTTTGAAGTATATAGAGTAGCAGAGTATTTAGATTCATGGTCTCCAGGATTGTTATTTTAATTTTTTGGAATTGTATTGGACTAAGAAAAGAACGAACTGTAAGGTGTGCTATTTGGTTACCATACAAGAATAGCTCAAATAGTCAGTTTCACAATTCTTGTTAATTTTTTTAAGGGCCCCTTTCAATTAATTATGTTGCTTACAGTTGGATTGATTTTTCCCAACGTTCCGTTGCTAGGTGGTAATATAGTAGCAGAAGGGTTGGATTTTCTTGTGATATATTTGACAAATGAATCAAGAATTGGGTGTTGGTTCTTCAAATACCAAGTGACTTTGCAGTTTCTATATCTTTGCTTCATTATAAAGGATGAATATTTAAAGGTCAAGTTTGGTTATTGTGTAGGTGAACAATGCTGGGGTTAGTGGAACTAGTGAGGTAAATTTTCATTTTTTATAGTTTGTTCTTCACTGTGTTTTTACTGGAGCATCTTTACTGGAGCATCAATTACAAATGCAGTTTTCTTGATTTATGCTGCTAAAATATTTTCCTGCTAACTTCCAAGGGAGTAGTATCAAACAAGAGGGTTTTAGAAGTAGAACTATATTCTCGTTTACTTGCTTTGCAAAGTACATATTGGATTGAAATGTTCTTGGTTGTATGCTACTTTAAATCACAAAACATTTGATCGACTTTGCACTTCTCGTTTTTACTTCCAACAAATTCCTTTTCATATTTTTCAACCTCTATTGTTATGTTTTCTCATGCAAATGTTACAGATTCATTCTGAATGAAGGTTAATAACAAGAAACAGAACTTTTGTTTCAATCTCATTATGGGAGTGTTTGCAAACTCTAAAAAATATTATTATCACCTGGAAAAAATAATTTTATTTTTAAGGTAGAAGCTGAGAATCACTTTTATTTATACTTTATATCTGGGAGCCGACGACCTCGTTTTTTTTTTTTTCTTATACGATTCCAAGCTCATTTTTTTTTTCTTGATGCAGACTGGTGGAGCCAAAAAGACTGCATATGAATTAGCGGCAGAATGTCTGCAAATAAATTACTATGGCACAAAGAGAACTACTGAAACACTGCTTCCCCTACTCCAGCTATCTGCTTCTCCAAGGATTGTTAACGTTTCCTCCACAATGAAGAGTGTAGGGGTAATAGCTATACTTTAATTGACACTTCTAGTTCAAATACACATGTTCGAATATCTAAATGAGAATGGATTAAAGTACAAAAACTACTCCTATGTTTTAGTCTAATCACAGAAAAAATCTTGTTATCTTTCAAAATTACAAATATCCTCTTAAGGTATTAGAGACACCCTCTTTAGGTTTGTATTTACTTAACAAATACTCTCCTATTGAGGGTGTGATTTGTAAAATGACAACAAATATCAATGTGGTATTCGTAATTTTGAAAGATAGTTGAGATTTTTTTTCCTTTTGTAATTAGACTGAACCTCAAGGGTATTTTGTAAAAACTTGTGGTTTTGAATTAGCTAGATTGAGGCAAATCAAGCATGCGGTGGTTAAATATGATATTTTTTCACAAAATTCTTTTCCTTCCCTTTCCCTCAGCCTTAAATCCGTTTACGTCATCAATCACTTTGTTTCGAGCACTTAAAAAGTTCCTTACAGAGTGTGACAAAATGAAGGACGATCTCAGTATGTAACTGTTGCCAAAATTTGTGTCTCAGAGCAACAAATGGGCTAGGGGTATACTCAACGACAGCGAAAACCTTACAGAAGAGAAGATCGATCAAGTTCTGAATGAGTACCTTAATGATTTCAAGGATGGGTCCTTAGCTGCCAAAGGCTGGCCTAGTAGTTCTTGGGGCGCATATTGTGTCTCAAAAGCAGCCGTGACTGCGTACACCAGGCTTCTAGCGAAAAAGTACCCAAGAATGTTGATTAATTCTGTGTGCCCTGGCTGGGTCAACACCGATCTCAGCAACCATTCTGGCCCGTTATCACCTGAACAAGGTGCTAAAAGTCCGGTGAGGCTGGCTCTTTTGCCTGACGATGGACCTTCTGGCTTGTTCTTCGATCAGATGCAAGTTTCTTCCTAAATATAATTACGAAAACTACTCTTGAAGTTTGATCTAATTACGAAAATAACCCATTTATCTTTCAAAATTACAAACACCCCCTGAGGTTTGAATTTTCTTGACAAATATCCCCTTATCGAGGGTGCAATTATGTAAAATAGAAACAAATATCAAAGGGGCATTAGTAATTTTGAAAGACGGATGGGTAATTTTTGTAATTAGACTAAATCACAAGTGTATTTTTGTAATGAACACTTTTAGGAATGATAATGTGTGACTAGAAGTTTGGATTCTTGAATATAATAGGAGTTGCACAAACTAATATGGTGACACATTATCATTTTAGTGAATAAACTGTGTACTATAAATTATAAAATGAATTGAACAAAATACATTCAAGCTTCCCCAATCATTGTGTAAAATAGAGAATATGTTAAGTGATTGTTTAGTGTCATTATGTTTTGACAGTAAATAGGATACATGTACTGATGAAGTTGCAATACAGCTTTTGAGGTTTCACATTGAAATTTTTTCTTATTCTACTATCAAATGTATTTACATCCCCTCAAAAAAAAAAAAAATCATATGTATTTACATTGTGATGCCAGTTGATCAAATATATTCACACGTGTTGTAGAAGTCAGAGTGGAGATGTTTAATGTACAAATTTGAATTTTATGTATGTTTTTTCATAGGATTAATTATAAAAACTACCCCTAATTAGGTTTAGGACATTTACAAAATAAATAAATAAATAAACTAAACTCAGTTATTTTTTAAAATTGCACCCTCATGAGAAGGGTATTTGTTAGATAAAACACAAACCTCAATAAAATTTCCGCCTAGGCGCTAGACTCCCCTTGGCCGACTACATTTTTCTTTCGATTAGGCGTCGTTTAATCCTATCTATATCCTGCTTGTGCATAGCGCTTTTTAGAACACTTGTTTAGAGTCTCTTGTTTTTGTTTTTCATGCAATGTGATTGGAAGATATGCAACTCATTGCACTATCTGGATTGAGTGGAATATATCTTCTCATTTCTCACAAACATGGAATTGAAAATGAAGGTAACCTATCTAAGAACCGAATCATTTCTATATTTTGGACGTATCAAAATAAATAATTCACACAAAGGGAAAAGCCATGAAATGATCTGTTATCTGTTGTTGTTTATTGGCAAGTGGGACTCCATAATTCATCTTTAATGAGGAAAAGTTTGTAGGAGATAGGAACTATGAGGAGGTTCGAAAGACCTCATTAAAAATAAAGTTATCGTCGTGTTAGAAAAGTCCAAAATTGTGGGCTATGGGCGTTTCCTATGAAAATTGGTGGTAATTATGAAACAATCAGAGCACCATAATTGTGAAAATCAAAAAGCTCTTTCATCTCTGCACAAACAGAGCAACCAAACAATGGCAGAGGAGGAATTTCTCAACAATCAAACACAGAGGTGATAGTATTGTATACCAACACAGATCAAAATCAAATCTTTATTGTTCAGAACTAGTAGTTTTTTTATTGAATTTTTTTTTAATTTTTATTTTTCTCCTTCAGGTATGCAGTGGTGACAGGAGCAAATAAAGGAATCGGATTTGAGATATGTAGGCAGTTAGCTTCAAAAGGAATCATGGTGGTATTAACAGCTAGGGATGAGAAGAGAGGAATTGAAGCTCAAGAAAAGTTAAAGGGTTTTGGTGTTTCTGATAATGTGGTTTTTCATCAACTTGATGTAGTGGACCCTGCTAGCATTTCTTCTATTGTTGACTTCATAGCAACCAAATATGGGAAGCTTGATATTTTGGTATTTCCACTTAAAGACCAAATTATATTCGGTTGAAATTTTGAGATTACCAAAGGCTTGTTCTATAAATTGTTTTATTGCTAAGCAGAAACAATTTGAGTATATGCAGGTGAACAATGCAGGTATTTCTGGGATAGGGTTGGAAGGAGATATTTTGATTCTTCAAGAGTTGATCGGGGAAAGTGTAGCTTTACTTTCTGATGGTGGACAGGTTTGTTTCATTTCTAATTACAAAAATTACCCTGGTGTTTGGGGTAATTACGAAAAAACTCAACTAAGTTTCAAAATAAGACTATTAAGTACTCCTGAGGTTGAGGTACTGCGGCTAAACTTCAAGCTTGTTAATGCACATTCAAAAATTCCATTTACATAGTCTAGATATTGAATCACTGAAATCTTCTTCACATGATCTTACTATAAGCTTTTCTTAGCGGAATGTAGGCTATATCGCAATTTAAGTCATATAGCTATAAAGGGGTGAAGATAATGGTCCTATAGAAATCATAATTTGCCAGAACGTCTCATAGTTTTTAAAAGAACTGTCGATTTTTGTCCTTTAATCGCTGAAAGTTGAAAAATGATTGCCGAAAGATATCTTTGCTAGCTTCCACATTTCCGCCAAACCTCTAATGTCGAAACTAATTTCACTTATCTAGACATCCTCGAACTGAGTTGGCATGTTGGTTGGGGTAAAAACTCAAAAAAGAAAAACTCACTTGAAGGATGTCTACAAAAGCGAAATTGGCTACCCCTTTAGCCAGATTGGCCAGAACATGGACACATTGATTTTTTCGACAAATTTTCCAATTTCCCGCGGCCACATGACTAAAATCGAGAGTTTTTTCAAATTAGCTGAACTATTTTGCAAATCGTGATTTCTATAGGACTGTTATTGCCAAACCCCCTCTATAGCTACGGGACTAAAATTGGAGTTTAGTCAAATATCTATATCTATGAAATCCAATGAATGTGAGTAGCAGAAACCTAAATAATATATTTCCCAATAAATGCAGCCAAAACCATTTCATCCGAAAGCAAGTGGAACTGTTATCGAGACTTTCAAGGGTGCGGAAGAATGTGTTCGGACAAACTACTATGGTGCAAAAAGAATAACTGAAGCTCTTATTCCACTCCTACAATTATCTGATTCACCAAGAATTGTCAATGTGTCCTCCTTTTTGGGAAATTTAAAGGTAATGTTACAACTTATTTTGGGCTACTACAACTTGTACAAAAGAAACATTCTTTCCCAACAAAAAATGCAATTTCATACACTTAGCAAATTCTAAACTGTTTTCTTGAATTTCTTAGTGTGCAATTGGATAGTCTTTCTTTTTGAAATTTCTTTATTCCGCTAAAGAACAGCGATAAAAAGATTTGAAAGAAGAATAATGAATTTTAACAGTGTAACTGGATATGAGATGAAAATTTAATAATGGGAGTTGATGTGATATAGAAATAATAAAACATTAATTTGATATGATTGGTGGTTGAAAATGTGTAAATGAGTAGCGGAATTAGTGAGAAAATGTGTATAATAATAGTTGATTTAATGGTTTTTTTTTTTAAATGAGTAGATGTGAAGTGTGATTGAAAAATTGAAAGCAAGGGAATACATAGTCATTTATGAAAGTTTTCACAAGCCATCACATATTGGATTTAAAAAAAATTCTCCAACGGAAAAAAAAATGAAAAAATCTAGTAGGCAGCGGCCAACGGCTCCTTAACTGTTAGCTTAAAACTGACAACTATTTTCAAGAACCATGATTCAGAGTTTCTCATTAATATGTTCAGCTCTTGTCCAACGAATGGGCGAAAGAAGCGTTGAGCAATGAAGAAAGCTTGACAGAAGAGAAAATAGATGAAGTGGTGCAAGAATTTCTTAAAAATTTCGAAAAAGGTTCACTGGAAGCCAATCACTGGCCCACTCGACTTTCAGCGTATAAAGTTTCGAAAGCAGCTTTGAATGCATACACAAGGTATACGGCAAAAAAATACCCGAGTTTTTGCATCAACTGTCTCTGTCCTGGTTTTGCTAGAACAGACATCACTAGCAATCTCGGTCCATTAAGCGCTTTGGAAGCTGCTGAAGGTCCAGTGGAGCTAGCACTGCTGCCTCATGGGAGGCGGCCTTCTGGCCTGTTCTTTTATCGAAAGGAGATATCATATTTCTAATGCATACATATCATTACATTGTTCTTGTAATTAATAAAGGGTTCCTTTGGAAATGTCAACAAGTGAAATGTAGTGTTCTTGATGTATGATGATTATCATCAGTCAAATGGGATATTGTGTTTGTGGTATTCCTTTGAAGATATGAGGAGAGTTTCTTTTGATTCTCATGTATTGCGAATTCAGATGTATAAGTGATACAGACGTACCTCGGGTCCAAATCACTCGAATAATAGATTACTCCAAAATGAAATAGAGTCTTTAACCTGCGACACAAAAACTTTGTTACTTGGCGAACTCTCTTACGCTTAGAGCCAATTAGAGAATGAGAGAAAATTAGAGAGAAAACTAGAGAGAAAATTATTCCGAGTAGATCACATACCTCTTTTGAACCAATTGATGGGGTATTTGTCTAACCAGTTGAGGGGGTATTCATGGAGTTTTCATTTGGGTTATTGTCTAGTGTGGGTATATCTGTTTGGGAATTTGTTTTTATAAAGTGGGCGTCCAGCCCATCTTTGACCAAATTTTCGGTGGCTAAGGGCATCTCCAGTGGAAAAACCCTTCAAAGGTTTTTCCACAGTTTTCTGTGTGCCATGTCACTTGCCACGTCAAAAGTAAAAATCCCACCATTTTATAAATCTTTCTCCACAATGGTTAACTTATTTACCACTTTTTAGTGGTCCCACAATCTAATTTATAAAATAATTAAAAAATTCAATATTAATTTCAACCTCTTTCTTCATACATGGGTCCCAAACCAACACTTTTTTACCATATTTTCTCCTCCATCAACCGGTTTGTACTTACAAACTACATCTTCCCTACAAACCTCAAATATTTTCTCCCAATGGTAAGGTTTTTGTTTGGCACGGTTTTTCGTGAAAAACCCCTCCAAAAACCTTACCATTGGAGTTGCCCTAAATATTGAATTCTAGAGGAATTGAATGATATCTTATTAATCTATGTCCTGAGTATATGTTCGTAATATTTTTTATTTCTCAAAATCAAATTTCAGTGAGTGAGCAATTAATACATGAAGTTAGCCACACGAATGAGCATTATATAAAGGGAGTTGAAAGGTTTTTAATCTTGTCCCATATAGAAAATAAAGTTTTGTTTATTCTAGTTTATATACTAGAAGGTATTATTGGTTGAATATACTATAACACAAGTGGATAATCATAAATGGGTCACATGCGCGCCCACCCGTCCCAGTCTCGGCCAAGGCCTGGGCGTAGGTTTGTCACTCGAAAATGGGTTTGACCTAGATTCAAGTGACTGTTGGGCCTGGTGAATCTGAACATTGCAGGTGTCCAGATTTGTATGTGTCTGTTGGAGTTTGTAACTCCTCGGATAGTGGTTATTGATGGGGTTGTAACACCTGACAGTTACGAGGAAAGTTAATGCCCACTCACTTGACTTTATTCCCTCTAGGTTGGATTTGTTGCTTTTATATAGGATGGATTTTTCATTGCAGAAGTTACACAGAAAAATCATACTTTATTGTATATTCTAAAAGTGTTATCACAAGTGTCGTAAAATCTAGTGTTACATCATCCTTTCTGCATTTGAGTCCAACAACGTGTCCTCACTCCTTCCAGTTCTGAAGGTGATTTTGTATTAGTGGCGCTACTATACAAAAGACATAAAGTTGTTTAATCTTTGGGGACATTACGTTATTCCGTGAGCACTAGCCAGTACGTATTTGTCTTACGGAAAGAATTCAGTCTCGACTCGGCTTTCCATATCAGATTCCAAAAGTTGTTATTTTCTGTATTCTGTAGTTTCTGTTTCAGTTCAGAATCTGTAATAGTTAGGTTATGTTTATTGTATTTTACTATCCGGTTTTGTAATAGTCATTATGAAGGCTTTCCGGTTGTAACACTTTGTATTCAACAATCGCAAGACAAATATCGTACTTAACGATGGCAAGCACTATCAGAACCCTAATCATCCCTTGTGCTCAGGATGAGAAACCCAAGAAATTCACGGGTTTCGATTTCAAGAGGTGGCAGAAAAAAATATTGTTTTACCTGACGACCATTAGCTTGGCGGAATACTTCACTGAGGTGGCTGAAGAAAAAACTAATGCTGAAAAACGCGCTGCATTTGAAGCATGGGCTCAGGGTGATTTCCTGTGCCGTAACTATGTCCTAAACGGACGCAGTGATACACTGTACAGTGTGTACTATGCGGTGAAATCCTCCAAAATATTGTGGGAATCTTTGGAGAAGAAGTACAAAACCGATGATGCCGGCAAAAAGAAATTTGTTGTCGGTAAGTTCATGGATTTTGTGATGGTTGATTCTAACACTATGATGGAATAAGTCCAGAAGTTCCAGTTGATCCTACATGAAATCTCAGCTGAGGGAATGGCCTTGCCGGAGGCACTCCAAGTGGCCGCTTTGGTTGAGAAACTGCCCCAAATTGGAGGATTTTAAGAATTATCTCAAACATAAGCAAAATAAGATGGGACTAGAGGATCTTATGGTCAAACTCAAAATTTAGGAAGAAAATAGAAGGATGTGACACGAGATGGCAAAGGACAACCGTCAGCCTAAGAAAAAGAATTGTGGCATACCAAACCATAGGGCAAAGGACTACCGTCAGCCTAAGAAAAAGAAAACCTGTAACAACCATTTTTTTTTTTAAAAAAAATAATTTTCTATCCTAATTTATCTTTTGTAATAATTATAATTTTTAAAAGATGATAATATATATAAATATAAATGTTAGTTGTGGTGGCAGACAATCCCCACATTTCTTTGCTATCATCCCATTTTGTGCCACCATCCCTACTTTTATGCCATCCCTAATTTTTTTTTAAAAAAAAAGCACTACTTCATGTTTAAAGTTACTACTACTACTACTACTACTACTAATAATAATAATAATAATAATAATAATACTTTTAGAACCTACTGTATACCAAGTAAGAGGAGGAACACATTTTTTTTCATCCTGGGAAATTCTCCTCATCACGTAAGCCTTAATTTTCTCTGCCAAATAAAAACAATTCATTTTTTTCTTTTTTTTTATAAAAAAAATGGAGACCGATTCAGGTGAAATCACTGTTCACCGTCGCCGGCCGAGAGAGAAGGAAGAGATGGAAGATGAGAATAATATTATGTTGTGTGTGTGTGTGTGTGTTCCAGCTTGTGTTAGTATATGTGTGTTGTGTGTGCTTACTGTATTGTGTGTGTATGTGACTATGGGTGTGCGAGTGTGTGCGTGGTATGTTTGTGTGTGCGTGCATACCAAATGTGTGTGTGTGTATTATTGTGAGTCTGAGTGTGTGTGACGTGAATGTGTGTGTATGTGTAGCCCCATGTGTGAGTGTGTTTGATTTAAGAAATTGTACAGAGGTGAAATGAGGGTTTTGGGTCAAGGACTACCTTTTGGAAATTTGACAGAAGATGAGACTGGAATGCAATTAGAAAATTTCATTTTAGTTCACTAAGTTTTCAATTAGGTCCTATTCCCAAATCAATGTTTCTGAAATTTTCTATTTTAGTCCAAAACAAGTTTCTATTCAGTCCAAATTTTTATTTAAAATTTTTCAGATTTTCAAATTTAACCGTCTATTTTAATTAGGCTTTCTCTAATTTTCAACTTTGACTCTATAAGTTTTTAATTTAGTCTGAAAACTTAAATTTGACTTTTTGACTTCTTTCAATTTAGCCCCAAAACTTATATTTTTAATAAATTTTTACATGCTAGAAAGCCCTAGACTATTTTATAAATATAATTATTTCAATTATAAGTTACTACTTAATCTCTAGGCCTAAATCATGTTATATTTATATTGTAGGCGATGAAGAACTGTACAATTAGGACTTCTACTTTCGAGCTTTTTGTGCATCTACTTTATTTTGCTGATTGAGGTAGGGATTTTTATCACATTTTATGTGTATATTTCTTTGTCCTTGTTAAATGCTTAAACTGTTCAATTATGTGAACTACGCATTTTTAATTGTTAAATGATATGAATAATTATGTGAATTATATTCTTTGGATGTATTATATGATATGCATAATTATGTGAATTATATGCTTTTAATGTGCTATATGATATGATTAATTTTATGAATTACATGTTTTCATTATAATGTATGTTATGAAATAGGAAAGGAAAATATGGCATTCGTGCCTACGGGAAAGGAAACTTTTTGGCCACGTGCCACGAGAAAGGAAAAATATGGCATTCGTGCCACGGAAAAGGAAAAGTTTTGGCCTCGTGCCACGGGAAAGGAAAATATGGCATTCGTGCCTACGGGAAAGTAATATTTTTGGCCTCGTGCCACGGGAAAGGAAAATATGGCATTCGTGCCACGGGAAAGGAAATTTTTTGGCCTCGTGTCACGGGAAAGGAAAATATGGCATTTGTGCCTATGGGAAAGGTTATGTGCTATTCGACTTATGCCAACGGGAAAAGTTATGTGTTAATTTATGTAATTGTGCACTTTTCGTATTTAGCTTGGACAATCTTTATCCCTACTGAGTATGTGATTACTCACCCCTAAATTCAAACTCTTTTCAGATCATACGAATAGATGCATTACAGATGTGGGGAAATAGCCGATGATTTCACTTTTAATTATTTCAATTTCAAGAACTATGAACTCGTTTTAAATTTCGAACAATTGTGGTGTACTATTTTCTTTTAATTTATTTCTAAGTATTTTGAGTGGATTTTTAATTTTTGACAAATACTCTATAATTATTTCTTAAGACTTAAAGTATTCTCATTATCGCTTCCGCTAAACTGTTCATTTACTATTTATAAAAAAACAAACGTGATTTTCTCAAAATTTAGTAACGCTAAAAAAAAAATACATCTCAAAAAGTAGGGCGTTACAGTATGGTATCAGAGCAGGTCTACTTTCCTGTAGACTTGCAATTTTTATTTTTATTTTTTTATTTTTTAAATAAAATGGCTATCCCTCTCCATCGTGCTCCGTCCAACCCGGTAAGTATTTATTTGAATTTTCATATCATTATAAATTGGGAAAGCATGATATGCTATGTGAATTATGAAAGTTTATATGAACTTTTATGTGACTTATTAGAACTTAAATGTGCTCTGTGATTCGTTACATGATTTAAAATTTCTTGCATGTCATGTTAGACGTAAAAAACATCATAAATTAGTGATTCATAATGAACCTTAGAAGCACACCGTATATTTCTCTTATAAGATATTATAAAGTTGAACGACTTATATGATTAATTTATGACTTCAGATTAGCCCGTACAAAAAAAAAATGCTAGAAAGTGACACATGGAGTATCATACTGCGAAAGAGTTTAAACTTAGATACTTAATTTTTTACTGTAGATAATGCCACAACGTAGAGACAATTCGAACTCGTCACTTAACTCAAACCAAGGCCAGGGGGATGCTGGAAATGCCCTATTGGCTAATCTCATAAACCTGCTGCAAAAGCTACCCCAACCGAACACCCCACCACCTACACTGGGCCACCAAGTTGGTGGAAATGAGAACGCCTATATTCTGGAACAATTTCGGAGGTTTCGTCCACAGACTTTCAATGGGCGTGACAGGCCTTTTGCTGTCGAAGAGTAGTTACGTGCGATGGAGAGAATTTTTGCTCGTCTACCTAGCACAAATGCACAACAAATTTCATGTGCCACTTTCCAATTCACAGAGGATGCTGATCACTAGTGGGAAACATTTTGCTGTTCACGGACACAGGAACAACTCAATGACATGACCTGGATCGATTTCAAACGGGAAGTCATGCAACAATATTTTTCTCAATCGTACAGAGACCGAAAGGAGACTGAATTTTTGGAATTGAAGCAAGCTGGCATGACAGTCGTCGAATATGAACGCAAATTTAACCAGCTAGCGAGGTTCGCCACACACTTGGTGGACACAGACGAAAAAAGGGCAAGAAGGTTTTGCAGAGGACTTCGACCTGAGATTGGCAGTGTATTGGCTTGTTTGGGGACAATGACTTATGAAGAACTCCTCTCACGAGCTCAAGTGGCTTAACATGCGAGATTGAGACAATCAGGCTCGTAAGACGCGATGTTTCAGGAAAAGAAAATGGAATGGGCCGACTCAGGGAATAGGGGCCGATAATAAGGGTAAACAGATCAGAACTGGGGCAAACGCTATTCCGGTGTCTCTAAAAGAGAAACCAACATGTGCATCATGCGGAAAGAATCATTTTGGGGAGTGCCTTTTAGGGAAAGGAGTGTGTTTTCGGTGCCATCAACCAGATCATAATGCTACATTTTGCACCACCTACATTGACAAGAAGGGGGCACCCGCTGAACAGGCACGCGTCTATGCTATGACGCAGCAGGAAGCTCAACAGAGCCCAGGAACTCTAACAGGTATGTTACATGTTTCCGATACACCTGCTCTTGTGCTATTTGATACTGGTGCTACACATTCCTTTATTTCTGTTGATTTCCATGCTAAAACTCAACTCAAGAGCTACACTATTAGTGACATGCTAGAAATAAGCCTCCCATCCGGAAAAACAATAAGCACTAATTTAGTGATTAACAATGTGGAGTTGGATTTTGACGGGAAGGGTTAGAAGCGAATTTGCATGTGATTGGGATGAAGGATTTTGATATCATTTTAGGGATGGACTGGCTGAATAAGTATAAGACTAACATAAAATGTCACGAGAGAGAAATAATTTTGCGACCCTTAAACGGAGATGAATTCATATTTTTCGGAGCGAGAGTAAGTGGTATGCCCCGAATGATATCATCAATGAAGACAATCAAGATGTTGAAGAAAGGAAATTGTCAGGGTTATCTGGTGAATGTGATGGCCATTCCGGTTGCCGAGAAAACCCTTATGGAAGCCCAGTTGTACGTGAATATGCTGACGTCTTTCCAGAAGATTTACCGGGAGTACCTCCAAATCGACCAGTAGAGTTTACAATTGATTTGATTTCGGGACCTGCCCCTGTATCGAAAGCACCATATAGAATGACACCCAAGGAGCTTCAGGAACTAAAAGTTCAGCTACAAGAACTTCTGGATATGGGCTTCATCCGACCTAGCGTGTCGCCTTGGGGAGCGCCAGTTTTATTTGTAAAGAAGAAGGATGGGACATGAGAATGTGTATAGACTACATGGAGTTGAATAAGCTCACCATAAAGAACAAATATCCTTTGCCAAGGATTGAGGATAGTGACGCCTTTTGGACTTCGTAATGCTCCAACAGTATTTATGGATTTGACGAATCGGGTTTTTCATCCGTACATGGATCAGTTTGTGATTGTATTCATAGATGACATATTGTTGTACTCAAGGGATAAAGAACAACATGAGAAGCACCTTGGCATAGTGTTGGAGACTCTTCGTCAAGAGAAATTATACGCAAAATTCAAGAAGTGCGAGTTTTGGCTCGATCGAGTAGTCTTTTTGGGACATGTAGTTACAACGAAAGGTATTGAAGTTGACCTATCAAAAGTTGAAGCTGTGGAAAAATGGTTGGCTCCTACAAATCCCAATGAAGTAAGTAGTTTCTTGGGCCTTGCAGGATATTACAGAAGGTTTATCGAAGGATTTTCGAAAATAGCAGGCCCGATGACTAGACTCACAAGAAAGGGTGAGAACTTTGTTTGGACTAAAAAATGCGAACAAAGCTTTCAAGAACTCAAACAACGTCTAATCTCAGCGCCGGTTTTGACAATTCCAAATATTACAGATGCTTTTGTAATCTACAGTGATGCCTCAAAACAAGGGTTAGGGTGCGTTTTGATGCAGAATGGTAAAGTGGTTGCTTATGCTTCAAGGCAACTAAAACGTCATGAACTCAATTACCTTACACATGACTTAGAGTTGGCAGCAGTCGTGCATGCCTTAAAGATATGGCGTCATTATTTATACGGGGGAAAATGTGAGATTTATACGGATCACCAGAGTTTGAAGTATTTCTTCACATAAAAAAAGTTGAACATGAGACAGAGAAGATGGTTGGAACTTGTGAAAGATTACGATTGTATGATCCATTATCATTCGGGTAAAGCTAACGTCGTAGCAGACGCACTTAGTCGGATGAACAGAGGAACAATTGCAAATATGTTCATAGAAAAGAGGAACTTATTAAGGAATTTGCTAAAATGAAAATAGAAATTATAACTACACCAGAAAGGACTGAGGCGATACTAGCAGTATTGGTGGTCCAACCAACGTTACGGTGTGACAACAAGGAAGCACAAATGAAGGATGATTTTTTGTGCAAAATGAGAAATAAAACTTTAGCCGGGGAAGTTAAAGGTTTTGAAATAGCGAGGCGATGGTGCACTCGGTGTATGAAGAGAGAATATGTGTACTAAGGATCGACGAATTAAGAAGAAAAATATTGGTAGATGCACATTGTACACCTTACACAAATACACCCAGTGGGACAAAGATATAAAGATCTCAAAGGAGTTTTCAGGTGGAGAAATATGAAAGGAAGCATCGGAAAATTTGTAGAGAAATGTTTGACGTGTCGAAAAGTGAAAGTGAGCACCAACGACCTTCCGGATTATTAAGACCACTTGATTCCGTGAGTGGAAATAGGAACACGTGAACATTGATTTTGTAGTAGGTTTACCAAGATCAAACCGTGGAAATCAAGCTATTTGGGTTGTAGTAGATCGTTTAACCAAGTCGATTGCACTTTTCGCCAATCAAGATGACACACAGTCTAGAACAATTGGCACATCTTTATATCAAGGAAATTATGAGATTACATGGGGTACCTATTTCTATAGTTTCAGACAGGGATGTGAGATTCACATCAAAATTTTGGGGTGGTCTTCAAAAAGTGATGGGGACAAAACTCAATTTCAAAGACAACTTTCCATCCCCGGATGGATGGACAATGAAGAACAATTCAAATCTTAGAAGATTTCGAGGGGTTGCATTTTGGATTTTGATGATAATTGGGAGAAATACTTGCCTCTTGTGGAATTCTCTTACAACAACAACAACTACTAGCGACTATCTAATGGCCCCTTATGAAGCCCTATATGGCGGAAAGTGCAGATTCCCTATCTATTGGGACGAAGTTGGCGAGAAGAAAGTGTTAGGTCCCGATCTAGTCGAGCAGATGGTCAAGGTTATTGAGAAAGTCATAGATAGAATAAAAATAGCCCAAGACCGGCGAAAATCTTATGCGGTCGTAGAGAAGGAAAGACCTACGATTTGAAATAGGAGAAAAGTTTTCTTAAAGGTTGCACCGACTAAAGAAATAGTAAGATTTGGCGGGGAAGGGAAAACTCGGACCTAGGTTCATTGGACCATTTGAGCTATTGAGCCGTCGGGATGTAGATTATAGATTGGCGTTACCGCCAGAGCTAGCAATAGTTCATAACGTATTTCACGTGTCTATGTTGAGGAAGTATGTCCACGATCCAAGCCACGTAGTCAATCATGAAGCACTGAAAGTCAATCGAGACATGACTTACGGAGAAAAACCAGTGGCTATCATTGACAAGAAAATACACAAGTTGAGAAATAGAGACATCACCTTGGTCAAGATTCAATGGACTAGATACGGTCAAAAGGAAGCGACATGGGAGCATGAAGCTGAGATTCGAGCAAAATATCTCGAGTTATTTCATCAAACGGGTAAGCTTGAAATTTCGAGGACGAAATTTTATTGTAAGAGGGGTAGTTTGTAACAATCGTTTTGTTTTTTTAAAAAAGATAATAAAAATTTTCTATCCTAATTTATCTTTTGTAATAATTATAATTTTTTTAAGATGATAATATATATATAAATATAAATGTTAGTTGTGGTGGCAGACAATCCCCACATTTCTTTGCTATCATCCCATTTTGTGCCACAATCTCTACTTTTATGCCATCCCTATTTTTTTTTATAAAAAAAGCACTACTTCATGTTTAAAGTTACTATTAATAATAATAATAATAATAATAATAATAATAATAATAATAATAATAATAATAATACCTTTAAAACCTACTGTATACCTAGTAAGAGGAGGAACACATTTTTTTTCATCTTGGGAAATTCTCCTCATCACAGTAAGCCTTAATTTTCTCTGCCAAATAAAAACATTTCATTTTTTTTCTTTTTTTCTAAAAAACAAATTGGGACCGATGGGTTTTTCCGGTAAAATCACTGTTCACCGTCGCCGGCCGAGAGAGAAGGAAGAGATGGAAGATGAGAATAATATTATGTTGTGTGTGTGTGTGTGTGTTCCAGCTTGTGTTAGTATATGTGTGTTGTGCGTGCTTACTGTATTGTGTGTGTGTGTGTGTGTATGTGACTATGGGTGTGTGAGTGTGTGCGTGGTATGTTTGTGTGTGTGTGCATACCAAATGTGTGTGTGTGTGTATTATTGTGAGTCTGAGTGTGTGTGACGTGAATGTGTGCGTATGTGTAGCCCCATGTGTGACTGTGTTTGATTTAAGAAATTGTACAGAGGTGAAATGAGGGTTTTGGGTCAAGGACTACTTTTTGGAAATTTGACAGAAGATGAGACTGGAATACAATTAGAAAAGTTCATTTTAGTTCACTAAGTTTTTAATTAGGTCCTATTCCCAAATCAATGTTTCAAATTTTCTATTTTAGTCCAAAACAAGTTTCTATTCAAATTAAATTTTTATTTAAAATTTTTCGATTTTCAAATTTAACCCTCTATTTTAATTAGGCTTTACAATTTTCAACTTTGACTCTACAAGTTTTTAATTCAGTCTAAAAACTTAAATTTGACATTTTGCCTTCTTTCAATTTAGCCCCAAAACTTATATTTTTAATAAATTTTTACATGCTAAAAAGCCCTAGACTATTTAATAAAAATAATTATTTCAGTTATAAGTTACTACTTAATCTCTAGGCCTAAATCATGTTAAATTTATATTGTAGGCGACGAAGAACCGTACAATTAGGACTTCTACTTTCGAGCTTTTTGTGCATCTACTTTATTTTGTTGATTGAGGTAGGGATTCTTGTCACATTTTATGTGTATATTTCATTGTCCTTGTTAAATGCTTGAACTGTTCAATTATGTGAACTACGCATTTTAAATTATTAAATGATATGAATAATTATGTGAATTATATGCTTTCGATGTATTATATGATATGCATAATTATGTGAATTATATGCTTTTAATGTGCTATATGATATGATTAATTTTATGAATTACATGTTTTCATTATAATGTATGTTATGAAATAGGAAAGGAAAATATGGCATTCGTGCCTACGGGAAAGGAAACTTTTTGGCCACGTGCCACGAGAAAGGAAAAATATGGCATTCGTACCGCGAAAAGGAAAAGTTTGGCCTCGTGCACGGAAAGGAAAATATGGCATTCGTGACCTCACGGAAAGTAATATTTTTGGCCTCGTGCACGAAAGGAAAATATGGCATTCGTGCACGGAAAGGAAATTTTTGGCCTCGTGTCACGGAAAGGAAAATATGGCATTTGTGCCTATGGGAAAGGTTATGTGCTATTCGACTTATGCCAACGGGAAAAGTTATGTGTTAATTTATGTAATTGTGCACTTTTCGTATTTAGCTTGGACAATCTTTATCCCTACTGAGTATGTGATTACTCACCCCTAAATTCAAACTCTTTTCAGATCATACGAATAGATGCATTACAGATGTGGGGAAATAGCCGATGATTTCACTTTTAATTATTTCAATTTCAAGAACTATGAACTCGTTTTAAATTTCGAACAATTGTGGTGTACTATTTTCTTTTAATTTATTTCTAAGTATTTTGAGTGGATTTTTAATTTTTGACAAATACTCTATAATTATTTCTTAAGACTTAAAGTATTCTCATTATCGCTTCCGCTAAACTGTTCATTTACTATTTATAAAAAAACAAACGTGATTTTCTCAAAATTTAGTAACGCTAAAAAAAAATACATCTCAAAAAGAAGGGCGTTACAGTATGGTATCAGAGCAGGTCTACTTTCCTGTAGACTTGCAATTTTTATTTTTATTTTTTTATTTTTTAAATAAAATGGCTATCCCTCTCCATCGTGCTCCGTCCAACCCGGTAAGTATTTATTTGAATTTTCATATCATTATAAATTGGGAAAGCATGATATGCTATGTGAATTATGAAAGTTTATATGAACTTTTATGTGACTTATTAGAACTTAAATGTGCTCTGTGATTCGTTACATGATTTAAAATTTCTTGCATGTCATGTTAGACGTAAAAAACATCATAAATTAGTGATTCATAATGAACCTTAGAAGCACACCGTATATTTCTCTTATAAGATATTATAAAGTTGAACGACTTATATGATTAATTTATGACTTCAGATTAGCCCGTACAAAAAAAAATGCTAGAAAGTGACACATGTAGTATCATACTGCGAAAGAGTTTAAACTTAGATACTTAATTTTTACTGTAGATAATGCCACAACGTAGAGACAATTCGAACTCGTCACTTAACTCAAACCAAGGCCAGGGGGATGCTGGAAATGCCCTATTGGCTAATCTCATAAACCTGCTGCAAAAGCTACCCCAACCGAACACCCCACCACCTACACCGGGCCACCAAGTTGGTGGAAATGAGAACGCCTATATTCTGGAACAATTTCGGAGGTTTCGTCCACAGACTTTCAATGGGCGTGACAGGCCTTTTGCTGTCGAAGAGTAGTTACGTGCGATGGAGAGAATTTTCGCTCGTCTACCTAGCACAGATGCACAACAAATTTCATGTGCCACTTTCCAATTCACAGAGGATGCTGATTACTAGTGGGAAGCATTTTGCTGTTCACGGACACAGGAACAACTCAATGACATGACCTGGACCGATTTCAAACGGGAAGTCATGCAACAATATTTTCCTCAATCGTACAGAGACCGAAAGAGATCAATTTTTGGAATTGAAGCAAGCCGGGCATGACATCATCGAATATGAACGCAAATTTAACCAAATAAGCGAGGTTCGCCACACACTTGGTGGACCTGAGGCGAAAAAAAAAGGGCAAGAAAGGTTTTGCGAGAGGACTTCGACACGAGATTGGCGATGTATTGGCTTGTTTGGGGACAACGACTTATGAAGAACTCCTCTCACGAGCTCAAGAAGTGGCTTCTTGTCCAAATTGGACAATCCACTCGAAGATCGCGATGTTTCGAGAAAAAAGAAAATGGAATGGGCCGACTCAGGGAACATGGGCCGACAATCGTGGTAAACAGATCGGAATCAGGGCAAACGCTATTCCGGTGTCTCTAAAAGAGAAACCAACATGTGCATCATGCGGAAAGAATCATTTTGGGAGTGCCTTTTAGGGAAAGGAGTGTGTTTTTCGGTGCCATCAACCGATCATAATGCTACATTTTTGCACCACCTACATTGACAAGAAGGGGCACCATTGAACGAACAGCACGCGTCTATGCTATGATGCGGAGAAGCTCAACAGCCCGGAACTCTAACGGTATGTTACATGTTTCCGATACACCGCTCTTGTCTATTTGATCTTTTTGGTGCTACACATTCCTTTATTTCTGTTGATTTCCATGCTAAAACTCAACTCAAGAGCTACACTATTAGTGACATGCTAGAAATAAGCCTCCCATCCGGAAAAACAATAAGCACTAATTTAGTGATTAACAATGTGGAGTTGGATTTTGACGGGAAGGGTTAGAAGCGAATTTGCATGTGATTGGGATGAAGGATTTTGATATCATTTTAGGGATGGACTGGCTGAATAAGTATAAGGCTAACATAAAATGTCACGAGAGAGAAATAATTTTGCGACCCTTAAACAGAGATGAATTCACATTTTTCGGAGCGAGAGTAAGTGGTATGCCCCGAATGATATCATCAATGAAGACAATCAAGATGTTGAAGAAAAGAAATTGTCAGGGTTATCTGGTGAATGTGATGGCCATTCCGGATGCCGAGAAAACCCTTATGGAAGCCCAGTTGTACGTGAATATGCTGACGTCTTTCCAGAAGATTTACCGGGAGTACCTCCAAATCGACCAGTAGAGTTTACAATTGATTTGATTTCGGGAGCTGCACCTGTATCGAAAGCACCATATAGAATGACACCCAAGGAGCTTCAGGAACTAAAAGTTCAGCTACAAGAACTTCTGGATATGGGCTTCATCCGACCTAACGTGTCGCCTTGGGGAGCGCCAGTTTTATTTGTAAAGAAGAAAGATGGGACATGAGAATGTGTATAGACTACATGGAGTTGAATAAGCTCACCATAAAGAACAAATATCCTTTGCCAAGGATTGAGGATAGTGACGCCTTTTGGACTTCGTAATGCTCCAACAGTATTTATGGATTTGACGAATCGGGTTTTTCATCCGTACTTGGATCAGTTTGTGATTGTATTCATAGATGACATATTGTTGTACTCAAGGGATAAAGAACAACATGAGAAGCACCTTAGCATAGTGTTGGAGACTCTTCGTCAAGAGAAATTATACGCAAAATTCAAGAAGTGCGAGTTTTGGCTCGATCGAGTAGTCTTTTTGGGACATGTAGTTACAACGAAAGGTATTGAAGTTGACCTATCAAAAGTTGAAGTCGTGGAAAAATGGTTGGCTCCTACAAATCCCAATGAAGTAAGTAGTTTCTTGGGCCTTGCAGGATATTACGAAGGTTTTATCGAAGGATTTTCGAAAATAGCAGGCCCGATGACTAGACTCACAAGAAAGGGTGAGAACTTTGTTTGGACTAAAAATGCGAACAAAGCTTTCAAGAACTCAAACAACGTCTAATCTCGGCGCCACAATTCCAAATACTACGGTGCTTTTGTAATCTCGGTGATGCCTCAAAACAAGGGTTAGGGTGCGTTTTGATGCAGAATGGTAAAGTGGTTGCTTATACTTCAAGGCAACTAAAACGTCATGAACTCAATTACCTTACACATGACTTAGAGTTGGCAGCAGTCGTGCATGCCTTAAAGATATGGCGTTATTATTTATACGGGGGAAAATGCGAGATTTATACGGATCACCAGAGTTTGAAGTATTTCTTCGCATAAAAAAAGTTGAACATGAGACAGAGAAGATGGTTGGAACTTGTAAAAGATTACGATTGTATGATCCATTATCATTCGGGTAAAGCTAACGTCGCAGCAGACGCACTTAGTCGGATGAACAGAGGAACAATTGCAAGTATGTTCACAGAAAAAGAGGAACTTATTAAGGAATTTGCTAAAATGAAAATAGAAATTATAACTCCACCAGAAAGGACTGAGGCGATACTAGCAGTATTGGTGGTCCAACCAACGTTACGGTGTGACAACAAGGAAGCACAAATGAAGGATGATTTTTTGTGCAAAATGAGGAAGAAAACTTTAGCCGGGGAAGTTAAAGGTTTTGAAATAGCAGACGATGGTGCACTGGTGTATGAAGAGAGAATATGTGTACCTAAGGACGACGAATTAAGAAGAAAAATACTGGTAGATGCACATTGTACACCTTACACAGCGCACCCAGGTGGGACAAAGATATAAAGATCTCAAAGGAGTTTTCTGGTGGAGAAATATGAAAGGAAGCATCGGAAAATTTGTAGAGAAATGTTTGACGTGTCAGAAAGTGAAAGCTGAGCACCAACGACCTTCCGGATTATTAAGACCACTTCAGATTCCAGAGTGGAAATGGGAACACGTGAACATTGATTTTGTAGTAGGTTTACCAAGATCAAACAGTGGAAATCAAGCTATTTGGGTTGTAGTAGATCGTTTAACCAAGTCAGTGCACTTTCTGCCAATCAAGATGACACACAGTCTAGAACAATTGGCACATCTTTATATCAAGGAAATTATGAGATTACATGGGGTACCTATTTCTATAGTTTCAGACAGGGATCTGAGATTCACATCAAAATTTTGGGGTGGTCTTCAAAAAGTGATGGGGACAAAACTCAATTTCAGCACAACTTTCCATCCCCAGACAGATGGACAATCTGAAAGAACAATTCAAATCTTAGAAGATTTACTGAGGGGTTGCATTTTGGATTTTGATGATAATTGGGAAATTTACTTGCCTCTTGTGGAATTCTCTTACAACAACAGCTACCAGGCGACTATCGGAATGGCCCCTTATGAAGCCCTATATGGCAGAAAGTGCAGATTCCCTATCTATTGGGACGAAGTTGGCGAGAAGAAAGTGTTAGGTCCCGATCTAGTCGAGCAGATGGTCAAGGTTATTGAGAAAGTCATAGATAGAATAAAAATAGCCCAAGACCGGCAGAAATCTTATGCATATCAGAGAAGGAAAGACCTACAGTTTGAAATAGGAGAGAAAGTTTTCTTAAAGGTTGCACCGACTAAAGAAATAGTAAGATTTGGCAGGAAGGGAAAACTCAAACCTAGGTTCATTGGACCATTTGAGCTATCGGAGCGAGTCGGGGATGTAGATTATAGATTGGCGTTACCGCCAGAGCTAGCAATAGTTCATAACGTATTTCACGTGTCTATGTTGAGGAAGTATGTCCACGATCCAAGCCACGTAGTCAATCATGAAGCATTGGAAGTCAATCGAGACATGACTTAAGAAGAAAAACCAGTGGCTATCATTGACAAGAAAATACACAAGTTGAGAAATAGAGACATCACCTTGGTCAAGATTCAATGGACTAGATACGGTCAAAAGGAAGCGACATGGGAGCATGAAGCTGAGATTCGAGCAAAATATCTCGAGTTATTTCATCAAACGGGTAAGCTTGAAATTTCGAGGACGAAATTTTATTGTAAGAGGGGTAGTTTGTAACAATCGTTTTATTTTTTTAAAAAAGATAATAATAATTTTCTATCCTAATTTATCTTTTGTAATAATTATAATTTTTTTAAGATGATAATATATATATAAATATAAATGTTAGTTGTGGTGGCAGACAATCCCCACATTTCTTTGCTATCATCCCATTTTGTGCCACAATCTCTACTTTTATGCCATCCCTATTTTTTTTTATAAAAAAAGCACTACTTCATGTTTAAAGTTACTATTAATAATAATAATAATAATAATAATAATAATAATAATAATAATAATAATAATACCTTTAAAACCTACTATATACCTAGTAAGAGGAGGAACACATTTTTTTTCATCTTGGGAAATTCTCCTCATCACAGTAAGCCTTAATTTTCTCTGCCAAATAAAAACATTTCATTTTTTTTCTTTTTTTCTAAAAAACAAATTGGGACCGATGGGTTTTCCGGTGAAATCACTGTTCACCGTCGCCGGCCGAGAGAGAAGGAAGAGATGGAAGATGAGAATAATATTATGTTGTGTGTGTGTGTGTGTGTTCCAGCTTGTGTTAGTATATGTGTGTTGTGCGTGCTTACTGTATTGTGTGTGTGTGTGTGTGTGTATGTGACTATGGGTGTGTGAGTGCGTGCGTGGTATGTTTGTGTGTGTGTGCATACCAAATGTGTGTGTGTGTGTATTATTGTGAGTCTGAGTGTGTGTGACGTGAATGTGTGTGTATGTGTAGCCCCATGTGTGACTGTGTTTGATTTAAGAAATTGTACAGAGGTGAAATGAGGGTTTTGGGTCAAGGACTACTTTTTGGAAATTTGACAGAAGATGAGACTGGAATACAATTAGAAAAGTTCATTTTAGTTCACTAAGTTTTTAATTAGGTCCTATTCCCAAATCAATGTTTCTGAAATTTTCTATTTTAGTCCAAAACAAGTTTCTATTCAGTCCAAATTTTTATTTAAAATTTTTCAGATTTTCAAATTTAACCCTCTATTTTAATTAGGCTTTCTGTAATTTTCAACTTTGACTCTACAAGTTTTTAATTCAGTCTAAAAACTTAAATTTGACATTTTGACTTCTTTCAATTTAGCCCCAAAACTTATATTTTTAATAAATTTTTACATGCTAAAAAGCCCTAGACTATTTAATAAAAATAATTATTTCAGTTATAAGTTACTACTTAATCTCTAGGCCTAAATCATGTTAAATTTATATTGTAGGCGACGAAGAACCGTACAATTAGGACTTCTACTTTCGAGCTTTTTGTGCATCTACTTTATTTTGTTGATTGAGGTAGGGATTCTTATCACATTTTATGTGTATATTTCATTGTCCTTGTTAAATGCTTGAACTGTTCAATTATGTGAACTACGCATTTTAAATTATTAAATGATATGAATAATTATGTGAATTATATGCTTTCGATGTATTACATGATATGAATAATTATGTGAATTATATGCTTTTAATGTGATATATGATATGATTAATTTTATGAATTACATGTTTTCATTATAATGTATGTTATGAAATAGGAAAGGAAAATAAGGTATTCGTGCCTATGGGAAAGGAAATTTTTTGGCCACGTGCCACGGGAAAGGAAATTTTTTGGCCTCGTGCCACGGGAAAGGAAAATATGGCATTCGTGCCTACGGGAAGGGAATATTTTTGGCCTCGTGCCACGGGAAAGGAAAATATGGTATTCGTGCCACGGGAAAGGAAATATTTTGGCCTCGTGCCACGGGAAAGGAAAATATGGCATTCGTGCCTACGTGAAAGGTTATGTGCTATTTGACTTATGCCAACGGGAAATGTTATGTGTAAATTTATGTAATTGTGCACTTTTCGTATTTAGCTTGGACAATCTTTATCCCTACTGAGTATGTGATTACTCACCCCTAAATTCAAATTCTTTTCAGATCATACGGATGGATGTGTTGCAGATGTGGGGAAATAGCCGATGATTTCACTTTTAATTATTTTAATTTCAAGAACTATGAACTCGTTTTAAATTTCGAACAATTGTGGTGTACTATTTTATTTTAATTTATTTCAAAGTATTTTGAGTGGATTTTTAATTTTTTGACAAGTACTCTATAATTATTTCTTAAGACTTAAAGTATTCTCATTATCGCTTCCGCTAAACTGTTCATTTATCTATTTATAAAAAAAAATAACGTGATTTTCTCAAAATTTAGTAACGCTAAAAAAAAATACATTTCAAAAAGTAGGGCGTTACAAAACCAAACAATAGTCTAATGTCAATGTGGTTGAACAAAGGGAACTAACCAACATTGACATGTCGCCAGTGGTGTTTGGAGCCAACTTGGTGGATAGCGTGAAAGAATGGTTTGTGGATACCGGTGCCACTTGTCATGTCTGTTCTGATAGGATGTATTCTCCTCTTACATCCCATCGACCGGAAGGAAGCTCTACATGGGGAATCAGGCATCTCTTGATGCTGCTGGTACAGTGGTGCTGAAGCTTACTTCGAGCAAGGAGTTGAAGCTAAAGATGTGATACATGTCCCAGACATACGTAAAAAATTTGGTTTCGGGTTCACTGTTGGTCAACCATGGGTTTAGACTAGTTTTTGAGTTTGAAAAGTTCGTACTTAGCAAGTTTGGACAGTTTCTTGGTAGGGGTTATCTACACAAGGGATTGTTCAAAATGAATGTAATGACTGTATGACGTTTTGGCGAAAATATGAATAAGAATGAATCTTCTT
This sequence comes from Rehmannia glutinosa, assembly GCA_016081115.2. NCBI lineage: Eukaryota > Viridiplantae > Streptophyta > Magnoliopsida > Lamiales > Orobanchaceae > Rehmannia > Rehmannia glutinosa. The sequence continues at coordinate 38,939,574 of CM071925.1, read as the reverse complement.
CTATTTATATTGTTGAGTGCTCTGATTTATGGCATATTAGAATAGGACATTGTAAATCTTAATGCTATAAAAAGATTCAAATTTAGAATTAATGAATTTATCTAAAGTAAACTCACAAAGAAAATGTGAAGTGTTTGTTGAAGCCAAAATGGCTAAATTACCATTTCATTCGATTGAAAGGAGAAATACACCTTTAAAGTTGATACACACTGATGTGTGTGATTTGAAATTCGTGCAAACTAATGGTGGTAAAAATTATTTCATCACGTTTATTGATGATTGCACAAGGTTTTGCTACTTATATTTATTAAGAAGCAAGGATGAAGCATTGGGAGCTTTTAAAAATTATAAAAATGAAGTTGAAAATCAACTTGGCAGCCAGATTAACACAATTCAAAGTGATAGAGGTGACAAATATGTTGCACCATTTGAAAAATTATGTACCCAATTGGGAATAATTAATCAAATAACGACTCTATGTTCACCACAGTCTAATGGTGTTGTTGAACGCAACTGAACTCTTAAAGATATGATGAATGTCATGTTGATTAGTTCTGGATTAACCCAGAATATGTTGGATGAAGCTATTTTAACAACCACCCACATATTAAATAAAATACCACTTAAAGGGAAAGATAAGAATCCTTATGAATTGTGAAAAAATTGTAAGGCTTCTTATAAATACATTAAAGCGTGGGGGTGTTTGGCTAAGCTTGCAATACCTGAAACTAAGCAAGTTAAAATTGGTCCTAAAATGTTCGATTGTATGTTTATGGGTTATGCACTTAACAGTAGTGCATATCACTTTATGATACGTAAGTCCGAAAATCCGGAAATGACAGTTAGTATCATAATTGAATCAAGGAATGTTGTATTCTTTGAGAATATTTATCCTTGTAGAGAAAGGATAGATGGAAGTTCAAACGTATTCAGATGTAACTGTGGATGTTACTGCAAATGGAATCACATCTCGAACAGCCGCAAATATGACTGCACATGTTACTGGAGCGTTGTTTCGGATATTATAACATCCGAAACAACATCTGGTACCACATATGCGATCACATTTGGCAGGACAGTTAGTTCAACACCAAGCGATGAAGAACTAAGACGAAGTAAGAGGCCTAAGGTTGATAAATCTTTTGGACCAAACTTAAAAATATTTATGTTAGATGGTGAACCGAACTCGATTAAAGAGTCTATAAATAGTCCAAATGCCCCGCTCTGGCAAGAGGCTATCAATAGTGAAATCGAGTCCATTCTGCAAAACCATAAATAGAGTTGGTTGATCTCCCTACTGGTCATAAACCTTTAGGATTTAAATTGATCCTAAAGAAGAAATATAAAGTAGATGTAACTATTGATAAGTATAAAGCATGGCTTATGGCCAAGGCTTTAAACAAAAAAAATGTTATGATTTCTTTGACACTTATCCTCCAGTAACGAGGATTGAATCTTTTTGGGTGCTTCTCGCGATTACTGTTTAGCACAATCTTGCGACTCACTAGATGGATGTGAAGACGACGTTTTTGAATGGAGAAATTGATACATGTAAAATATACGTGCATTTAAGGGCTTAATTTGATATATATTTGATGCATTTGCACGCATATTTAGTATATTTTACTTGGTTTTCTTAGAAGGACATGATATTGCGTATTCTTGTAATTTTTACAGGAAACAGAGCTAGAATGAGAAGATATCAATTAGAAGTTCCGGACAATATTGAAGAATGCGAAGAGATGATCAAATACGCGAAGAAAATAAGGAAAAACAAGCCACACGGTCGGACCGTGTGAATTCACACAATCGTGTGGATTGTAGTGTTTTTACAAGTTCGTGCGACTTGTTCGAGGAAAGAATTTATGTGAAAAAATACATGACCTTCCTGTGTCAAATCACACGACCGTGCGAACTGTTTCAGCCAAAAACATAGACCAAAACCATTCACATGGCCAGACCATGTGAATTGTCTGCGGCCGAATCCAATTCTTAATCCCGCCAGAACTCTACCAGTAATTTCTAAAAGAACCTATATAAGGGGGATGATACGTGTATATAGGGGCATATTTTGATATATATATTTGATGCATTGACACGTATATTTAGTGTATTTTACTTGGTTTTCTCAGAAGGGCGTGATACTGTGGATTCTTGTGATTTTGATAGGTAATGGAGCTAAATTGGACAAAAAAAGATAGCATGTTTGAAAGGATATGTAAAAAGCCAAGGTACCAGCAAAGATGTGAAGGAAAGAAGCATAGATGGTCGAACAAAAGGGAATTACTTTCAAAAACGTCCAAACGTGCCAACAATTTTCAGCACTGGCAGGGTTTTGCATTTCAGCCATAACTTTCTCTACAAAGTTGATATTAAGTTGATTCAAGTGGTTGTAAAAATATAAGAGAAAGGGCTACGATGTTCATGAAGACTCCAGGAGAAAATTAACACATTTAACAAGTCACACAAGCGTGTGAATATTTATATGACCGTGTGAAGTGTTGCTACGATTTCTAGAGATAAAACCAATCGCACGACCACCCATGTTCATTGCACACGACCGTGTGATTTGTCCTACAGCTGATCTTCTAATCCCGTCAGAACTCTACTGGTGATCTCTCAAAGTACCTATAAAAAGGGGGACCAAGCCTTGGACGATTTTCATCACCTCATATCACTTCATAAATGCTTCATACAACATTTAACACAACAAAATACACTAGGGTTACACAAATCAACATTCTTCTGAGAGAGGAGGACAAATCTATGAAGAGCACCACAAGGCCTTTCGCATCTTCGGAAGCACAATGTTTCGAAAGGTTTAATGAGGATCCATCCTAACAAGAAGGTTTTTCGTTTTTAGTTTAGATCTCTTGTTTGTACTAAAACTATGTTAAACTATTTAATTTCATTTTTGTCTATGAATTAGTTGTCAAATATGTTGGGCTAATCTTTCTGATCATAGGGCATAATCAAAACTGTGGATTCGTGTTAGATCTATATTGATTGTTTTCTTAATTGATTTATGTGTTCTCTTATATGAATTCAAATGCTTAATTCTTGTAGATTATTTAGCCAATAATTTGCATGTAATACTTGTTAGTCTATAATCCGGGAGGTGAGTTCCAACAAATGAAAATCGGATTCATACATAAACCAGTGTAACGTATCGGGAGATCTACACAAGTTTATGGGGAGTACTTCAATTCTAAGATCTTTTGGGAGTTAATAATAGTTGTAACATATCGGGAGATCTACAATTATTATTAATCAACTATTTATGCACCTGAATACGTTACACTGAAGGTGAAAAACCGTATGAATATTCTGACGACTTTCAAGCGAAAGTATTGGAGCAAATGAAAAGAATGGAGAAATGGCAAATTGCTCAAGTCCACTACCCTCCACCTCCTCCACCACAGTGAGCTTAGTAAGTACCTTTTACGCATTCCTCTTTCTTTTGATAATTTCCTTATATCTTCGGGACGAAACATATTTTAAGTTTGGGGGGAGGGGTTGTCAAGAATGCGTAAAAAAGTACTGTTGTATTTTTGCATTGCATTTAGGTTGCATGTAGAGCATATAAAATTTGCATAAATATTTAAAACAAAAATCAATATTTTTGTTTTCTTATTTTAGCACGTTTAATTGCTTTTGTGTGATTTAGGATCAAAAATTCGAAAAAGTACAAAAAGCTTCCGCATGATTTTAGTATGAGCATTCGATTTTATGAGATGAAATATTTTGGTGAATAATGTGATGAATGGTTGAGAAGATATCGTTTGCTTGTTTGACAATGATTGAGAAAAAACAAGTGTATGATTGAGATATGTCCCTATGGACTCACCCAATGCAATAGTCTCATATACCCAATCCATATGAGACCATTGCATAAGGTGAGTCCATAGGGATAAATCCCAATCATGGATATTTTTTTTTGAAGAGATAGTCTCATGTTAAACGGTCTAACGGTTCAACGAATCCACTCTCTACCCGCAAACCTAGCGACACACCCCAACTGTAGGTCCCAAGGGGTGAGTTGTAGGGTTTATAAAGGGAGGGGTTGCATAAAACTTACCAAATTTTTGATTTAGTCCTTTTAACTATTTTCAGAGTTAACTTAAATCGGCTAAGTCCTTGAGGGATAACTAGGTTGGCTTACTTCAGCAAAGTTACCCACTCAACAGACTCGACTGAGCTGTTGATAGTAAACTCAGCTGGGATCAACTAACACTTAAATTCACAGTTGATTTGGTTTTTGCTCAGCGGAAGATTTTTCACCCTTAATGTTTTAACCTTATTTTTCAACAATTGTTTTTAACAAAGGTTATTATCAGTTGAGTTTAACAATTATAACTTAGCAGCAGATATAAATAATGTGCAAGAAATTAAAGTGCTGTAAGTAAATATGACACAAGCAATTTTATAGTGGTTCGAGGATGGGGTAATTCCTCTAATCCACTCTTCTCCAACTCCTGAAGGAATCCACTAAGTGACAGATATGGGTTACAAAGTAGTGAACAGTCCGAGTCAGCCTTGATCACACAGCTGGCTGTTCATGGGACTCAGCTTCTTCACAAAATGGCTGTCTTGCTACTTTAGCTCCCTCGAACTCTTAGAATTGATCACACAGCCTTCCAACGAGCCTAAAGCTTCTGGTTCGAACTAGAACCTTACTACTTCTCCTTCAACCTTGGAGAGTAGACCCTTTTTGTTCTTCAAACAGTTCCTCTTCAACTTGATGAAGTATTCTTTCCTTCATTGAGTGTGTTGGATTGAGTTCCTTCGATTTTAGGTTTGAGGATTATTTTTGAAAGTTTGAGAGTATTTGCAGGTTTGCTTGCTTGAATGCTTGATTATCTTATAAAATTCATAACATTCTCTCACTTGCTTCCTCAGTCTTTTATAGTGAAGATTCAAAAATATGTCTGTTGAAGAGATAGACATATTTTTCAAATCCCACTCGTAGGTTGTTGGCATGTCTTGTCCTTGCATCATTAATGAGGATCGTACCATGATTTTAATGCTCTGCAGCCTTTCCTTAGTCTCTGCAGGTTTTCCGGTACATCCCATTGGTTCCTTGCTTTTTGCACTTTTTCAGCAAAACAATTTTATTGTTGGCAGCCTGACACATGCCTATTTCCAGCAAAACCTTGACTTGTGTTGAGAACAGATCTCTTTCAGCTTTCTTCAAGTCTTGTCTGCTGCAAACCCCTTTGACATTCGATTCCAATCACTTGGAATGACTTAGCTGTCAGTCAGCTGACTGAGATAGCTTTTCTGTCACTTGAATGATTCTTCACTTGGCTTCACATAGAGCACACGCAGCTGGGTCTTCTCTTCAATCTTCAGTCGACTCTTGTATTCTTCAACTTAGCTGACTCCAACTCAGCTCATGCAGTCCTATCTATACAAGTTGAATTACAAAGAAAATGAGGTGCCAACTTCCTATTCTAAGTTTTATATGGTATCATCAATATCTAAACATTAATTTTCCTAACAATTTCTACCTTTTCGATGATGCCAAAACTTAAATAATTACATCAAAACAAGCAGTGCAGTAACAAAGAATGTATGTGTAGAATATGTCAATTTTATTGATCATATCATTCTTGTACTTTACAAACGCACTTTACAAATGTGTTACGAAGTATACCCTATACACTGTATCAGAGATATACTATCTATTACAATTGTATCAGAGCTTATTATAAGCCTAAAGTACAGCAAGTATCAGATCAATATGATATTACAAGAGTACTTACAATTTTTGTATTTACAGTTAAGTAAAATACACTGAAGGGGTTTCAGTCGTCTTTAACGCCTCGACTGCTTCCTTCTTCTCTCATCTTCTTCAGCTCTCTCACTTTTCTTTCTTTCATAAGCTCTTTTGGCAGCATGGTCCTCCCTTCGCTGCCTTTCTTCCCATTCTTGATTAGCTCTCTCGTTCTCAGCCACTTGTCTTCTTCTAGCCTCCTCATTCTTACGCTCCACTTCCAGATTTGTAAGTATGTCGAACCCAACCCAGTAGTTGATTTCTTTCTTCTGCGGATCAACATAACTTACATCTTTAGGTCTTGGATGTGGTGGAGTACCTTTGCCTCTTCCACTACTTCCAAACCTTACCCTTCCTTGGTATGACTCAGCTCCTCCTCTAGGAGTGTACTGTACGGGTGTCTTTCCAGTCGACTGACTACTAGAACTCTGCTGCTTTTCAGCTGATTTGCATAAATCGAGTCCTTTCTACCAATACAAGTCCCACGCCTTTGGTAGAGTCATGTTCTTGAAGTAGACTTCAACCTCCAGAGTTTGAAATACCTCTAGTAATCCTCTCGGAGGCCTTCGAACCTTGCTTTAATATCTGCAATCCTCTCGGAGTGCTTCCACTACTACTTGTCGAACTCAGCTTCAATGACTTTTTCTAGTCTGTTTGACTGCCATTTCAACTTTCTCTTCTACGGTCAGCTCTTTCGGTAGTTTGCTGAGAATTTGAGGCTTTAACTTCACTCTGCTATGGGATCTTAGAAAACATGATTTTCAAGGGTGGCTTCTTCATTGAATTACCTTTCCCTTGCTTGCTTCCCCTTTTACTCCTTCCTTATTACTTCGCTGCTGCCTTTCTTTCATTTTCTCTTCCCCCCTTTTTGGCATCATCACCAAGGGGTAGAGCCAAGTTAGGGAATATTCCACTGAGGAGAAGATCAATCTTATTATTTGTCGAATCATGCTTGTCTTGAGTCTTGTAGTATGCTGTTCTAAATTCTGATCTTAAGGCCATAGTCTCAGCTGCCATCAGCTTCATCTCAGTCTGGAGCACCTTTATCTGCTGTTCAACGTTGGCCTCCATTCTCTGAATTTCTGATTTGTGCTGAGCCTTAAGCAACTCAATGTCAGACTTATGTGACTGACCCATCCTAAACATGTGGTCCCTTTGCCGTTGCTGGAACTTTGTATTATCTGAGCTCCAGATCACCATTTTCGCGAATAGAGATTTAAAGTAGTGACCTGCTCATGCCTTAATGCCTTTACTTGTCCAATCCATTCTCTGATTCTCAATACTGTTCCTCGGATATCTCCAGTGATAGTGTCATCTAAGTTGTCTAGCCGTTGGTACAATGCTGCAAAATCATGCTCCATATTCTCTATTTCAGCACAGATGGCTTTGAAGGCTTCACGGAAGTCGGCTACATCAGCGGACTGTTCCTCTGGCCATACAACATCGAAGTCAAATCTAATTGGCACCATGGTCGTCTCAGCTGGAGTTCTAATTTCTTATGGAGAGACTTAGACATTGTATCTGGCACGTTCTGCGGCTGACTCAGCTTTGAAGTGTATGTGAGCTTCAAATTGAAAGTATTCGGCGAATAAATGCTCAGGGAAAATGGTTATCTCCACGTTCTCGGCCTGTGGAGCTTTTCCATTTTCTTTAAAAATTGCTTCAACTCAATGTGCCTCAGCTATTTCAGCGTCATTGATAGTTTGAGCAACTGTGTTAGCCTACTGAGCTGACTGATCCTCAGCTGTCTTAACAGCTTCCTCAACAATAGTTGTTTCTTCCTGTTGAGTTGTCTATTCCTCGGCTGACTTATTAGCTTCATTGGGGGGTGATGGCTCCATTGAGGGTGGGCCATCAACCATTGTGAATTGCATTGGATCAACCTTATCACTGGCTTGACTCTGTTTTGCATGTGCCTCCTCATCAGCTTTGTCCTTATTTGATTTATCAATGGGGCTGGACAGCTTCATTTCAGATTCTAGGAACTCAGTATCAACATTCTCCTGGGAATCGTGAAGGGCACTGATCTCTTCTTCCACAGTAACCTCTTAATGAGGGGCAGGCACATCCTCAACTACTTTCTTACCCAGGAAAGTCTCAACCTCCTCCAGGCCTTCACTACCCTCAGCAGTCTCAACCGCTGATGGGCCTTGTGCATTCCCTTTTTCAGTCTCAACTACATCAGGGTCTTCAGGAATTATCCCTTCAGTAGACGGAGCTGTTGTTGGGTCTTCAGTGGCATCCTTCGGAGTCTCAACTCCTTGGATTGCACTTTCAGGGCCAAGAGTCTCAACTCTCGTGGCCTCACTTCCATACTTTGCCTTAGCTACATCAGCAACGTCAATGGCCTGCATGGCAGTTGAAGTTTCAGCTGAGATAGTTTGAACCATCTGAGCTTCATCAACTTCAGTCTGCTAAACTGTAACATTATTTCCATCGCCTCCTAACTCTGTTTTTGGTTGGTATCCCACAGACTCCTCCGACCTAGCTGTGGTGGTGTGAGTTTCCCCCTCAGCTGGCGCACCAGCTGAGTCTTGACTAATGGGGTTACTCAAAACGTGAGGCCTGACTGTTTGTCCAATTGAGTATTCACTCGTTGCGGTAGGTGTCTCAACACCTTCTGCAGGGAGTGGGTTGGCTAAGGCGGCCGCTTCATCACCGTCCTTAGCTTCATCGCTATCCTTCCTGGAATTGTCTTCCTCAGAGAGCATAAGAGATGTGGTTGCTTGAATATTTTTCACCATCTCCATTATGCTAGGGCTAGGGGTAATCATGATAGATGAAGATTCCCCAGAGCCCCTATTTAGTTGTTGCTCGTTCATGTCCTTCGATTCCCATATAGCTTGCCGGAACTCAGCTTTCTCGGCTGCAACAGTAGAGTCAATCTCCACAATATCACTGTCGCTGCTGTCAGCTGATTCCAGGGCATGTTCAGGTGCATCTGTGAAGGCACATTAATGAGGATTTTTTGACTCTGTGATAGACTTGTGTAGGTCCCAAGGGGTGTGAGTGTAAGGTTTAGAAGGGGGGGTTGAATAAACCTTACCAAGTTTTTGATTTAGTCTTTTTTAAAACGTTCAGAGTTAATACTTCACAGCTGAGTCCTAGATGGAAAGCTAAGTTAGTTAATCAGCAGAGTTAGCCACTCAATAGACTCGACTGAGCTGTTGATAGAATAACTCAAATTGTTTTGACTAGAACTTAACTTGACCGTGATATGTTTTCGAGGAAGACTTAACACCCTTGAATTTGGTTTAAGATTGTTTTAATACTTGGTTTTAGCACCTTTTTGATTATCAATTGGACAACAAATTTATCAAAGAAATATTGAAATAATGTGCGAGAAAAAGTAAAGTCTTTGAAATGTAAATGACACAATAAATTTTTATAGAGGTTCGAAGATGGGGTAATTCTTCTAATCCTCTCTTCTCCAACTCCCCGGAGGAATCCACTAAGTATTGATCAATATACAAAGTGGTAAAATCCGAGATGCAAGTCTTGATCACACAACACTTGATCCTTTGGGACTCGATCTGAGATGCCTTGGTCACACAGTGCTTCTCGTGCGACTCGGCTTCTTCACAGGGGCGTTGCACTTGCTACTACAACTCACTTGCTCAAGCTTCTTGGATTTGATCATGAAGCCCTCCAAAAACTTGAGACTGGTTCGACCTTGAACCTTTCTACAATCCTCATTGGAATGTAGACCCCTTGATTCTTCAAATGTTTCCTCTTCAACTGATTGAAGTCGTCTTTCCTTCACATGTAAGTGTTGGATTGATTTCCTTCGTAGTGTAGGCTTAAGGATTGAACTTGAATGATTTGAGAATAGTTCAGGATTCTGAATATTGCTTTTCTTGCTCGTATTTGTTTTCTGATTGTCAAGGTTTTTTTTTTCTCAAAGTGATTCCTCAGCCTTTTATAGTGTTCTTTTGAAAATTTGCCCGTTGAAGAGATAGGTTAATTTTCAAAAGACACTTGTGGTCGTTGGCTTGTCTTGTTGCAGTTCTTGGAATTGACATTTCCTCGCATGAATGATTCTTGACTTTTCAAAGTTCGACACAGTGCGATCTTCCCATTGGTTTATTCCTTTTGCACGCTTCTGGATCGAGCACTTTAAGAAAGGCAGATGGAAGTATTACTTATTTAAGTAATTCTCTTGACTTCTGTGCAACGGATCTCTTTTCGATTGTCTCGACTTGATCGCATTTACTTGACTTCCCCAGGTGACTTGAGTCGACTTCCAATCATTGGATGACTCATCCGTCACTTCATCTTGAGACTTGGCTATCTTGAGTTGATTTGATCGACACTTCACTCACCGCATCTCACCGCACCTTCAGTCGAGTTCCTGCCTTCTCTTCTTTCCACACTCAGCTGCCTCACATCGGAGTCTTCCTTTTAGTCTCCAGTTGTCTTCTTGCATGTTCAGGCATAGCTGACTTAACTCAGCTCGGCCAGCCCTATCTATTACAATGCAATTTACAACAAAAATGGGGTGCCAACTTTCTATTCTAAGTTTTACATGGCATTCATCAAAATCCAAAAATTAATTTCCCTACAATTTCCCCCTTTTTGATGATGCCAAAACTTAAAACATTCATACAATAATTAAACAGCAAAGATACGTACAGACAATGTAGAATCATAGAATGTATGCGTAGAGTCAATCTTTTATTGATCATAACATTGTTGTTCTTTACACAACTAGTTACAGAGTGTATCAGAGCTTAAACAGAACTTATATAATGTAGCCATGCTATTCTATATCTACGCAAGTATAGAAATTATACAAGTTTATTCGATGTACAGAAGACTTACATAAAGATGTATTTACATAGTAAAATACATGAAGGGGTGGACAGCAACACTTCATCTCCTTCGCTACCTCCTTCTTTCCTCTTCTTCAGCTCTGTCTTCTTCTGATCTATTCCTCTTCTTCTCTTCTTCAGCTGCTTTCTTTTTCTCATATGCTTTCCTTGCAGCTTCATCTCTTCTTTTTCTTTCTTGCCTTTCTTCCCACAGCTGAGTTTGTCTTCTATTTTCTTCCTCGATCCTCTTCACATACTCAGCATTGTTCTTGGCCACTTGTAGGTTGGCTACTTCATCGAATCCAGCCCAATAGATCCCTCCTTTCTTGCCTGGATCTATATATTCAATGTTTTGGGCGAGGTCTGGTCGAAACCTCTTCCTCCACCACTGCTTCTTCCTCTCGCCTCTGGGCGTGTATTGTATCTTGGGGCCTTCTTTTTCCAATGAGTGACTAGCAGAGTGACCAAAGCAGAGGATCGCGAGTCTCTGCTGCTGTCGCCTTCTTCACATAGCTTGGGGCTGGACAGCTTCATTTCAGATTCTAGGAACTCAGTATCAACATTCTCCTGGGAATCGTGAAGGGCACTGATCTCTTCTTCCACAGTAACCTCTTAATGAGGGGCAGGCACATCCTCAACTACTTTCTTACCCAGGAAAGTCTCAACCTCCTCCAGGCCTTCACTACCCTCAGCAGTCTCAACCGCTGATGGGCCTTGTGCATTCCCTTTTTCAGTCTCAACTACATCAGGGTCTTCAGGAATTATCCCTTCAGTAGACGGAGCTGTTGTTGGGTCTTCAGTGGCATCCTTCGGAGTCTCAACTCCTTGGATTGCACTTTCAGGGCCAAGAGTCTCAACTCTCGTGGCCTCACTTCCATACTTTGCCTTAGCTACATCAGCAACGTCAATGGCCTGCATGGCAGTTGAAGTTTCAGCTGAGATAGTTTGAACCATCTGAGCTTCATCAACTTCAGTCTGCTAAACTGTAACATTATTTCCATCGCCTCCTAACTCTGTTTTTGGTTGGTATCCCACAGACTCCTCCGACCTAGCTGTGGTGGTGTGAGTTTCCCCACTCGGGCGCACTGCACCGGTGAGTCTTGACTAATGGGGTTACTCAAAACGTGAGGCCTGTCTGTTTGTCCAATTGAGTATTCACTCGTTGCGGTAGGTGTCTCAACACCTTCTGCAGGGAGTGGGTTGGCTAAGGCGGCCGCTTCATCACTGTCCTTAGCTTCATCGCTATCCTTCCTGGAATTGTCTTCCTCGTGAGAGCATAAGAGATGTGGTTGCTTGAATATTTTTCACCATCTCCATTATGCTAGGGCTAGGGTAATCATGATAGATGAAGATTCCCCAGAGCCCCTATTTAGTTGTTGCTCGTTCATGTCCTTCGATTCCCATATAGCTTGCCGAACTCGACTTTCTTCTCTTAAATAAAGAGAGTCAATCTCCACAATATCACACATTTCTTTGTCACCGATTCCGGCATGTTCAGGTGCATCTGTGAAGGCACATTAATGAGGATTTTTTGACTCTGTGATAGACTTGTGTAGGTCCCAAGGGGTGTGAGTGTAAGGTTTAGAAGGGGGGGTTGAATAAACCTTACCAAGTTTTTGATTTAGTCTTTTTTAAAACGTTCAGAGTTAATACTTCACAGCTGAGTCCTAGATGGAAAGCTAAGTTAGTTAATCAGCAGAGTTAGCCACTCAATAGACTCGACTGAGCTGTTGATAGAATAACTCAGCTGTTTTGACTAGAACTTAACTTGACTGTGATATGTTTTCAGAGGAAGACTTAACACCCTTGAATTTGGTTTAAGATTGTTTTAATACTTGGTTTTAGCACCTTTTTGATTATCAATTGGACAACAAATTTATCAGCAAATATTGAAATAATGTGCAGAAAGTAAAGTCTTTGAAATGTAAATGACACAATAAATTTTTTATAGAGGTTCGAAGATGGGGTAATTCTTCTAATCCTCTCTTCTCCAACTCCTGGAGGAATCCACTAAGTATTGATCAATATACAAAGTGGTAAACAGTCCAGATGCAAGTCTTGATCACACACGACTTGATCCTTTGGGACTCGGTCCTGAGATGCCTTGGTCACACAAACCGCTTCTCGTCGACGACTCGGCTTCTTCACAGGCAGTAAACTTGCTACTACAACTCACTTGCTCAAGCTTCTTGGATTTGATCATGAAGCCCTCCAAAAACTTGAGACTGGTTCGACCTTGAACCTTTCTACAATCCTCATTGGAATGTAGACCCCTTGATTCTTCAAATGTTTCCTCTTCAACTGATTGAAGTCGTCTTTCCTTCACATGTAAGTGTTGGATTGATTTCCTTCGTAGTGTAGGCTTAAGGATTGAACTTGAATGATTTGAGAATAGTTCAGGTTACAGATATTGCTTTTCTTGCTCGTATTTGTTTTCTGATTGTCAAGGTTTTTTTTTTCTCAAAGTGATTCCTCAGCCTTTTATAGTGTTCTTTTGAAAATTTGCCCGTTGAAGAGATAGGTTAATTTTCAAAAGACACTTGTGGTCGTTGGCTTGTCTTGTTGCAGTTCTTGGAATTGACATTTCCTCGCATGAATGATTCTTCAGCTTTTCAAAGTTCTGACACAGGTGCAGTGCTTCCCATTGGTTTATTCCTTTTGCACGCTTCTGGGACTGAGCACTTTAAGAAAGGCAGTATGGAAGTATTACTTATTTAAGTAATTCTCTTGACTTCCGTAACGGATCTCTTTCGATTGTCTCGACTTGATTGCATTTACTTGACTTCCCGTGTGACTTCGAGTCGCCTTCCAATCATGGATGACTCATCCGTCACTTCATCTTGAGACTTGGCTATCTTGAGTTGATTTGATTGGTGACACTTCACTCACCGCATCTCACCGCACCTTCAATCGAGTTCCCGCCTTCTCTTTCCACACTCACCGCCTCACATCGAGTCTTCCTTTTAGTCTCCGGTTGTCTTCTTGCATGTTCAGCATAGTGACTTAACTCACTTCGGCCACCCTATCTATTACAATGCAATTTACAACAAAAATGGGGTGCCAACTTTCTATTCTAAGTTTTACATGGCATTCATCAAAATCTAAAAATTAATTTCCCTACAATTTCCCCCTTTTTGATGATGCCAAAACTTAAAACATTCATACAATAATTAAACAGCAAAGATACGTACAGACAATGTAGAATCATAGAATGTATGCGTAGAGTCAATCTTTTATTGATCATAACATTGTTGTTCTTTACACAACTAGTTACAGAGTGTATCAGAGCTTAAACAGAACTTATATAATGTAGCCATGCTATTCTATATCTACGCAAGTATAGAAATTATACAAGTTTATTCGATGTACAGAAGACTTACATAAAGATGTATTTACATAGTAAAATACATGAAGGGGGGAAAAGAACACTTCATCTCCTTCGCTACCTCCTCCTTCTTTTCCTCTTCTTCACTGCCTTTTTCTTCTCGATCTATTCCTCTTCTTCTCTTCTTCAGCTGCTTTCTTTTTCTCATATGCTTTCCTTGCAGCTTCATCTCTTCTTTTTCTTTCTTGCCTTTCTTCCCACAGCTGAGTTTGTCTTCTATTTTCTTCCTCGATCCTCTTCACATACTCAGCATTGTTCTTGGCCACTTGTAGGTTGGCTACTTCATCGAATCCACCCAATAGATCCCTCCTTTCTTGCCTGGATCTATATATTCAATGTTTTTGGGCAGAGGTCTGGTCTCAAACCTCTTCCTCCACCACTCGCTTCTTCCTCCGCCTCCTGGGCGTGTATTGTCTTGGGGCCTTCTTTTTCCCAAATGAGTGACTAGCAGAGTGACCAGCAGAGCGACGCGAGTGGTCTGTCGCTGTCGCCTTCTTCACATAGCTTGGGGCCTTTTTCCCAATACAAATCCCGGCTTGAGCCATGGACATGTTTGTGAAGTAACCTCGGATGCGGCGTCTTGAATTCATCAACAGATCTTTGCTCGGTTCCGACGTCGAAATGGCATAGGTGTCTCGTCTTGGAATGCCTCCATGTTGTTTTAGTATATCCATAACTCGGGCATCCATCTTTCCTTCCACCTCCTTCATCCCAGCTTCAACTATCTTTCTCTTTTCAGCTATGGGTACTGCAGGATGTTGGAGCGGCAGAGTCACGGGAAGTTTGCTGATGATATCAGCTGTGACAAGACCTTGTTGGGGGGTTTTAGCAATCATCAAAGTCATATCTTTCGAACCTTTCGAACCTTCTCCCTCAATAGATTTTCCCTTCTTCTCTCTTCTTAGTTCCTCAATCGTCTTCTCCTTCACAACAAGTCCTTCTTCTCACCGACGGATCGATCCTTTAAACGCTTTTAAGTATTCCTCTTCCCCCTTTTTGGCATCATCAAAGGAGAGAGGAACCCCGAAACAAGCTAGCAATCATGAAGTCTAAGCGGTGATAGGCCGAGTTATGCTTCGAATCTGCTGCGAGTATCTTTGACGGAATTCGGAGCGGTGGCGTTGGATTCAAAGACTATTACTGACTTCATTTCACCATGAGGAGGCTGAATTTCCTCTCCATGTTCTCCTCTCTGCGTAGAAGCTCTTTCTTATTAAATTCACGCAGCAATGCATCTCTGTGTTGTGAGATTCATGCATTCGATCGATGTTCTCTTACATTCTTGTCTTCATATCAAGCATTCTCGGGCCGCGGACTAGCAATTTATTGAATAATGTCCGAAATATCGAGCTTGTTCTACGCGCGCATTGTTTGGTGTTGTTGCCACCATTCCCGGATCCCGACAATTATTCCTCGCAGACGACAAGAAGATTTGCGTCTCGTATCCATCCACCTCATGTCCAAAGGTGAGGCCTGGTGCCTCTCCATCTTCTCTATCTATGCAAATATGGCCTTGAAAACTTCTCGAACCTCACCGTCACTGCCTCTCACTGCGCTGCGCGCCAAAAGTCAAAGTCTCGGGACGATGGTGTCTGTTGGAATAACGGATCGGGTTTATGGAAACGTTCTTGATCTCGGTGATTCTTCGGGAAGGTCATGTACTTCCAGAGAGAAGGGAACGAGTCTTCAAACGGATCATCACGGCAACGACAATATGCTCAATGGCAACTTGTGCTCGTGAAGTTCCTGGTGGAGTCGATCCTGCTGCGGGGAGCCTGCGCGATTGACTCTGTTTGTGGGTGGTGCTTTGTGGAGTTGACCCGACTTTGCCGAGCCTCATGTCTTCTTAACAGACCGTCGGTCTCAAATGATTTTTCCATATGAGTTGACGGTCCTCGCCATATCGGAGCGTCATCGGACGATGATGAGATTTGCATGGGTGGCTCATCATCAAAATTAAAGGTTTGGCGAGTAGCCTTAAGGTCGACTTACTCGTGCTTGGGAGAACATCCTCAGCTGAGTCTTTTGGATGGGCAATAGGGGATGACTCAGCTTCGTCTTCACCTTCAGATCCCAGAAAGGTTACATCAGGATTTTCTTGGGAATCGTGAAATGCACTTATCTCCTTTCCGGATGGATCAATGATAGTAGGAGGGATGTTCTGCTTCCGTCTCTTTACCCCGGAAGTCTCAACTTCCGTCGGCCTTCATTACCTCCCCAGTCTCAATCTGCAATGGGGCACTGGACGATCCCTTCGACAGCGGTGTCACTGTCTTGGGGTCTTCTGAGGTGGCATTCACTGAGTCTCAACTCCATGGATTGCACTTTCATTGCCAGTGTTAACTCCCGGGAAGTTCCTTCCTGTGCCTCGATTGCATCAACAGCGTCATTGGCTGCGATCGGTTGGCACTTCAACGAGACATCTTAATCGCCGAGCCTCATCGTCTGACAACTTGCTTTGTGTATCCGTTTGTTGTTCCTTCTCCACTTCGCCTCCAAGATTCGTTGTGGAGACATCTCGCAACAACCTCCGACCTAGCGCAGCGAGTGGAGGAGTTTCCCCCGCACACCACCGAGTGACTTGGATTAGGGTCACTCGTCTCCCGGACTCCCGATTGTTCTCTTTGAGTATTCAGCCGTTGGGGCGGTGGTGAGACACCTTCATTAGGGGTAGGCTCGACTGGGGTCCTCATAATCCCAATTTCATCGCCAGTTCCCTTAACACCTTCTTCTGAGTGAGCAGGGGAAGTGGTGGCAGCAACAACTGTGGCAATATGCTGCACCACTCACATCGGATCAATCTCCAACCGCGATGTGGAAGACTCCCCTGGTCCTTCCAATAACCGTTGCTCATGTAGGATCCTAGATTCCCGCATGGCTTGCTGCATCTCCAATTCTTCCGTAGAGCGGCAAAGAGGTCCGATCCTCATCACTCCCAGAGAGAATGTGAAGATGAGGATGTGTATGATCAGTGGTTCCAGTAAAGGGACAGATACTGACCTGTTCACGAGCTTCAACTTCCTCTGCCAGTTTCTGCTTCTCCTTGTCTTTGAAGATCTCCAAGATATCTGTGCAGCTTTCTTCATCCAATGCTTGGACCACGATGGTCAATCCAAGAAAGTTCAATAGTTCGTCTTCTTCTTCAATAAATTCCGGTCTTTGGAACTGTTCCCTGGATCGACTCAGCTTCCACTTCCTCCACTCTCGCAGACGATTTTGGATGTCTGGATATGGTGGGGATAGGATCATTATATCATTATCATCTTTGTCATCTTCTCCTGCGTCCCTCGTTCTCGGGGATTGAAGGTAGCAAACTTTGTGCTCCACACCTCGGCAGGTCTGCGGGAGGGGATACAATCCTATCACCAGGAGAGTTTGCTTTCTCGGATGCTTCTTGTGTCTCAAATTTGCTCGATGACAATCAGTGTCTTGATTTGCCTCTGTGATCGGCTTCAATGAGACTTGGTCGTTTCATCTACAATTTACGAGACTCTACTTCTCCAGGCAGTCTTGATATCTGTTTCAAATTGAGTGGTGCTGACTCGGCCCGGTTTCTCAAGCTCGAACGCTTGAAGATTCTTCTTCTTCTTTTAGTCCTTACCAGAGGGATTTCTGGCTCGGATATGGTTTCTTCTGAGTCCTGGGCGGCGGGGGCCGGTGCTGTTGTCTTTTTCTGAGTAGCTGGCCATCTCGGCTTATCAGTCCTCCTTTTCTTGATAATCGGAGAAGGTATTTGAGGCTCCTTCTCCGCTGCGGCTGCAGGGGTAGGTGACTCGACTGCAGGGGCAGGTGCATCTTTTGTTTTCTTTTTCTTTGCTGCAGGGGCAACAGTCTTCTTTTCTTCTATGATCGCAACCATCACGATCAGCTTAGTTTTGGACAGCTGATTAAAGCTTCCAAATTTGATAGCAACGCACTTGGCAATAATATCCAGCAGCTTGTGGTAGTCTTCCTTCAGCAGCTTATTCTCAGCTGTGTAGACAACCTTCGCAGCATAGTTAGGTTTGGCTACTTCCTTCCAAGCGGCAGCCAGGTTAACATCAGCTTCATAAATCTCCAGCACTCCTTCCACCGGCAACGAACAGTGTTCTGTCAGATCCTTGGCAGTGATGGTGAATTCGTTTCCGTGAACAGAGGACTTGATGCCTTCATCGTGAACTTCAGCGTTCACGTAGAACTGTGCGACCTCTTCCACGTAGGTCATCGGAAACTCCATCGTCAAAAATGGTTTCAGTCCAGACTTTTCCAGCTTCTCTGCTATCTTCTTCACAAGGGTGTTGTCAGACTCCTGTTTGATCATCTGCGTCGAAATCTACAAGGAGACCCAGTGTGGATTTGCTTTCCCAATTTGACAAAATCGTGAGTAGATGCCATTTCTCGATGTTTTACCGAACAAAACTTTGAAAATGAACTTTGAAGATTTGTAGGGTTTTGAGAGAAAATTTCTTTCTTTGCTTTCGAGAGAGATGAACAGTTTTGGTAAAGTGAGGGAAAGTTGGGCGAAACGGTATATGTATGGGTTATGAAAGGACGTGCGGGTGGTTTTTGAAATTTGATCAAGATCAACGGCTTAGATTTTGCACGCCGATTAACATTTAATTTCTCGCATTTAATGCGGCAGCATTTATATCCAATCATAAGCTTGGTATGCAGCTTTTGACTGTACACGTCATAATTATTCTGACGTCATTCTTAAAAACATTCCCGCTTAGTAAAAACGAAACTTTGCTCATAAATGACTAAGCTTATTCCTTAGCTGATTTATCTCTTCTCTCTTTGCACATAAGTACTCAGCTGTCAGTTAACTTGACGCAGCTGATTCTCCGATACGGCTGATTCACTTAGCTAATTTAAGAGTTCAGCCCTTTTTCATCTTTTCGGGTTTCATCTCTTTTCTTTGACTCTTCTGAGTGTCAACTCAGCTCAATTAACCCTAATTCATGCTTGAGTTCTTCAAATATTGATTCACATAATGGCTTTGTGAATACATCAACTAACTGCTTATCAGTTGAGATATATTCCAAGGTGATGTCCTTCTTTTCAACATGATCTCTTATGAAGTAATATCTGACATCAATGTGCTTTGTTCTTGAGTGCAACACAGGATTTTGAGTGATTGCAATTGCACTTGTGTTATCACACATAATTGGAATTTCTTTTTCTTCAACTTCATAGTCTCTCAGCTGATGTCTCATCCATAAGACTTGGGCTGTGACTACCCGCGCATGACTATGTATTATGCTTCAGCTGTGTAGGTAGCTATTGAATTTTGCTTCTTGCTAAACCAGGAAATTAGCCTATTTCCAAGCATTTGACATGTACCTGAGGTACTCTTCATGTCAACTCTACATCAAGCATAGTCAGAGTCTGAGTAACCAATTAGCTTGAATCCACCTTCCTTAGGATACCATAAGCCAACTTCTTGGCTTCCTTTCATGTGGCTTTCTTTTGGAGCAGATTGAAATCTTGCACATACACCTACAACAAAGGTGATGTCTGTCCTGCTTGCTGTGAGATAGAGCAATGATCCAATAAGTGCTCTGTATCATGTTTGATCCACATGCTTGCCATCTGCATCCATATCCATTTTGACTGATGTATTCATTGGTATTTTCACAGAAGACTTCTCTTCCATGCCAAATTTCTTCATTAAATCTCTGGTGTATTTTGTCTGACTTATGAAGGTTCCATCCTTCAACTGTTTTACTTGGAGTCCAAGGAAGAATGTCAGCTCTCCCATCATGCTCATTTCAAATTTGCTTTGCATAAGATTTGAGAATTTATCACACAGCTCTTTGTTTGTGGATCCAAAGATGATGTCATCCACATAAATTTGAAAAGCAATATACTCTTCCCATCTTGAATTCTGAAGAGTGTTCTATCCACTTTGCCTTTTGAAAATCCGTTCTCAATCAGGAATTGTGATAATGTATCATACCATGCTCTTGGTGCCTGTTTCAATCCATATAAAGCTTTCTTGAGTTTGTATACTTTATCTCCAAGAGCCTTCTGCTCAAATCCTCGAGGTTGTTCAACATATACTTCTTCCTCCAATAACCCATTAAGGAATGCACTCTTTACATCCATTTGATATACAGTGAAGTTATTGTGAGCAGCATAGGCAAGAAACATCCTTATGGCTTCCAATCTTGCCACAGGAGCAAAAGTTTCATCAAAATCTATTCCTTCTTCTTGGCAATACCCTTTGGCTACCAATCTTGCTTTGTTTCTTACCACGTAACCTTCCTCATTCATCTTGTTTACGAACACCCATTTAGTGCCAATAACATTTTGATGGGTAGGTCTTTGAACCACCGCACACTTTGTTTCTTTCAAATTGATTCACTCTTCTTGCATGGCTTGAATCCAATGTGCGTCATCCAATGATTGTGACACATCTTTTGGCTCTATTTGTGAGATGAAACAAGTGAACATAGCTTCTTGTTGGGTTACGATCTGGTTTTTACACCTTCTCTTACATCTCCAATGATTAGTTCTCGTGGATGGTCTCTCGGCCATCTTACATCGAGGTTCGAGTAAGTTAGTTGGATTGATCGTCTTGCTTGGTTGTTTATTTTGATCAGCTCTCTCATCATCACTTAGCGCATATTTCCCACCTCTTTGAGACTCGGCTATCTCATCTTCATTTGGGTTTATAATTCCACTTGACTTCAACATAGGGACTCTTCTCGCATGGTTGGTGATTCAAATTTATCACCGACTCTTCAACGTCTTCTTCATTTACATTGGGTTCATCAAACACCACATGAATGGATTCTTCTCGTAACCATTGTCCTCTTGTTGAGCACTCTGTAGGCTTTGCTTTCACCGAGTATCCTAAGAAGATACCTTCATCGACTTTAGCATCAAAAGCCTTTAAATTATCTTTGTCATTGTTGTGTATGAAGCATTTGCATCCAAATATTCTAAAGTATGCAACATTTGGCTTTCTCCCTGTCCAAATCTCATAGGAGTCTTTGCCACCGTCTGTTTATCATGCATCTATTTTGAGTATAGCATGTTTGTGTTTATTGCTTGACCCAAAATCTTTTAATCTTTTAGCGACCTGCTTGACTAACATGGTCCTTTGCTTTGCTTCTTTGAGAGTCCTATTCCTTCTTTCTCGCAACTCCATTTTTTGTGGAGTCCTTGCTCATTGATAATTCATGACCAATACCATTTTCAACACAATCAATCGAGTTATTATACCATTGACAAACTCCGTTCCTCTGTCAGATCTTATTTTGATAATGGTTTGACTCTTCTCATTTTGGATTCTCTTCATCAGCTGTGGTGGTTTCTTCAGATTTTCTTTCTTCTTATACATAAATATTGTCCATTTGTATCTTGATTAGTCATCTACTACCACCAAGGTGTATTTCTTCCCACTTATACTAGCTGGTTCAACTGGACCAAATAGATCCATATGTAGCAGGTGCAATATTCTTGTTGAGGATGGACATGTCTTTTCTTTTAATGATGATTTGATCTGTTTTCCCATCTGGCATGCATCACATACACTTTCCTTCTTGTATAATGAGTCTGGAAGTCCTTCCACAAGATTGCTCCTTGCAAGCTTGTTAATTGTTTTGTAGTTTAGGTGACTCAGCTTCTTGTGCCACAGCCAACTTGATTCTGCTGTGCTTTTTGCTAGCAGACAAGTGCTTGATGTTGCAGTTGACCAATCTACCACATACATGTTCTTTTGTCTGCATCCTTGCAACACTACTTCATTAGATTCAATGTTCTTGATTTGGCACACTCCCATATTGAATCCAACATTATAGCCCTTGTCACAGAGTTGACTTATGCTTAGTAAGTTGAAATTGAGGCCTTCAACATATGCAACATCTGTAATTTCTAATCCATTTTTCTTGATGGATCCAATGCCTCTTATTTGTCATGGAGCTTCATTTCGTCCAAATATGACTTTTGCACCTCTAACTTCCTTGAATTTTGACAGATTTTTCTTGTTTCCTGTCATGTGTCTGGAACAGCCACTATCCATGTACCAGGTGCCTTGGCACTCAGCTGTTCCTTGAACTTGCAATCGTTTTAGGTACCCATATTTGTCTGGGTCCTAAGGGGTTAGTATTGTAAGATGATCCAACCAACCTATAGCCAAATGATTTGACTCTAAGAGGTTGCCATCTATCAGTGCTATAATCATAATTAATTTTAGCAAATTGCTTGGGAGTTTTAGGTTCATACAGCTGTCTCTTTTGTCTGTATGCCGGTGTATGTATTTTAGAAATTGCTTTGTTTGGGTAGTTGTGATATCTTTGAGGATAGTGCCTGAGTGCATATGTGTCTTTGATGATAGCTCTTTTGCCTTTGGGATGGCCTTTCTTTGAGTCTTAGGCCTTTGCCATTTAGGCTTATATTCCATAGATCTTTGCCGATAGTTCACATTATTCCAATCACTTGGCTTGGGTACTTTCTACCATTCCCATCATATGTGTTCCTTTTATAGAACTTAAGGGCTTTTGGTAGCTCTGTTTCTTCTTTACTGAGTATTTCTGTTTGGAGTTTGCTTTGAGGAACTCGGGATTTCTTCTCAATCGCTCCTCTCAAAGACAGTCAATCGCTTTTCCTTTTCCTTTATAACCAAGGCCAGTTTGCTTGTGATTGTGCTTTGGAATAAATATGTGTGCATCATTTGGAGTTTTGGATTTTTGAGATGCTTCATTACTTGAAGATCCTTTTTCCAAAATCACTTTTGGAGCTTGACATAGCAGAGAGGAATTAAATCCTAAGCCTGTCTTATCTCCACATTCTCTTTGACTCATAATAAGATCATCCAAGGATTTAGATGCCTTAGTGAATGAGGCAATCACATTTTTGAGGTCATTCTCCCTCTTTTCTATAGCAGCTATCTCTGCTATTAATTTAGCATTTTCAGCCTTTAGACTTTTATTCTCATCAGCTATGTGACTTAGAGTACTCTGCTCCTTAGTCAGCTGTGTGATTTGACTTTTGAGTAGGCTGTTCTCCTCATTTAGTAGTGTGTGTGAGGATTTAATGTGTTCAAAGTCTTTCATCATTTTTCCTAATGAATCATAAAGATCAGTGGGTGATGAAGTGTGTGTGTCACAATCACTGTCACTAGAATCTGAGTGTGATGAGTTAGAGTGTACCTCATCTTCTTGGTCAGGTTGGTCTTGTTCTTTGGCCATTAGACAAATCAAAGCTTCTTCTTCAGAGTCACTTGAGTAGTCAGCTTCACTACTCTTCGAGTCTACTGTGTCTTTCGACTTGACTGTCTCAGCAGTCTCTGCAACCAACATTGCCTTTTTCTTCTCTTGTCTTATTTCTTTGAAGACTTTTCTTTCCTCTTCATTCCTGTATTTGTTGACTACAGGATATGGGCATTCAATGGCATAGTGACCGGGTTGCTGCGGATCCAATAAATTTTCAACCTTTTGATCGATTCTTTCCATCCTTGGATTGTCACTCTTTGATACTCAATCCTTTGATGCTCTATTCTTTTGGGTGGCCTATCTTCCCTTGACTTGGAGGGAGCTGAGTGTCTTTTGGAGGATTCACCTTTGCCTCTTTTGTAATTCTTGTTGAAGAATTTGTTAAACCTTTTAACCATCAGGGCAATCTTCTCTTGGTCAATGACTTCCTTGACCTCAGCTCTTTTACCATCCTCAACTATTAGAGCAACTGTTTTGGGCACAACTGTCTCCTCTTGGTCTTTTCTTCTTAGCTCAAATTCGTAGGCTTTGAGATCTGAGAATAGCTCATGGTTGGATGTCTTTGATAGGTCCATGGAGTGTCTCAGGGCCATGACTTTCATTTCCCACTCAGATGGGAGACTTCTTAGAATCTTCATACACATTTCCTTCTGTGTATATTCTTTTCCAAGTGCATATAGCACATTGGTAATTTCTGTGAACCGAGCATCCAGTTGATCCAAGGTTTCTCCTGCAAGCATCTTGAAATTTTCAAATTTCTGTACAGCAACAGATAGTTTATTTTCCTTGATTTGCTCACGAGCCTTCACAAATCAAGGTTAGCTTGTCCCATTTCTTTTGCCGTTTTGCATGATTTGATTTTGTTGAACATGGCTTTGTCCAAGGTTTTGTAAAGAATGTCCTTGGCCACGTTGTCCAGGTTATATCTTTTCCTGTCATCACTTGTCCATTCAGCTCTTGGTTTTTCAACCATAGCTGGTCTGGTAGCAGCATCTTCTTCTCCTTCTGCTGCAACTCTCCTTGCAGCTGTGTTCACTTTTAAGATTTGGAGTGGCCCATCTTCTATCACTATCCACATTTCATCGTGTAATGCTGATAAATGAGCCTACATACAAATTTTCCAGTCATCAAATTCCTCAATAGTGAACATAGGGATGCGTGTCAAATTTGCTTCCATGATAATAACTTTGCTGAATAAAAGAGTTTTGAAAGATCAAGTTCTAAAGCAAGCTTTTGAAAAATTTGGAGATCTAGTTCAGTAACCAGTGCGGACGGCTCAATGAACCAACCACTCTGATACCACTTGTAGGTCCCAAGGGGTGTGAGTGTAAGATTTAGAAGGGGGGGTGAATAAACCTTACCAACTTTTCGATTTAGTCATTTTTAAAACGTTCAGAGTTAATACTTCACAGTTGAGTCCTAGATGGACAACTAAGTTAGTTCATCAGCAGAGTTAGCCACTCAACAGACTCGACTGAGCTGTTGATAGAATAACTCAGCTATTTTGACTAGAACTTAACTTGACTGTGATATGTTTTCAGCGGAAGACTTAACACCCTTGAATTTGGTTTAAGATTGTTTTAATACTTGGTTTTAGCACCTTTTTGATTATCAATTGGACAACAAATTTATCAGCAAATATTGAAATAATGTGCATAAAGTAAAGTGCTGAAATGTAAATGACACAATACATTTTTATAGAGGTTTGAAGATGGGGTAATTCTTCTAATCCTCTCTTCTCCAACTCCTGGAGGAATCCACTAAGTATTGATCAGTAAACAAAGTGGTAAATGTGTCCGGATGCAAGTCTTGATCACACACGGTGACTTGATCCTTTGGGACTCGATCCGAGATGCCTTGGTCACACAAACCGCTTCTCGTGCACGACTGCGACTCTTTTCTTCACAGGGCAGCTGCCTTGCTACTACAACTCACTTGCTCAAGCTTCTTGGATTTGATCACGAAGCCCTCCAAAAAATTGAGACTGGTTCGACCTTGAACCTTTCTACAATCCTCATTGGAATGTAGACCCCTTGATTCTTCAAATGTTTTCTCTTCAACTGATTGAAGTCGTCTTTCCTTCACGAGGTAAGTGTTGGATTGATTTCCTTCGTAGTGTAGGCTTAAGGATTGAACTTGAATGATTTGAGAATAGTTCGATTCTGACGATATTGCTTTTCTTGCTCGTATTTTTTTCTGCCAAGGTTTTTTTTTTTTCTCAAAGTGATTCCTCGGCCTTTTATAGTGTTCTTTTGAAAATTTGCCCGTTGAAGAGATAGGTTAATTTTCAAAAGACACTTGTGGTCGTTGGCTTGTCTTGTTGCAGTTCTTGGAATTGACATTTCCTCGTATGAATGATTCTTGACTTTTTCGAGTTCGACACGGTGCGATGCTTCCCATTGGTTTATTCCTTTTGCACGCTTCTAGAATCGAGCACTTTAAGAATGACAAGATGGAAGTATTACTTGTTTAAGTAATTCTCTTGACTTAGGCAACGGATATCTTTCGATTGTCTCGACTTGACCGCATTTACTTGACTTCCCCAGGTGACTTCGAGTCAGCTTCCAATCATTGGATGACTCATCTGTCACTTCATCTTGAGACTTGGCTATCTTGAGTTGATTTGACTGACACTTCACTCACCGCATCTCGCCGCACCTTGATCGAGTTCTGTCTTCTCTTCTTGCCACACTCACCGCCTCACACGAGTCTTTTTTTAGTCTCCGGTTGTCTTCTTGCATGTTCGGGCATAATCGACTTAACTCACTTTCGACCACCCTATCTATTACAATGCAATTTACAACAAAAATGGGGTGCCAACTTTCTATTCTAAGTTTTACATGGCATTCATTAAAATCTAAAAATTAATTTCCCAACAACTTGGCCTTCTCAATCGCATTCAACTTCTCATCATCCTTCTTTTCATAAAGGATGGTTGTGCACAAATCAGGGTTAACAACAGAGCTAACTGATATATTTCCCAGGAAGCTCAGCAGCTCTTCTTCTTCCTCTACAAACTTAGCCCTCTGGAATTGTTGTCTCGCAAAACTCAGCTTCCAATGCCTCCAGATCCTAAGACGTTCTTGAATATCAGGGTAGGCAGGAGACAACATTTTGAGGTCGTCATCCTCCTACTGAATGGGTGCAAGTGGATCATGTTCCTCCTCAAGTATTCTAGCATTGGTTTGAGGGGACTGAACAGCTAACTCTTTAAATTGCTCAGCTGTATCTGCTCCATGTTCCTCAGTTATTTCCCGAACAGCTAACTCTTGTTCAATTTGCTGACCCCCGTCAGCTAAATCCTCTACTTCACCACCTGCAACTTCTTTAGAGTGTTCCTCCTGAGCTTCAGTAGTCTCATTTGATGGTTGAGTGCCAGATTCAACTTGCTCCTTAAGTTATGATCTTTTGAACAATCTTCTTCTTTTGGTTGGAACCAGAGGAACTTCTGGCTCCACATCTTCAGGCTCATCAAAGGTAAAAGTCTTTTCGCATGTCTTCTGCTTCTTGGACACATCTGCCTTTCTAGGTACAGTAGTGCGCTGTTTCTTCACGACTGGAGAAGGTACAAGAGGTTCCTTCTCAGTCTCGGCTGCTGGGGCAGGTGACGGTTCTGGGATGGTTGCATAGGCAGGTGCCTTCTCTGGAACGGCTGCAGGGGCAGGTGCTCTCTTTGCTGCAACATCTCTCTTCTTCTTTTGAATTGGCTTCGGAGAAAGAGTTGGGGTAGTTGCAGAAGTTTCCTCACGGATAGGATCAGCTAACTCACCTTCATTGGTGTCAGCTCGTCTAGCATGAGCTTGCCTCTGAGCTCCAGAGAGGTTAGCTTTAAACATCATCTTGTTGACATGGAATGGCTTCCCATGCCTGAGTGGAATCCCTTTCACCTCCATCAGATGGCCAATGACCAGGTCATATCCCATTGAACTCAAGAACATACCATCATCTTTTATAGTCTTATTCCGAACGTTTTAGCAGATTAAATTTGAAGATGAACTCAGCTTAGTTCACCTTATTCTCTTCCAGAATAGCAACCATGACAACCATCTTTGTCCGAGACAACTGATTGAAGCTGCCGAATTTCATATCCACGCACTTGGACACAATGTCCATCAACTTGTGAAAGTCGTCTTTGATCAACGACTTCTTAGTTGTGTAAACAACCTTAGCAGCAGACTCTAGCTTAGCAATATTCTTCCATGCCACAACCAGGTTCACGTCCTTTTCAGCAATGTCCTTTATTCCTACCGAAGGCAGGTAGCAGTTTTCAGCTAAGTCCGCGAAGTAATCTTGATGTCCTTGCTGTGTACTGAAGACCTAATCTCTCCATCGTGAACCTCAGCATTCACGTAGAACATGGTAACTTCTTCCAGATACGAGTGCGAGTATTCCATGGTGAGAAATCCTTTGAGGCCAGATTTCTCTAGTTTTGCAGCAAATTTTTGAACCAGGGCCTTATCGACTCCCTGTTTCACCATTCCTTCAAAATCCACTGTTGAGCCAGAGTGGATCTTCTCAGCCATCTTGACAAAATCGTAGCTAGCAGCCATTTTCTCGAAAATAAACGGTGAAAAGCTTGTAGAACTGATGCTTTGAGAACTAGGGTTTCACTGGTTTTGCAGAGAGAAACTTTGTCTTGCTTGAGAATGAAGAGTGTTTTGTGAGGAGAGAGAAAATTGGATTTTTGGTTTATATGAGATGTGAGGGGACAATTTTAGAATTTGGAAAGTTTGATCAATATCAACGGTCAGGATTAAACCTTTGAAACCGTATTAATTTCTCCGCATTAAATGCAACAACATTTATATCCAATCATAGGCTAAATGTGTGCAGGCTTTATTCTGACACAGTAATTACGCTGACGTAATGCCCAAAACATTCCCATTTGCGTAAAACGATCGCTTTTTTGTCACTTAGCTCATAAATAACTCAGTTATCTTCCAAAAGTGACTTAACTCTGCTTCTCTCTTCACATAATAATCCTCATCTGTTAGCTAACTCGATACAACTGATTTCCCTTCTTGGATGTTTCACTTGGCTTGAGAATGAAATTTTGCTTATTTTAATTCCTCTCTTCTTTGGCTTTGCTGATTGAGTCTTCTGAGCCTCCTAAAGAAGTTCAATCAAACCTAGCTCATTCTTAAGCTCTTCAAATCTTGATTCACATAATGGCTCAGTTAATATGTCAGCTAACTGCTTATCAATTGAGATATATTCCAAAGTGATGTATTTCATGTCAACATGATCTCTTATAAAATGATATCTGACATCAATGTGCTTTGTTCTAGAGTGCAATACTGGATTTTGAGTGATTGCAATAGCACTTGTATTATCACACATAATTGGAATTTCTTTTTCTTCTATATCATAGTCTCTCAGGTGTTGCCTCATCCATATAACTTGGGCACAACAGCTGTCTGCAGATATGTACTCTGCTTCAGCTGTGGATGTAGCTATTGAATTTTGTTTATTGCTGAACCAAGAAACCAATCTATTTCCAAGCATTTGACAAGTACCTGATGTACTTTTCCTGTCCACTCTACATCCAGCATAGTCTGAGGTTGAGTAGCCTACCAACTTGAATCCTCCATCCTTTGGATACCATAAGCCAACTTCTTGGCATCACTTCAAATACCTTAGGATTCTCTTGGTTGCAATCATGTAACTTTCTTTTGCTGCAGATTGAAATCTAGCACATACACCTACAACAAAGGTGATGTCTGGCCTACTTGTTGTTAAATAGAGCAGTGATCCAATGAGAACTCTATATCTTGTTTGATCAACAACTTTGCCATCTGCATCCATATCCATCTTGACTGAAGTGTTCATTGGGATCTTCACAGATGACTTTACTTCCATACCAAATTTCATCATTAACTCTCTGGTATACTTGGTTTGACTTATGAAGGTTCCATCCTTCATTTGCTTCACTTGAAGACCTAGGAAGAAAGTCAGCTCTCCCATCATGCTCATTTCAAACTTCCATTGCATGAGGTTTGAAAATTTGTCACACAACTCTTTATT
Organism: Rehmannia glutinosa; assembly: GCA_016081115.2. NCBI lineage: Eukaryota > Viridiplantae > Streptophyta > Magnoliopsida > Lamiales > Orobanchaceae > Rehmannia > Rehmannia glutinosa. The sequence continues at coordinate 38,910,378 of CM071925.1, read as the reverse complement.
TGTGGATCCAAATATGATATCATCCACATAGATTTGAACAAGCAATATACTCTCTCCATCTTGGATTTGGAAGTGTGTTCTATCAACCTTTCCTTTGGTGAATCTATTGTCAATTAGAAATTGTGAAAATGTGTCATACCATGCACTTGGTGCTTGTTTCAATCCATACAGTGCTTTCTTGAGCTTGTAGACTTTATCTCCCATAGTTTTCTGCTCAAAACCTGGAGGTTGTTCAACATAGACTTCTTCTACCAAAAGTCCATTTAAAAATGCGCTCTTCACATCCATTTGGTACACATTGAAGTTCTTGTGTGCATCATAAGCAAGAAACATCCTTATTGCTTCCAATCTAGCAACAGGAGCAAAGGTTTCATCAAAATCTATTCCTTCATCTTGGCAATACCCTTTGGCTACCAATCTTGCTTTGTTTCTTACCAGTCCGGAAGATATTTGGGATAAACTAACCTTAATTTGTGAAGGATCAGAATAATTTAAGGAGAATAAATTATTTGTTGCCGTTCAAAAATTTGAAAATTTTAAAATGCTTGCAGGTGAAACTCTGGATCAGTTGGATGCCAGATTTACTGAGATGACAAATGAGCTTTCATCTCTTGTGAAAGAATATACACAGAAAGAAATGTGTATGAAGATTTTAAGAGCCCTCCCAGCTGAATGGGAAATGAAGGTCATGGCCCTAAGACATTCAATGGACCTCTCAAGAACATCTAACCATGAGCTATTCTCAGACCTCAAAGCATATGAGTTTAAGTTGAGAAGAAAAGAGCAGGATGAAACAGTTGTACCCAAGACAGCTGCATTGTTGGCCAGTAAAGGGAAAAGAGCTGAGCCAAAAGAAACCATAGACCAAGAGGAGATTGCCCTGATGGTTAAAAAAATTCAACAATTTCTTCAATAAAAACTATAAAAGGAACAAGGGTGAAACCTCCAGAAGACATTCAACACCCTCATAAGCAAGGGAGGACAGGCCAACCAAGAGAGCTGAGCATCAAAGAGTCTATTATCAGAGAACTGATAATCAAAGAACAGACAGAGCTGATCAAAGAGCTGAGAACCTGTCTTGGAATTGGAGACAACCAGGACATTTTGCTGTTGATTGTTCCTATCCACCAGTCAACAAGTATATGAATGAAGAAGAAAGAAAAGTCTTCAGGAAGAGAAGACGGGAAAAGAAGAAAATCATGTTGGCTGCTGAGACAGCTGAGCCAACCAAGTGCAAAGAGGCAGCAGACTCAGATAGTAGTGAAGCAGACTACTCAAGTGATTTTGAAGAAGAGGCTATGATCTGCCTCATGGCCAAAGAACAAGATCAAGAAGATGAGGTATACTCTAACTCATCTCATTCTAGATTCAAGTGATAGTGACTGTGATTCACACACTTCATTACCCACAGATCTTTATGATTCATTAGGCAAAATGAAGAAAGATTTTGAACACATTAAGTCCTCACACACAATCTTAAATGAGGAAAACAGCCAGCTTAAAAGCCAAAACTCACAGCTGAGTACTCTGAGTCAAAGACTTTGAAAAACACAAGTGTAAAAACCTTTTAAAAAGATAGAGATCTAGTTCAATAACTAGTGCGGAAGGCTCAATGAACCAACCACTCTAATACCACTTGTAGGTCCTAAGGGGTGTGGTGTAAGGTTTAGAAGGGGGGGTTGAATAAACCTTACCAAATTTTTGATTTTAGTCCTTTTAAATAGTTAAACAGAGTTGAGTCAAATCAGATGTATCCTTGAGGGACAACTAAGTTGGCTACTCAGCTAAGTTACCCACTCGACTGAGCTGTTGATAGTATAACTTGGCTGCTTAAGCCAAATACTTAACTTGAATGATTTGGTTTTTAACAGCGGAAGACTTAACACCCTTGATTGATTTTAAGCTTGTTTTAAACACTTGATTTTTACCACTTAGTTTATTATCAGTTGGATAGCAAATGTATACTAACAACAGATATAAGTAAATATGCAGGAATATAAATTGCTGAAAGTAAATGACACAAATATTTTATAGAGGTTCAAAGATGGGGTAATTCTTCTAATCATCTCTTCTCCAACTCTTGAAGGAAACCACTATGTAACATATCAGTTTACAAAGCGGTTATCAGTGTGGAGACAGTCTTGATCACACAACTGGCTTCTCTTGCGAGTCAGCTTCTTCACAGGGCAGCTGCCTTGCTACTTCAACTCACTTCTCAAGTTCTTGGATTTGATCACGAAGCCCTTCAACAAACTTGATAATGGTTCGACCTTAAACCTTTCTACAATCCTTCAACTTGGAAAGTAGACCCATTTGTTTCTTCAAAAGTTTCCTCTTCAACTTGTTCAAGTTATCTCTCCTTCACAGCTTGTGTTGGATCGAGTTTCTTCGAGTTTAAGGCTTGAGGAATTGCTTGAATTGCTATGAGAATATTGTAGGATAATTGCTCAGAAAATTACAGGGAAATTCACTGAGCTTATTATAGAAGACTTACACAAATCTATTTACAACAAAATCATGAAGGGGTTCGCAGCACATGTCAATGCCTTTGCTTCTTCCTTCGTCTTTCTTCTTCATCAGCTCTGTTCCTGTAATCCTCTGGCCTGCTCCCCTTCTTCTCTTCTTCCTCTCATTTCTTCTTCTCGTACGCTCGCCTTGTAGCAGGGTCATCCCTTCGCTTCCTCTCTTCCCATTCGCGAGCAGTCCTCTCATTCTTAGTTTCTTGCCTTCTAAGAGCTTCAACATTCTTTCTAGCAACTTCTAGGTTGGCAAGGTGAACATATCCAGCCCAATATATAAGACCCTTCTTTTCTGGATCTACATATGCTACGTCTTTTGGTTTTGGTTGAGTTTGAGAGCCTCTTCCACCACCACGTCTTCCCCTTCTTGACTCAACTCCCCTTCCTCTGGGAGTGTACTGTATTGGAGTCTTCGACTTTCCAGCTGAGTGACTGCTAGAAGTTTACTGCTTATCAGCTAATTGACACAAATCCAATCCATTCTCCCAATACAAGTCCCAGGCTTGCGGCAGAGTCATCCCTTGAAAGTAGCCTTCTGATTCTAGAGTTTGAAATTCCTCTATTGATCTGGGCTCAGATCCATCATCAGGCATAGTAATGTTCCTTGGGGGTTTGATCGCAGCGTAGTCCTTTCCGGCTGGAGGACCACCATATTGCTTCATGATCTCCTGAACGCGAGTTTATTGCTTCTCAGATACCTCCTCAAATGCATCTTCGATGGCCTTTCTTTTATCTTTCATGGCCACTCCAGCTTTCTCAACAGGTAGGTTCAGGGGTAGCTAGCTGAGAACTGAGGCTGTGACTTCACCTAGCTGTGGGGTTTCAGCATACATCAATTTCAGATCCTTTGAACTTCCTTCCCCCTCAGCTATGTCATCTCCTTTTTTCAATTCTTTTTTCAATCCCTTAGGGGCCTCTTCTTCCCCCTTTTTGGCATCATCACCAAAGGAGAGAGGTATCCCAGGGAATAATCCACTCAGGATGAAATCCAGTCGGCTGTTCGTCGAGTCTTGCTTGGAGTCTGCTATGGAGTAGGCTTTGCGAAACTCTAAACGAGTAGCCTTTGACTCAGCTATCACGATCTTCATCTCTATCATCAGAAGACTGAACTTTTCATTCATGTTATTCACCAGAAAAGCGATCTCAGGCTTGTGAAAGTGCTTTAGCAGCTCCATATCCAACTTATGGGAAGTTTCCATCCTCACTATATATTCCTTCATCCTCTGTTGATACATTGAGGTGCCCGCACTCCAAATAAATATTTTAGCAAAAAGAGCTTTGAAGTATCGGACCTACTACAAACGCATGGTTGTCTGATGTGCAGCCCATTCCCTTATACGCATGATGATCCCTCTCAAATCGGTTGTGAGGGTAGCATCCCGATTGTCCAATCGCAAATCTAAGAGAGGGCTGGTGACGTTCCATCTTCTCAATCTCTTTGTAGATTTTCTTGAAGGCTTCACGGAACTCAGATGTAAGATTTGATTCAATTGCCGGCCACTCTGCATCAAAATTTAAGTCCACTGGCACAATCGTATCTGTGGGAATGAAGGGCTCTTCTTGCACGGTATATTTCTTTAATTCTGTAGCAGATTCATCTTCCATGTCGGGCAGTTTAGCAGTGAATGGGAATATGTCTTCAAAAACATCATCACGCACGAACAATATCCCCGAGGCTTCACCTTGAGGGTCTGGACATTGAAATGCATGCGATGATTTAGCTTTTTATGCCTCAGCTGCGGCAGCGTCAATGACAGATGTTGGTGCAGTTGTGAAAGCCTGCAACGAGTTGTCACTGCTGTAGCTATGGGAGCCTGCGCAGTTGACTCAGTTTCAGCTGGAGAATTTGAGATTGTTTGCTCAGCTGACTGAGCCTCAACTGTCTTAACAGCTTCTTCGGTCTCAATGTGTTTTTCCAAATGAGTAACCTGGTCCTCAGCTGATTCATCAGCGTCATTGGAAAATGATGAGGCCTTAGGAGTTGGCTCATCATCAAAATTAAACCTCATACGAGTCGTCTTATCATTGACGTGTCTCTGACTTTTGAGAACATCTTTAGCCATGTCCATCGAATGATCTTCTTGGTGTGTGGACTCGGCTTCATCCTTTGATCCCATAAATGAAGTATCAATATGGTCTTGGGAATCGTGAAGGGGCTGATCTCTTCTTCTGCAGCAGCTCCTTCAAGTTGAGGAATGTTCTGCTCCGTCTGCTCTTTACCTAGGGAAGTCTCAACCTCCCTTAGGCCTTAATTACCCCCAGCAGTCTCAACTGTTGATGGGCCTTCTACATTCCCTTTGACAGACTCAGCTGTCTTAGGGTCTTCTACATTGGCATCCATCGGAGTCTCAACTCCTTGGATTGCACTTTCATGGCCCAGAGTCTCAACTCCAAGGGTCTCTCCATCCTTTGCCTTAGCTGTGACAGCAACTTGATCGGCCTTCAAAGCAGTAGACATCTCAGCTGAGACAGACTCAACTGTCCGAGCTTCGTTAATGTCACTCTGCTGCTCAGTGTTCTTCTCATTTTTGCCTCCGAACTGCAATGTTTGGTCTCCCACAGCATCCTCCAACCTTGCTGTGGTGGAGAGAGTTTCCCCCTCAGTTGGCGCACCGGTTGAGTGAATGACAGTGGGGTCACTCTTCTCTTGAGACACAACTACTGTTCCCTCTGAGTGTACAGCCGCAAGGGCAGGTGTCTCAACACCTTCTTCATGGGTAGCCTTCGCTTGGAGGCCCAAAGTCCCAGCTTCATTGCCATGTCCATGAGAGCCATCAGTTGAGTGCACGGGGGACGTGGTAGCAGCAATATCCATTGCAATCAGCTGCGCCACTCCCAAATGGTTAGTCCTAGGAGAGACTTTGGAGGACTCTCCTGGAACCTCTAGAAGACTCATCTTGTGCATGGCTCGTGATTCTATCATAGCCTGCTGCATTTCGGACTTCTCTACTGCAGCAGCTGGATCCATGTCTTCATCACTGTCAGTAGACTCATGTATGTGCTTGTAAGTCCCTGTCTGCTGACAAATCTTAGGTTTTCCAAGGCTCTTGAATGCTTCGCCGCTTTCCCCTTCTCTTCCTCTTTGATAAGGCGGAGGGTTTCCATGCAGCTATCTTCATTCAGAGCACATTGGACAGATGCTTTTCCAAGGAACCTAAGAAGTTCCTCCTCCTCCTCAATGAATTCTGGGCGAGCAAATTGACGCCTGGAGTAGTCAAACTTCCATGCCCTCCATTCCCTTAATCTTTCCTGAATGTCAGGGTAGACTGGAGAATACATAATCAAGTCATCATTATCATCCCCTCGTGTCTTCTGAATGGGGGCTAATGGGGCTTGATCTTCCTCAGACTCAACAATGTTTGTCTGATGATTTGAGACAACCTGTTCTTGCATCGGCTCTGTTGTCTCAGCTGCTTCAGTTTCCTCAACTATTTCCCGTACAACTGGGTTCTCTTCGATCCTCTGCTGATCAGGATCAACAGTCTTCTCTGGGGCACCTACAATTTCTGGAGATTGCTCCTCTTGTGCATCAGCAGTCTCCTCCTGCTTCTCCGATTGAGAACCAGACTCGGTTGTTTTCTATAGCTCAGATTTCCTGAACAACCGTCTTCTTTTGGTGGGAACAAGCTGGATCTCAAGTTCCACCTCTGTAAGCTCTTCAATAGTGAAGGCATGCGTTCCTTTCTTAGAAGCAACTGCCTTTCTGGACTTGGCAGTTTGCTTCTTCTTCACGATAGGAGAAGGAATTTGGGGTTTCTTCACGATAGGTTACTCGGCTACAAGGGCAGGGGCTTGGCTGTTGGGGCAGGTGCTTTCTTGGATTTGGCTGCTGGGGCAGGGGCAGGCTTAGAAGATGCAGCTCTCTTCTTAGATTTCAGCTTCGGAGAGAGAGCTGGAGAGGTCTCAGCTGTGTCTTCAGTAGGGTAAGCTAATTTCCCCTCACTTGTATCAGCCTTTCTTGCATGAGCCTTCTTCTGGGCTCCGGAGAGGTTCGCCTTGAACATCTTCTTGTTTGCATGGAAGGGATTCCCATGGCGCAGTGCAATGCCCTTCATCCTCATCAGATGGACAATGACAAGACCATATCCCAGCGAACAACGAAAGGTCCCATCTTCCTTGAAGGACCTGTTCATCACATTTTGACAGTTTCGGCTAAAGACGAACTCAACCCAATTCACTTTTTTCTCATGCATGTTTGCAGCCATCACGATCTGCTTGATCTTGGACAGCTGATTAAAGCTTCCAAATTTCATATCCATGCACTTGGACATGATGTCCATCAGTTTGTGGTAATCATCATTCAGAGACTCCTTCTTGGCTGTATACACAGCCTTCGCCGCAAACTCAAGCTTGGCAACTTCATTCCAAGTTGCAGCTAGGTTGACATCCTTCTCAACGACGTCCTTCAAACCCTCAGCGGGCAAAAAACAGTGCTCAACAAAGTCTTTTGCAATTATTTTGATGACCTTGTTGTGGACCGATGAACAGATTTCATCGTCTTGCACCTCCACATTCACATAAAACATGGCCACCTCTTTTAGGTAGGTGTGCGTGAACTGCATCGTCAAAAAGTCCTTCAGGCTGGACTTTTCTATCTTCTCAGCTATCTTTTTCACAAGGGCATCATCCACACCTTCCAACGAAGTCCACTGATGCTCCGGTGTGGATCTTCTCAGATAATAAAGCGAAATCACGATTTGCTACCATTTCTAGAGCTTTTGACCGATTAAAACTTGAGAAACTTAACTTTGAAGAATAGGTTTGCTGAAGATGAATAGGTTTGCGTGAGGAGAGAAAAAGTAAAATTTCGTATATAAGGGACGTGAAAGGACGGTTTTTGGAATTGGAAAATGTTGATCAAAATAAACGGTCAGGATTAAGTATTCAAAACCGCATTAATTTCCCCACATTAAATGCAACAACATTTATATCCAGTCATATGGTTTACTATGCAGCTTTTATGATGGCAGTCATTATTACGCTAACGTCATTCTTAAAAACATTCCCGCTCATTTAAAACGACTGCGTTTTTGTCACTTAGCTCATAAATGATTCAACTTTCTTCTGAAGTGACTCAACTCTGCTTCTCTCTTCTCATGATGTAATCGAGTCATCAACTAACTAACTCGATCATACCGACTTCCCAATCTGTCTTTGCTTCACTTGGCTGAAATGTGAAACTTGCTTATTTTTCATTTTCTCATCTTCTTTCTCTGTTGATTGAGTCTTCTGAGTATCCTAACTCAGTTCAATTAACCCTAACTCATTTTTGAGCTCTTCAAACCTTGATTCACATAATGGCTTTGTGAATATATCAGCTAACTGCTTATCAGTTGAGATGTATTCCAAGGTGATGTATTTCTTTTCAACATGATCTCTTATAAAATGATATCTGACATCAATGTGCTTTGTTCTTGAGTGCAATACTGGATTTTGAGTGATTGCAATAGCACTAGTGTTATCACACATAATTGGAATCTCTTTTTCTTCAATATTATAATCTCTCAGCTGCTGTCTCATCCATAAGACTTGGGCACGACAACTGCCCGCATCTATGTACTCTGCTTAAGCTGTGGATGTAGCTATTGAGTTTTGTTTCTTGTTGGACCAAGAAACCAATCTATTTCCAAGCATTTGACATGTACCTGAAGTACTCTTCATGTTAACTCTACATCCAGCATAGTCTGAGTCTGAGTATTCTACCAGCTTGAATCCTCCTTCCTTTGGATACCATAAGCCGATTTCCTGGCATCCCTTAGGATTCTCTTAGCTACAGTCATGTGGCTCTCTTTTGGTGCATATTGAAATCTAGCACATACACCTATTGCAAAGGTGATGGCTGGCCTGCTCGTTGTTAAATAGAGTAATGAGCCAATGAGAGCTCTATATCTGGTTTGATCAACAGCTTTGACATCTACATCCATGTCCATCTTGACTAATGTATTCATAGGAATCTTCACAGAAGACTTATCTTCCATACCAAATTTTTTCATATAATCTCTGGAGTCTGGTATACTTTGTTTGGCTTATGAAGGTTCCATCCTTCAATTGCTTGACTTGAAGTCCTAGGAAGAAAATCAGCTCTCCCATCATGCTCATCTCAAATTTGCCTTGCATGAGGTTTGAGAACTTGTCACACAACTCTTTATTTGTGGAACCAAAAATGATGTCATCCACATATATTTGAACAAGCAGTATACTCTCTCCATCTTGAATCCTCAATATGTTCTATCAATTTTGCCTTTGGTGAATCCATTGTTAGTTAGAAATTGAGACAATATATCATACCATCCTCTTGGTGCTTGTTTCAATCCATACAGTGCTCTCTTGAGCTTGTAGACCTTATCTCCAATAGTTTTCTGCTCAAAACCTGGAGGTTGTTCAACACAGACTTCTTCCGCTAACAAACGATTTAGAAATGCACTCTTCACATCCATTTGATATACAGTGAAGTTCTTATGTGCAGCATAAACAAGAAACATCCTTATTGCTTCTAATCTAGCAACAGGAGCAAAGGTTTCATCAAAATCTATACCCTCTTCTTGGCAATACCCTTTGGCTACTAATCTTGCTTTGTTTCTTACAACAGATCCTTCCTCATTCATCTTGTTTCTGAAAACCCACTTAGTACTGGTAACATTTTGGTGGGTTGGTCTTTGAACTAATTCCCATACTTTGTTCCTTTCAAACTGATTCGCTCTTCTTGCATAGCCTGAATCCAATGTGTGTCATCCAATGTCTGAGACACATCTTTAGGCTCTATCTGGGAAATAAAACAAGTGAACATAGCTTCATGCTGTGCTCTGGATCTGGTTCTTATGCCAACTCTGGTGGATGGTATCTCAGCCATCTCACATCAGGTTGGAGTAAGTCTGATGGATTCAGCCATCTCGCATCTAAGTTGTCTTGAATAACTCTTTCATATTCATTCAATTGTAGACCTTCCAGTTGTCTTTGAGATTCAGCTATCTCATCTTCATCTGGGTTGAGTGCTCTCACTTCAGTTCAACATAAGGACTCTTCTGCATAGTTGGCTGATTCAGCTTATCAGCTATCTCATCAATGTCTTCTCCATTCACATTTGGTTCATCAAAAACCACATGGATAGACTCTTATGTGACCACAGTCCTCATGTTCAACACTCTATAGGCTTTACTCTCAGCTGAGTATCCCAAAAAGATACCTTCATTAGCTTTAACATCAAAAGCCTTCAAATTATCTTTGCCATTATTATGGATGAAGCATTTACATCCAAATATCTTGAAATATCCAACATTTGTCTTTCTCCCTGTCCAAATCTCACAGGGAGTCTTGGTCAATTGCATGTTGATCATGCATCTATTCTGAGTATAGCATGCTGTATTTATGGCTTCAGCCCAAAATCTCTTAGGCAATCCAGCTTCAACTAACATAGTCCTTGCAGCTTCCTTGAGAGTTATGTTCCTTATTTCAGCTACTCCATTCTGCTGTGGAGTCTTTGCAGCTAATAACTCATGAGCAATACCATTTTCAACACAATACTGAGTTATTATCCCATTGACAAACTCAGTTCCCCTATCAGATCTTATCTTTATAATGGTTTGACTCTTCTCATTTTGAACTCTTCTCATCAGTTGAGGTAACTTCTGCAAAGTTTCCTTCTTTTTACACATGAAAATTGTCCATGTATATCTTGAATAATCATCCAACACCACTAAGATGTATTTCTTTCCACTGATGCTAGCTGGCTCAACTGGACCAAGTAAATCCATATGCAACAGATGTAATATCCTTGTTGAAGAAGGACTTGGCTTATCCTTGAATAATGATTTGATTTGGTTTCCCATCTGGCATACATCACATACACTTTCTTTCTTGTACACTGAGTCTGACAATCCTTCTACAAGATGACTCCTTGCAAGCTTGTTGATTGTCTTGAAGTTTAGATGAGTCAGCTTTTTGTGCCACATCCAACTTGATTCGGCTGTGCTGTTTGCTAGCAGACATGTGTTTGGTGTAGCAGTAGACCAATCTACCACATACATATTCTTTTGCCTTGAACCTTGCAACACTATTTCATTAGATTCAGCATCTTTGATTTGACATATCCCCATGTTGAATCCCACATTGTAGCCTTTGTCACAGAGTTGGCTGATACTTAGCAGGTTGAAGTTGAGACCTTAAACATAAGCAACATTTGTGATCTCCAATCCATTTTTCTTGATGGATCTTGTGCCTTTGATCTCCCATGTAGCTTAATTTCCTCCAAATATAACTTTAGCACCTCTAATCTCCTTAAATCTTGACAGATTTATCTTGTTTCCTGTCATATGTCTAGAACAACCACTATCCATGTACCATGTTTCCTGGCACTCACTGTTTCTTGAACCTGCAATCAAGAAAATCAATTTTTTAGGTACCCATACTTGTCTGGGTCCTGGGGGGTTAGAGTTATAAGTTGTTCGAACCAACCTATAGCCAAATGGTCTAACTCTAAGAGGTTGCCATCTATCAGTGCCATAATCATAATGCACATTAGCAAATTGCTTGGGGGTTTTAAGATCATACACCTATCTCTTTTGTCTGTATGCTTGTGTGTGTGTTTTAGCAATTGCTTTCTTAGGGTAGTTGTGGTATTTCTGAATGTAGTGCTTGGGTGCATATGTGTGCTGATAAAATATCTTTCGCCTTTGGAATGACCTTTGCTGAGATTTAGGTTTTTGCCATTTTGGCTTATATTTTATAGGTCTTTGCTGATGTTTCACATTATTCCAATCAGTATAGTTTGGATAGTTTCTACCATTCCCATCATATGTGTTTCTCTGATGAAATTTCTGGGGTTTCTGGTAGCTCTGTTTGCTTTTTACAGAGTATTTTCTGTTTGGAGTTTGCTGGGGGACTCGGCTGAATTTCTTCTCCGCTGCCCTTTCAACATACTCAACTGGCTTCTCTCATTTCCCTTTAAAACCAAGGCCAGTATGATTTTGATTGTGCTTTGGAGTGAATGTGGGTGCAGCATTTGGTGTTTTTGGTTTTTGGAATGCTTCATTACTTGAAGATCCCTTTTCCAAAATCACTCTTGGAGTTTGACTATGCACAAAGGAATTAAATCCTATGGTTGTCTTACCTCCACATTCTTTTCAACTCATAATAAGTTCATCCAATGATTTGGATGCTCTTGTAAATGAGGAAATCGCATTTTTAAGATCTTTTTCCCTCTTTTCTGTAGCAGCTAACTCTGCTATGATCTTGGCATTTTCAGCCTTCAACTTAGTGTTCTTGTCAGCTATTTGACTCATAGTACTCAACTCTTTATTCAGCTGTGAGTTTTGGCTTTTAAACTAGCTGTTTTCCTCATTTAAGATTGTGTGTGAGGACTTAATGTGTTCAAAATCTTTCATCATTTTGCCTAATGAATCATAAAGATATGTGGGTGATGAAATGTATGTATCACAGTCACTATCACTTGAATCAAAATGAGATGAGTTAGAGTGTACCTCATCTTCTTGATCTTGTTCTTTGGCCATGAGGCAGATCATAGCCTCTTCTTCAGAATCACTTGAGTAGTCTGCTTCACTACTATCTGAGTCTGCTATCTCTTTGCACTTAGCTGGCTCAACAGTCTCAGCAACCAACATGCCTTTCTTCTTTTCCTGTCTTCTTTTCCTGAAGACTTTTCTTTCTTTTTCATTCCTATACTTGTTGACTGGTGGATAGGAACAATCAACAACAAAATGTCCTGATTGTCTGGAATTCCAACACAAGTTCTCAGCTCTTTGATCAACTCTGTCTGTTCTTTGATTATCAGTTCTCTGATAATCAACTCTTTGATGCTCAGCTCTCTTGGGTGGCATGTCCTCCCTTGCTTTGGAGGGTGTTGAATGTCTTCTAGAGGTTTCACCCTTGTTCCTTTTATAGTTCTTATTGAAGAACTTGTTGAATCTTTTAACCATCAGGACAACCTCCTCTTGGTCTATGGTTTCTTTTGGCTCAGCTCTTTTCCCCTTCACAAATTAAGGTCAGTGTATCCCAAATATTTTTTGCGGATTTGCAAGATTTGACTTTGTTCAACATGGCTTTGTCCAAAGTTTTGTAGAGAATATCCTTGGCCACATTGTCCAGGTTATATCTCTTTCTATCATCGTTTGTCAAGTTAGTCCTTGGTTTTTCAACCATGGCTGGTCTTGCTTCAGTAACAGCTTCTTCTCCTTCAGCTGCAGCTGCTCTTCTTACAGTTGTATTGACCTTGAGTATTTGCAGTGGCCCATCTTCTATCACTAGCCACATTTCATCATGTAATGATGATAGATGAGCCTACATACGAATTTTCCAGTCATCAAATTCCTCTACTGTGAACATAGGAATGCGAGTTATATTTGCTTCCATGATAATTACTTTGCTTGAAAAATGAAAGACTTTGAAAAACACAAGTGTTAAAACCTTTTGAAAATATAGAGATCTAGTTCAGTAACCAGTGCGGAAGGCTCAATGAACCAACTGCTAGGGGGGTTGAATAAACCTTACCAAATTTTCGATTCTAGTCCATTTAAATAGTTCAACAGAGTTGACTCAAATCAGTTGTGTCCTTGAGGGACAGCTGAGTTGGCTATTCAGCTAAGTTACCCACTCAATAAACTCGACTGAGCAGTTGATAGTATAACTCGGCTGCTTAAGCCAAATACTTAACTTGGCTAATTTGGTTTTTAACAGCGGAAGACTTAACACCCTTGATTGATTTTGAGCTTGTTTTAAACACTTGATTTTTAGCACTTAGTTTATTATCAGTTGGATAGCAAATGTATACTAACAACATATATAAGTAAATATGTAAGAATGTAAATTGTTGAGAGTAAATGACACAAATATTTTATAGAGGTTCGAAGATGGGGTAATTCTTCTAATCCTCTCTTCTCCAACTCCTGGAGGAATCCACTATGTAACAGATCAGTTTACAAAGCGGTTATCAGTCTGGAGATAGTCTTGATCACACAGCTGGCTTCTCTTGCGACTCGAACTTCTTCACAGGCGCTTGCTTGCTATTTCTTGACTCACTTCTCAAGTTCTTGGATTTGATCACGAAGCCCTCCAACAAACTTGATAATGGTTCGACCTTAAACCTTTCTACAATCCTTCAACTTGGAAAGTAGACCCCTTTGTTTCTTCAAACGTTTTCTCTTCAACTGGCTGAAGTTATCTCTCCTTCACAACTTGTGTTGGATCGAGTTTCTTCGAGTTTAAGGCTTGAGGAATTGCTTGAATTGCTATGAGAATATTGCAGGTTAATTGCTCAGAAAAATGCTTGCTCTTGCTAGGTTCAGGTTACCTTTTCTCAGTAGCTTCCTCAGCCTTTTATAGTGCACATTTGAAATTTGCCTGTTGAAGAGATAGGCTAGTTTCAAATGTCACTTTTTATTCGTTGGCTAGTCTTTTCTTGGTCTGTAGCCTTGGTGATGTTGAGCTTTCCTCATATTAAATGGCATTCCAGCATTGCAGGTTTCTGACACAAGGTGCAGTGTTTCCCATTGGCTCATCCCTTTTGCACAATTCTGGGCCAAACACTTTAAGACCTGGTAGCTTGACATATTACTATATCGAGTAATATTTGTTGACTTTAATCAATAGATCTAAGTCAGTTGTCTTGACTTGACTGCTGCCTTTACCCCAGATGACTTGAGTCTGCTCCAATCATGGGATGACTCAACTATCACTTCAACTGATGGACTTGGCTCCTTTAATTGACTTGACTGACACTTCACACAGCTGTTTGTCAGCTGACTCTCCTTCAGTCGAGTCCTTGACTTTCTTCTAGGCTATACTCAGCTAACACACAACAGAGTCTTCATCTCAGTCCACAGTTGAATTCTTGTAATCTTTGACATAGCTGACTTAACTCAGCTCTTTCAGTCATATCTATTATAATATAAATTACAAGGAAAATGGGGTGCCAACTTCCTAGTTTAAGTTTTACATGGTATCATCAAAATCTAACAAATAAATTTCCTAACACATCTTCTTCAGGATTGAGTGCTCTTACATCTGCATCAACATAGGTACTCTTCTGGATAGTTGGTTGGTTTTGCTTCTCAGTTAACTCCTCTATGTCTTTTTCACTCACATTAGGTTCATCAAACACCACATGGATAGACTCTTCTCTGACCATAGTCCTTTTATTCAGCACTCTATAAGCTTTACTCTCGGCTGAGTATCCCAAAAAGATACCTTCATAAGCTTTATCATCAAAAGCTTTTAAGGTGTCCTTGTCATTGTTGTGGATGAAGCATTTACATCCAAAGATCTTGAAATATCCAACATTTGGCTTCATCCCTATCCAAATTTCATAGGGAGTTTTAGTCAATTGCCTATTGATCATGTATCTATTTTGAGTGCAAGAAGCAGTATTGATGGCTTCTGCCCAAAATCTCTTAGGCAATCGAGCTTCAGCTAACATTGTCCTTGCAGCTTCCTTGAGAGTTATGTTTCTTCTTTGAGCTACTCCATTCTGCTGTGGAGTTCTTGCAGCTAGGGCTACAATCAAACCAAGCCGACTTTTGAGTGTTTGAGTTTGGCTCGTTTATTTTTGAGTCAAACTCGAGCCTGAATTTATCGAACATGTTGATGGCTCACGAACGTTTTCAAGCCTTATCGAGCCTAAACGAGCTTAGTAAATATGAATTAAAAATTAAAAAATTCTCCAATTTATTACAAAAAATAAAATTATTTATATTTAAAATTCATAATATATTTATTAAAACTTATAATATTATTCAAAAATTTAATTTTATTGAAATATTTTTATATTATCTTGAGTAAAAATATGAAAAATTAAAATTAAAAACAACTTATTAGTTCAATTTATACGAGCTTACTATCGAGTCTATTCACGAGCTTACTAACGAGTTTGTTCACGAGCTAACGAACCGAATATCTCTAAGTTTGAGTTTGGTTCGTTTCTTTTAATGAGCCTTATTAAACGAACTCGAACGAGCTTTTATCGAATCGAACTCCGAATAACTCACGAGCGACTTGGTTCATTTGCAGCCCTACTTGCAGCTGATAACTCATAGCAATGTCATTCTCAACACAATACTGAGTTATAATCCCATTGACTAACTCAGTTCCCCTGTTAGATTTTATCCTAATAATGGTTTCACTCTTCTTACTTTGAACTTTTCTCATCAGCTGAGGCAATTTGTGCAGTGTTTCCTTCTTTTTACACATGAAAATAGTCCATGTATATCTTGAGTAATCATCCACCACCACTAAGGTGTATTTCTTTCCACTGATACTGGCTGGTTCAACAGGACCAAATAAGTTCATGTGCAATAGATGCAATATCCTTGTTGAAGAAGGATTTGGCTTGTCCTTGAAAGATGATTTGATTTACTTTACCATCTGGCATGCATCACAAATGTTTTCTTTCTTGTACACTGAGTCAGACAATCCTTCCACAAGATGACTCCTTAGAAGTTTATTGATTGTCTTGAAGTTCAGGTGACTCAGCTTCTTGTGCCACAGCCAACTTGATTCGGTTGTACTCTTTGCTAATAGACATGTGTTTGGTGTAGCAGTTGACCAATGCACTACATACATGTTCTTTTGCCTTGTTCCTTGAAACACAATTTCATTTGATTTTTCATCTTTGATTTGACAAACTCCCATGTTGAATCCTACATTGTAGCCTTTGTCACAGAGTTGGCTGATGCTTAGCAGATTGAAGTTGAGACCTTCAACATATGCAACATATGTGATTTCCAATCGATTTTTCTTTATGGATCTTGTGCCTTTGATTTCCCATGGAGCTTCATTTCCTCCAAATATGACTTTTGCACCTCCGATCTCCTTGAACTTTGACAGATTCCTCTTATTTCCTATCATATGTCTGGAACAGCCACTATCCACGTACGAAGTTCCTTGGCACTCAGCTGCTCCTTGAACCTGCAATCAAGGAAATTAGTTTTTAGGTACCCATACTTGCCTGAGTCCTGAGGGGTTAGTGCTATAAGATGTTCCAACCAACCTATAGCCAAATGATCTGACTCTAAGAGGTTGTCATCTATCAGTTCCATAATCATAGTGCACATTAGCAAATTGCTTGGGGGTTTTAGGATCATACAACTTTCTATTTTGTCTGTATGCCTGAGTATTTGTTTGAGCATTTGCTTTCTTGGGGTATAATGGAATTTTTGTGGTTGATGGGTTTTGTGCCTGGGTGCATATGTGTGCCGATGATAGCTCTTTTACCTTGGGAATGACCTATGCTGAGGTTGAGGTCTGTGCCATTTTGGCTTGTATCCCATAGGTCTTGGTTGATACCTTACTTGGTTATTCCAATCAGTTTGGTTTGGATAGTTTCTTCTATTCCCATCATATGAATTTATTTGCTGAAATATCTGGGGCTGTTGGTAGCACTGTTTTGCTTTCACAGAGTATTTTCTATTTGGAGTCTGCTGATGGACTTTTCTAAATTTTATTTCAGCTATCATTTCAGCATACTCAACTAGCTTCTTGCCTTTTCCCTTATATCCAAGGTCAGTATGGTTGTGATTGTATTTTTGTGTGGGTATTGGTGCAACATATGGTGTTTAGGATTTTTGGACTCCTTTATTACTTGAGGATCCTTTTTCCAAAATCACTCTAGGAGCTTGAGCATGCACTAAGGAATTGAATCCTATGCTTGTCTTATCTCCACACTCTATTTGAGTCATTATAAGTTCATCCAATGATTTGGATGCCTTTGTAAATGAAGCAATCACATTTTTAAGATCTTTTTCTCTCTTTTCAGTAGCAGCTAACTCTGCTTGAATCTTAGCAATTTCAGCCTTCAGCTTTGTATTCTCATCAGCTATGTGACTTAGAGTACTCAACTTTTTAGTCAGCTGTGAGTTTTGGAATTTAAGTTGGCTATTTTTCTCATTTAATAGTGTGTGTGAGATTTTGATGTGCTCAAAATCTTTCATCATTTTTCCAATTGAATCATAAAGATCAGTGGGTGATAAAGTGTTTGTGTCACTATCACTGTCACTAGAATCTGAATGAGATGAGTTAGAGTGTACCTCATCTTACTGATCTTTTAGATCTTGTTCTTTAGCCATGAGGTAGATCATAGCCTTTTCCTCAGTATCACTGGAGTAGTCTGCTTCATTGCTATCTGAGTCTGCTGGCTCTTTTTACTTAGCTGTTTCAGCAGTCTCAGCAGCCAACATGGCTTTCTTCTTTTCTTATCTTCTTTCTCTGAAGACTCTTCTATTCTCTTCATTTCTATATTTTTCGACTGGTGGATAAGAGCAGTCAACAGGTTCTCAACTCTCTGCAATGTCGCTCTCTCAACCCTTTGATTATCAGCTCTCTGATATTCAGTTCTTTGATGTTCAGCTCTCTTAGGTTGCCTATCCTCCCTTGCTTCGGAGGGTGCTAAGTGTCTTCTTGAGGATTCACCCTTGTTCCTTTTGTAGTTCTTATTGAAGAACTTGTTGAACCTTTTTACCATTAGGGTTATTTCCTCCTGGTCTATTGTTTCCTTTGGCTCAGCTTTCTTTCCTTTACTGGCCATCAGTGCAGTTGTCTTGGGCACAACTGTCTCTTCTTGTTTCTTTCTTCTGAGCTCAAATTTCATATGCTTTGAGGTATGTGAATAGCTCATGATTTGATGTATTGGAGAGGTCCATGGAATGTCTCAGGGCCATGACTTTCGTTTCCCACTCAGCTGGGAGGGACCTTAGGATCTTCATGGACATCTCATTCTGAGTGTACTCCTTTCCCAGAGCTGAAAGCTCATTTGTAATTTCTGTAAATCTGGCATCCAACTTATCCAGATTTTCATCTGCAATCATTTTAAAATTTTCAAATTTTTGGACTGCAACAGTTAATTTATTTTCTTTAATTTGTTCAGATCCTTCATATATCAATGTAAGTTTTTCCCAAATTTCTTTAGCTGATTTGCAAGATTTGACTTTGTTGAACATAGCCTTGTCCAAGGTTTTGTAAAGGATGTCCTTGGCAACATTGTCAACATTGTATCTTTTTCTGTCTTCGTTGGTCCATTCACAATGAGGCTTTTCAACCATAGCAGGTCTGGGCTATGCTACAACATCATCTCCTTCAGCTGGAGGTGCTCTTCTTACAGCATTGTTGACCTTTAGGATTCGCAGTGGCCCATCCTTTATCACTATCCACATTTCATCGTGCAAGGCTGATAGATGACCCTGCATACGAATTTTCCAGTCATCAAACTCTTCCACAGTGAACATGAGAATGCGAGTTAGATTTGCTTCCATAACAATAACTTTGCTTTTGAAATAAAAGCTTTAAAAACTCAAGTGTTGATTCTTTTGAAAAGACTGAGATCTAGTTCAGTAACCAGTGCGGAAGGCTCAATGAACCAACTACTCTGATACCACTTGTAGGTCCTAAGGGGTAAGTTGTAAGGTTTAGAAGGGGGGGTTGAATAAACCTTACCAAATTTTCGATTTAGTTCTTTTAAATATTTTCAGAGTTGAC
This sequence comes from Rehmannia glutinosa, assembly GCA_016081115.2. NCBI lineage: Eukaryota > Viridiplantae > Streptophyta > Magnoliopsida > Lamiales > Orobanchaceae > Rehmannia > Rehmannia glutinosa. The sequence goes on along the minus strand of CM071925.1, from coordinate 38,891,383 downwards.
TCAAATCAGCTAAGTCCTTGAGGGACAACTAGGTTAGCTTACTTCAGCAAAGTTACCCACTCAACAGACTCAACTGAGTTGTTGATAATATAACTCAGTTGGGATCAGCTAACACTTAAATTCACAGTTGATTTGGTTTTTATTCAGCAGAAGACTTTTCATCCTTAATGGTTTAAACTAGTTTTCAACACTTATTTTTAGCAAAGGTTATTATCATTTGAGTTTAGCATTTATAACTTAGCAGCAGATATAAATAATGTGCAAGAAATTAAAGTGATGTAAGTAAATATGACACAAGCAATTTTATAGTGGTTCGAGGATAGGGTAATTCCTCTAATCCACTCTTCTCCAACTCCTGGAGGAATCCACTAAGTAACATATATATGTTACAAAGTAGTGAACAGTCCGAGTCAGCCTTGATCTAACAGTTGGCTGCTCCTGGGACTCAGCTTCTTCACAAAACGGATGTCTTGCTACTTAAGCTCCCTCAAACTCTTGGAATTAATCACACAGCCTTCCAACGAGCCCAAACTTCTGGTTCGAACTAGAACCTTACTACTTCTCTTTCAACCTTTGAGAGTAGACCCTTTTTGTTCTTCAAACAGTTTCCTCTTCAACTTGATGAAGTATTATTTCCTTCACTGAGTGTGTTGGATTGAGTTCCTTCGATTTTCGGCTTGAGGATTAACATTGAAAGCTTGAGAGTATTTGCATGTTTGCTTTCTTGAATGCTTGATTGTCATATAAAATTCATAACCTTCTCTCACTTGCTTCCTCAGCATTTTATAGTGAAGATTCAAAAATATGTCCGTAGAAGAGATAGATATATATTTCAAATCTCACTCGCAGGTTGTTGGAATGTCTTGTCCTTGCAGCATTAATGAGGATCATACCATGATTTTAATGCTCTGCAACATTTCCTTGGTCTCTACAGGTTTTCAGGTACATCCTATTGGTTCCTTGCTTTTGGCACTCTTTCAGCAAAACAACTTTATTGTTGGCAGCCTGACACAGGTCTATTTCAAGCAAAACCTTGACTTGTGTTGACAACGGATTTCTATCAGCTTTGTTCAGGTCTTGTCTACTTCAAACTCTTTTGACTTTCGATTCCAATTATTTTGGAATGACTTAGCTGTCAGTCAGCTGACTGAGACAACTTTTTTATGACTTGACTGATTCTTCACTTGGCTTCACACAGCTGGGTCTTCACTTCAATCTTCAGTCGACTCTTGTATTTCTTCACCTTAGCTGACTCCAACTCAGCTCATGCAGTTCTATCTATTACAAGTGGAATTACAAAGAAAATGGGCTGCCAACTTCCTATTTAAAGTTTACAGGGTATCATCAAAATCTAAACATAAATTTTCCTTACAGAGAATAAAAAAGAAGATGAAATTTTTTCTTTCGTTCTTAATTATTTTTTATTTTATTTAAATTTTGAACTTAAATATTAGTTTTTAACAATGTCTGATTTTATGAAATATTTTTGTTTAACTTGCATTTTTTTGTAGAAACATATTTAAGAACTTTTTGGATTTGAAAGCGAATAAAAGAAAAGTAATTTTATTTTTTAAGTCAAGAAAATTAAATTGTTTTGTTATAAAGAAGAGATTAATTGATAATTTTGGGTTAACCAAATTTAATTTTTTATTTAATTACCTAGGTACATGACATAATGGCAAATTTTTCTCTAAAATTAAAAATCCGTAGCTTTTTTGTCCATGTCAGCATAATTTGGTCCACATTAGTGATTTTCGGCAAAATTAAATATCTCCAGTGAAAATCAGAGTAAATATCCGGAAAATCAAAAGTTATTTGTCAAAGACCGAAGTTAGACTACCAAGTGGACTAAATGTCTAAATGGCTAAAGTTATCTAACAAAATTCCTAATTTCCATATTACATAATTATATTAATTAAAAGCATTAATATAATTTAATATATTAATTACAAATTAAAAGTATAGTTTATATTATTCTCAATAATTCACACCTTCTTGAGGATTTAAGGCTTTAGAAATAAAGACAAAACTCAAAATGAGGAAATAAAGGAAAGGATTATTGATTTTTCAGTACCTGACCTATAGACATTTTGCTGGTTTGGTACCTGACATTTCGGAGTTACCAATTTAGTACCCATGCTTCATATTTTTTTATAAATTCGTACCTATTCACTTTTAAGGATGAAAATGTCCCTAGGATTTTTTTTAATTTTTGTTAAAAAGGTAACTTTTAATTATAATTATTAAATTTAAAAAATAAATTTAATTAAGAAATAACTTATTATTATTTAAATTAAATTATTGAATTTTTAATTGTAAAACATAAAATAAAATAAATTAATTATTTTTTTAAAAATTCGATTGAATAATAAAAATTGATATAATTTTCTTATTTACTATCTTAATTTTAATTTTTAAATTATTTAATTTTCATTTTAATTTTTAAAATTAGTTAACTAAACTATTTTATCTTTCCAATTAACTAAATTTTAATTTATGTTTATTAATTTACTAATTTAATGTAATTAATTTTATTTTTTCTAAAAATTCATTAATATTTTAGAAACTTCCTTTTATTTTTTTATTAATTGAATTATCTAAAATTGTAATTGATTTATAATTTAAATAAGTATAATCAAAAATTTATTTTGAGTATACTTATGTTTCTTGGGGGCATTTTCATCCTTAAAAGTAAATAGGTACCAATTTATAAAAAAATGTGGAGTGTGGGTACTAAATTGGTAACTCAAAAAAATCAGGTACCAAACCAGCAAAGTGCCTATAGGTCATGTACTAAAAAATCAATAACCCTAAAGGAAATTACCAGTTTTTCACCTATGTTTACCTGTTATAACAGGTTTTCTGGTCATAGTTGAAGGTCAACTAACGACATGTAGTGACGCTGATTAAATAGTGTAATGTCAGGTACCATATTTGATGAGTTGGGAACATGAGGCACTAAAAGCAAAAAGTAGGTAAAATTGGGGTATTGGTTATGAAATTATACCAATACCTTTAATAGAAATTTATAAAATTAAAAAATAAAAAACTGAAAAACCACTTAAATCTGTACCATTATAAAAAAGGTTCATAACGATTAAGATTTGTTCCCCAGTACTAATCCTAAATGGGTGGACTCACAGGATCAAATCATATATATATATATATATATATATAGGATATGGATCAAATAGGTCCTCCCATTTGGGGTGAGTCCATAGGACCCAATCCTAACCATAGATTAATATTTTTGGGTGGTCCAGATTTTTAGGGGGTTTTATATTTATTTTTTTTGTTTCAACAACTAAAAAGGGTAGGGTGGTCATTTTATAATATAGAATCAGTTATTGAGATTTGATGAGATCTCAATCGCGTTCAATTTGTTTCCTCCTTTCACGCGGCACATGGTTTCAGTTATTGAGTAACTCATATCCCTCATGTTCATTTTTTTTTATTTCCAGTGTATTCTATTGTTAACTGCTTATGTAATATAATCATATTGCATGTGTAGTATAACCATATTGCATGTGTAATTTAATCATATTTGTATTGCATATATAGTGTATATTTGTTGCTTATGTAGTATAGGGTTGTTGCTTATTACTTGCTTATATAGTTAATATATTTGTGTTGCATATGTAGTGTATATTCGTTGCTTGTGTAGTATGAGTTTGTTGCTTATGACTTGCTTATGTAGTTAATGTATCTGTGGTGCATTTGTAGTGTATATTCATTGCTTATGTAGTATAGACTTGTTGCTTATGTAGTATGGGTTTGTTGCTTATGACTTACTTATGTAGTTAATGTAATTGTGGTGCATACGTTGTGTACATTCGTTGCTTATGTAGTATATGCTTGCTGCTTATGTAATATGGGGTTGTTGCTTATGACTTGCTTATGTAGTTAATATATCTGTAGTGCATACATAGTGTATATTCGTTGCTTATGTAGTATAGACTTGTTGCTTATGTAGTATGAATTTGTTGCTAATGACTTGCTTATGTAGTTAATATATCTAAAAGCACCATGACACATCTATATAAGTAACAAATTACATCTTCATAAGAAAAATGAAGGATTTTTCATAGTAGTATGTTGAAGAAGAAGCAGTAGGTTTGTTACGTGATTTTGTTTTGAGATTTGGAAGGATTGCGTGAATCCCATGAATACCGTGAATCCCATGAATATTGATTTGAGAGGATGACTAATTTACCCCTGTGTTTAATTAACAAGCTTGTAATTTGTAATTTTGCCTCTTAAATCGCAACCCTTGAAAAAATTAGATATATGGCTAGGATTGGTCCTTATGGACTCACCGTATGAGGTGGTCTCATATAACCCTCTCCATATATATATATGAGCTTGGATCCAATGAGATCAGTGTTTGTGGTGAGACCGTAGAGACTGATCTAAACCATTGCAATAAAAGCTTGTGTGGCTCAAATCTAACCAACATAAAAAATATTAATAATTACAAATTATTCATACTAAGGGTATAACAGACAAAACGTATGAAATTGTAGATAACTACCTTATGAAACCATTTCAAAAAAAAAAAAAAAAAAAAAAAAAAGAGAATGAATATCTCTTAATTGATTCTCATCAATTCAATCTATTCTCTTCCTAAAAAAATGCAAATAATCCTCGTCTTCCATTCCCACACGTCTGTAACCTTTTAATGAAGATAAACCATACGTTTGACCATCAAAACAAAACAACCATACGTTTGTAGAATTTAATTATTAGTGTAGTGGTACTTTTTTGCATTTTTTTATATAATGGAATCCGTATGTTTTATCTTTTTTAAAAGAATAATGTTCTATACTAACTTGTGTACAGAATTGCATAATTGAATTAATATGTTGCATATTTGGAAATCACATAGCATATTTTTTTCAGATGACCAAATTTCATATGTCAATATTTGAATTTTTAATCCAACATGTTTTTTTTTTTTGTTTTTTGAATGGAGAATGATGCATTATACGAAATGCAATACCAATTTGCATATTTAGTATTAAGTTATTGTATACTTAGTATTAACTTGATGCATTGTTTCACAATACCAAACTGCATATACAGAACTAATCATTGCATGCGTAATATGATGTTTTTGCATATTTATTACGACCAAATTGTATTATAATGAAAAATATTGAATAGTGTCATGTTGATTAAAAAAATACGTGGAAAAAATGAATATGTTTGCAAAAATAACACAAAATAAGTCTCGGGGAAGGGGGAAACCTTTAGGTTATATATTGTCCTAAAAAAACATAGTATGAAATCACAGTTCATTTGGGGCACATTATGTGAGACCCCGAAATTTTGATTAATCAAATTATAATGGTCCGGATATTGTATCATGTGACCAAGTGTCACAATTTGATATTATTAAAATATAGTTTAATTTCTTTTATTCTTAGTATCTATATTAATGTTATTTTACTTCTCTAACTTACAAATTGCTAATTCTAACTACTCCTAAGTGATATATTATTAACTTAGCTTATGTTATATGATTTAATTAACAACTATAGGATTGTGACTTAACACTAGAATTGATAAAATATGGTTGACTTATATAAGAGAGTTGGACTATAAGGGTAGTGATAAGAGGTTGAGATATGATAATAGGATGTTAATATCACCAAATACCAAAAAACAAAAACAAAAAATATGGATGGATGAATTAGTGAAGTGGACGGCCACTTAGGGGAGGGGAGTGATAAATTTTGTCTTCTTCCTTTTGTCCCTTTCCTAGCATGCTAAGCCCTCCCAAACCCAAGACAAGCCACTTCAAGCCCAAGAAGATCCTTCCACTTCTTCCCTAGCATGCTTTCCTTAGCCAACTTCCAAGAAACCAAAATTATGAGTGCCTACACTAAGGGGGGCGGCCGCTTAAGGATAGATGAAGGGGAAATTTGTGTTTTACACCATTTCATCCAACCCTTACACAATCTCACCAAAAACACACCACTCTCTCTCTCTCTCAAAAGAAAAAGGACCGAATCCTAGCAAGGAATAAGTAAGTAGGCCCAAAATTCTAAGGAAATGAGCTTCAAGTGAAGTTTGGAAGACTAGTTACTAAGATAGAGAATGTGGATGGAACTTATTGAAAATTATCACTTCGATATCAGTACCACCCTGGGAAAGCAAATGTAGTAGCAGACGCCTTGAGTAGAAAGGCCAACATAGCGAGTTTGATGATTAGGGAATGGAGATCCCTGGAAGAATTGAGTGCATGGAATCCGACGAGAACGGACACTCAAATATTCTGCGCTAATATTTCGGTAAGACCTGAGCTGTTAGACGAGATTAAGGAAGCACATGAAAGAGATCCAAAATTCCGAGAACTTAAGGAAAAAGTTAAAAAAAGAGAACGTCTAGAATTCACTATAGCAGAAGACGGGATTTTGAGGTTTAAGAACCGGGTATGTGTACCGAGTAATGAGGTATTAAGAAATAAGATTTTGGGAAAAGGGCATCGCTCAAGGTACACCATACACCCCGGTGGTAATAAGATGTATAAGGATTTAAAATGACACTTCTGGTGGGTCAATATGAAAAATCAGGTAGCAGAATATGTTGCTAGATGCCTGACTTGCCAGCGAGTCAAGGCCGAACATCAACAGCCGTCAAGTTTGCTCAGTCGTTACAAATTCTCGAATGGAAATGGGAACTTATCACGATGGACTTCCTAATGGATTTCCCGAGGACTAGAAGAGGTTATGATACCATATGGGTTGTGGTAGACAGACTCACCAAATCAGCTCATTTCCTGCCGATGAAGAAAATGGATAGCCTACAGAAGCTGGCACAAATCTATATCCAAGAGATTGTAAGGTTGCACGGAGTACCAGCCGACATCGTTTTTCATCGAGATCCGAGGTTTGTCTCGAGATTTTGGAAGTATTTACATGGGAAACTAGGGACGACGCTAAGCTTTAGTACATCCGCTCACCCGCAAACTGACTGACAATCAGAACGTACGATTCAAACACTCGAGGATATGTTAAGAGCTTGTGCGCTAGATTTTCAGGGAAGCTGGGACATTCATTTGCCATTAGCTATCAGGCGATGTAAGGAATGGCGGCTTACGAGGCACTATATGGGAAAAAGTGCAGATCCCCGCTACACTAGGAAATCGATGGCCAGTGGACCCCGAAAAGAGAGAAGCAACCCCAGAAACCATTCCCCAGAGTAGATATGATACAAGATACTGTAGACAAGGTCAGATTAATAAAGGAGAGGATCCGGACAGCTCAGAGTCGGCAGAAGAGCTATGCGGATAAAAAGAGAAGGGAATTGGCATTTGAGGTAGGAGATGAAGTGTTTCGTAGACTTTCACCACGAAAATGATTGATTCACTCAAAGAAAGGAGGAAAGTTAAGTCTGAGGTACATTGGTCCATACAAGATACTCAAAAGAATCGGAAATTTGGCCTATCAGTTGGAACTACCACCTCCTATCGCCGGAATGCATGACGTATTTCATGTCTCCAGATTGAGAAAATATCAACCTGACCCAGAACACGTTATCACACGAGAAATCCCTCCAGTAATGGAGAACCTGTCATACATCGAGAAGCCCATACGAATCATTGATAGACAAGTATGACAGTTAAAAAAGAGAGAGATTCCAATGGTTAAAATTGTATAGCAAACCCACGACCGGGACGAGGATGCCACGTGGGAAATGGAGGAGGATATGAGAAGACATCATCCGAAATTATTCTGAGAGGAATTTGGGGACCAAATTCTCTTAAGGAGGGGAGGATGTGAGACCCCAAAATTTTGATTAATCAAATCGTAATGGTCTGGATATTGTATCGTGTGACTAAGTGTCACAATTTAATATTAATAAAATATAGTTTAATTTCTTTTATTCTTAGCATCTATATTAATGTTATTTTACTTCCCTAACTTACTAATTGCTAATTCTAACTACCCCTAAGTGATATATTATTAACTTAGCTTATGTTATATGATTTAATTAACAACTATAGGATTGTGACTTATCACCAGAATTGATAAAAGGTGATTAACTTATATAAGGGAATTGGACTATAAGGCTAGTGATAAGAGGTTGAGATATGATAATAGGATGTTAATATTACCAAATACCCAAAAAAAAATATGGATGGATAGATTAGTGAAGTGGACGACCACTTAGGGGAGGGGAGTGACAAATTTTGTCTTCTTCCTTTTCTCCTTTTTCTAGCATGCTAAGCCCTCCCAAACCCAAGACAAGCCACCTCAAGCCCAAGAAGACCCTTTCACTTCTTCCCTAGCATGCTTTCCTTAGCAAACTTCTAAGAAACCAAAATCATGAGTGCCTACACTAAGGGGGGCGGCCACTTAAAGATAGAAGAGGGGGAAACTTATGTTTTACACCATTTCATCCAACCCTTACACAATCTCACTAAAAACGCACCACTCTCTCCCTCTCAAAAACAAAATGATTGAATCCTAGAAAGGAAGAAGCAAGAAGGCCGATAATTCTAAGGAAATGAGCTTCAAGTGAAGTTTGGAAGACTAGTTACTAAGACAAGATAAGACTCCCTTAGTATGTCACCTTATTTTTTTCCTTCTTTCTCATTTTCTCCATTTTCCTCTACTTTTGACCTTCCAAAGATACCTTGTAGGGGCTGACCTAAGAGGATAAAGGAAACTTGAGGGAGTTTGCAAAAGCTAGAAGCTTGAGACCATTCCTACCAAAAGCACAAGAGGTTAAGGTGGGTGAAACTCTTCTAAAACTCATAATTTTTGCATATAAATAGCATGATATATGTGTTTATTTTTCTTATATATTTCTGGAAAAATTTCAGTTTTAATTCTGCAAAAAAATTCGGAAAAAAAAAGATGTGTATATGAACTTATGTTAAAAAGTGATTTTGCTTAGGAAAAATAGCTTTTGTATGCTATTATGCTTTCTTTTGACATGAATGTATGTGATTCATTTTATATTATATTTCTGGAAATTTTTAGCCTTGTTGGGAAATTTATTGTTTAGATTTTGATGAATGCCATGTAAAACTTAGACTAGAAAGTTGGCACCCCATTTTCTTTGTAATTTGCATTGTAATAGATAGGGTTGTACGAGCTGAGTCAAGTCAGCTATGCCTGGATATGCAAGAAGTCAACTAAAGGCTAATATGAAGACTCCGCTGTGAAGCAGCTGAGTGTGGCAAGGAGGAGAAGTCAAGAACTCGACTGAAGGAGCATCAGCTGAATACAGCTGTGTGAAGTATCAGTCAAGTCAACTCAAGAAGCCAAGTCAAGTTGAAGTGACAGATGAGTCTTTCAATCATTGGAGAAGACTCAAGTCACCTGGGAAAAAGGAAGTCAAGTCAATACAACTGAAAAGAATCCATTGCACAGAAGTCAAGAATATTACCTAAACAAGTAATACTTCCATGCTGCCATGTCTTAAAGTGCTCTGTCCCAAAAGCGTGCAAAAGGAATAAACCAATGGGAAGCACTGCACCTTGTGTCAGAACCTGGAAGGCTGCAAGACATTTAATACGAGGAAATGTCAACATCAAGGACTGCAACAAGACAAGCCAACGACCACTAGTGTCTTTTGAAAATCAGCCTATCTCTTCAACGGGCAGATTTTTGAAAGAGCGCTATAAAAGGCCGAAGAATCAATTTGAGAAAAGGTAACCTTGAATACCTGAACCACGAACATTCGAACTGTAACCTGCAAAATATTCTCAAGTTATTCAAGCAAATCCTCAAGCCTAAATTTCGAAGAAAATCAATCCAACACCAAGCTGTGAAGGAAAGACAACTTCAAACTGTTGAAGAGGAAACTTTTGAAGAATCAAAAGAGGTCTACATTACAAGAAGGATTGTAGAAAGGTTCAAGGTCGAACCAGTATCAAGTTATTGGAGGGCTTCGTGATCAAATCCAAGAAGCTTGAGCAAGTGAGTCAAGTAGCAAGGCAGCCGCCTTGTGAAGAAGCTTCGAGTCGACGAGAAGCCGCCAGTGACCAAGGCATCTTCGATCGAGTCCCAAATGATCAAGTCGGTTGTGTGATCAAGACTTGTATCCGGACTCATTAACCACTTTGTACTCGATCAATACTTAGTGGATTCCTCCGGAGTTGGAGAAGAGAGAGAGTAGAAGAATTACCCCATCTTCGAACCACTATAAAATTTATTATGTCATTTACATTTCAGCATTTACTTACTGCATATCATTTAATATCTGCTGATTATTTGCATTCCAACTTATAATTAACAAAGTGCTAAAATCAAGTGTTAAAACAAACTTAAACCAAATTCAAGGGTGTTAAGTCTTCCATTGAATATCTCATCACAAACAAGTTAAGGTTTAGACTAAACAAATTGAGTTATTCTATCAACACTCAATCGAGTCTTGAGTGGCGAACTCTATTTGTTAACTAACTTAGCTGTCCACCAAGGACTTAGCTGTGTATTTAACTTTGAAATATCTTAAAAGGACTAAAATCGAAAAGTTGGTAAGGTTTATTCAACCCCCCTTTCTAAACCTTACTCACACCCCTTGGGACCTAGAAGTGGTATTAGAGTGGTTGGTTCATTTAGCCTTCCGCACTGGTTACTGAACTAGATCTCCAATCTTTCAAAGATTTTTTAACACTTGTTCTTTCAAAAGCCATTGTTCTAAATAGCAAAGTTATAATCATAGAAGCAAATTTGACATGCATCCCTATGTTCACCATTGAGGAATTTGATGACTGGAAAATACGTATGTAAGCTCAGCTATCAGCTTTACATGATGAGATGTGGATAGTGATAGAGGATGGGCCACTGCAAATAATGAAGGTGAACACAAACAAGGAGAGTCATGCTGCATGAAAGGAAGGAGAGAGGTTGCTCCTCCTAGACCAGCTATGGTTGAAAAACCTAGAGCTGAATGGACAAATGATGACAGAAAGAGATACAATCTGGACAATGTGGCCAAGGACATACTTTACAAAACTTTGGACAAAACCATGTTTAACAAAGTCAAATCTTGCAAAACAGTCAAAGAAATCTGGGATAAATTAACCTTAATTTGTGAAGGATCTGAGCAAATCAAGGAAAATAAATTATCTTTGTTGTTCAAAAATTTAAGAACTTTAAAATGCTTGCGGTGAAACAATGGATCACCGGATGCTAGATTCACTCGAAATTACAAATGAGCTCTCAAAGATTGGAAAAAGAATACACACGAAAGGAGATGTGTATTAAGATACTAAGGAGCCTCCCAGCTGAGTGGGAAATGAAGACCATGGCTCTAAGGCACTCGATGGACCTATCAAAAACATCCAACCATGAACTATTCTCAGACCTCAAAGCTTATGAGTTTGAGCTGAGAAGAAAAGATCAAGAGGAGATAGCTGTGCCCAAAACAGCTGCACTCATAGTTAAGGAAGGAAAAAGAGCTGAGACCAAAGAAGTCATTGACCAGGAGGAAATTGCCTTGATGGTTAAAAGATTCAATAAGTTCTTCAACAAGAACTACAAAAGGAACAAAGGTGAATCCCCCAGAACACATTCAGCTCCCTCTAAGTCAAGGGAAGATAGGCCACCAAAGAGAGCTGAGTATCAAAAGGTCGAATATCAAAAAGCTGACAACCCAAGAAATGAGAGAGCTGATCAAAAAGCTGAAAACCTGTGTTGGAATTGCAGACAACCAGGACACTTTGCTATTGACTGTCCATATCTTGTAGTCAATAAATACAGGAATGAAGAAGAAAGTAAAGTCTTCAGAGAAAGAAAAACAAGAAAAGAAAAGAGCAATGTTGGCTGCTGAAGCTGCTGAAACAACTAAGTCAAAAGATACAGCAGACTCAGAGAGTAGTGAAGCTGACTACTCAAGTGGTTCTGAAGAAGAAGCTATGATTTGTCTAATGGCTAAAGAACAAGATCAACCTGACTAAGAAGATGAGGTACATTCTAACTCATCTCACTAAGATTCTAGTGATAGTGATTGTGACACACACACTTCATCACCCACTGATCTTTATGATTCATTAGGCAAAATGATGAAAGATTTTGAGCACATCAAATCCTCACACACACTATTAAATGAGGAAAACAATAAATCAAAAGCCAAAACTCATAGCCGACTAAGGAGATGAGTACTCTAAGTCACATAGGTGATGAGAACAAAGAGTCAAGGTGAAAATGCTAAACTAATGGCGAGATAGTCACTACTGAAAAGAGAAAAATGATCTCAAAAATGTGATTGCTTCATTCACTAAGGCATCTAAATCATTGGATGACCTTATCATGAGCCAAAAAAGGATGTGGAGACAAGACATGCATAGGATTCAATTCCTTTGTGCATAGTCAAACTCCCAGAGTGATCTTGGAAAAAGGATCTTCAAGTAATGAAGCTTCTCAAAAATCCAAAACACCAAATGTTGCACGCACATTCATTCCAAAGCACAACCACAAACAAACTGGCCTTGGATATAAAGGAAAAGGAAAACGACCGATTGAGTATCTTTGAGAGGACAGTGAGAAGAAATCCGGAAAGTTCCTCAAAAACTCCAAACAAAAGTACTGTGAAGAAGAAACAAAGCTACGAGAATCCCCGTGTTCCATCAAAGGAACACAAATGATGGGAATGGTAGAAACTACCCAAGCCAAGTCGACTGGAATATTGTGAAATATCGAAGAAAGATCTATGGAATACAAGCCTAAATGGCAAAGGCCTAGAACTCAGCAAAGGTCATTCCAAAGGCCAAAGAGCTATAATCAGCACACACACGCACCCAAGCACTACACTCAGAAATATCACAACTACCCAAAGAAGGAAATTGCTAAAACCCACACACAGGCATACAGACAAAAGAGACAGCTGTATGAACCTAAAGCCCCCAAGCAATTTGCAAAAGTGAATTATGATTATGGCACAGATAGATGGCAACCTCTTAGAGTCAAATCATTTGGCTATAGGTTGGTTGGATCATCTTACAACACTAACCCCTCAGGACCCAGACAAGTATGGGTACCTAAAAACTGATTTCCTTGATTGCAGGTTCAAGGAACAGCTGAGTGCCATGGAACCTGGTACATGGATAGTGGCTGTTCCAAACACATGACAGGAAACAAGAAAAATTTGTCAAGATTCAAGGAAATTAAAGGTGCAAAAGTCATATTTGGAGGAAATGAAGCTCCAGGGGAAATAAGAGGCACTAGATCCATCAAGAAAAATGGATTAGAAATCACAGATGTTGCATACGTTGAAGGTCTTAATTTTAACCTGTTGAGCATCAGCCAACTCTGTGACAAGGGCTATAATGTTGGATTCAATATGGGAGTGTGCCAAATCAAAGACACTGAATCAAATGAATTAGTGTTGCAAGGATCCAGACAAAAGAACATGTATGTGGTAGATTGGTCAACTACAGCACCAAGCACTTGCTTATTAGCAAAAGGTACAGCCGAATCAAGTTGGCTGTGGCACAAGAAGCTGAGTCACCTGAATTTCAAAACAATTAACAAGCTTGCAAGGAGTAATCTTGTAGAAGGACTGTCAGACTCAGTATACAAGAAAGAAAGTGTTTGTGATGCATGCCTGATAGGAAAGCAGATCAAATCATCATTCAAACAAAAGTCAAGTCCATCTTCAACAAGAATATTGCATCTGCTACACATGGATCTATTTGGTCCAGTTGAGCCAGCCAGTATAAGTGGAAAGAAATACACTGTAGTAGTGGTAGATGATTATTCAAGATATACATGGACAATTTTCATGTGTAAAAAGAAGGAAACATTGCAGAAGTTACCTCAGCTGATGAAAAGAGTTCAAAATAAGAAGAGTCAAACCATTATAAAGATAAGATCTGATAGAGGAACTGAGTTTGTCAATGGAATAATAACTCGGTATTGTGTTGAAAATGGTAACTCACGAATTATCTGCAGCAGGGACTCCACAGCAGAATGGAGTTGCAGAAAGAAGGAATAGAACTCTCAAGGAAGCAGTAAGGACCATGTTAGGTGGTGGTCGCTAAAAGATTTTGGGGTTTGAAGCTATCAATATCGCATGCAATACTCAAAATAGATGCATGATAAATAGACAGCTGACAAAGACTCCCTATGAGATTTGGACAGGGAGAAAGCCAAATGTTGCATATTTTAGAATATTTGGATATAAATGCTTCATCCACAACAATGGGAAGGATAATCTAAAGGCTTTTGATGCTAAAGCTGATGAAGATATCTTCTTGGGATACTCAAATGAAAGCAAAGCCTATAGAGTCTTGAACAAAAGGACTATGGTCACGAAGAGTCTATCCATGTGGTTTTTGATGAACCTAACGTAAATGGAGAAGACATTTATGAGTTAGGCGATAAGCTAAATCAGCCAACCATGCAGAAGAGTCCCTATGTTGAAGCTGAAGGTGGAGCATTTAATCAAGGTGAAGATGAGATAGTCAATCTCAAAGACAATTGGAAAATCTGCAGACTAAATGATGATGAGAGAGTCTCAAGATAACACACGGTGCAAGACGATCGAACCCACCGACTTACTTCAACCTCGATGTAAGATGGTGAGAGACCATCCACCGAGCTAGTCATTGGAGATGTAAGAGATGGTGTAAGAACCAGATGCAGAGCTCAGCAAGAAGCCATGTTCACTTGTTTCATTTCCCAAATTGAGCCAAAAGATGTGTTCCAAGCATTGGATAATGCACATGGATTCAGGCTATGCAAGAAGAGCTGAATCAGTTTGAAAGAAACAAAGTATGGGAATTGGTTCAAAGACCAACCCATCAAAATGTCATTGGCACAAAATGGGTTTTCAGAAACAAGATGAATGAAGAATGTTCAGTGGTAAGAAACAAAGCAAGATTGGTAGCCAAAGGGTATTGCCAAGAGGAAGGAATAGATTTTGATGAAACATTTGCTCCCGTTGCAAGATTAGAAGCAATAAGGATGTTTCTTGCGTATGCTGCACACAAGAACTTCACTGTATATCAGATGGATGTGAAGAGTGCATTTTTAAATGGACTGTTAGAAGAAGAAGTCTATGTTGAGCAACCTCCAGGATTTGAGCAGAAGACTCTTGGGGATAAAGTATACAAGATCAAGAAAGCTCTATATGGATTGAAACAGGCACCAAGAGCATGGTATGATACATTATCTCAATTCCTAACAGATAATGGATTCACCAAAGTCAAAATGGACAGAACACTCTTCAGAATTCAAGATGGAGAAAGTATACTGCTTGTTCAAATATATGTGGATGACATTATTTTTGGATCCACAAACAAAGAGCTGTGTGATAAGTTCTCAAACCTCATGCAAGGCAAATTTGAGATGAGCATGATGGGAGAGCTGACATTCTTTCTAGGACTTCAAGTTAAACAGCCGAAGGATGGAACCTTCATAAGTCAAACAAAGTATACCAGAGATTTAATGAAGAAATTTGGTATGGAAGAGAAGTCTTATGTAAAAATACCAATGAATACGTCGATCCAAGATGGATATGGATGCGGATGGCAAGCCATGGATCAAACAAGATCTGAGCACTCATTGGATAAATCGCTTCTATCTCACAAAAGTAGGCGGACATCACCTTTGTTGTAGGTGTATGTGCAAGATTTCAATTTGCACCAAAAGAAAGCCATACGACTGCAACTAAGAGAATCCTAAGATATTTGAAGGGATGCCAGGAAGTCGGCTTATGGTATCCAAAGGAAGGTGGATTCAAGCTTATTGGCTACTCGACTCGACTATCTTTGGATGTAGAGTTGACGGAAAAGCACTTCGTGTACATGTCAAATGCTTGGAAACAGATTGGTTTCTGGTTTAGCAAGAAGCAAAATTCAATAGCCACATTTACAAAATGAAGTCGAGTACATAGTCATGGGCAGCACCACAGCCCAAGTCTTATGGATGAGACAACAACTGAGAGATTATGATGTTGAAGAAAAAGAAATTCCAATTATGTGTGATAACACAAGCGCTATTGCAATTACTCAGAATATAGTGTTGCATTCAAGAACAAAGCACATTGATGTCAGATATCACTTTATAAGAGACCATGTTGAAAAGAAAGATATCACCTTGGAATACATCTCAACTGATAAACAGTTAGCTGACATATTCACAAAGCCATTATATGAGTCAAGATTTGAAGAACTCAAGCATGAGCTAGGGTTAATTGAGCTGAGTTAACACTCAGACGACTCAAGGAGAAGAGATGAAACAAGAAAAGATGAAAATGGAGTTAAGTTTGCAAATCAGCTAAGTGAATCAGCCGTATTGAGAAATCAGCTGCATCGAGTAAGCTGACAGCTAAGTACCTATGTGAAAAGAGAGAAGAGGAGTTGAATCAGCTAAGGAGTAAGCTGAGTCATTTATAAGCTAAGTGACAAAAACGCAGTCGTTTTTAATGAGCGGGAATGTTTTTTTAGGATGACGTCAAATCATAATGACGGTACAATCAAAAGTCGCACAACAAAGCATATGATTGGATATAAATGCTGCCGCATTAAATGCGAGCAATTAAATGCTAATCAGCGTGATAAATCTGAATCGTTGATCTCGATCATATTTCAAAAACCGTATGCACGTCCTTTCATAACCCACATATATACCCTTTCATTCGTTTCTCTCTCACTTTACACAAACAGTTCATCTGTCTCAAAAGAAAAGAAAGCAACTTTTCTCTCAAAACCCTATCTATCTTCAAAGCAAGTTTCTCAAAAATCATTTGGTAAATCTTCAAGTAATGACATCTACTTACGATTTTGTTAAGTTGGGAAAACAAATCCACACTGGCTCTACTGTGGATATCGAAGGGATGATCAAACAAGGGACCGATGAAACCCTTGTGAAGAAGATAACTGAGAAAGTGGAGAAATCAAATTTGAAACCCTTTCTCACTATGGAGTTTCGATGACTTATGTTGAAGAAGTCGCTCGTTCTACGTGAATGCTGAAGTTCACAACGAGGGCATCAAGTCCTCTGTTCACGGAAAGGAGTTTACAATCACTGCAGAGGATCTAGCGGAGCATTGTTTGCTTTCGTCGGAAGGAAAGCCGGAGACATTGGAGACTGATGTAAACTTGGCTGCTGCATGGAATGAAGTGGCCAAACCTGACTATCTTTGTCGAAGGTGGTTTACACAAATGTGATAAGAAGTCTGGCGAAAGAAGATTACCACAAGTTGATGGATATTGTTGCCAAGTGCGTAGACATCAAATTTGGAAGCTTTAATCAGCTATCCAAAACTAAGTTGATCGTGATGGTTGCGATCATGCAGGAGAAAAAGGTAAATTGGGCTGAGTTGGTATACAGCAGACTCTGCCAAAATGTTGGGAATAAGTCCTTCAAGGACGATGGGTCGTTTGGAGGATCCTTGGGGTATGGCCTTGTGATTGGCCGACTGATGGAGGTGAAGGGAGTTCCACTCTGACATGGAAAGGCGTTCCATGTCAACAAGAAGATGTTCCGATCAAATCTTTCAGGAGCTCAGAAGAGAGCTTATGCCAAGAGAGCAGATACCAGTGAGGGGGAATCAGCTGACCCTGAGGAAACAACTATTGTCTCCCCTCCCAAAAAGGAAAGCCGCTCATGCAAATGCAAGAAGATCAAGGTTGCCTCTGCAAAGAAAGAAGAAAGATGCACTGCCCCCTGCAGCTTGAATCACCCGCCCTGCCGCAGCCGTGTCTCCCGCTCCCGCAGCGGCCGCGGCACCGAGAAGGAACCTCAAATACCTCCTCCAGCTTGTCAAAAAGAAGAATCTTGACAAGCCAAGAAAGCCGCTCCTCGGAAAAAGAAGGTAGCACGGCCCCCGCCGCCCAGGACTCGTGAGGAAACCATATCCGAACTAAATTTCTCTCGGTAAGGACCAAGAGAAGAAGATTCTTCAAGCATTGAGCTTGAGAAAACAAAATTTAGTTTGCCACTCGAACAGATCAGTTGAAACAGCTTGAGAGAAGTAGAGTCTCCGGAGATTATTGATGAAACCGCCAAGTCTGCTGAGGCCGATCAGCGAGGCAAGTCGAGACCAGTGTGTGACGGGACAACAGTGGAACAAGCGGTGAGACAGTTGAATCTCCCTGTCGACAGATCGCATCCCCACCGCGGCGACGCCTGCCGGGGTGAAGAGCGGCAAAGCTCTACTACCCTCCATTCCCGAGACGAAAGGACAACACGAACATGATGATGATGATGTGATCATGTTGTCTCCACCATATCCAGACATCCAAAATCATCTGTGTGAATGGAGGAAGTGGAAGCTGAGTCAATCGAGGAACAGTTCCAAAGACCTGAGTTTATTGAAGAAGAAGAAAAACTGGTGAATTTCTTCGGTTTGACCACAGTGGTCCAGGCATTGGATGAAGAGAACTGCATAGATATTTTAAATATCATCAAAGAAAAGGAAAAGGAGCGATTGGCAGAGGAAGTTGAAGCCCGAGAGAAGGCCAATATTTGTCCCTTCACTGGAACCACTGATCACACTCATCCCCACCTCGATGTTCTCTCAGGAAGTGATGAGGATCTGGACCCTGCTGCTGCTACAGAAGACTTGGAAATGCAGCAAGCCATGCGGGAATCCAGAGTGATGCATGAGCAACAGCTGAAGGAAGGACCTGGAGAGTCTTCCAAGTCACAGCTGGAGATTGATCCATTGGGAGTGGTACAACAGATTGCCACTGTTATTGCTGCTACCACATCCCCAGCCTTCAATCGGATGACGGATCTAAGGGCATTGGCGATGAAACCGGAACTTGGGGACCCAAGTCGAGCCAACCCCGTTGAAGGTATCTTACCACCGCCCGAATGGCTGAACACTCGAGAGAAGCAGTGGGAGTTTGGAGAAGAGTGACCCCAACCCAAGTCACTCAGCTGGTGTGCCAGCTGAGGGGGAAACTCCCTCCACTGCAGCTAGGTCAGAGAATGCTGCAGCTAACTCCACCCTGAATCTAGGAGGCGAAGTGGAGAAGGAACAAGAAAAAGAAACACAACAAGTTGTCATTGACGCGCTCGAGGCGATTAAATCTGCTCACCAAGTGCCAAGCGCTGCAGTCCGAGGACGCGCCGGCGATGCGCTTGAGGCACAGGAGGATGGATCCGCCCGGGAGTTAACACTGGGGCAATGAAAGTGCAATCCACGGAGTTGAGACTCCTGTGGATGCCACCGTCAAAACCCTAAGATGCAGTGAGTGCAGCCGAAGGGAATGTCCAGTGCCTTGCTGCGATTGAGACTGCGGGAGGTATTGAAGGCCTACGGGAGGTTGAGACTTCCCGAGGTAAAGAGGTAGAAGCACAGAACATCCCTCCAGTTATCGGCGATGCATCGAGAAGGAGATAAGTGCCCTTCATGATTCCCAAGACAACCCCGATGTAACATTTAGGATCCGAAGGTGAAGATGAAGTTTAGTCATCCCCTGTTGCAAGTCCAAACGACTTCGGTGAGGATGTTCTTCCCGATCGAGTAAGCCGAAATTCAAGGCTGCTCGTCAAAGTTCAATTTTGATGATGAGCCACCTCTACAAGTCTCATCATCGTCCGATGACGCTGCGACACGGCCAAGACCGGACAACTCAAAAGGAAAAACCAAATTGAGACCGACGGCTTGTTGAGAGATTGAGGCTCACCCAATCAGTCCATACCACAATGCACCCGGTGAATCACGATCAATCAAGCAAGCTCCCAAAGCTGCAGCGAGAATCGTCTCAACCAGGCACATCACGGCCGCAAGTAACATTTGAATAGATTCCCTATGTCCGCGTGATGATGCGTTTGAACAAACTTTCCCTTTCTCACGAGCTGATCGACGGATGAAGAATCAACTAGAGATCGAGAGACATTTCCATAAACCCGATCCCGTAATTCCAACGATACCATCGTCCCAAAGAGACTTTGACTTTGACGCTGGCAGCCGCATGGTGAGACGGAGGTAATTTGAGGTTCGAGAAGTTTTCAAGGCTATATTTGCGGAGATAGAGAAGATGGAAAGGCACCAGGCCTCATTAGATATGCGGCTGGATAACCGAGATGCTAATCTTACTGCTGATCTGCGTGGAATAATAGTCAAGATCCGGGAATGGTGGCAACAGCAGTAGACAATGCGCGTGGAACAAGTTCGATACTTCAAAGCATTGTACAATAAGATGCTAGTCTGGAGCGCTGATAATGCTGACATGAAGAAGAGGATGCAAGAAAACATTGATAGAATGCATACCTCTCATACCACATAAATGGAACTGCTGCGCGAATTTCATCGTAAATAACTTCTGCACGTCGAGGAGAACATGAATGAAAAATTCAGCATTCTTATGGCCGAAATGAAGTTGGTGACAACCGAATCCAACGCCACTCGCTCAGAATTTCGAGCAGCAGAATCCAAACAGAACTCAGCTATCAGTCGCCTAGATTTCATGCTTGCTGGCATGTTTCCAGGGGTTCCTCTCTCCTTTGATGATGCCAAAAAGGGGAAAGAGGAATACCTAAAGACATTGGAAGGGTCCGCAGCTGAGAAGAAGGACGCATCTGTGAAGGAGAAGACAGCTGAAGATCAGAAGAAAGAAAAGGGAAAATCAGTTGAGGGGAAAGGTTCGAAAGACATGACTTTAATGGTTGCTAGAACCCCTCAACACGGACTTGTCACAGCTGACATAATCAGCAAACTCCCAAAGTGACTCTGCGCTCCAACACTCAGTGCCCATGTCTCAAAAGAGGAAGATAGTAGAAGCGAGAGATGACGGAGATTGAAAGAAAAATGGATGCCCGTGCGATGGACATATGAAACAATACGGAGGCATTCCGGCGGAAGAGACACCGATGTCATTTCTGACGTCGGAACCGAGCCTAGATCTCTGTTGATGAATTCAAGACGCTCGCATCCGAGGGATACTTTCGAGAACATGACCATGGCCCAAGCACTGGACTTGTATTGGGAAAAAGGCCTCAAGTCAGTGCGAAGAAGGCGATAGGCGGCGACTCCGAGCGGTCGCTCTGCTTGGTCACTCTCTTTGGAAAAAATAAGGCCTCAGTACAATACACACCCAGAGGAAGAAGTAGAAGCATTGGAGGAAGAGGTTTCAAACCTAGACCTCTACCCAAAAACATTGAATACATAGATCCAGGGAAGAAATGAGGGATCTATTGGGCCAGGTTTGATGAAGTAGCCAACCTGCAAGTGGCCAAGAATAATGTTGAATATGTAAAGAGAATCGAAGAAGAAAATAAAAGACAAACTCAGTTGTGGGAAGATAGACAAGAAAGAAAAATAAAAGATGAAGTTGCAAGAAGAGTTTATGAGAAAAAGAAAGCAGCTGAAGAAGAGAAGACGAGAAAAAGGTCAGAAGACGACAGAGCTGATTAAGAAAGAAGGAGGCAGCGAAGGAGATGAAGTGTTGTTGTCCACCCCTTCATGTAATTTACTATTGTAAATGCATAAGTATGTAAGTCTTCTGTACATTGAATAAGAAATCTGTAATTTATCTATTTTTGCGTAGACATAGATGTTTGCTCTGATACACTTTGTAAACAGCTGTGTAAAGGACAAGAATGTTTTGATCAATAAAAAGATTGATTCTACGCATACATTCTCTGTTACTGCACTACCTGTATGTATCTTTAATGCTTACATTTTGTATGTATGTTTTAAGTTTTGGCATCATCAAA
The DNA here is from genome assembly GCA_016081115.2 of Rehmannia glutinosa. Lineage (NCBI taxonomy): Eukaryota > Viridiplantae > Streptophyta > Magnoliopsida > Lamiales > Orobanchaceae > Rehmannia > Rehmannia glutinosa. Next base: position 38,869,754 of record CM071925.1, on the reverse strand, counting down.
AAGGGGGAAATTGTAGGGAAATTTATTGTTTAGATTTTGATGAATGCCATGTAAAACTTAGACTAGAAAGTTGGCACCCCATTTTCTTTGTAATTTGCATTGTAATAGATAGGGTTGTACGAGCTGAGTCAAGTCAGCTATGCCTGGATATGCAAGAAGTCAACTAAAGGCTAATATGAAGACTCCGCTGTGCAGCAGCTGAGTGTGGCAAGGAGGAGAAGTTAAGAACTCGACTGAAGGAGCATCAGTTGAATACAGCTGTGTGAAGTGTCAGTCAAGTCAACTCAAGAAGCCAAGTCAAGTTGAAGTGACAGATGAGTCTTTCAATCATTGGAGAAGACTCAAGTCACCTGGGAAAAAAAGCGATCAAGTCAAGACAATCGAAAAGAATCCGTTGCCGAGAGTCAAGAATATTACCTAAACAAGTAATACTTCCATGCTTTGCCATGTCTTAAAGTACTCATCCCCAAAAGCGTGCAAAAGGAATAAACCAATGGGAAGCACTGCACCTTGTGTCAGAACCTGGAAGGCTGAAAGACATTTAATACGAGGAAATGTCAACATCAAGGACTGCAACAAGACAAGCCAACGACCACTAGTGTCTTTTGAAAATCAGCCTATCTCTTCAACGGCGATTTTTGAAAGAACACTATAAAAGGCAGCGAGAGAATCAATTTGAGAAAAGGTAACCTTGAATACGAACCACGAACATTCAAGCTAACATTCGAACTGTAACCTGCAAAATACTCTCAAGTTATTCAAGCAAATCCTCAAGCCTAAATTTCGAAGGAAATCAATCCAACACCAAGCTGTGAAGGAAAGACAACTTCAAACTGTTGAAGACGAAACTTTTGAAGAATCAAAAGGGGTCTACATTCCAAGGAGGATTGTAGAAACGTTCAAGGTCGAACCAGTCTCAAGTTATTGGAGGGCTTCGTGATCAAATCCAAGAAGCTTGAGCAAGTGAGCTGAAGTAGCAAGGAAGCCACCCTGTGAAGAAGCTGAGTCGGAAGAGAAGCCAGCTGTGTGACCAAGGCATCTCCAAACTGAGTCCCAAAGGATCAAGCCAGCTGTGTGATCAAGACTTGTATCTGGACTGTTAACTACTTTGTACTCTGATCAATACTTAGTGGATTCCTCCAGGAGTTGGAGAAGAGAGGAGTAGAAGAATTATCCCATCTTCGAACCACTATAAAATTTATTGTGTCATTTACATTTCAGCATTTACTTACAGCATATCATTTAATATTTGCTGATAATTTGCATTCCAACTGATAATTAAAGAAGTGCTAAAATCAAGTGTTAAAACAAACTTAAACCAAATTCAAGGGTGTTAAGTCTTCCGCTGAAAATCTCATCACAGCCAAGTTAAGGTTTAGACTAAACAGCTGAGTTATTCTATCAACAGTTCAATCGAGTCTGTTGAGTGGCTAACTCTGCTGGTTAACTAACTTAGTTGTCCACCAAGGACTTAGCTGTGTATTTAACTCTGAAATATCTTAAAATGACTAAAATCGAAAAGTTGGTAAGGTTTATTCAACCCCTCTCCCCTTCTAAACCTTACTCACACCCCTTGGGACCTACAAGCCTCTTTATATTTCTGGAAAATTTCGAAAATTATATGTGTGTGTTGGAATTGTGATAAAAGTGCTTCTTTGTTAGATAATAGCTTTTATATGCATAAATGTCTCATATATTTATATATCTTCAAGATGACTGAGATATATGAAAAAATATATTTTAATATGATATGTTAATATTCTGGACCCATGGATTTGTGAACAAAATCGAGTTTGGGCTACTTTTGAAAATACGGCAAAATATAGGGCCAAAAATAATAAAACCAAAAACTATGAAATTCCACTATAAAAATACAAAATTTGGACCAAAATTACTGGAATAATATATTAAAGATGAAAAATAATAATTAGGACCCTCCGGGTCAAACAAATGCGAATATACGAATTTTAGGCACTTAAATGTAAATTTACAACCCTTAAGAGGCTAAACTGTAAATTTCGAAAATTTGGATAGTTATTATCCCAAAACTTTTATGAAATTATTTTAATTAATATTCTGGATCTTTAATCCAAATTTCACGAAAAACGAGCTTGAAACGAGCCCTTAACGGTAAAATTGCCTTTGGGGTTAAAATAAAATTTTTCAGAAAATCGGTACTAAATCGGGGGATTTTTTGAAACTGTTTTTAATATATATACTTACTGCCCCAAAGAAATTATTAGACTAGGAATTTCGTTAAACGTAAGAGATATCCATTTTTTAAAAGTATCGGGTCAAAATAATAAATTGGGAGAAAATCTGGGACTGACCTGCAATTTTTGAAATTTTGACCCCGAGACCCAGAAAATATAATTCCTTAGAATTTTTAAATAAATTAGGGACTGACCTTGCCCTTTTGCGAGTCTGGGATCACAACTTATGAAATTTTTAAAACCCGACATAAATTTTCCTCTTTAAATAAAATAATTTATTTTTTAAAAATAAAATATACCAGGGTCATAAGAAATTATTTTATTTTCTAAATTCAGTTTATTCATAATACATTAAAATACTTTACTTAATTAAAATTCCTTGTTTTTTTAAATTATTATCCGAATTTATTTGGGATTTTCATACCGACTAATTGTCCTGATAATAAGGCGACTACCTCGCCCGCATAAGCTGAACCTTAGTTAAGAACTTCAGCATAATACGCTAAATTAATGAATAGAACTAGCTAGATTACCCATTCGGTATCTATGCCATGTCAATGAGTGATTGACTGAATATCGGACACGACGAGTCTATGAACACACCGGTCCTAATAACTGACTGACTGGGTTGGCGTCACACTTTCGTGCACAACCAACCGATATGAATTGATGGATTTGTGGAATGGATAAGTCACATATGGGATGGGTAGCTTGGCTACAGTCTCATGCCAGCCTCCATCATCTAACTCCCAACCTCGAGTCGGATAGGAGAGTCTGGCGGGCGATTGGATCGTAGGATTCTGGGTATAATCATGATTATGACGTTCTCCGAGCTTAGTTGGTTCCACTGTGGAGACATCGTGTCAACTGTGGGATAGTAGCTTCAGCCCTATCGACAGGATGGATAAGATGTACTGTTTGGGGAGATGATGTTTGATCAACACTTCTCTGCCGTATAAGGTGGCCTCGGTTGGCGTCACAGTTTCGTGCACAACCAACTGATATGAATTGACGGACTGACTGGGTTGGCGTCACACTTTCATGCGCAACCAACTGATCGGAATTGACGGACTGACTGTTAAATAATACTAATAAAATTATTAAGTATATGAGAATGTCATTGCACGTTTCTTGCATCAAAACTCATGAAATGATTTCACTGCATAAAATATAAGCCTCACTTGCACACACACTCACCACACACACTGAGAATTTTTTCTCACTCCTGCATATTTTTTCCCAACCAAAGGATGAGACCCTGCCGGAAAAAGAAGGCGGTGAAGACTTTGATGATACCGACTAGCCCTACATCTTACTGGACCTTAAGTTAACTGAATCTTATTATGTTATTTTGATGAATAGACAATTCAGAAATTTGTAATAGACGGACGTAGGACCCGTATAAACATTTATGAACAATGATGTACTTTGTTATTTCAGCTGCGACATTTTAGACTTAGATTACTTTGACATTATGTATTATTTGGGATTTTTCTGTTGTGTTTGAATTACTTTTATGAATGAATGATTGGTTTATTTCGTGGTCGGCTTAAGTAAACCGGCCTAAGTTTGATCGACTGTGTCATGGCTCCGGGTTGGGGCATGACACGTTATGCTATTATGAGTTGCAACTTCGCCGCATGATCTATATCGTCTTTTAGTTTCATATTTGTCTTGATAGCCTTCTCTTTCTAACTTTGTATTCGGTTTTTTACACGGTTGTCACTCTCTTTTTTTTATTTGCTTGTTTTGGTGGTAATACACCAATATCCAGTTGCGAAGTTGAGACGCACTCCTTGATTATTTCTCAATTGAAAATACTTCCATAAAAAAGAAAACACCAAATAAACCTACAAGAAAAAAAAAGAGTAAACTAATTTTGAACTACACAAAATTCAGAGTTACATAGAAGCATAAAAGCCATTCATGTATCCCTTTCTATTTACTGCATATTCATTTAACTCGTTTTGCATATTTACATACATTACTTTGCATTGATTTTTTTTCTATAAGACTCCTTATATATATTCCAATTATGCATAATATTCGTACTAATTAAGTATTGAAACTCATCTAACTATGCATATGAAAATGTGTAAATCTGCAGTGAAATACAACAAAATACATTTGAAGAATATAACCTTCAAGAGAAACTATTTGTATTGTGTATGAACCAAAATATATACAATACACAAAATAATCATACAGTAGCCTCAAATCTGGGAAACTGGATATGGTGAGATTTGTTTTACCTTACAACTAATGTTGAAATTACCTAAGGCTCCATTTGGATGGAAGGATTTGAGCTATGTATTTCAAATCCATAATAACAAATCTAATGAGGTTGTTTGGATGGAGTCATTTTATAATGAATTCCAAATCCTTTGAAGCTATTTTTGGAGTCATTTTGGAGGATTTCAAATCATTTCTATTTTGAGTCATTTGAAATCCTTCCCTAAATCCCCTCCCCAAATCCAAATCCTCCCATCCAAATGCAACCTAAGTGACCTCAATTAAAAAACCAGAAAATAATGAAATTACATAAATATCCTTAATGATAATAAATATCTCTGCACTATCCTAAAATAGGGGAACAAATATAATTCATCCAAAATTAAAAATCAATGGTCAAGATAAGTCCCTACTGTCTCACTCTAGGGAAGTGGTCTCATTTGTACCAATCCATATATATATGTATATATATATATGTATATACATTATCTAGTATATTCATTACAGGATTTAGGGCACGTGGGCTCTAATTTGAGCTCTATTATTTAATAATTGGGCTAGGAAGTAGGGTTGTGCAGGGGACTTGAAGATTACCGAAATCGAATTCTTATTTGGATCAAAAAATATCCAAACCAAAAATATCCGTTAATTTTTTTACTTTTCCCGAACCGGACCATCCCAAAAATATCTACGATACGGTTTTGGAGATTTTTCAAATACCATACCGACCATACCGAACCGAGAATCTGAATCTAGAACTGATTTTAAAGATCTTTTTATATATGCATATATAATATTTCTATTTTATTTATATTTTGATATGACTACACATTATTTGAAGTTAAATTGAATATAAAACATATATCTAAAGGAAACATAATCCTACAAATGTTATGAATTTTTGAAAACTTTAATATTAAGTACTAAAAAATATTTTAATATTAGTAATAGAGTAAATTGTTTGAAACTAAAATTGATTAAATAATTAATAAACTGCGTCTAAAAGAGAACATACTCTAAACAAGTAATAATACCACGTTGTGGCAATATTGTTTTATTAAACAAAATCCTATTTTAATCTTTTATCATGTCATATAAATTATAAATATAATTTTATTGATTATAATAAGTTTTTAAGTATGAGATATTGAGATTGTAAATTTATACAGAATTTTGTTTCATATTAAATTATCAAAATTATTATTGATGATGTATAAAAATTCAGAGACTAATCTGAGAACTTACAACACCAAGGTGGAGATCCGAAGTTAATGAAAGAGTTGAACGATTGGAGCCAAAACGATAAGAGCCAAAGATCCAAGGTTGACCGGGCGTTGGTATGAACCTGAAAAACAGAACCACGGGGTTTTCTCCAGGGGTAGATATTATGATGCTTAAGTCAGTGTTTGCTCGTAAAGAGATTTTATGAGTACGTGATTTTTTCATATCCCTCTTATCTAGAGCCAAGGTCCTCTTTTATAGACCTTGGTTGCCCACCTGGACAAGGATTCCTCCCGAAGATAGACTCCTTAGCACTTCTGCCGAGGTAGGACTCCTTAGTCAGTTAAAATAAGTCTTATGATTAGATAATTATCATCTTAGTCATGTCCTCATAATGCCCCATGTAAATGTCATAATTATCCTCATCAATTAGTTCATTATATTTGTTTTAAATCAAGAAATAAGGGCAATGGCCTAAGATAATAGAATATTATTGTATTACAGAGATTATTAGGTTTATGGTTTTAGAATTTAGGATTGCATAACCATTATAGTTTTGATATTGTTATGTTGCTTTTATACCAACGTATTGAGTATTTTAGACTAGGATTTTGCGTTGTTTTTGGGTATTTTCAGTGTCGTTTGAGTCGAGTTCATGTCATTTATTGTCGCTTGAGAGTCGAGACTAGTCTTGGTAGCCAAAATTGGTCAAAAACGCTAAAAACGTGTTGGAAGGGAAAAATCGCAAGTTAGAATGGAGAAAAGCGGAAAAATATCGAGTAAGGTCGAGCGCCACAGCGCCAAAACCCCAAACTGATCTTGCAGCAGGGGTAGAAAACAAAGATCTGGCCGCACAGGGCAAAAAGTGTGCGAGTGGAAGATGGTTGACGGGGAATGTCTTCAGTTGGCGCTGCAGCGCCCAGAAGCAAGGGCTACAACACCCGGCATGCGACAAAGAGACGTTCGATGCTTGCTGTTGCGCTAATCCAAGGGCCACGGTGCGTGACGTGCGGCGCAGTAGGCAATCTCGGCGCGCTGGCACTAATTCAAGGGCTGCGGCAAGATGCGATATTGAAATTTGAACATGGCTGAGCTAATATTTTGGGCTTTTTGATGGATTTTTGAGTGTTTTGACTTATAAATACATCAGGGGACGCACAAAAAGGGGGTCGGACATTTATTTGGAGCACAACACAAGGCAAGAGACACAGAGCTAGGGTTCAGGACGGTAATTGAAGGAACTTCTCATCTGGACACAGAGAGAATTCCTTCTCTTCTCTTTTGAATCCTTTCTTTGCTTTTTTTTGTCAATTCTTGAGATGTATAATTATTTCTTTATGATTTTTGTACATCCATTATGAGCTAAACCCATCTTTCTAGGGGATTGATGTAACTTACGTTTGAATCTATGTTTTGATTTCCAGTTTATGAAATTCGCATGTTAATTAATCTATTTGTGCTATTTGATTTGATTGCATCTGCATTATCTGATCAATAGTTTAGTTTGTTTGGCGTGTTTGATTTGACACTCGAGAGAGGTAATTGAACGTCTGGCCATAGAATAGCACAACCTAGGGTTTCATAGAACTGAGAGGTTTATGAAACTTTTGAAGCCTGTGATAGAATATTCATTGAGCATATTAGGGTTTAATTTGTGATTTTTATAGAGATATCGAAATCAGAATTGGAACCTAGAATCACTTGGCACTCGAAAGAGGAAGTGATAAACGATCGGAATATTGGCTTATAGATTAATAACTTATGATTAATGAACTGGATTGAGAACATAGGGGATAACTAGGTGAAATCAACCCTCTAGAATTCATATCTTAAGTGTTTGATTAAGTGTCTGAACCAAATTGTTAGTTTAATTTTAGTTTTATTTTTAGTTTAATAAACATCCATCTCTTTTCAATTTCTAGATAGAATTAAGCTATTTTAATTATAGTGCTTAGTACAAAATTCGATAACAATTCCTGCGAAGACGATAACCCTACTTTCAAAACTATACTAAAACTTGACAATGTACGCTTGCTGTAAGAATTTCTCGATCAAGTTTTTAGCGCCGTTACCGGGGATTATTTTATCCTATTTTAAACTAATACTATTACCAAGTAGTCTTAATAATAATCTAGACTAGTTTAGGAATTATAATTTCGTGTTTCTCATTGACTTGTTTGTTTATGCGAGATTCCCGAGGTACTAATTTGCTTCCTGTTGATCCAGAGATTGAAAGGACACTTCGAGCAATCAGAGTAGCAAAGCGAGCAGAGAATCGAGCAATGGCAGAAGATAGGGAAAATGAGAACACCGGAATTCGGGTCGTGAACATACCACCACAGCCAGAAGCACAAGAAAGGGCAATCCGGGATTACTTCTGGCCAACCGTGAATCAGAATTACTCCGGAATTATGTGCCAGCCCATAAATACAAATAATTTCGAATTGAAACCGGGCCTCATAAGCATGGTTCAGCAGAATCAGTTTGGGAGGAGCCCAGTGGATGATCCGAATACACACATAGCCATATTTTTGGAAATTTACGACACCATCAAGATGAATGGTGTGACTGATGAGGCCATTAGATTGAGGCTTTTTCCAGGATAAGGTTAGACAGTGGTTACAGACATTTCGCCCATGGGAGTATTACGAGCTGGGATTATCTGACTCAAAATTTTTTAGCAAAATTCTTCCCTCCCAGCAAGACACTCCAACTGAAGAGCGAGATAGTCCAATTCCAACAGATTGATTTTGAGCCGTTACATGAAGCTTGGGAGCGATTTAAAGATCTGTTATGAAGATGCCCACAGCATGGCTATGCAGACTGGCAGAGGGTTCAGTATTTTTACAATGGGCTTAATGGGCATACGAGTACGATACTTGATGCGGCAGCAGTAGGTACATTGATGGCTAAAACTCTGTCTGAGGCCTTACTTCTTCTTGAAGAAATGGCCACAAACAGTTATCAATGGCCCTCCGAGAGGTCAGTGCCAAAGCCGGTTGCTGGTGTTCTTGAGCTTGATACAATGTCTGCTTTGGCGGATCAAATCTCGAGTCTGACAAAGCAATTAGCAATCATGAATACTGGCAGCACACCATAGCAAGTCGTGATCCCACCCGCAGCTGTTCACACAGCCGCCACTCACGAGGCCGAGCAAGTCAATTATGTGAATAACCGGGATTTTAATAATAGAGGTAATTCATTACCAACTCAGTAACATCCAGGACTTCGCACCATGAGAATCTCTCTTATAGCAACACGCGATTTATGTGAAAACGGAAGCAAAAATTCAGCCTGTCCCCGAAGAATCATCCATTTATGCGAAACCAGTGGAAGCCAAGAAAATGAAGTTGGGGGAGTTTAAGACTGTCTATCTGACAGAGGAATGTAGTGCAATAGTGCAAAGTAAACTACCTCAGAAAATAAAGGATCCAGGGAGTTTCACTATTTCTTGTACTATTGGAGGAGTTTTATTTGATAAACCACTTTGTGATCTTGGGTCCAGTGTGAATCTTATCTCTCTCTCTGATGTGACGAATCTTGGGCTCAGGGAGGTGAAGCCGTCCAATATCACCTTGCAGTTTGTTGATCGATCCATCGCCTACCCTTGGGGAATCATTGAGGACGTGTTGGTAAGAATTGATGAATTTGTTTTTCTCGTGGATTTTGTAGTGTTGGACGTGAACGATGACAAGAAAATACCCATAATATTTGGGCGGCCATTTTTAGCTACAACAAGAGCTTTGATTGATGTAGAAATGGGGGAGATAACTCTGCGGGTCAATCAGAAGAGAGTCGTATTCACCATCCATCCAACCAACAGGCTAAAAGTTGAATCAAATGATGGTAAACAGATGGTTGGGAATATAACTGAAGACATTGGAGGTTGGGAAGTTTCAAAGGGTAACGTGGATAACATGCCTATTGGAGCCCCAACTTGAGGATAATCTGACAAAGTCTGGCTGAAGACTGTAAACTTAGCGCTTCTTGGGAGGCAACCCAAGCCGCTTTTATTGCTTTCGTAGTATTAATATAGTTTAGTAGTTATTTTTGTTTTTTCTGATTTTTTTCATTCTTAGGAGTAATAAGTTACATCACACCCCACCCCTCTTATTTGTGCAGGAGATACGCGCTTTGATTAAAAAAAAAAGAGGCCGGGAAAAACCTGCTGCAACGTGCAACAGGTAGGGCCCGCATTTGCGCCTGGCCTGGGGCACCCAGCCGCGCCCTTGCGGCTCGTGACAGGCCATCGTCCACTTCAGGCTGCAGCCGCCGTAGAGGCGTCTTTGCGCGCGCCACCGCCTAGTCACAATTTTATTTCGAAATGGCCCCAGTCCATATTTTGTTTTAAACTATAACCATCCTTCTCTTGGCATGGTAACTCTTATGGCACACACTTTCACCATATTTTCCATCACAACTCCCACGTATTCCACTCCATCTTCACAAAGGAGCACTCTAACACCACACACACCATATTCAGCTCATCCACTCATTATTTGGTAAGTTTGCAACTTCCAAACCCCACCCCATGGTTTTTCCCATCTTGTGATTTTTGTGTGATTGGATTGTAGTAGTGCTAGGATAATTGTTGTTGATTTGTGGATTGTGGATTGGTTGTTCATGCTAGACTTAGGTTGATGTTGAATTTTGGGGATTGAATTGAGTTATTCATTGCATGTACCCTCTTTTCCAAAACTCATGCATATGAGGTGTTTGATCAAATGCCCCAATGATATTTTCACATTGTTGAGTGATATCTTGCATATCTATGCTTATCTTTTTGACATGGCACTACATTTTCCACGTGGATGCATTACGTAAGCACTTTGATTTTCGATTTCTCACCCGTAACTGAATTCCGTGGTTCCACGAGTTTTGTTTTCTTGTCTACCTCGCTAGGTTACAAAGATGCGAAACCAAAAAGGGGTCGGGCCAAGGCGAAGGGGAAGAACAAGACCACACCTCAGAGGCATACAACACCCACGGGCTTGTGCGCTAGGACGCATAGTGAGCTTATACAAGACACCTCATACACGTAGTAGTACCACATGACTTCGATAAGGAGCCTTCGCTCCTCGGCTACCAGGAAAGTCTTTTTTTCCCACCTCTCTATTGGGGACAATGTCGTTTTAAGTTTGGGGGTGTAGTCAATTTTTTATTCATCAATTGAGTGTTTCTTGTATGATCCCACCGGATTCTAGAACTTGTTTGATCACTAGTTGAAGCGAAATCCTAGGCGAAGTAACACTGAGAAAGTGATTTAGGCAATCTTTGAACAAGCTAGGGCCTAAAATGCCTACCTTTGTATTATATTTTCCCTAGTGTCCCCTTTTGAGCCTTATAAACTCGTTTCTTTGGCAACCAATCTAATACCCAGAGCCTAAATATGAAAATCCTAATTACCCATCACTCATACACACAAAGTATAGAAAAATATTGAAGGTTGAGTAGGGTATGATGAGAAGGGTATGTATAGAAAAATGTGAAATTGCCCGAGAAATGAAAAGATGAAACCCCATGTGTAAAGCATGTAAAAGAATAAATTTGGGGGTTCCGAAAAAAATATCTGCGGGATTGAGGTTCACAAAGTGAGAACATTGGGGATGTCAAACAAAAAATGAAGGGTAGTTGCTTATTGGTGTTTTGAAGTGATAATTCTGTGTTTGAGTGATTTGAGCCACTTAATCCTATATTTCCCACCTTACCCTAAGCCCACATTACAAGCTTTGAAAGTCCTAATGATCTTTGTGTTACATTGGCCTACATTAGTGAAGATTAGTATGAAAGACAAGCTTATGGAGTCCGGTAAGCATCTCATTTTTATATTTATAAAGTGGATCATCTTGAAAACACTTGATTGCGTGAATCTATCTAGATATTAATGAAAACGGAGTTGTCATGAACATTCCATCTCCATGATCACACTGTGAAAACACATGCTGGATTGATAGTGAAACGAAATTTGACGAATGAGTTTTGTTGTGAAGTTCAGCAGTTAGTCTGTTTGAGTCTGTTGTCGTTCTTTTTATTTCCTTTGTGTCTTTTGTTTCTTTTAGAGTCTGTAATTGCTTGAGGAAAAGCAAACGTCTAAGTTTGGGGGTATTTGTTAAGTTGGTTTTATACCAACATATTGAGTATTCTAGACTAGAATTTTGCGTTGTTTTCGGGTATTTTTAGTGTCGTTTGAGTCGACTTCATGTCATTTGTTGTCGCATGAGAGTCGAGACTAGTCTTGGTAGCTGAAATTGGTCAAAAATGCAAAAAAACGTGTTGGAAGGGAAAAATCGCAAGTTAGAATGAAGAAAAGCGGAAAAATATCAAGTAAGGTCGAGCGCGCGTAGCTAAAACCCCAGCGCCGCAAATGGGGGTGGAAAACAAGATAAGACAGACAGTGTCTTGCGGCAAAGACGCAATCGGAAGATGGTTGACGGGGAATGTCTTCAGTTGGCGTTGCAGCGCCAAGAAGCAAGGGCTGCAGCGCCCGGCGTGCGACAGGCGAGGACGTTCAGCGCACGCTGCTGCGCCTAATCCAAGGGTCGCAGAGCGCGACCGTGCAGCAGGTAGGCGATCTCCAGGCGCGCTGCAGCGCCCGATTCAAGGGCTGCAGTTTGCGATATTGGGTTGAACGTGGCTGAGCTAATATTTTGGGTTTTTTGACGGATTTTTGAGGGTTTTGACTTATAAATACATCAGGGGGACGCACAAACAGGGGGTCGGACATTTATTTGCAGCACAACGCAAGGTATGAGACACAGAGCTAGGGTTCGGGACGGCAATTGAAGGCACCTCTCATCTGGACACAGAGAGAATTTCTTCTCTTCTCTTTTGAATCCTTTCTTTATGAGTTTTTGTACATCCATTATGAGCTAAACCCATCTTTTTAGGGGATTGATGTAACTTACATTTGAATCTATGTTTTGATTTTCATTTTATGAAATTCGCATGTTAATTAATCTATTTGTGCTATTTGATTTGATTGCATCTGAATTATCTGATCAATAGTTTAGATTGTTTGGCGTGTATTATTTGGCACTCGAGAGAGGTAATTGAATGTCTGGCCATAGAATAGCACAACCTAGTGTTTGATAGAACCAAGAGGTTTATGAATCTTTTGAAGCATGTGATAGAATATGTAGGTCCCAAGGGGTGTGAGTAAGGTTTAGAAGGGGAGGTTGAATAAACCTTACCAACTTTTCGATTTTAGTCCTTTTAAAATATTACAGAGTTAAATACACAGCTAAGTCCTTGAGGGACAGCTAAGTTAGTTAACCAGTAGAGTTAGCCACTCAACAGCTCTTGGTTTTTCAACAATAGCTGGTCTAGGAGGAGCAGCCTCTTCTCCTTCACCGCAAAGATCTCTCCTTGCAGTTGTGTTTACCTTCATTATTTGCAGTGGCCCATCCTCTATCCCTATCCACATCTCATCATGTAAAGCTGACAGATGAGCCTGCATACGTATTTTCCAGTGATCAAATTCTTCAATGGTGAACATAGGAATGCGTGTCAAATTTTCTTCCATGATAATAACTTTGCTGTTAAAAAAATGGATTTTAAAAGAACAAGTGTTAAAAACTTCTTTGAAAGATTGGAGATCAAGTTCAGTAACCAGTGCGGAAGGCTCAATGAACCAACCGCTCTGATACCACTTGTAGGTCCCAAGGGGTGTGAGTATGTTTTAGAAGGGGGGGTTGAATAAACCTTACCAACTTTTCGATTTTAGTCCTTTTAAAATATTACAGAGTTAAATACACAGCTAAGTCCTTGAGGGACAGCTAAGTTAGTTAACCAAATAGAGTTAGCCACTCAACGACTTCGATTGAGTGTTGATAGAATAACTCACTTTGTTTAGTCTAAATCTTAACTTGGCTTTGATGAAATTTTCAGCTAAGACTTAACACCCTTGAATTTGGTTTAAGTTTGTTTTAACACTTGGTTTTAGCACTTTGTTAATTATCGGTTGGATAGCAAATTATCGTGAGATATGAAATGATATGCGAGAAATTAAATGTTTGCAATGTAAATGACACAATAATTTTTATAGAGGTTCAAGATGGGGTAATTCTTCTACTCCTCTCTTCTCCAACTCCCGGAGGAATCCACTAAGTATTGATCGTAGTACAAAGTGGTTATCACCCGTATACAAGTCTTGATCACAGAGTGACTTGATCCTTTGGGACTCGATCTGAGATGCCTTGGTCACACAAACTTCTCGTCCGACTCAACTTCTTCACAGGTATGCGCTGCTTGCTACTTGACTCACTTGCTCAAGCTTCTTGGATTTGATCACGAAGCCCTCCAATAACTTGAGACTACTTCGACCTTGAACCTTTCTACAATCCTCCTTGGAATGTAGACCCCTTTTAATTCTTCAAAAGTTTTCTCTTCAACAGTTTGAAGTTGTCTTTTTTTCACAGCTTGGTGTTGGATCGATTTCCTTCAAAATTTAGGCTTGAGGATTTGCTTGAATGACTTGAGAATATTTTGCAGGTTACAGTTCGAATAATAGCTTGAATGTTCGTGGTTCAGGTAACCTTTTCTCAAAGTGATTCCTCAGCCTTTTATAGTGAACTTTTAAAAATCTGTCCGTTGAATAGATAGGTTGATTTCAAAAGTCACTTGTGTTCGTTGGCTTGTCTTGTGGCAGTCCTTGATATTGACATTTCCTCGTATTAAATGAACATTCAGCTTTTCAGAGTCTGACACAAGGTGCAGTGCTTCCCATTGGTTTATTCTTTTTGCACGCTTTTGGGACTGAGCACTTTAAGACATGGCAGCATGGAAGTATTACTTGATTAAGTAATATTCTTGACTTTTGTGCAACGGATTCTTTTCAGTTAACTCCTCTTCGCAGCTGCCTTTTCCCCAGGTGACTTGAGTCTGCTCCAATGATTGAAAGACTCATCTGTCACTTCAACTTTGACTTGACTTGGCTTCTTTAGCTGACTTGACTGACTCTTCTTACAGCTGTATCTCAGTTGATACTCCTTCAGTCGAGTTCTTGATATCTCTTCCTTGCCACACTCACCGCTTCACCGAATCTTCATCCCCCCTTGATTGACTTCTTGTATGTCCAGGCATAGGCGACTTGACTCACTAAATGTTTCTATCTATTACAATGCAAGTTACAAGGAAAATGGGGTGCCAACTTTCTAGTCTAAGTTTTACATGGCATTCATCAAAATCTAAACAATAAATTTCCCAACAATTTCCCCCTTTTTGATGATGCCAAAACCTAAAACATACATACAAAATGTAAATAGCAAAGATACATACAGACAATGTAGAAACAGAGAATGTATGCGTAGAATCAATCCTTTTATTGATCATAACATTCTTGTCCTTTACACAGCTGTTTACAGAGTGTATCAGAGCAAACACGGCGTTCTATATCTACGCAAAAATATAGAAATTACAGATTCTTATTCAACGTACAAAAGACTTACATACATATGAATTTACAATAGTAAAATACATGAAGGGGTGGACAACAACACTTCATCGCCTTCGTTGCCTCCTTCTTTTCTTCTTCTTCTTCTTAGTGCCCTCTCTTTTTCTCTTCCTTTCTTCTTCAGCTGCTTTCTTTTTCTCGTAGGCTCTTCTAGCAGCTTCGTCTTTTCTCTTTCTTTCTTGTCTTCGTTGACTATCTTCCTACAACTGATCTTGTTTCTTATTTTCTTCTTCAATCCTTTTTACATATTCAGCATTCTTCCTAGCCACTTCCATGTTGGCTACTTCATCATACCCAGCCCAATAGATCCCTCATTTCTTTCTTGGATCTATGTATTCGATGTTTTTGGGTAGAGGTCTAGGTCTGAAACCTCTTCCTCCACTGCTTCTTCCTCTTCCTCTGGGCGTGTATTGTACAGGGGCCTTCTTTTTCCAGCTGAGTGACCAGCAGAGTGACTGCTAGTAGTCTACTGCCTGTTAGATTCTTCGCACAGCTTGAGGCCTTTTTCCCAATACAAGTCCCAGGCTTGAGCCATGGACATGTTCTCGAAGTATCCCTCGGATTCGAGCGTTTTGAATTCATCAACTGATCTAGGCTCATTTCCGACGTTTGAAATAGCATCAGTGTCTCTTCCTACCGGAATGCCTCCGTATTGTTTCAATATGTCCATCACACGGGCATCCATTTTTTCTTCGATCTCCTTCATCCCTGCTTCTACTATTTTCCTCTTCTCAGACATGGGTACGGCAGAGTGTTGGAGCGGCGAGTCACTGGAAGTTTGATTATGATGTCAGCTGTGACAAGTCCTTGTTGAGGGGTTTCAGCAAACAGTAGAGTCATATCCTTTGAACCTTCCTCCTCAACTGCTTTTCCCTTATCTTTTGACTAATCTTCAGCTGTTTTCTTCTGCTTCTCAATAGCTTCGTCTTTTTTCTCAACTACTGACCCTTTCAACGTCTTTAGGTATTCCTCTTCCCCCTTTTTGGCATCATCAAAAGAGAGAGGAACCCCGGGAATGCACCCGGTCAAGATGAAGTCCATCTGGCGATAGTCAAGTTTGCTTTGAGTCTGCTGCGGAGTATACTATTTGGAATTCTGAACGGGTGGCCTTGGACTCGGTTGCCACCAGTTTCATTCAGCCATAAGAAGGTTGAATTTGTTATCCAGATTCTCCTTGACGCACAGAAGTTCTTTCTTGTGAAATTCACGCGGCAGTTGCATTTCAGTATTGTGGGAGGCATGCATTCTGTCAATGTTTTCTTGCATCCTCCTCTTCTTCATGTCGATTATCAAGACTCGGATCGATTTTGTTATACAATGCTTTGAAATATCTGACCTGTTCTACCCGCATTGTACGTTGTTGTTGGTACCATTCTCTGATTCTGACCACTATTCCACGCAGATCGGTCGTAAGATTTGCATCTCAGTTATCCAGCCGCATATCCATGGTGGCCTGGTGCATTTCCATCTTCTCAATTTCTGCAAAGATTGTCTTGAAGACCTCTCGAACCTCTCGCTGTCACCTTTGTCTCAGTTGGCGGCCAAGCAGCATCAAAATCAAAGTCTACTGGGACGATGGTATCGTGGGAATAATCGGATCAGTCCGGCGTTGAAGCGTCTTCGCTCTCGAGCTGTTTCTTCATCAAGTTCAGACAGCTCAATTGAGAAAGGGAAAGTCTCTTTAAACGCATCATCACGGACATATGGTATAGTTTCCACGGTTACTCGTGCCTGCGATGTGCCCGGTTGAGTTGATTCTCACGCAAAGATTGGTATTGGCTCGTGTTTTTGATTGGGGCCACATCGTGGTATTAACCCACCGGCCGAGCCTCACTGCCTTAATGTGCCTTCTTCGGTCTCAGCTGGTTTATCTTTTTGAGTTGGCTGTTCCTCGGCCTTATCAATAGCGTCATCGGAAGATGATGAGACTTGAAGGGGTGGATCATCATCAAAATTGAACGTTTGTCGAGCAGCCTTGAGATCTAGCTTGCTCGTACTGGGTTGAACATCCTCAGCTGAGTCTTTTAGATTTGCAGGAGGGGAGGACTCAACTTCATCTTCACCTTCAGATCCCAGAAAAGTTATGTCAGGGTTATCTTAGGAATCATGAAGGGCACTTATCTCCTTCTCAGAATCATCAATGTGGACAGGAGGGATGTTCTGTGTTTCTGCCTCTTTACCTCGGGAAGTCTCAACCTCCCGTAGGTCTTCATTACCTCCTGTAGTCTCAACTGCAACAAGGCCTTGGACATTCCCTTCGACAGACTCAACTGTCTTAGGGTCTTCTACGGTGGCATCCACCGGAGTTTCAACTTCGTGAATTGCACTTTCATTGCCCAGATTGTTAACTCCCGGGGAAAAACCTTCATGTGCCTCGACTGCATCAGCAGCGTCATCGGCCTGCAGAACAGTTGGCACTTCAGCTGAGACAAACTCAACTGTCCGAGCTTCTTCAGTGACAACTTGTTGTGTTTCTTTTTCTTGTTCCTTCTCTACTTCGCCTCCTAGATTCATGGCGGAGTCATCTGCAGCATCCTCCGACCTAGCTGCAGTGGTGGGAGTTTCCCCCTCAGCTGGCACACCAGCTGAGTGACTTGTGATGGGGTCACTCTTCTCCAGACTCCCGGCTTTGTCCTTTGAGTGTTTAGCAGTGGGGGCAGGTGGTAAGACATCTTCAACAAGGGTTGGCTCGACTTGGGTCCCCAAGTTCCCAGTTTCATCGCCAGGTCCCCTAGATCCATCCTCTGAGTGAGCTGGAGAAGTGGTTGCAGCAATGACAGTGGCAATCTGCTGTACCACTCCCAATGGATCAATCTCCAGCTGAGATTTGGAAGACTCTCCAGGTCCTTCCGTCAGCTGTTGCTCATGCATTATCCTGGATTCCCGTATGGCTCGCTGCATTTCCAACTCCTCAGTAGCAGCAGCTGGGTCCAAGTCCTCATCACTTCTTGAGAAGGCATCGAAGTAAGGATGAGTATGATCAGTCGTTCCAGTGAAAGGACAAATATTGGCCTTCTCATGGGCTTCAGCTTCCTCTGCCAATCTCTCCTTCTCCTTTTCTTTGAAGATCTGCAAGATATCTAGGCAGTTCTCTTCATCCAGTGCCTGGACCACTGTGGTCAACCCGAGGAAATTCATCAATTCTTCTTCTTCAATGAATTCAGGTCTTTCGAACTGTTCCCTCGAGTGACTCAGCTTCCACTTCCTCCATTCGCGCAGATAATTTTGGATGTCTGGATATGGTGGAGACAACATAATCACATCATCGTCATCATCTTCTTGCTGTCCTTCTTTCTCAGGAATGGAGGGTAGCAGAGCTTGCTGCTCTTGGCAGCGTCTTTTGCACGTGGAGATGCAGTCCTATCGATAGGAGATTCAGCTCTCTCAGCTGCTTCTTGTTCTTCAATTGTTCTGTCTACAGCTGGGTCTTCGACTTGCCTCTGCTGATCGGCGTCAGCAGACTTGGCTGTTTCATCAATAATTTCTGGAGACTACACTTCTTCAGCAGTCTTAGAGGTCTTTTCTAGCTGAGTGGCAGACTCAGCTGTCTTCTCGAGCTCCGAACGCCTGGTATGTCTTCTCCTTCTCTTAGTTTTCACCAGAGGAATGTCTAGTTCTACTTCCTCCGGTTCCTCGAATGTAAAGGCCTTTGGAATCGCCTTAGAGGCAGCTGCCTTTCTCACATTGGCAGTCCACTTTTTCTTTATTCCTGGATATGGTATTAAGGATTCCTTCTCCACCGCGGTTGCGGAGGAGGCAGAGACACAAACAAGCAGGGGCAGGTGACTCGGCTGCGGGCAAAAGGTTTTTTTTTTTGCAGAGAGCGCGTGATCTTCTTTTCCACTGCATGGGCGCTTTTCTTCTTCGGAGGGGAGGCAACAACTGTTTTCTCTAGGTCAGCTGATTCCCCATCACTGGTGTCCGCCCGCTTGGCGTAAGCTCTCTTCTGGGCTCCAGACAAGTTAGCCCGAAACATCTTCTTATTGACATGGAACGACTTTCCATGTCGGAGTGGAACACCCTTCACCTCCATCAACCGGCCAACTACAAGGCCATAGCCCAAAGATCCTCCGAATGACCCATCGTCCTTGAACGACTTATTTCCAACATTCTGGCAGAGTCTGCTGTATACAAACTCAGCCCAATTGATCTTCTTCTCCTCCATGATCGCAGCCATGACGATCAGCTTCGTTTTGGATAGCTGATTGAAGCTTCCAAACTTCATATCCACACATTCCGCGACGATATCCATCAATTTGTGATAATCGTCCTTCAGCAGCTTTTTATCAGCTGTGTAAACCACCTTCGCGGCACATTCAGGTCTGGCCACTTCCTTCCATGCAGCAGCCAAGTTTACATCAGCCTCAAATATTTCTGGCACTCGTTCCGACGGCAACAAACAATGCACCGCTAGATCTGGCCTCAAAGGTGATGTCTGGCCTGCTTGCTGTTAAATAGAGCAGTGATCCAACAAGTGCTCTGTATCTTGTTTGATCCACAGGCTTGCCATCTGCATCCATACCCATCTTGACCGATGTATTCATTGGTATTTTCTCGTAAGACTTCTCTTCCATACCAAATTTCTTCATTAAATCTCCGGTATACTTTGTTTGACTTATGAAGGTTCCATCCTTCACTTTTAACTTGAAGTCCTAGAAAGAATGTCGACTCTCCCCATCATGCTCATTTCAAATTTGCCTTGCATGAGGTTTGAGAACTTATCACACAGCTCCTTGTTTGTGGATCCAAAAATGATATCATCCACATATATTTGAACAAGCAGTATACTCTCTCCATCTTGAATTCTGAAGAGTGTTCTGTGCACTTTGCCTTTGATGAATCCATTATCTGTCAGAAATTGAGATAATGTATCATACCATGCTCTAGGTGTCTGTTTCAATCCATATAGAGCTTTCTTGAGCTTGTACACCTTATCTCCAAGCAATGTTGTAAAAAGCGCTAGGCGCTCGCTAGGCGGCAGACTGGGGCCTAGCGCCTAGAAGGAGCCTAGGCGGGGTTAGGCGGGACCTGGGAGGGATTAGGCGGGGATTAATCGAGCCTAGGCGGGGATTAATCGGGGCTAGGCGGGGATTTTTACAACAGAGTCTCCAAGAGTCTTCTGCTCAAATCCTGGAGGTTGTTCAACATAGACTTCTTCTTCCAACAATCGATTTAAGAATGCACTTTTCCCATCCATTTGATATACAATAAAGTTCTTGTGTGCAACATAGGCAGGAAACATCCTTATTGCTTCTAATCTTGCAACAGGAGCAAATGTTTCATCAAAATCTATTCATTCCTCTTGGCAATACCCTTTGGCTACCAATCTTGCTTTGTTCCTTACCACAGAACCTTCCTCATTCATCTTGTTTCTGAATACCCATTTTGTGCCAATAACATTTTGATGGGTTGATCTTTGTACAAATTCCCAAACCTTGTTCCTTTCAAACTGATTCAGCTCTTCCTGCATGGCCTGAATCCAATGTGTGTCATCCAATGCTTGGGACGCATCTTTTGGTTATATTTGGGAAATAAAACAAGTAAACATGGCTTCTTGTTGAGCTCTGGATCTGGTTCTTACACCGTCTCTTACATCTCCAATGACTAGCTCTGGTGGATGGTCTCTCAGCCATCTCACATTAGGTTGGAGTAAGTCAGCTGGGTTCAGTCGTCTTGCAGCTGTGTTATCTTGAGCAGCTCTCTCATCATCATTTAGCTGCAGATTTTCCAGCTGTCTTTGAGATTCAGCTATCTCA
Organism: Rehmannia glutinosa; assembly: GCA_016081115.2. Classification (NCBI taxonomy): domain Eukaryota; kingdom Viridiplantae; phylum Streptophyta; class Magnoliopsida; order Lamiales; family Orobanchaceae; genus Rehmannia; species Rehmannia glutinosa. Next base: position 38,848,881 of record CM071925.1, on the reverse strand, counting down.
TTTACATCTTGATTAATTGCTCCAGCTTCAGCTTCAACATAGGGACTCTTCTGCATAGTTGGCTGATTTAGCTTATCAGCTAACTCTTCAATGTCTTCTCCATTTACATTAGGTTCATCAAAAACCACATGGATAGACTCTTCTGTGACCATAGTCCTTTTGTTCAGCACTCTATAGGCTTTGCTTTCTGCTTAATATCCCAAAAAGATACCTTCATCAGCTTTAGCGTCAAAAGCCTTTAGATTATCCTTGCCATTGTTGTGGATGAAGCATTTACATCCAAATATTCTAAAATATGCAACATTTGGCTTTCTCCCTGTCCAAATCTCATAGGAAGTCTTTGTCAGTTGTCTATTTATCATGCATCTATTTTGAGTATAGCATGCAGTGTTGATAGCTTCAGCCCAAAATCTTTTAGGCAGCCCAGCTTCAGCTAACATGGTTCTTGCAGCTTCCTTGAGAGTTATATTCCTTCTTTCTACTACTCCATTCTGCTGTGGAGTCCTTGCTGCAGATAGTTCATGAGCAATACCGTTTTCAACATAATACTGAGTTATTATTCCATTGACAAACTCAGTTCCTCTATCAGATCTTATCTTTATAATGGTTTGAATCTTCTCATTTTGAACTATTATCATCAGTTGAGGTAACTTCTGCAAAGTTTCCTTCTTTTTACACATGAAGATTGTCCATGTGTATCTTGAATAATCATCCACCACTACTAAAGTGTATTTCTTTCCACTTATGCTGGCTGGCTCAACTGGACCAAATAAGTCCATATGCAATAGATGCAGTATCCTTGTTGAAGATGGACTAGACTTCTCTTTGAATGATGATTTGATTTGCGTTCCCATCTGGCATGCATCACAAACACTTTCCTTCTTGTATATTGAGTCTAGCAATCCTTCTACAAGATTAGTGCTTGCAAGCTTGTTAATTGTCTTGAAATTCAGGTGACTCAGCTTCTTGTGCCACAGCCAACTTGATTCGGCTGTACTCTTTGCTAGTAGACAAGTGCTTGGTGTGGCAGTCGACCAATCTACCACATACATGTTCTTTTGTCTGGATCCTTGCAACACTACTTCATTTGATTCAGTGTCTTTGATTTGGCACACTCCCATATTGAATCCAACATGATAGCCCTTGTCACAGAGTTGGCTGATGCTTAACAGGTTGAAATTGAGGCCTTCAACATAAGCAACATCTGTGATTTCTAATCCATTTTTCTTGATGGATCCAGTGCCTCTTATTTCCCCTGGAGCTTCATTTCCTCCAAATATGACTTTTGCACCTCTAATATCCTTGAATTCTGACAAATTTTTCTTGTTCCCTGTCATGTGTCCGGGAATGTGCCCACCGTCCATGTACCAGTTCCTTGGCACTCACTGCTCCTTGAACCCGCAATCAAGGAAATCAGTTTTTAGGTACCCACACTTGCCTGGGTCCTGAGGGGTTAGTGTTGTAAGATGATCCAACCAACCTATAGCCAAATGATCTGACTCTAAGAGGTTGCCATCTATCTGTGCCATAATCATAATTCACTTTGGCAAATTTCTTGGGGGCTTTAGGTTCATACAGTTGTCTCTTTTGTCTATATGCATGTGTGTGTGTTTTAGCAATTGCCTTCTTTGGGTAATTGTGATATTTCTGAGTGTAGTGCTTGGGTGCATATGTGTGCTGATAATAGCTCTTTTGCCTCTGGAATGACCTTTGTTGAGTTCTAGGCCTTTGCCATTTAGGCTTGTATTCCATAGATCTTTGCTGATATTTCACAATTTCAGTCAGCTTGGCTTGGGTAGTTTCTACCATTCCCATCATTTGTGTTCCTTTGATAGAACTTCTAGGGATTCTGGTAGCTCTGTTTTTTCTTCACAGAGTACTTCATGTTTGGAGTTTGTTGAGGAACTCTGCTGGATTTCTTCTCAGTTGTCCTTTCAACATACTCAACTGGCTGTTTTCCTTTTCCTTTATATCCAAGGCCAGTTTGTTTGTGATTATGCTTTGGAATGAATGTGTGTGCAACATTTGGTGTCTTGGATTTTTGAGATGCTTCATTACTTGAAGATCCTTTTTCCAAGATCACTTTTGGAGTTTGACTATGCACAAAGGAATTAAATCCTATGCTTGTCTTGTCTCCATATTCTTTTTGGCTCATGATAAGGTCATCCAATGATTTAGATGCCTTAGTGAATGAAGCAATCACATTTTTGAGATCATTTTCTCTCTTTTCTATAGCAGCTATCTCTGCTATTAGTTTAGCATTCTCAGCCTTCAACTCTTTGTTCTCATCAGCTATGTGACTTAGAGTACTCAGCTCCTTAGTCAGATGTGAGTTTTGGCTTTTGAGCTGGCTGTTTTCCTCATTTAATAGTGTGTGTGAGGATTTAATGTGCTCAAACTCTTTCATCATTTTTCCTAATGAATCATAAAGATCAGTGGGTGATGAAGTGTGCGTGTCACAATCACTATCACTAGAATCTGAGTGAGATGAGTTAGAGTGTACCTCATCTTCTTGGTCAGGTTGGTCTTGTTCTTTAGCCATTAGACAGATCATAGCTTCTTCTTCGAATCACTTGAGTAGTCGCCACTACTTTCTCGAAAGTCTGGCAGTATCTTTTGACTTAGTGTTTCAAAGAGCCAACATTGCCCTTGTCTTTTCTTTTCTTGTCTTCTTTCTCTGAAGACTCTTCTTTCTTCTTCATTCCTGTATTTATTGACTACAGGATATGGACAGTCAATAGCAAAGTGTCCTGGTTGTCTGCAATTCCAACACAGGTTTTCAACTTTTTGATCAGCTCTCTCATTTCTTTGGTTGTCAGGTCTTTGATATTCGACCTTTTGATACTCAACTCTCTTTGGTGGTCTATCTTCCCTTGACTTGGAGGGAGCTGAATGTCATCTGGAGGATTCACCTTTATTTCTTTTGTAGTTCTTGTTGAAGAACTTGTTGAATCTTTTAACCATCAGCGCAATCTCCTCGTGGTCAATGATTTCTTTGGTCTCGCTCTCTTTCCCATCCTTGACTATAAGTGCAATGCTTTTTTGGTACATTGTCTCCTCTTGATCTTTTCTTCTCAGCTCAAATTCATAAGCTTTGAGGTCTGAGAATAGTTCATGATTGGATGTTTTTGATAGGTCCATCGAGTGCCTTAGAGCCATGGTCATCATTTCCCACTCAGCTGGGAGGCTCCTTAGTATCTTCATGCACATTTCCTTTTGTGTGTATTCCTTTCCAAGTCTTTGAGAGCTCATTTGTAACTTCAATGAATCTAGCATCCAGCTGATCCATTGTCTCACCTGCAAGCATTTTAAAGTTTTCAAATTTTTGAACAACAACAGATAATTTGTTTTCCTTAATTTGCTCAGATCCTTCACAAATTAAAGTTAGTTTATCCCAGATTTCTTTGGTTGTCTTGCAAGATTTGACTTTGTTGAACTTGGCTTTGTCCAAAGTCTTGTAAAGTATATCTTTGGCCACAATGTCTAGGTTGTATCTTTTTCTGTCATCATTTGTCCATTCAGCTCTTGGTTTTTCAACCATAGTTTGGTCTAGGAGGAGCAAATTTCTTCTCCTTTCACGCAGCAGCTCTCCTTGCAGCTGTGTTTACCTTCATTATTTGCAGTGGCCCATCCTCTATCACTATCCACATCTCATCATGTAAAGCTGATAGATGAGCCTGCATACGTATTTTCCAATGATCAAATTCTTCAATGGTGAACATAGGAATGCGTGTCAAATTTGCTTCCATGATAATAACTTTGCTGCTAAAAAAATGGCTTTTAAAATAAAAAGTGTTAAAAACTTCTTTGAAAGATTGGAGATCAAGTTCAGTAACCAGTGCGGAAGGCTCAATGAACCAACCGCTCTGATACCACTTGTAGGTCCCAAGGGGTGTGAGTAAGGTTTAGAAGCGGGGTTGAATAAACCTTACCAACTTTTCGATTTTAGTCCTTTTAAAATATTACAGAGTTAAATACACAGCTAAGTCCTTAAGGGACAGCTAAGTTAGTTAACTAGCAGAGTTAGCCACTCAACAGACTCGATTGAGCTGTTGATAGAATAACTCAGCTGTTTAGTCTAAATCTTAACTTGGCTGTGATGAAATTTTCAGCGGAAGACTTAACACCCTTGAATTTGGTTTAAGTTTGTTTTAACACTTGGTTTTAGCACTTTGTTAATTATCCATTGGATAGCAAATTATTAGTAGATATGAAATGATATGCAGAAATTAAATGTTGAAATGTAAATGACATAATAATTTTTATAGAGGTTCGAAGATGGGATAATTCTTCTACTCCTCTCTTCTCCAACTCCTGGAGGAATCCACTAAGTATTGATCAGAGTACAAAGTGGTTATCGGTCCCGTATACAAGTCTTGATCACACAAACCGGTGACTTGATCCTTTGGGACTCGATCAAGATGCATTGATCACACACCGCTTCTCGTCGACTCGACTTCTTCACAGGCGGCTACCTTGTTACTTCACTCACTTGCTCAAGCTTCTTGGATTTGATCACGAAGCCCTCCAATAACTTGAGACTGGTTCGACCTTGAACCTTTCTACAATCCTCCTTGGAATGTAGACCCCTTTTGATTCTTCAAAAGTTTCCTCTTCAACAGTTTGAAGTTGTGTTTCTTTCACAGCTTGGTGTTGGATCGATTTCCTTCGAAATTTAGGCTTGAGGATTTGCTTGAATGACTTGAGCATATTTTGCAGGTTACAGTTCGAATAATAGCTTGAATGTTCGTGGTTCAGGTAACCTTTTCTCAAAGTGATTCCTCAGCCTTTTATAGTGAACTTTTAAAAATCTGCCCGTTGAAGAGATAGGTTGATTTCAAAAGTCACTTGTGTTCGTTGGCTTGTCTTGTTGCAGTCCTTGATATTGAAATTTTCTCGTATTAAATGAACATTCACTTTTTCGTAGTCGACACAAGGTGTGCGAGTGCTTCCCATTGGTTTATTCCTTTTGCACGCTTCCTGGGATCGAGCACTTTAAGACATGGCAAAGATAGAAGTATTACTTGATTAAGTAATATTCTTGACTTTTGTGCAACGGATTCTTTTCGCTTAACTCCTCTTCGCAACTGCCTTTTCCCCAGGTGACTTGAGTCTGCTCCAATGATTGAAAGACTCATCTGTCACTTCAACTTTGACTTGACTTGTCTTCTTTAGCTGACCTGACTGACTCTTCTAACAGCTGTATCTCAGCTGATACTCCTTCAGTCGAGTTCTTGATATCTCTTCCTTGCCACACTCAGCTGCTTCACAGCGGAGTCTTCATCCCCAGTCTTCAGTTGACTTCTTGTATGTCCAGGCATAACTGACTTGACTCAGCTCGTACAGCCCTATCCATTACAATGCAAGTTACAAGGAAAATGGGGTGCCAACTTTCTAGTCTAAGTTTTACATGGCATTCATCAAAATCTAAACAATAAATTTCCCAATATAATATTTATTGAGCATATTAGGATTAAATTTGTGATTTTTATAGAGATATCGAAATCAGAATTGGAACCTAGAATCACTTGGCACTCGAGAGAGGAAGTGATAAACGATCGGAATATTGGCTTATAGATTAATAACTTATGATTAATGAACTGGATTGAGAACATAAAGGATAACTAGGTGAAATCAACCCTCTAGAATTCATATCTTAAGTGTTTGATTTAGTGTCTGAACCAATTTGTTAGTGTAATTTTAGTTTTATTTTTAGTTTAATAAACATCCATCTCTTTTCAATTTCTAGATAGAATTAAGCTATTTTAATTATAGTACTTAGTATAAAATTCGATAACAATCCATGTGGAGGCGATAACCCTACTTCACAACTATACTAAAACTTGACATCGTACGCTTGCGGTAAGAATTTCTCGATCAGATATCAATTTTGAGACTACATTAAAAAAGAATTAAAATATATTCGGTTGGTGATTTTTATATTACTTTTCCTCTTTTTTCTTATGACTAATATCTGAATCTCCATTCTGAATTTTATTGTACCATACCATCCCACTAGAACTAAATCTCCGTCCAGAACTTTCGGTACGGTTCGTGATGGAGATTTTTTCTTTGGTTCAATTTTGGAGATTTTTTTGTCATCTTCTAATTCGGGACGATTATGAAGATTTCTAAATCTCCGGATCGTCCGGTCCCGTGCATACCCCTACTAACAAGTTTATTAAATTTGGGCCATCTCCCATCAATATGCCAAGCAAGATACTGTATTTTATTCTTGGTGGAGCCTGTCGATAGAGCTTGCCTAAAGCGATTTTCCAGTTCGCATTATATGCGGGTTATATGTCAAAATCGAGAGTTGGACCGTATTCGAATAGTAGTAGCTGCAGATAGAGCTGTCAAAATGAGTTAGGCCCGTTGAGCCACCTCGCCCCGCCATGCCATAGGTGGAGGGATGGGTTCAAAGTTTAGTCTTGGCGGGTTAGCCCGCGGCCTGCCTGCCCATTTATTATTTGTTAAAAAATAGTAAAATTAAAGTTGAATTGTTATTTTTGGATTTAAACATCAACACGTAGAGATGGCATTGAGACGGGTCAAAACTCGGCTCCGCATTGAACCAACCACGTTCAGGGTGGGTCCAAGCCTAGCCAAAACGGGTCATGGGGCGGGTCTTGGACCTATTTTAAAAAAAACCACCGGGTCTAGGGCCGGTAACGGGTCCTTATGGCCCCGCCCCAGACCTGCCCCGTATACAATTAACTTAGTCAAATTTATTTAATTTTTAAGTCAAGTTCTAAGGACTATAAATGTTAAATGGGCTGGCCCTAGCCCTATAGGGTCAGCCCTAACGGGCTTCTGGCTAAATGAGCCACTATTAAACGGGCTAAGCATATTGCGAACATAACTCTAACCCTACCGGGTTTCGGGCTAGAAGTCAAAAAAATAAAAAATTATATTTAACAGAATTATAAAATTTAAATATTCCTTTATCTAAAAGTTTAAAATAAAACTTAATAATAAAAGATAGCATTATATAATATATGCCCATATAAAATCAAAAAAATAATACTTTAAGAAAAATATTCATATGACTATAAGTCGTAATTTTAAGAATTACACATTTAAACCTATTAAAGATGAGGAGATGTGAGCTTGAAAAAATATATTTAGTAATAGGTAATATGTAATAAAATAGATTTATAATATTAGAAATATATTTATTTTTTAAAAAAACACAATTTGCGGGCTAGCGGACTAGCCCGGTTAATCTACGAGCTAGCCCCTAACGGGCGTCGGGCTAAATGATCCGGGACAAAAAAGGCCCGGATTTAAACGGGCCAAAATAATTAGCCCTAACCCTCTTTTTTCCCAGTTTAAATGGTCCGGACCAACAGGCCGTGGCTCGTTTAACATCTCTACTAAGGACTACTGTTTAACTCACTAGATTCTGTTCAATTCTTCTCGGCAACAAATAAAATATTCCATCTCTAAAAGTTTAATATTGATAGCTATAGGGTTTAGGCATTCAGAAAATGTCAAATTAATATGTAATTGAAGACTATTAGTCAATAATTATCCTTGTTTTGAATTATCGGCTGTAAAATAAAATTTGGACTGTACTTAAGACATTTGGTGGCTTTTTTATATTCTGAAATCTAAAGCTTGTTTGGGTGGCTTTTTTGTGAGTCAGATTATTAATGTTTGCAAATTCAAAGATAAGTCTATAATTGAAAAAAAGTGGAGGCGCCACCTTTAATTACAGCTTGAATTTCTTTGATGAATTTGTTATAATTTAGAACAAGACTAAAGTTTAATATAGAACTGAATGATAAGAATTGAAGTCAGAATTACATAGGGGCCTGATTAGTTGAGTACGTGCAGCAACAGAATTTTCATTGTAGCGGATTCGGCGGGTTAAACCCGCCGGGTCCCGGGTCTAATGTGAGGCGGGGTGAGTTCGGGTCAATGATTCTCTTTGCGGGACAGGTTTTCGGTTTGGCCAAACCCGTCTCGCTGCCATCCCTACTCCTAGGTATAGCTAAGTAACTTGTTTTTGGGCTTTGGACACAATTGCCCAACAAAGAAACATTATAATAATATTAAAAACAGTATAGAAACAACCCAGAAACAATATAAACAATATAGAAAACGTCACATCAATTAAAAAAGTTTAAAAATGGATAAAAACTGCATCGATACATTAAAAAATACATGAAAATAACAAAAAAACACCAGAACAACATTAAAAACATTATAGAAAACAGTCCAAAAACAACATAAACAATATATAAAAAGAGCGTAAAAAATAAGTAGAAGTTGGATTGAAACATCGAAACAATATAGAAACAATATAAAAACAACCAAGAAACAAATATAAACAACATAAATAACATATAAAGCAATATAGGAACGAAAAATTGAAAAAAACGTAAAAATAACCAAAAATATGCAAGAGCGTATAAAAGTCAAAAAAGTCAACCGAAAGAGTACAAAGGTGATGTGCGTAAACAGTGTATTTTTTCCAAAATGAGAGGTATTTCCAGCAATCTCTTTTTTTTATTAATTTATGGGTGGGTAGGTCTGCCTAACCCGCGGCCTAAGGTGGGTTGGGTTTGGATTGAGATTTTCTTGGCACGCCACCTTGTCAGCCTGCCCCGCCCCGCCAAATGGTGGGTTTTGGCGAGATGTGGGTCGGCCGGCTTGTGATAGCTATAGCTGTGGTTATTCCCTATTATATTAAACGAAATAATAGTTTAAGTAGAATAAGGACTATTCATTTAAAATAGGAATAATTACAAACACTACCTCGAAGGTTTGGGTTAATTACAAAAAATACCGAAGGATGTTTGAAAATTACAGAACGCCCCTTGAGAAAAGATCCAGTGTCAAATATAAAGGGGTAATTATAACATTTTTATGAGAAGGTCTCTTGTATGACCGTCTTATGGATCCGTCAGTAAGACGGATCCTACAATTCGGATCTGGATCCATACACATCTGTTATTTTTATTTTTATTTTAAAAAAACAGCTTCAAATACTCCCCAAGAATTGAACCCGTGTCTAGACAAACGCAGGGTGTTATTCTACCGCTAGACCACTAGTGCTTGTTGTGCAATTTCAGTATAACCATGTATATAATGTCATTCATAAATACGCCTAGTAAATTAAAAAAAATTAAAAACGCCTCTAAATGCAGAGGCTAAGAATCGAACCCATATCTGTAAGTCCAAGCGGCTACGATAATCTAGAGGGGGGGTGAATAGATTATCTCCATCTTTTCGATTTCGCCCTCTTTTTCGAACAAAACAAGCCAAGACAATAATAAAGGTGCGGGAAGTAAACAACACGCGTCGATTTATAGAGGTTCAACCCACCTAGGGCCTAATCGTCTACCACCCCAGTATATCCGGGATGGATTTCAGAAAAGAAAAAAAATATTTTATTAATTACCAAAATTAATACAACACCAACTTACAACAACACCTTGAAGAGCACCACACTCTTCTTCAACACCACCTTTGAGATTACCACAATCTCACTTGAAGATTACCACAATCTCCAACGGCACCTTGTGAAGATTACCACAATCTTCAACCTTGAAGAATACCAAATTCTTCAACACCTCAACAAGAAGATTACCACAATCTTCTTACACCTAACACCTAGATCACCCAAGTGTGTTCTTACCACAAGAACACTCACAAGGATATCTTGTGTTGAATGATAACCCAAAAATTCAAGATTACAACTCGATAATGAATAATACAATTAAGTGCAAGTGTAATCAAGAATAGCCTAGACCTCAAGGATGTGAAAGTGATAAGCTAGGCAAATTATAACAAGAATAATGACAATAGAAGACCAAGTGTTTGCTTGAGAATATCTTGTTGTGTTGTGTTGTTCTCTCTTCTTGTTGTGCTTCAAATCTTCCTCTATTTATAGGAGATGATTGATACTTGATAGGCTCCTCTTGGAATCTGATATCTACAAAACAATTACAATTAAAATAAAGATTATAGCTGTTAGAAATCAATCTCACAAATTAGGGAAAAGTTGTCTGTTGCACAAGGATTAGAATTTTGCTGTCAAACTTGAGGGCGACCAGTCGCGCACAAATAGATGTTTGAAAAACACATTGAAAAACAACACAGGGCGACCGGTCATAGGGTACTTCGATCGGTCGATATTAACTCCAACTGGTCCCCCTTAATGAGAAAACAAGAAGGTTTCGTTCGCTTTGATTAAAAACGCGTTCAAGTCCGGCCGACAGGCGCGACGGCGGCGACGCACGGCCGACGCCCTGGTCGACCGGTCGACCTGTCCATTTTCACTTCCGTCTCAATTTTTGTTCCAAAATTCATCTTCAGGTACGGGTTGCCCTACACGGCGACCGGTTGACCTTGAGACAGAAATGTTGTCCAATTTTTGTCGACAATAAAACTCAAGAAATACTCCGAAAATTTAGTAAAAACATTTTAAACCGATCGGGAGTATTTTGGACAGCATTAGAAATATAGTTTTGATGAAATCACACATTAACACAAAAAGTGTTGTCCGATATAAATTCCAATAAATACTCCGAAAAAATAGTAAAAGCATTTTAGACTAATCGGGAGTATTAGGACAACATTTAGAAACATAGTTTCAATGTAAAAACCCATTGACATAAAATCAATAAAATTGTTGTCCAATATTATCAGAAATAAACTTGAGAAATACTCCGGAAAATATTAAAACCATTTTAAATCATTTAGGAGTATTTGAACAACCTTTAAAAATATTGTTTTGGTATAAAAACAAAATCATCAAAATCATGATAAAACCATTTATCAAACAATCTCCCCCTTTTTGATGATTACAAACCAAAACAATTTTAACGAGGTCGATTTTGAAAACAAAACAATTTTACCGGTTAAAGAGGTATTAGGACAACATTTAGAAACATAGTTTCAATGTAAAAACCCATTGACATAAAATCAATAAAATTGTTGTCCAATATTATCGGAAATAAACTTGAGGAAATACTCCGGAAAATATTAAAATCATTTTAAATCATTTAGGAGTATTTGAACAACCTTTAAAAACATTGTTTTGGTATAAAAACAAAATCATTAAAATCATGATAAAACAATTTATCAAACAATCTCCCCCTTTTTGATGATTACAAACCAAAACAATTTTAACGAGGTCGATTTTGAAAACAAAACAATTTTACCGGTTAAAGAGAGCTATCCGTTGTGAGCGACAACATTCCACGCAATATAAACACAAGGATGGGAGTAGAGATATTCAAACATATATAGCAAAAGCTCCCCCTATCAATATGTACAACAAGAGTAATGTAAAAGCAATCAACCACAAGCTAAAAGCTTAGCTTTTACATATTGATCTTAGGTTCAAGAGCTTATAAGCTCCCCCTGTCAACAAAACATCATTAGACAAGTATATAAGTCCATCATACAACAATTGGACTAAGTATAATGCACAACTTATGGCTTTATCAAGCCATAGCTTATAGCTTCTTTTGTTTAGCTTAACTTAGCTTTTATGAGCTAATGAGCTTATAACCTGTTTCTCCCCCTTTGGAATCATCAAAAAGAATGTTAGCATGATAAAAACATCATATAATCATGTCAAAGTGCGCAACTAAACCGATGTATCGAGCTATTTGAACAATGAAGCTTATAGGCCAAATGGGAGGAAAAAGTCGATCATATGACTTGTAGAAGCTTATGAAAACTCATTTGATTTGCAAAAATATGATCTCTATAAATATATGAGACTTTTGAAATCGAGAGAATCATGTAGGTGATGAATTTTTCATTGAAACATTTTATCGAACACTTGGCGGGCGTCAAGTTTTAAAGAAGATGTATATAGCCCTTGTAAATGTAATCAAGCCAAGTTTTTCATCATCAAAATCAGTTCAAACACAATACAATACATCATAAATGACAAGCTCATCAAATTCATATGAAACTTCCATCAACAATATAACAAATAAGTCACAATCTCAAGGGTTCAACCCAATTGAGCAAAGGAAGTAGAATTCTTACCATTTAATCGGTAAAGACAAGCAATGATGATGATAATCGAGCTAGATAATCCCCAAAATATGAATTTTATGAAACAAAACACATTTGAAGTGAAATGTGTGTGAAATTTTCAAAGGGGACGAAATATAGAAGAAAACTTGTGAAATAAGAATGCTGGGGACAGAACACATTTTATCCAGAAAATGGCTTAGGGCGACCGGTCGACGTTGAGGGCGACCGGTTGCCCTCAACCTCATCACCCCATTGTCTTGCCAGTTTTAATAAAATCCGAATTTTCAACCAAAAATCCGATTTTTCGCCCCTAAGTTTTAGAAACGTGCAAAATGCAAACGTAGACTTTATTCAATATACATTATGTCATAATCACGCTCGAAATGGATTAATATACTCGGCGGTGTACGATTAAAAAGTCCGCGAGTTATCCTTGAGACGGAATTAAACACATCTCAAGTTTTTGTTAAAACATGCAATCCCAAAAAAATATCGAATCTCAATATATTTAGTTCGATTATGACGAACAATATTTTGAAAGAAAATTATTATCACCGGACTTGTTATCCCGAAAATAAGAACATTTTAAGATATTGGATACAACAAGTCATACGAAGAAGTGCCTCACAAATATTTGAAAATTTCTTTTAAGGGCACTTTAATGAGATTCGTTGCGATAGTTTTTGAAGTCGAGCATATAGACATAGGGCATATAGAATATCGAGTCTAAGGAGTAATAAACGAATGAACATACCTCGAATTTGTTTGTCAATGCATACTTCAACCATTTTGTCAATTTTCACATTTGTGGCCATATAGGTTGAAATGGTTCTTTCTTCTTCAATGCCTCACTTCTTCTTTTGAGTGTGGAATATAATCACCTTCTTGGCATTGTTGAGCTTGAATTCCAATGATCGAATTTGAGCTTCCCTCATCATGATCATCTTAGGTTCACCTTGCATTGACTTGGAAAAATATCTTGCACAAATATTCATTAGTAGCACCAAAAATATCAACATAAATTTGCACAAGTAAACAATCTTGCCCTTTTTCAATTAAAATGTAGTACCAACTTTACCTCTTGTAAAATCTTTTGCAAAAAAAGCTAAGTCTATCAAACCATATACGGGATACTTGTATCAACCGTACAAGGCCTTTTATAAAAATCATTTGGCCTAAAATTTTAAACTCCGATAGACTTCTATTTGAATAAAACCATTTAGAAAATTGGATTTAACATCCATTTGGTAAAGCTTGAAATTTTCTCAAAACAAGAATGGGCAAGTAAAGTGCAAATAACTTCTAAATGTGTTATGAGTGCAAATATTACATCCAAATCATTACCTTCTTCTTGACAATACCCTTAAGTTGCTAACCTTGCCTTGTTCCTTAAACTTGTTCCGAAATACCAAAAATTTCTGCAAAATCTCAACAAAGAATCTTGCACAAGAGTATAGTAATATCGAATGATAGAGACACTATAGCAAGTAACACATACTATGCTTAAAGAAAATCATCAAGAATATACTACACCATGTAAGTTCAAATAAGCTTATAGAAAGCTATATAAGGTCTCTTTTGAAATATGAAAATACGAGAGCACATAGTTGAGACCTCAATCACAAGAATCATATGAACAAGAGCTTTGACATAAGCATCCAAGAATAATGGCATTTATGTGCAATAAAATGCATAACTAGAAGATCAATTTTTTTATCAAAACAAAATATAATCCTTTAAAAGTCTTAGATAAAACAAGCTATGTTAAATAATGCCTTCTCAAAAATCAAAACATCATCTTAATGGCACTTGTATAAAGTAAGCACATAGGCATATGGCACAACATGTATTGAGTCTATGAGATGAATAACAATAATGAGCGTACCTCGATAGTTCATGTTTCTCTTGAGTAGATAACCATATGTAGAGAGATATGTAAATCCTACACAATTCTTAAACCAAATTTTGCACAAACACAATAATACATGTGTAGGCTAAGCAATAAGAGGTATCTTAAGCATGCTTGTGCTATATAACTACATAGGAGATAATAAACCACATAAGTCTAATTAAATGCACAAGAGTTTTAGAAACATCATGCAAGGTCTTCTTTTCAAAAATATTTTGAAATTCACAAATATATTGAAGACCTAAATTTTAAAAATATGAAAACTCATATTGCAATAAAGACACAAAAAAAAAACATGCAAAGAAAATAAAATGTATATTTAAATAGGGAGATACGGTTTACCAATTTCGCCATTTCCATGGGTTGTGTCGTTCCCATTGTTGATGGTATCTTCCCTTTTGAAAATATTCTTGTTGATGATGGTTTCTCCAATTGCTCCATTTCCAAGAATTGTGGCCTTCCCATTTTTGAAAGTGTCTTTCTCTTGGAAAATCATCTTGTTGATGATGTCTTTGCCACTTCCAAGGATTTTGTTCATCCCATTTTTGATTATTTCCTCTTCTTGGAAAATGACTTTGTTGAAAATGTTTTCTCCTTTGATCAAATGAAATGGTCATTTGATGTTTTCTTGGCGGTATGAATTTTATTCGATTATTATTTAAATCGGGTACCTAATATAACATTGTTTTGTGGTACCCTCAAGTGCTTGGGTCCTTTGGGATTAGTCTTGAGACTTTTAGGTCTCCAAAGATAATTTGAGCTATTTCTAGCCTGACAAGTATTTACCGTATGACCCTTTTTACCGCAATAAAAACAAGTAATATTACTAATATGTATAGGAACTCGATTCTTTTTCATATGCTTGACAATATTAGGCTCATGATCAAGTTCACTATTCAAACTATCACAACCATTAACATTCACAACATTGGGCAATTTATTGATACTCAAGTTGGATTTTGATAAATCATTTTTCATGCAATTAATATCCTCAACAAGAGTACTATTTTGTTTTTCAAGGTTTCTAACCTTGTCAAGTGTGGTGGTGTGAGCACATGATAGTGATTCATAGGAAGTACATAAACTATCCTTTTCATTTTTCAAAACATTAAATTCCTTTTTCAAATTTTTGTACTTAACAAGTAAACTTTGGAATTCATTTTGAAGATCATCAAAGTCATTTTGTAAATCACTATAATCATTTTGAATAACAATATCATAGGAAGTAGAGGGTTTAAGACATACCTCATTTTCTTCTTCGATGCCCATAAGACATTGTTCGACTACTTCATAGTTGGAAGTTGTAAAAGGCTTGTTTCTTAGATTTGACCTTGTATCCCTTTGAGAAGTAGATGCTTTTGAGTTGCTCCTATCATTTGTATATACTTCATGAATGGCTTCTAACTTTTGCCATACTCCATGAGTCGATCGAATTCCTACAATATGTTCATATTCCAAATTAGTAAGTGAACAATACAAAATATTGAGAGCTTTACCATTTAAGGAGATGATTTTCTTTTCTTCATCATTGAGCTCCTTGAGAGCTTTGGAGGTGTATGGTGTGTCTTTCATCGGAACGGATTCTCCATTGATGACGATGTTCCAAATATCGAACCCGCAACCTTGTAAATAGCATTCCATTCTTTCTTTCCAAAATGTAAAATTTTTGGAATTGAATCGAGGTGGCTTGGTGGTGGAGGTGCCGGAAAGATGAGCTTCATTCATAGCCGACGATCGTTCCTCTTCACTCGCGATGTGAAACGAGCTTGCCAAAGAGTTTGGCTTTGATACCACTTGTAAGTCCAAGCGGCTACGATAATCTAGAGGGGGCGAATAGATTATCTCCATCTTTCCGATTTCGCCCTCTTTTTCGAACAAACAAGCCAAGACAATAATAAAGGTGAGGGAAGTAAACAACACGCGTCGATTTATAGAGATTCAACCCACCTAGGGCCTAATCCTCTACCACCTCAGTATAAACGGGATGGATTTCAAAAAAGAAAAAAAAATATTTTATTAATTACCAAAATTAATACAACACCAACTTACAACAACACCTTGAAGAGCACCACACTCTTCTTCAACACCACCTTTGAGATTACCACAATCTCACTTGAAGATTACCACAATCTCCAACGGCACCTTGTGAAGATTACCACAATCTTCAACCTTGAAGAATACCAAATTCTTCAACACCTCAACAAGAAGATTACCACAATTTTCGTACACCTAACACCTAGATCACCCAAGTGTGTTCTTACCACAAGAACACTCACAAGGATATCTTGTGTTGAATGATAACCCAAAAATTCAAGATTACAACTCGATAATGAATAATACAATTAAGTGCAAGTGTAATCAAGAATAGCCTAGACCTCAAGGATGTGAAAGTGATAAGCTAGGCAAATTATAACAAAAATAATGACAAATAGAAGACCAAGTGTTTGCTTGAGAATATCTTATTGTGTTGTGTTGTTCTCTCTTCTTCTTGTGCTTCAAATCTTCCTCTATTTATAGGAGATGATTGATACTTGATAGGCTCCTCTTGGAATCTGATATCTACAAAACAATTGCAATTAAAATCAAGATTATAGCTTGTTAGAAATCAATCCCACAAATTAGGGAAAAGTCATTTCTCCGCACAATGGTTAGAATTTTGTCATTCAAACTTGAGGGCGACGTCGCAAGAAAATAGACGCGTTTGAAAAACACATTGAAAAACAACACAGGCGACCGATCATAGGGTACTTGACCGGTCGACCTTAACTCCAACCGTTCCCCCTTAATGAGAAAATAAGAAGGTTTCGTTCTGTTTCAGATTAAAACGTTAAGGTACCGGTCGACAGGGGTACGACCGGTCGACGCCCTGGTCGACCGGTCAACCTGTCCATTTTCACTTCCGTCTCAATTTTTGTTCCAAAATTCATCTTCAGGTACGAGTTGCCCTACACGGCGACCGGTTGACCTTGAGACAGAAATGTTGTCCAATTTTTGTCGAAAATAAAACTCAAGAAATACTCCGAAAATTTAGTAAAAACATTTTAAACCGATCGGGAGTATTTAGGACAACATTAGAAATATAATTTTGATGAAATAACACATTAACACAAAAAGTGTTGTCCGATATAAATTCCAATAAATACTCCGAAAAAATAGTAAAAGCATTTTAGACTAATCGGGAGTATTAGGACAACATTTAGAAACATAGTTTCAATGTAAAAACCCATTGACATAAAATCAATAAAATTGTTGTCCAATATTATCGGAAATAAATTTGAGGAAATACTCCGGAAAATATTAAAACCATTTTAAATCATTTAGTAGTATTTGAACAACCTTTAAAAACATTGTTTTGGTATAAAAACAAAATCATCAAAATCATGATAAAACCATTTATCAAACAATATCTATACCATATCAATATACTATTCTACCATTAGATCACTAGTGCTTATTGTGTAGTTTCAATATAACAATAAATATAACGCCATTCATAAATTATTACAAATTCCCAAAGCTCGTCATATTTATTTTCCTTCTTCATTGTACTATACTCTTAATCTTTGAATGTATTAAAAAACATAATACTTTATCTTAATAAATGGATACTTTTACTTATAAAAGTGTTGCTTTAACTACATCATATTTATTTTGTATTTCTCCTATTTCTTTTGTTCCTAGTTTGTAACTGTATTAAGAAATCTGATACTTTATCTCAAAAAATGGATATTTTTAATTATAAAAGTGTTACTTTAACTATATCATATTTATTTTTTATTTTTCCTTCTTTCTTTCATTCCTTATATTTGTGACTATATTAAAAAACATGATACTTTATCTCAAGAAATAGATACTTTAACGTATAAAAGTGTTATTTTAACTCTGTTATGTATATATATATATATATATATATAAATATATATATATTATAATATATTCATAATTTGTGACTATATTAAAAAATATGTCACTTTATCTCAAAAAATAAATACTTTTACTTATAAAAGTATTACTTTAACTCTATTATATTTATTATTCATCTTTCTTTGTATTGAATTCATAATATGTGACTATATTAAAAAATGTGATATTTTATTTCAAAAAACAGATACTTTTACTCTTAAAATATGATATTTTGTCTCAAAAAATATACACTTTTACTCATAAAGGTGTTACTTTAACTCTGATATATTTATTTTTCCTTCACTGTAAGATAATCATAATCTGTGACTATATTAAAAATATGATACTTTATCTGAACAAACCGATACTTTTTCTCATAAAACTGTTACTTTAACTGAGGAAGAAAAATATGAAAAAAAAAAATGCAGCAGGTGGCTTTAACCCGCGGATCCTGTTGATACGGATTTAGATCCGGTCCCATATGAGTTTTTGCCCATTTTTATAAAGGTTTTTGAAATATTTTTGCTTATCAAGATCTGTGGATTTCTTTTGTAATCAACCAAAATTTCAGAGGTAGTGTTTTTTCAATTATCCTTTTAAACTAACCGAAGGGTTTATATAATTAGCAAAAATATTGAAACATCCGTCACAACTAGGGGTGTGCACGGGACTTGGAGATCACCGAACCCGAACCGATATCCGAACCGAAAAATCTCCGAACCGAAAATCTCCGTTGACTTTTTGACTTTCTCCGAACCGAACCGTCCCGAAAATTTACATGGTACGGTTCTGGAGATTTTTCAAATATCCGTACCGAGAACCTACCGAACCGTACCGAACCGAATATTCGAAACTAGAACCGATTTTAAAATAATTTTTATATAGACATATATAATTTTTTTTATCTTATTTATATTTTGATATTTTGTTAACTAAACATTCCTTTGAAATTCAATATTATATAATACTAAAAATTATCAAATTAGAAATTTGGCATATGTTATCTATATATCAAATGAATAATTGAATATATATTTAATTCACTAATAGTTACGTCATCTACTCATATTAGTCTATACTCATATTTTTTTTATGGTTCGGTTCTGTAGATTTAATTTTGTGATATCCGAACTTCGGGACGGTTCTGGAGATTTCTAAATCTCCGGACCGAACCGGACCGTGCACACCCCTAGTCACAACTAGGATGGCAACAAGGCGGGGTTGGCCAAACCCGGGACCTGCCCCGTCAAGGGAAAACTGGACCCGGGACATGCCCCGCCCCGCTTCAAAACCCTCCCCGCCCCGCCCCACTTTAAGACCCGTCGGGGCGGGTTTAGACCTGTCTGACCCGCCAGGACTAAATTTGCGTCTGATTTTAAGTTGTGCCCATTCTGACTCTGAATTCATATAATGCAACACTGGATCACTTTCTTTTTCTCTCTCCGACTCTCTGAATTTCTCTCTATTTCTGGTTTAATTGCTTGGGCAATTCAATTATTATGCTTGTATTGTTGATGAATTTACTCTCTAAGTCTCTAACCTACTGTGCAGCCTGCATATTTTTATAAAGTTTAATTTTGTGGAAATTTCTTTAAATTTCACACTCTGAATGTGAATGAATCTTGGGCCACATGTTTTACAAAAACTGGATCACTCGTTTACTTGTGTGTAAAAGAAGCAATATTAGTGTTGTGGAGAGAGAGTCGGAGATAAATCTTTTTATATTTGCTAGTTAGTCTTTCAAGTGTTGGAAAATAATTAATGGGGGAATAATGAATATAAATAGAATTTAAGAAAAAGCTTAACGGGTCCGGGGAGGGTTCTATTGGACCCGTTACCCGCCCCCGGACCCGGGGGTCCAAAAAATTAAACCTGTTACCCGTCCCAGACCCGGCGGGATGGGTTCATAACGGATCAGGTGGGGCGGGTTCATTGCGGGTCTGGGTTTGAACCCGTCCCATTGCCATCCCTAGACTCACAACTCGGATGTATTGCGAAGCAGACAATCCTAAATTCTTCATTGCTGTTGAATGAGAACACCCTTCGCCTCCGAAATGAAACGCGCCTGTCTTGCGGCCGCTTCTATTCTCCGCGACATCTCTCTCCGTCACCTCACCAGTGTATATCACGCGCACAACACCATTTGCTCTTCCAAATTCACTAAAAACGAATTTACAAAGTGAATGGTGATTTGTGCTGGTGAGAATGTGTAAAGAACGGATAATGTTATGATTAGAATTATAAGTTAAAAGACGTTGAGTTGGTGTTTGAAAATCGAAGACAAGAGTATCTTCATTTGCAGCTGATTTTAGCTTGTCCAGTTCATGAATTGAATTCTCTTGGTTTAATTTGGGTGTTATGATTAGAATGGATGTTTAGATGCTGTTGGAGCGAAAATTCAAGTTTTGGAGGTTTTACATTGAGTTTTTTTTCTTCATATATCACAAGTGTAGTAGAAGTCAGAACGGATGAGATGTACTATGTAAAAAAAAAAAAGTGACATGTCTTCATGTTTGTATCTGAAGAAAGCTAAGCATCAAAGGATCAGACCTTTTTCCCCCTGCATTTTGATATGGAATTATGGGAAAGTGCTTCATCTTTCTGTTCTTTACTGTTCGTGTTTTTTAAAATGATCTGTCTGGGCTGTTTAAAGTGATAACAAGACTTGTTTTTCTGCTATGTGATTGGATTTGCAACTCTTTGCAATAATTGGGTTGAGTGGATTATATCTTTCTCATTTCTGACATACATGAAATTGCAAGTCAAGATAATCCAGACAAAGGGAAAATCCATGAAATTGCAAGTCAAGATAATCCAGACAAAAAGAAAATCCATGAAATTGCAAGTCAAGGTAATCCAGACAAAGGGAAAATCCATGAAATGGTCTGCTGTTGTATAGTGGCAAGTGGGACTCCACAAATTTATAATCTAATGAGGAAAATGATTCGTGGAATTTCATGATTTTCTCAGCGCTCAATTTCTCTATTTACAAAGAGAATTGGCGGTCTTGTGCTACAATATTCTCTTTTTCACACTAATAGTGAAGAATGGGAGGCTGAATTCTTCTTTCCTCTTGACAGTTCATCTTTTGTTTTATTTTTATGGAGTCTTCCCAACAATTAGCAAGTCACTTTCCAAGGAGATAGGAACTATGATGATTGATGAGTTCCAAATATTTAATAAACAACATTGTTGTTGGGTTAATGTTGTGGGCCTTTCCTATGCCTGGTGAAAATTGGTGGTATCGTATTTATGAAACAGACAAAGCACTACAATTGTAAAATCAAAAAGCTCTTCACCTCTCTACTCAGAGCAACCAAACAATGGCAGAGGAGGCATTTATCAACACTCAAACACAGAGGTGGTAAAATGTTATTCTCACAGATATTATAATCAAATCTTTATTGTCAGAATTAGTAATTTCCCTTCAGGTATGCAGTGGTGACAGGGGCAAATAAAGGAATCGGATTCGAGATCTGTAGGCAATTAGCTTCGAATGGGATCAAGGTGATATTAACAGCTAGGGATGAGAAGAGAGGCCTTGAAGCTCAAGAAAGGCTAAAGGGTTTTGGTCTTTCGGATTATGTTGATTTTCATCAACTTGATGTTGTGGACCCTGCTAGCATATCTTCTATTGTTGACTTCATAAAAAGCAAATGTGGGAGGCTTGATATTTTGGTATTGCCACTTAAAGGCCAAAAAGTTTATGAAATCTTCTTATGACTCTTTACTCATTAGTAGTTATTGGAAGGATTCAGAATGAGTTTAAGCAGCTGTTGGAGGTGCAAATAGCATTATCAGAGCCATTAATTTACCAAAAACATGAAATTTTCAAGATGTTCTTGTGCATTGCTGCCATCTATATTTTCGGTTTTTAAGTGACTGAGAAATCCTGATATGCCACTAAGCTGAAAAAATTAGACTTTATGCAGGTGAACAATGCAGGCATTTCTGGGATGGGGCTGGTTGGAGATATTTTGATAGTTCAAGAGTTAATCGAGGAAAGCATAGCTTCAGTTTCCGCTGGTGGAAAGGTGTTTCCTTGCTAGAAACTTATGTTCAAATTTAGAATTTAATGTATTAGAATGTTGAGCGTCATTTCTGTTTAGTATGGATGTTTTGGATTAGTAGTTATCTCAACTTTTAGTATTTCTTTTAGCTGCAAACTTTTTGGACGAAGTAAAGTTTACTTTTTTTATTATTCTGCATTTTTATGCATTATTTAAAATATTTCTATTTTGTTTACTTATATATTTTTGATTCATTAAAATTCAAGTAAGCTAGTTAGGCGCTACATTTAGTAACACAGAAGATTGCAATTCCCAAGAATTCTAGGGAATCAATAGTTCTGTTACTCTGTGTTTTAAGTTCTTGATGGTCTTTTTTATTGCCCATGTTGGATGTTTTCTTTTTGTTCATATTTTCCTGATCATATTCTATTTTGCACAGAGCAGAGAACTGTTTGATGTTTAGGAATGGGTTGAATGGATAAAACAGCAGTAGCTGTCTAAAGCATAAAAATGATAGTCTAATGTTTGTCTACTTTATGTTTTCTTCCTTTGATGCTATGACTAGTGGAACTTCACGGAGGAAATGGTTTCATAAATTCTTGATTTTGGCCAGTCAATGCACCTTAATAAGTCCATTTTACATAGGGAGTGGTTGCAAACACTTAAAAAAAATGTAATTGTTAGCTTTTGGTTGAACAATAATAGTTTTTAGTGTTTTCAAATGTCAACTTTTGCTTCTGATTCTTTATAATTTAATCAGAATCTAAAAGCCAAGGAATGTGTGCTTACTTATTCATCAAACACTATCTATTAGCTTTATCAACTTTCAGCTTCTATTATCCACTCAAAAAAAAAAAAAAAATTCAGCTTCTATTAGTAAACACTACCGACTTCTGATTCTCAACTAATTTTCACTTCTATTACAAGAAATCACTTCTTAAAAAAATATGCCAACACTCCATAGTCTAGATGTTGAATCACTGAAATCCCATATGATCTTACTAAAAACTTTTTCTAGTGGGGGATGGATAGCTATTGTGTTTATGCTATGAATGTGACCAGCAAAAACTGATCTCCTTCGCAATTGATGCAGCCAGAACCATTTCAGCCGAAAGCAAGTGGAGCGGTTATGGAAACTTTCAAGGGTGCAGAAGAATGTGTTCAGACAAACTACTATGGTGCGAAAAGAACTACTGAAGCTCTTATTCCACTCTTACAGTTATCTAACTCACCAAGAATTGTGAATGTATCCTCCATGTTTGGGAGTTTAGAGGTAATGTGCATTATCATACAATTAGCAGCCAATTGAAGCTGTTCTCTTGAATTTCTAAAGTGATAATTATAAAACTACTCCTGAAGCAAAATTAGGCAGTTATCTTTCAAAATTACAAATGCTCCCTTAAAGGGCTTAATAGCAAAATATGCCCTATAACTTAGGCCGTTTTGCATTTTTGCCCTTTAACTATTAAAGTTGCAATTTATGCCCTGGACAATTTTGCCCTTATAGCCAAATAGTTGTTTTGGTCCATTATCTTTCCAAAGGTAGCAATTATAGCCTATAACTTTCGAGAATTAGCAATTTCAATCCTTTCATACCATAGCTATTTTCAATAAACTCAAATTTCATAGATTATGAAGATTTACATTTTCTGAAACCTATTCCGTTCGTGGCATTGTTACACCTACTTAGATCCAGTCTCTATTCAGAGGTTTTAATTGGATCATGTTAGGTTTCCAGCCTATAAACTTGATAGAACATACTTCTGTAAATACTTCATAATTCTAAATAAATTCGATTTCAGACTAAGGTTTTGATAAAACAGATATAGTCCATCACGACCATATCAGGCCCAACATGCTTCCGTAAAATTTATAAATCCCTTAAAAGTCATACCTTCTTTGACCGAAACAGCACCGGGTTAAATGGCTCGCAACACCACCAAATCGGAAAATTAATGCCCCAGATCTTTTGACAAAACGGCTCCTCACTTGCTCAACCTCACCTCGGGGAAGATGATCGCAAGTTATCCGACTCCTTCAAATGATGCTCAAAGACACGACCTTGGTTCGTTTCCTACTCCAGGCGTATAAGTAATTCTTAAACGGGATGAATTAATGGAACATTATGAAGACATGTTGAAGCAAAAAGCCCCTTTTTATTAAGAACTTATTGAAATATTTATTACATTAGTAATCTCCTTTTGAGAGGAGAATACTGGTTTAGCCTCTCATAAATGAGTCTTTCACTCGTAAATACATAAAACTTAAAACTAAAACACTCAAAATATTACAAATTTTTCACTCAGATTTTATTATAAGAAAACTAAGGAAAATGTTCGATGTCCCCAGCTTCCTTCAAATCCTGCATTTTATAGAGGTAAGTCCGGACTTCAAAGGCGGACTTCAAATCTTGCTGATATATATGACGTCACTGCTTACGTCATATCCCACATTATTACCTCACCAGCTGGTTTTCTTTTTCTCCCGCGTGACTCAGCCCATGTGATGTTTGTCGGGGAATCTTTTAAAAATTTGGTTTACGTGGTCCCCGAGGATAACGCTTGCGTCTTGTGAGCTGGGCCCTTATCCTTTCCACCGCATGATCTTGTCGGTCGGGTTTGGGTCGAATCCTTTCCCAAACTCGGGTTCCTTCGGGGCATGCTTGATGATCCTGGTCGATCCAACGGCCAACATGCGCCATGTTACGAGAATTCCGGTAAGTTTCTTTGCTTGCCGGAATCTTGTTCTCCCAGAATTCTTCTCTTCGTCTCAAAAAGCTCCTCCGCAAATCCTGTTGTTGATCCAATCATTGAATTGATAAGAAAGATCCGTTTCTTGAATTCGAAAAACTTAAACGGATATTTGACTTTGTCCATTTCTGTTAGACAAACCCAAAGACCCCATGCTCGTCGTGTAGAAGCTTCATCTTCAGAAATTGCTCCTACTAATATAGGTACTTCTTCCGATGAAGCTGCCTTAATTATTTTAAAGCATTTCCATCCGGTCTTCTTAGCTTGATGAAATGAAAAGCTTCATTAAAGCCTTTTCTTCGCTTGGTTCGTGAGCCGACCGATAAAATACAGTTCCAAAATATCTCCTCTGGCCAAGTGTGGATTATTGGCCCAAGTCTCGTAAACTGCTTCCCCAATCCATTTCGGTAATTTTGAAATTTTTGGGAATCCTGGTGACACGGTATAAATTGAAGCTAAAGCTCCAAAAGTATACCATTCCTATACTTCATTTGGATGACTTCCTGGTTTCATCCAAACTCTGGGATACTTGCCTGAGATATCAACCATTGTTTTCTCTGGGTTAATACCTTGTCTTGTAACTAGTTTCTCCCATTGCCGATATACCCGCATAGGAGAAATCTTAATCTCGTCGATTTGAACCTTAGATTTGATCTGTATGTGGCCTAAGATTCAACTCTCCCTCTTTTACCCCGCAGGTCTTTGGGTTGACTTGAAGACTCGGGTTGTGACACCGGAGCTTCAACGTTAAATTCTGATTTGTACACCCTCGAGGGGGATGCATCACCTGTAACACTTGTGATTATGGTACTTGAATCCATAACCTCCGGGTTAGAGCCCCGTACTCTCTCGGCCCCTTTTTGCACCGTAGGAGATGTGGCCTGGAAGAGAGGCCCTTGCGGTAAAAAAACAATTGTCCTTGCGCAAAACCGGCATGCTCGTATTTGACTAGAAACGGATTTACCTCGTCACTGTTGAAGTCGTCTAGCAACTTCGCATTGAGACATAATGTCCCAAAATCTCGTTCTAGACTCTCCAGGTTTTCCCCCGAGATGTCTTACTCGTTTAAGGACCTCAAATCAAAACGCGTCCTTCCATCTCGTGTCAAGAAATCGCAAGAATATTTTCATGAGATTTTATAATGACAATATCATAATCATAATATTGACATTCACTTGCCATCTAAGTAATCGAGCCTTTTCTCGGTTTTGATTCAATTTTGTTTTTCGAGAAAGCCTTGA
This sequence comes from Rehmannia glutinosa, assembly GCA_016081115.2. Lineage (NCBI taxonomy): Eukaryota > Viridiplantae > Streptophyta > Magnoliopsida > Lamiales > Orobanchaceae > Rehmannia > Rehmannia glutinosa. Next base: position 38,823,062 of record CM071925.1, on the reverse strand, counting down.
CACTTGAATTATCAATTTTTAAAGTAAACTTTTTAGCCAAAAAATAGAGGCCATTTTTTAAAAGCCTTTCGATTTTGCAAAGAATTCTTTCTCGTTAATATGCCATCCGTTTGCTTCACCGGTGTGAATAAACCGCCGCAATATCTACATGGCACTTCCTCGTTTGGTGTGACTTTAGTAAGAACGCCCACCAATCATCACCGCATCCGTGCAAAGAACCGATTCGTCCTCGTCTTGGGAATCGCAAGCTTTGGAAGCTTTTTACAAACTTCTTTAAGTTGCTTAATTCCTTCTTGATGTTCATCTTCCCATTTGAATATCTTTTTTTCTTTTTTTAAGCAATGGGTGAACACCTTCCCCGTAATATGCCGATTGTTAATGAACATCCCAAAAATATAACAACTCCAAGAAAACTCAAGTCGCTTCTTGTCTTTCAAACAGTATCCGGAAATCCTCAGATCTTTTCCACAATATGATTCTCAGAATAATTCCGATTCATCGATTTCAATTCCGAGGAATTCAATCTGTCTTGTTGTGATCACCGCCTTCTTCTCTGAAAGCACTAATCCTTCTTTGTGACAAACATCTGAAAATATCTCCAAATGTTTGAGATGCTCCTTCATGTTCTTTGATGCGATAAGTATGTCATCAATATATACAAACATGAAACTAAAATAATCTTTGAAGAGATTATCCATTTTTCTTTGATATATTTGGGGTGCGTTAGCTAATCCCATAGGCATCACATTCCAAATATAGTGTCCCTGTGGTGTAGAGAAAGTCAGAAACTTCTTACTTTCTTCCTCCATCTTAATGCAGAATCCGGACTTGCAATCGAACTTTGAGAATATCTTGGCACCTTTGATGCAGTTAACCAGATGTTCTCTACTTGGGATATAGTATCCGTCGAATTCCAAAATGTTATTAATCCCCTTGTAATTAATAACAAGTCTTGGCTTTCCTCTTTTGATTTCTCCATGGTTTCTGACTAAGAATCTTGGGTTCGCGTATGGAGAAACTCCTGGTGAAATCAACTTAAGGTCAAGATGTTCCTTAAGTATTTTCTGCATATCCTCACGATCCTCCTGGTTCATAAGGATTGGTTTGAATCTTATGAACTCGTACTCCTTTCCGGGTTTTAACCTTTAAGGATGCTTTGAGCTCATTCTTATCCCACCATGCCAAATGATCTTCATTGTAATTCCTTTGGATCTTCTTTTTGATGTCCTCGAGTGATATTTGTTCCTCCAGGGTCACGCCACTCGCGGACTCTCCATTAGACTCATCCATAATTCCGCAATGGCTTCCGAGTTACTCGTTCTTCTCCTTGTACTCTGAATGAGTACAAGTTATTATCCCATATCTTCTGATCCTTTTGAATGGAACCAAATTGTCTATAGGATAATAAAGCTTCACCAAATTTCCTTCGATCCACCATTTTTGGATTGCGAAGTTTGGCTTCATCACCACGCTTGCTGCGAAAATTAATAGGCATTTTTCTGTAAAATGCTTCCCGCAGTCGCTGGACAATGATCTTATGATCACATAATGTTGTGAAAATAAGTCTACTTGTCTCATTCTCCTGTGTGAATCGCTTGAATGTTTGTAGAAAATTATTTCCGAGCAAAACATCTGTACTTGTATCATGGAAATAGATTGGTGGCGTCTTAACTTTGTACCATGGGGTACCGCCCGCGCCTCCGATCATGATTTCTGCTTGTTTGATTCCCTTGTTAAGGATAAGAATCCTTTTAGAGAAATCTCTTCTTGCAATAGCTGGTAAATCTTCTCCAATTTCTTTAGGAAAAACATCCGGCTTTGCAGTACATATTCCGGCACCCGAATCAATATAGGCGGCAAAATATTCGGCCTTGTATTCTGCATATAACATTCCGATAGAAATGTATATGGAGAATGGACTAGTGGTCATTTGATTCTGTATCTTTTATTAGCCACTGTGAATTCCATTCCGTCTTGTAATCTTTCCCAAGGTTTATGATCCTCAAGAAATTCAATTCCCAATATTAATTGTTCTGGGATTTTTCCTGCAGCTCCTGTGATAGTCAGCTCAATTTCACCTATCTTCATGCTTCCTTGATACCGTCCAACTATCGGTTGTTGGAGATAATATAGAACATCACAAGGAAAAATATTATCCTTTTGAGTGATGTCGAATATTACTTCAACTTCTAGCCATCCTTCTGGACATTTCAGCTCTCCTGCTGTTTTGAAAACATCTGGGATACGTTGAACTGTACTTGGTCTCCTTTCTTCCCAATGGCTGCTACTCGTCATTCTGTCCTGTTGGAAAGATATCCTTCTTGGCTCAACTCTAAGACTTCGGCTTTTGTTGAAGACTGGTTGATCTTGTATTTTCATATCGATCTCCTTGATAGTTGGAGACTCAATAATCTCTGGTAAAACCACCCTGGCAAAGTCCTCGAAAATCCTTGGGACTTCAATAAATTCATTTCTCAAGAATACTTCTGAATGATGTGTATTCGAGAGAGCATAGGATATCTTGTCTGTGATCGAATAGGGTCTATTCCCTTCTTTCATCAAATCATCTCTTTTGAAATCTTGATGAAGGGTCAGGACTCTACTGAAATCTCGATCTCCCAAATTATATGCGATCTAGGATAGACGTTAAATGCCAATTTCCCAGCATACAAATTTCCTGTAACCGCCCCAAGGCATGAGGTTTGAGATTCGCTTGTCAAAGATAGCTAGATTGAGTGGCGAATCTATCCCTTCTTTGAATGTTGCTTTAATGATGACTCTTATGGCTCCAATATGAATCCATGAGAGTGTATTTGCAACTTCTCTTTTAACTCTGCTTTTGATCTCCTGAATTTCTTTAATAGGGACCAACTGCATCTCGATCAGGTTATCGGTAAACTCCATCGGAATAGCAAATTCTCCGGTTGTTACCCTGTTGATAATTTGGTGTTTTCTGTTACGAAACCCAATTTTATCCAATGCTTTTTCCATAGCCCCAATTGTAAATCCATCATAGACTTGAAGCTTTGGATCTTCCTTCATGATTCTCATAAGAGTTTTATGAGAAACCGTAGTGTGAGAGAGGAATCCTGACATATCCTCCCTGACTGTCTGCTGAAGAATTTCTTCTTCACTCGATTAAGTGAGTCACTTCCATCGTCGAATAGATCTCTTCTTCATAGATGCTTTCATCCGAGGGAATATCCTCAAACCGATACACCGTATTAAATCCGATAATAGACAACTTCTTCGATTTACGGTGTGGCCTTGAACCGTCGACTCCTCGTTTTGATTGTCCTGGGCAATCCGTTGAGATATGCCCTCTTGCTCCGCATGTCTAGCAATTATAGTCTTTGAAACTTTCATTTGCTCGGTGTGAGCACGCCCGAAAGTTCTCCTTCCCCGGTGTTCTCTCGGTACTTGCTTGATTAGACCACGATGAAGAGGCTCTACTCCCGCTTGGTCTTTGGTCTTTGCCCCGTTTTGTAACTTCGGGCTTTTTGTTTTGACCAAAACCTTCTAGGTCTCCATAAAGACCTACTTCTTTTGCTGTTGCTTCCTCGGCGGTATGGATGGCTTCGCTCCTTCTTCTTTTTGTGCCGCCTTGGTTTACCTCCCACAATTGTTGTGATGTCATTATCCACGCAACATAGAGGAACCGCTTTGTTAATTCCTCTTAATCTCTTGTAATTCTGTCTGAGTCGCTTGGTAACACCATTCGTATAACTTGGCCTTTAGGAAAGACATTTTTCTCGCCACGCTTTCTACTTCCGCTCCATCCTTGTATTCCCTGATAAACATTTCTCTCCAGGGACTCGGAATCTTGGCAAAGAATAGCTGTGCAACTTCCTTTTCTTCAATCTTGGATTTCCACCGGTATTCGATGAACAACTTGATATATTCAATATGACAAATATCATATAACTCAAGGCTATAGAGGGCTTGTTTATATCTCTTTCTTTTTTCATCCTCTAATCCCTCGAAATAACCTCGTGCCGATGAACTGGATTTTGAATAGTTTTGCCATACCATCGACAATTCCTTTAAGTGATTCTCCTGATGTGACCGAACCTTTTGTACTAGCATCGGTCATATCCCAGGCAATCTTTACCGATCCTTCAAGACTCATTTCAAGGAGTAAAAGGAATGAATCCTTTGTAAGATCGAGGGTTCTCACAAATTCTCATAGTCAAGCCCATTCATCAATGAGAACTTCTCTATTTTTAAAATCTGGGATGTCCAGATTTAACATCAACCCATATGGATGTATTGGGTCAAGGTGCGATCTTCCATAAGGCGTCTGATAAACATTCGGCCTTCCGGTAGGTTGTCGAGTTCCCGCAAGAGGGTTTCGACCTCCTGTCCCTGAAAGTGGATCACTCCCAGTTGTGAAATCCCCAGCGTGTGGCATCCTCTCGTCCCGAGTCCCATGATTCGAACCCGTGCTTTCTTCAACATTAGGATTAACTGGTGGTGGTGGTGGTGGAATTGCTCTACCTTGTGGGTCATAGGTAACCAAAGCTGATCCATCACCAGCGTTCATCTTTAAATCTTCAATACCCAATCCCGCGAAGGATTCTGCCAGGTCGTGTAGATCTTTAAGATTCATCTTTTCCATATCCATCTTTTTTAATTTTTGATGGATTTTCCTTTGATTAGAGCAATGAGCTTCTCCTCATCAGTCATTTTTCGTATAACTCCGGTTGGTTTCCCTTTTTGGTGTAAATAGGGTACTGTCCCGAAATCTATACGCTTCTTTCCTCCGAAAGAACTCGGCCTGTCCTCCAGGTTCTTGACTCGTTTTTGAATATCATGAAGGAGTTCAAGAGTTTCCTTCGATATTTCACCATCGTCTCCATCCGGTTCGATCCGATGAACTTGTCTTTAGTAGATGAATATGGCGGTTGCCATAATTTCGCACCGTCTTCCGACTTCTCTAAGATCTTCGAGAACTTAGATTTGTCTGGAAGTATCTCGTCCACTCGTACTCTATCGAATCATTGTTCTCGATGGGAATTTTCATGAACCGTTTCTTGAAGGTTCATCAAGTGAACATATAGGGTCTGGTTAAGCATCCAGAACTGCCTATAATATTCTGCTCGCATTTTGCATTGCCTTAAGGTTTCCCCGTCGGCTCCTGCCTGTTCCTTTTCTTCATGTTGGTATTCCCAATATGAAACCTGATCAAGGTGTTCTTGTGCATACATCGTCAATATTTGAGGATATGTCCTGTAGGGGGTACATCTCGGACATCGGTCCGGATCCATAATCTTGGAGTAATTTCTCCTCACCAATTGTTAATTACATAAATATAATAAATATAACCAAAAGTTCTTAATAAACCTGGGCTCTGATACCATTTTACGCAAGACACTTAGTCAAATCAACCATATGTATAAATAACGGTATAATTGGTATTATGAAAATATGCAATTATTCCGCTAGACCAATTTTACATCAACTCAAGACTTATGGGTCACCAATTGCTTCGGTATAAAACTTGTAGGACCAATTTTGCAGAACGTTATAAACATACAGGGCATATTTTGCAAACCCAATAAAAAAAGTCCGAAAATGCAATTTACCCCAAGTTACAGGATATTTTATGCAATTAAGCCCCCTTAAAGTGTTACGAACACCCCTTTCATATTTGTATTTACCAAACAAGTACGGAAATACCCCCTCTCGATGATGCAATTTGTACAATAGAAACAAATGTCAAGGGGGTATTTGTAATTTTGAAAGATTTTTGGGTTTTTTTTGTAATTAGGTTTAATCTTAGGGGTAGTTATTGTAATTAACCTATTTCTAACTATTAGCATTTGTGCAAGAGTTCCTATAGATAGCAGAAGACAACAATTTTCCCCTTAAAACTGACAAGTATGTTCAAGAACCATGATTTGGAGTTTCTCATTAATATGTTCAGCTCTTGGCCAACGAATGGGCGAAAGGAGTGTTGAGCAATGAGGAAAGCTTGACAGATGAGAAAGTAGATGAAGTGGTGCAAGAATTTCTTAAAAACTTCAAAGAGGGTTCATTGGAAGCCAATCACTGGCCAACTCATGTTTCAGCTTATAAAGTTTCGAAAGCGACTTTGAATGCATACACAAGGTGTACAGCCAAAAATACCCGAGTTTTGCATCAACTCGGTCCCTGGTTTTGCAAGAACAAACGACATCACATGCAATCTTGGTCCATTAAGCGCCGCGGAAGTCTGCCGAAAGTCCATGAAGCCGCAATGTTGCCTAATGGAGGGCCTTCTCGCTTCTTCTTCAATCGAAAGGAGATATCACATTTCTAATCAACATTATTACATTGTTCCCGTATCAATAAGGATGCTTTGATGAAAATATCATCGACAAATGGGATATTGTGTTTATGGTATATTCCTTTGAAGATGTAAGAAGAGTTTCTTTTGATTCTTCCTAGATGCAATGGGAATTTAGATGTTTAAAAGCCAAGCAATATGTTTACAACTTTTACTTGTTATGGTGGGATTTTCATCGAACAATGATTCACCGAGAACAAAGGTGTTATCATCTGCAATATTACTCGTTTGCAAATTATTCTAGGGTTAATTACAAAACACCCTTTAGTTAAGTGCAATTACGAAAAGAAAAATCCAGTTATCTTCCATAATTATAACTATTCCATTGATATTTGTTTCTATTTTACAAATTGCATCCTCGAGATGTTATTTTGTTATGTAAAATCGAACCTCGAGGGGGTGTTGTAATACCTTGGGCTTGTTTGCTTTTGTTGATGGGATAGGATAAAATTTTAGGATCGGGTAGGATTGTACTACTCATGGATAATGTAATGATATAAAATGGTAGGAGTGGCAATTCGTATCATCGAGTCGTGTCCTTGTTCAGTTTAGGGTCAATTTCGCGTTACGATCAAAATATAAAAAAGAAACTAAATAAAATATAAGATATTTTGTCTTAAGATAAATTTGTAACATCGTGTCAGATTCATGTTAGTCGTGTTCGAGCTTTTCATGTTCGTATTTCTCACAGTAACTTCGGGTCAATTCCGTGTTCGTCACCGTATCATGTTAGGGATTGCACCCCTATAAAATGGTGTTTGAGATATATGCTTGAGATATTTAATTTTTTGAGTGTGGTTACAATACATTGTTTGACATTGATTGTTATGTAGGATATGTAACGCCCCATTTTACAAAATAGAAGTGTGTTCTGACTTTTATAAAAACGTAAATATAAAACCATGATTTTTAACAAAATAATTTAATAAGACTAAACATATAGATAAATACCATCCACATTACTAAAATAAAGTATTATCAAAATGTTCCATCACATAAAAGAAAATATTCAAAATCCAAAGATTATTTAATCTTCATCAATCACTGACGTATCTCTAGCCCGACTCCTTAATCTAAAAAATTATGAAAATGAAGGGGTGAGCTTCCACTTGCTCAGTAGGGACCAATTTGTCAATATATAATACAACATATAAGTATAATCATGTATAATACAACATGTAATTTCCTATGTAATTATGAACATTTCTCTAGATTAGATGTTGTTTTGATGTTTTGATGTTTCTGTATTTTTACTTGAAATTTTCTAAAATATGAAGTGCCATGTTGTTGTTGTTGTTGTTGTTGTCAGTTATTGTTTTGTGATTGTTATAAAATATGGATGGACATGCGACAACAACTCCTTTGAGGAGGAAAGGAGGATATTACAAAATGAAGGCACGAAAGTCTATGTCTAGAAAAAGAATGCAACTTGCTGAGACAAATGTAGAAAATGTTGCTGGAAAAAGGAGAAACAAATTTGAAAAAGGAGAAAGAGAAGAGAAGAGAAGAAAAATATTCAAGTGAAGGAAAAGAGAAAAGTAGTGGAGAAGCCTGAAAAAGAAAAGGAAGATAAAGACAGGTAATCCATGTAAAATAGTTACTGTTTATGTATGATTTACTTGTATTTTGTTTCTATCTTGATTTGTCGATTGTATTTTGTTGCCTTGAAGATAAAAAAAAATATCTGATGTGGAGAATTACTTCATGAGAATTACTTTTAACAGGATGGAAAAAAGTAAAAAGCGAGGTAACAAATTTCTGAGAATTACTTCATGTTAAAAGTATCACTTTGTATGTTAAAAGTATCACTTTTCATGTTAAGATTATTAATTTTTCGTTAATTTATTTCTGAGAAGTAATTTCATATATAAGTATAACTTTTCATGTTAAGACTATTAATGTTTCGTTAATTTATTTCTGAGAAGTAATTTAATATATAAGTATGACTTTTGATGTTAAGACTATTAATTTTTCATTAATTTATTTCTGAGAAGAAATTTCATATAGAAGTATTACTTTTCATGTTCAAAGTATTAATTTTCGTGTTAAAATATCACCTTTCATGTGAAAAGTATTACTTTCTGTTAAGTTGTTTCTGAGAAGTATTGCATATAAGTATCACTTTTTATGTGAAAAGTATCAGTTCTCACTTTAAAGTATTACATTTTTGTTAGGTTCTTTTTGAGAAGTACTTTTTAATTTTTTTTTGTTGTGGCAGAAATTTCATTAGTCAATGTAAACCTCAAGACTTATTTGAGCTTATCAATAAGTTGAGTGATAAACAAAAAACTGACGTAGAAAGTATATGATTTAGAGGTTTGTTGAGTCTTTCAATTGAATCATCATTTTCTATGGGCATTGTTAAAAGTTTGGTGAAGAATTTTTGGTTTATAAGGTCAAGAATGTGATTGAGAGCAGATTAATTGATGGCGGCGATGATTTTAAGGGCATTTTGTAATATTTTGCTTATCTTCTTTTTTGACGCCAAGGACGAATAGGAAAGTGGACTTCCATGTGATCAAATCAGTCGTAGATGAAGATAAAATAGGGGATTACTGATAAATGTAAAATATACGCGCATTTAGAGGCTTATTTGAGTACATATTTGATACATTTGCATGTATATTTAATGTGTTTTAATTAGTTGGTTTTCTTTGTTGGACGTAATACTGCATATTCTTGTATATTCTTACAGGAAACGGGGCTTTTTAATAAAGGATATCAGTAGGACGACTCGGACAAGAATGCCAAATGCGAAGAGATGATCAAATAAGTGAAAAAAACAACGAACGACAAAATACACGGTCGTGTATTCTACTTCCGTGTTATTTTACACGCTCGTGTGACTTGTTTGAGGAAAGAATTTTAGAGACAAAGTACACATCCTACCCGTGTAAAAGTACACGGTCATGTAACTTAATTCAAGCAAAAACAGAGAGCAAAACCAAATACACGACCTGGTCGTGTTAACGTACACGACCATGTACTATGTATGCGGATGATTTTGTTTCCTAATTTCGTCAGGACTCTACCAGGGATCTATCAAAGCATCTAAAAAAGGAAGACCAAGCCCTAAAGATGGAGACACAATTCCATAGAAACTTGACACACGAAATTTTACATACTTCTAGGGCAAGATACGCAACACATTGAAAATAAAACACAAGATCTCTTCCAACTACGAAGGCACAAGGATTCAAGATTGAGAAGAAGGATCCATCTACACAAGAGGGTTCCATCATCATAGATTAGATCTTTTGTTCTGTACTTAGTTCAGTGTCGAACTATTTGTTTTCAAATTTGTCTATGAATTTGCAATCAAATATGTTAGGCTAGATCTTTTGATCCTAGGGCATGATCGAAACTGTGGATTCATATTAATTCTAATTTGATTGTTTCTTCTTAATTGGTTTCTTGTGTTCTATTTATGAATTCGAGTACTTATTTCTTGTAGATTATTTGGCCAATAATTTGCATGTCTTATTTGTTAGTTCAAGATTCGGGATATGAGATCTAACTTACGAAAAATGAATTTATAACATAAATGGGTATTGAGTCGGGAGACCTATAAACGTTTGTGGAGGTTTACTTCAATTCTAAGAGCTTTTGGTAGTTGATATTAATTGTTGAGCAGGAATACCTGTAATTCTTATTAATCAATGATTTGTTTGCACTAGGGAGAGGTAATAAACTACTTTAGGAATTGAACCCATAGATATACATAAACTGGTTTTGACGAAACATTAATCGAAAGTAATATTGATGAAACATGTTGAGATTATATTCCTAGGATTGCTTTTCGTACTTGTTTGAAATCTTGTGAAGTTTGGGTTTTTAACAATTTTAGATATTTTAGTTGATAAATTTAGGATTAGTTTAGATAACAATTTTTTTTAATTTTCGATCACTTCAATAAAATTGAAGTATGACGTTTATTGTACTTTATGAGTTTCCTATTCAATCCCCGAGGAATACGACATTGCTCGCTGTTATCTGCTAACTACACCATACACTTGTGGTTTAGTGAAAATATTTTCACGATCAATTACAATGGTGTTCTTATATTCCAAAAACGTTGTGCATAGAGAGTAAACAAATACAATAGGAATGCGAAAGCAAAATATATCAGTAGTTGTGCGTTGGTGTTATTAAAATTATATTTCCATAAATTGAAATGACACGGCATTGTTGAACCATCAGCATTACCGTTGATCTCTCATTGGACATCTGAGAAGTTAAGAAGAAGAATCAAGGAAGATAGCTCGATTGGTGTGCGTGGTCAGGGTGAATGGTAATAAATACATACCCTGTTTGTTTGAGGAAGAAATGCATAGTTGAGAAAGAGACAGTTGGAAAAAATGATGAAGAACCCTTATGTAGTAAAGTGAATCAAAATATAGAAGAAGATGATAAAGAAGAATATGTTGAGTTGCATGATTCATCGAAGTATATAAACCTTAAACTACCGAAGGGGAATGACTTGATGATGATGAGCTGCAGAAGTTGGCTAGACATGTAAGTTCTTGTAATCTTTTTCTAAAGTTTTATCTAAAAGTATAACTTTTAATCGTAAAATTATCACTTTGATATTTGAAAAGTATTGCTCATTATTGTAATACTTTGAAGTAGAGTATCACTTTTCGTGCTAAAAGTATCTCTTTTCATGTGAAAAATATTACTTTTTTGTTAAGTTGTTTGTGATAAGTACTTCATATATAAGTATCACTTTTCATAATAAAAGTATCAATTTTCATGTTGAAAGTATCAGTTTTCATTTTAAAGTAGTACTTTATTTGAAAAGTATCACTTTAAGCATTAAATATATCACTCTTTTTATGAAACATATGCCAAATATTAACATATTTCGTCTTATATTTTGTAGAATGTTCATAAGGCCTTCTTGTTGTTTAAGAGAATTTTAATATTGTAACGCAATTTCACATGGAGGAATTCAGTAAGTTGAAAAATGAGATGAAATAAGAGAAGAAGGATGCAATTTCATCTTCGCACTCACCAATTTCTGAAATCCAAAAGTTTTTCTCACAGTACATTAATAAAGCTGAAAATCTTCAAATGATGAAGCATTTGGCAGCTCAAATGCCATGTTTTGATCTCTTTACTCCCTAGAATTCTGGAAAAATGGATAAGGCTGAAAAAGTTGTTGAAGAAGAATTGGTGAAGAAGAAGAGGATTCTAGAATGTTAGATGAACCATAGCCTATTGATCCGAATGCTGAATTCCATTCACAGTTCATGAAAAAGCACAAGAGCACTCTTAACTTTATGTGCAGAAAGGAGAAAGATATTGTTGAATATTGCTTTTTTAGTCACCAAAGAATGGTCAAGTAAGTTGGAAGTAATATGTTTTGGAAAAGTATTACTTTATTTATTAATTTTATAAATTGTTTTTAATTTTCAGTACAAATGCATTCACACATGATGTGGATTTTTTTTATTGCATTTGACGATGGCATATCGACATTGAATGGCTCAATGATGATCCATATAAGCTTCATAGACACATGGGCTTTGTTGGTTAACAAAAGACCAGGAGTTGCGAACTGCTTTTATTTCCATGCTCAACATTCTGTAAGTTTTAAAAGTATCACTTTAAGCCTTAAAAGTATCAATTTTAACCATAAAAGTGTCACTTTTTTGCAACAATTTTTTTCTTGAAAAGCTTTTTAATGGAGAGCAAGAGCATGATCACGCTAAAAATTTGAGAGATTGCTAGAATAATTGGATGATAAATGAAAATATTGAAGACCCGAGCACCGTGGATTTCGTATGAATGTATTTATTTTTTGCTTTTAATAGTTATTTTTTACTTTGAATAGTATCAGTTACAATAATGTTTTTCCTGTTTTACTTGTTAAAAATGTAGATTTGTATACTAGTTTGCTACATGCAATATTATATGTGGGATGTCATCAACTTTGTTGATCAAAAAGTCCATTATGTCGACAACTTGGTGCATCATGAAGATGTTGCTCCTGACTACTTCAGTCTTTCAAAATTGGTGGTAAATTATTTAGTTGATTTTATTGTTGATGTTACTTTAATTGAAAAAAGTAAATTATTCTTATTGTTTATTTCACTTTTTTTTTTTAGCAAAGAGAAAATTGTATTTTCTTGAAGGAGAAAATCATCCCAAAGCTCAAGATGTTTGGAAATATAGCTTTGAAAACGTCTGTTTTCCTTGGCAAAGAAGATTAACCAATATTTGTTGTGGTGTTTTCTTAATGCACCACATGGAAAATTTCAAGGGGCATGTGTACTGAGACCTAGATTTGCTTAAGATATGAATCTTTCTTTTTTTATAAAATTAGATTGTGCAGAAATATTTACTTACCTTAATTTTATTTTGTTTTCATTGAAGGTCGGTGAACGACGCAAATTAAGGGTTTCGTACTATGCAAGAATTGTTCTCAGCTGTTAGAATGAAATGAAAGTGCGAATCGAGAATGATGCAGTTCGATTTATAAATGAACAAGCTAAGTGATGTATGTATAGGACTCTTTAGAGAATGACAGACAAAATGGAGAAATATACTCCTTTTTTTTAACTAATATTTTTGGTTTATGTTTTATTGCAATCATTGACTAGTATTCCAAGTAGTATGTTTTGTTGTATGTATGATGGGGTGAAAGTATTTGCTTTACAGATCTATCTTTTATGTTACTGGATAAGTGAAAAGTATCATCCATTAATTAAAAAGTATCGGTTTTTGGGTTAAAAATATCCCTTTTTATGTTATATAGTATTATGAAAGTAAGAATATAAAATTGCAGAAGTATTGCTAATTAAATTATCATTTTTTGTTCTAAATGGTTATGAAAGAACATAAAATTACAGAAGTATCATTTTTTTTCCAAAAAAGTATCAGTTTTGGGGTTAAAAGTATCATTTTTTGTTCAAAAAGTATCACATTGTGTTATATAGTACAATGAAATAACATAAAATTGTAGTTAGTATTCCTTATTAAAGTATCACTTTCTGTTGGACAAGTATCGATTTGCTGTTTAAAAGTATCACTTTTTGTTCAAAAAGTATTACTTTCTATTATAAATAAATATGAAAGAACAGAAGCATCACCTCATTAAAGTATCACTATCTGCTAAAAAAGTATCGGTTTTTGGGTAAAAGTATCACCCTCATTACCAATGTATTAAATAAAAAGAGATTCAAATACTCATGCTGAAGAATTTAATACTAAAACAATGAATGTAACAATAATATCATGTTCTTTATATACAATTACTAAAATAGTAGAGGATGGGGAGTCTTTGAACCAACCTTCTTCGATGGATGTGAGTTTGTCGTATCAATACTTCCCTTATTCTTTTTTTTCTGGAAATGCCCATTGATCCTTTGTTTTCTCCCCTTCGTAACTGAACGTGTAGGTTCCAATATAGTGTTAGAAGAATTAGAAACCTCATTTTGCTCTGGAGAATTCAGTGTATCCATCAACGCATCAATGGCTATAGAATCTCTGTTGTATCCATCTTTAATAATTCTTCTTGCCTCCTCATTGTCTTGGCATTTTAAAATAAGATTGTAATAATTTCGTGTCATTTCATGCTACCAAGGAACACGATCCTTGGGTTTATGAGAACTTTTAGCTATCTTGTTGAACTTTTCCCACAACTCTGTTTTGACAAATTTTGTCTATCTTTTGACAAATGTAACACTATGGGATCCTGGAGATAGAATGCATATGATATACTCTTAAGCTATGACAACAGAGTAAATCGCACTCAAATTTCTTACAAGAACATTTTATGAGGATATTTAAACAATCATACACACCACAATGACAACAACCCCCATCACTTGGCGATGAAATGTCATAAACCATGAGGTTTTCTTCAATACGTACATTAATGGATTGAGTAGAGATTCTTTTAATAAACTCACTCTCAAAATCTTTAAAAAGCGTCAATGTATATACCTCAGCAATATGTTTCAACACTACAGTCAATGGTAGTATAGACGTTGGTATTGTTCTTGGGTATTGGAATTCATTTTCTTTTTCATTATTCCTCCAACGCTTTATTATTCCTTGGAAAATGCTAAAACATTTAGTCAAAGTTATTGTTTTATTTGCATTGAATGTTATTGCGCTGCTTGTACTCTCACTCCTTTGTGAAGATAATATTCCCGCAGAAAAAATATCTTTGCTTAGTGCAGTACACCATTTCTCCTTCAAATCATACATACGTTGAATCCAAGAACTATTATGCAACTCATACTCCGATATCATAGATTTCCAGAAAGCTTCAAATCTATTTCATCAACGCAACCAGTTAAACATTTATTGAATGCTTCTTTGAAAGAATTATTTTTTCTCTACCGTCCAAACTGACTTATAGCATTTTGGTGAAGGTGCCACAAACATAACCTATGCCTTGTTTGAGGGAAAACCTACACAGAAGAAAGAAAACAAAAATTAAGCTTCTATTTTCTGAGAAAAGTATCTATTTTTTTGTTAAAGTATCACTTTTCTTCGAAAAAGTATCTACTTTTTCTGTCATAAAGTATATATTTTCTATTACATTATTGATTGCTAGGTCCTGATCAGTGAACAAAGTTACAACGCACATTTTTCGCCCATTGATTTTGTCAAAACTTGAAAAATCCACTCGAACAATTCAGATTTTTCATCAGATAAGAAAACGGAACCAGTCATGACATTTTTCCAATGGTTGTTGACCCTAGAAAACGGCGTACAAATCAAATTATACTTATTTGTACGATATGTTGTGTCAAATACCGAAACATCACCATATATTTTGTAGTCTTTCTTCATCATAGAATCTCTCCAAAATACACTGCATAATCTGCCCATTTAATCCAATTTCACTCTAAAACAGAAGTCATCTTCGACATCTTGCTGATATAAGATATCAGTTAATGTTTGTGAATCGCCTCCTTCTATTGCCTTTATTTTCAATCTATTAACAAAATTCATATGAACTTTCAAAGTATGGCCAAGGCACTATTCTACCCATGTATCATACACCATATAACAGTAAGATTGAGTAGCTCTCATCCTATAAGACATCATATCCTCAATAGCTTTGACTTTTTCATTTGTAATGACTCTTTCAGAACTATGTAGATGGCTCCATTCCTTTCTAGTGAGTTGATGATTGTGTTTTATAACATGTTGAACTACCTCATAAAGTACTTTTCCATTTAACTTTACTCTCATTCAAGCTTTACATCCTGTGCATCCAACATTAGCCTTTTTTCTTTTCTGTACTAGTACATTTCTTAAATCTAGCAGAAGAACATACATAATATTTCTCAATGACAACACATGTTTCAACAGTAGATTTTCTAATAGTTGATTTCCGTACACTAAATCTAATAGCACGAGCATGACGACAATACAACTGATGCATATCCTTGATTATTTTCCTTTTTATATGGAGAAGAGAACTACTCACATCCAACCAATTTTCATCTTCGTGGAACAAGTGATCTCTTCCTGGCTCATTGGCTTTACTAATTTCATCACCCTCATCACTAGAGTCAATATTGTGACAACATCTAAATGTGATATTTTTTGTTAAAAATCTGATACTTTTTATAGAAAAATTGATACTTTTTACTGGAAAAGTAATATTGCAACACTAAAGTGACAAAAAACTAGTAGCATATTACTTTCAGCTTCTTGGAGCATTGTATTACTTGCATTCTGTGTGGTAATATTTGTTTCATTATTTTCTCGAGCAAAGTCAATAATTGTGACAACATCTAAATGTAATACTTTTGGTTAGAACTCTGATACTTTTTATTGAAAAAGTAATACTTTTTACTGGAAATGTAATATTTCAAAAACATAAGAGACAAAAAATGAGTAATATATTACCTTCAGCTTCTTGGAGCATTGCATCACTTGCATTCTATGCGGCAATATTGATTTCATCATTTTCATGAGCAGAGTCACTAGTACTATTCTCACTACTAGGAGTTACAACAAGAATTTGATCTACAACAGAGACACATACACACATAACCAAGTAAGAAAATATACAGAAAAAAAGAAGATGAATGTGATACTTTAGCTAGAAAACTAATACTTTTTGTGGAAGAAATCATACTTTCATTGCTCTGCTATTTAATATTATTCATTTATGCTCTTCAACAACAATGACACAGGGAGCTGAAAAAAAATCTTTAGCGATGAAGGTTATTCATACAATCACCAACACCAACACCAACACCAATTTCATATATTTTGCAAAAAAAAAGTACTCAATATCTATGTTTCAACAGGTAAATTCGAAGATGAAATCTGCAAATTGTATGTAATATCATTTAGATTCAATTTCGAAAACACAAACACAACTCCAGAAACTTGTTATTCACAATCGGAAAGAAGTATAAAACAAACAATTTGTACTACTGCAGTTTGTTTGTGAAGAGACAACTGAAGATGAAGTTGTCGGCGGTGGAGGAACTGTTATCCTACCACGGCGGTGATGGTGTGTCGACGCCGAGCGAGAGAGAAGTAGAGAAGATTGGTGAGTTGAGGGTTTCTGTGTTGCGCTTCAATTTGAGCTGAGGGTTTCTTTGTTGCGTTGGGCCTCTTTTTCCAACGGGTTGGATTGGCAGCGGGCTTTGAGCAGTGTGGGTAATTAGTAGTGGGTTTGGTATTTAGGGCTCCGTGTACCTCCCCAAATATGATTAGTATGTTATGTTATTTATGCATATATATATATATATATATATGTATATTGTATGTTGTGAATTGTGATATTTTTTATTAATAAAATAATGTGTCATAATGATTGATTTTTAAAAAATATATTTATTTAGTTGAAACTATTAATGTATATAAAAATAATTTTATTAGACGGGTTAAACGTGTTGGGTCTGGGTTACCTATAATAAATAGGTTGGGTTTAGGTTCAAGATTTTGACACGACTAGTTAAACAGGTTGAGCCCGAGTTGGCTGATTCTGACTCGTGAACCCATGAATTCGGACCCAACCCAAATTGACACCCCTAGTTATTTGTAAGTTTTAAATATAATTGATAATTTTATTGGTAATTTGGTTAAACCATATGTGTGTTTATTGTAGTTTACCTTTCTACTTAATTATAAAAGTGAATCAAATTTAAATCGTTAAGTATTTCGCTAATGATTTTATCAGTAATACTGATTGATAAATGGAAAATTCGCCAAAATACCCCCCCCCCCCGCATGGGGGTATTAAAGAAATCTACCCTCACTTTATTAAATTGGGATATTTACCCCTCCATACGCCCTGAAAAGTCCAAATTGCCCTTAATTTTAAAAAAGTTAAAAAAAAAGGAACAAAAACAGATGAACAGGCGGGAATAGTTACATCGCTTCTCCATTTCTCACGTATGTTCCTTCTCACGGTGATTTCAACCAGTTCAACCGACGCTAGCTCTTTGGCTATCCGACCAGCGCCAATTTCAGTTTCATTCTGGTCATCACATTACTGCACTCTTTCACTTTCGAGGATTTGAGGATTTGTTCGAGGTATTCTCTCAGTAAATATTTATCAAAAATCTTGTGTTAAAAAAGTGTGTTCTTTCATCTTCTTCTCTAATATGTGTAGTGTGTATATTCTGTGTTGAATGCTTTGGGTTTTGTTTTTGAAATTTGTTTGAAATATGAAGCAATTAGGTTTTAGGGTTTCGTCATATGAATAAATTGATTTTTCATGTTAAATAGTTCATGTTCTGTGGACTCTATGATGTATTATTGTTTGGAATTTGTATGGACTTGGGTTTTTTTGGAGTATTATTTTACTTTGCCCACTTATTTGCCCTATGGTTTGCCACTTATTTGTGCGTATGGTTTGCCCACTTTGTTGTCCCAGGTTTTGCCCACTATTTGCCCTGTGGTTTGCCCACTTTTTTATCCAGTGTTCGCCTACTTATTTGCTCTATGGTTGTCCACTTATGTATCATTTGGCTGCCCACTTGTTTGGTACAGTTTTGTTAAATGTCCATGTATTTTCCAACCTTTATGCCTAATTGTGTGCCCATTTGTTTTCTGACATGTCTTAATTTCATTGTTCAATTTGAAAAAATGGCACTTGTTCCTGATGAGAAGGATCACTTCCCAGCAAAATTAAGTGCTCGTTGCAACTTCAATGACGAGTTCAATAAGATTAAAGGCTTTCTGAGTGACCGTAACAAAAAAATATTCAAGCAATCTTACTTTGGCAATCTTTCGGACGTACATAACTTAAAATTTCACTGCCAATTGTATATGCAGTTACTCTTTAGCTAAATAACTCCATGTCAATGGAGATGTTAGGAAATTTATTTGTTACATTTTGATGATACCATGTAAAACTTAGACTAGGAAGTTGGCACCCCATTTTTCTTGTAATTCTGTATTGTAATAGATAGGACTGGAAGAGCTGAGTGAAGTCAGCCAAGTCAAGAATGCAAGAAGTCAACTGCAGACAAGAGTGAAGACTTTGTTGTGTGTCAGCTGAGTATGGCCATGAAGAAAGTCAAGGACTCGACTGAAGGAGAGTCAGCTGAGGAACAACTGTGTGAAGTGTTAGTCAAGTCAACTTAAGGAGCCAAGTCTATCAGTTGAAGTGATAGTTGAGTCAATCTTATGATTGGAGAAGACTCAAGTCACAAGGGGTAAATGCAGCAATCAAGTTGAGACAACTGACATTGATCCGTTGGAAGGAAGTCGACAAAATTACTCGATATAGTAATACGTCCAAGCTGCCAGGTCTTAAAGTGTTTGGCCCAGAAATATGCAAAAGGAATAAGCCAATGGGAAACACTGCAACTTGTGTCAGAACCTGTAAAGATGCGAAGCCATTTAATATGAGGAAGGGTCAACATCACAAGTGCTGCAGACCAAGAAAAGACAAGCCAATGAACAAGAAGTGTTATTTGAAATTGGCCTATCTCTTCAACGGGCAGATTTCAAATGAGCACTATAAAAGGCTGAGGAAGCATTTTAGAAAAGGTTACGAATGACACAGATCTTTTAAGCAATTAACCTGAAACATTCTCAAAGCTTATCAAGATATTCCTCAAGCCTAAAACTTGAAGAAACTCGATCCAACACACGTTGTGAAGGAGAGACAACTTCAACCAGTTGAAGAAGAAACATTTTAAGAACAAAATGGGGTCTACTCTCCAAGTTGAAGGAGTTGTAGAAAGGTTCAAGGTCGAACGAAGAGATTCAAGTTTGTTGGAAGGCTGTGTGAACAAATCCAAGAACTTGAAAGTGAGCTGAAGTAGCAAGGCAGTTGCCTCGTGAAGAATCTGAGTTGCAGGAGAAGCCAGCTGTGTGATCAAGACGTCTCTAGACTGTTCACTGCTTTGTAACTTGATCTGTTACTTAGTGGATTCCTCCAGGAGTTGGAGAAGAGCGGATTAGAGGAATTACCCCATCCTCGAACTACTATAAAAATTACTTGTGTTATTTTACTTTCAGCACTTACATTCCTGAATATTTTATTATATATGCTGTTAGATAAATTTTCTATCCAACTGATAATTAACAAGTGCTAAAACAAGTGTTAAAACAAACTTTAATAAATCTAAAGGGTGTTAAGTCTTCCGCTGTTAAAAACCAAATCAATTAAAGTTAAGTATTAGCTTAAGAAGCCGAGTTATACTATCAACAGCTCTATCGAGTCTGTTGAGTGGGTAACTTAGCTGAATATAGCCAACTTAGCTGTCCCCCAAGGACACAACTGATTTGAATCAACTCTGTTGAAAAATCTTAAAAAGACTAAAATCGAAAATTTGGTAAGGTTTATTCAACCCCCCTTCTAAACCTTACACCACACCCCTTGGGAACTACAAGTGGTATCAGAGCGGTTGGTTCATTGAGCCTTCCGCACTAGTTACTGAACTAGATCTCAATCTTTTTCAAAGTCTTTCATTTCTTTTTGCAAAATTATTATCATGGAAGCAAATTGAACTCGTATTCCAATGTTCACTGTGGAAGAGTTTGATGACTGGAAGATTCGTATGCAGGCTCATCTATCCGCTTTACACGATGAAATGTGACTTGTGATAGAGGATAGGCTATTGCAAATACTCAAAGTCAATATGGTTGTACGAAGAGCAGCTGCAGCTGAGGGATGGGAAGCTGTTACTGAGGCTAGACCAACCATGGTTGAAAAACCACGCACTGAATGAACAAATGATGATCGAAAGAGATATAACCTGGACAATGTGGCCAAAGATATACTCTACAAGACGTTGGGCAAGGTGATGTTCAACAAAGTCAAATCATGCAAATCAGCCAAAGAAATTTGGGATAAGCTAACCCTGATTTGTGAAGGATCAGAACAGATTAAGGAGAATAAATTAACTGTTGTTGTTCAAAAATTTGAAAATTTTAAAATGCTTGTAGGTGAAACTCTGGATCAGCTGGATGTCAGATTTACTGAGATTACAAATGAGCTTTCAGCTCTTGGGAAAGAATATACATAGAAGGAGATGTGTATGAAGATTCTAAGAGCACTCCCAGCTGAATGGGAAATGAGGGTCATGGCCCTTAGACATTCAATGGACCTCTCAAGAACATATAACCATGAGCTATTCTCAGACTTTAAAGCCTATGAGTTTGAGCTGAGAAGGAAAGATTAAGAGGAAACAGTTGTACCAAAGACAGCTGCATTATTGACCAGTGATGGGAAAAGAGCTGAGCCAAAGGAGACCATTGACCAGGAGGAGATTGCCCTCATGGTAAAAAGATTCAACAAGTTATTTAACAAGAACTACAAAAGAAACAAGGGTGAGACCACCAGAAGACATTCAGCACCCTCCAAAGCAAGGGAGGACAGACCGCCCAAGAGAGCTGAAAGTTAGAGAGCGGATTGTAGGTCCCAAGGGGTGTGACCGGAGGAATCCACTATGTAACAAATCAGTTTACAAAGTGGTGAACAGTTTGGAGACAACCTTGATCACACAGTTGGCTTCTCTTGTGACTCAGCTTCTTCACAGGGCAGCTGCCTTGCTACTTCAGCTCACTTCTCAAGTTCTTGGATTTGATCACGAAGCCCTCCAACAAACTTGATAATGGTTCGACCTGGAACCTTTCTACAATCCTGACTTGGAAAGTAGACCCCTTTGGTTTCTTCAAAAGTTTCCTCTTCAACAAATTTGAAGTTGTCTTTTCTTCACTACTTGTGTTGGATCGATTTCCTTTGAGTTTCAGGCTTGAGGAATTGTTTGAATGTCTATGAGAATATTGCAGGTTAAATGCTTGAATATTGCTTATTTGTTCGTGGTTCAGGTAACCTCTTCTCAATAGCTTCCTTAGCCTTTTATAGTGCACATTTGAAATATTGCCCGTTGAAGAGATAGGCTAATTTCAAATGTCACTTGTGTTCGTTGGCTTGTCTTGTCTTGGTCTGTAGTCCTTGATGTTGACCTTTCCTCATATTAAATGTCTTCGCAGCATTGCAAGTGCCTCACACAAGGTGTAGTGTTTCCCATTGGTTTATTCCTTTTGCACAATTCTGGGACTAACATTTTAGACCTGACAGCTTTGACATATTACTATATTGAGTAATATTCTTGACTTTAATCAACGGATCTAAGTCAGTTGTCTTGACTAGACTGCTGTCTATACCCCAGGTGACTTGAGTCAGCTCCAATCATCGATCGACTTAACCGTCACTTTGTCACTTCAACTTGTAGACTTGGCTTCTTGACTGACTTGACGACTCTTCTTGGCTAGCTTGTTCCCCAATGACTCTTCTTCAGTCGAGTCCTTGAGTTCCTTCATGGCATTACTCAGCTGACACACAACAGAGTCTTCACATAGTCTGTAGTTGACGTCTTGTAATTCTTGGAATAGCTGACTTGACTCAGCTTTTCCAGCCCTATCTATTACAATACAAATTACAAGGAAAATGGGGTGCCAACTTCCTAGTTTAAGTTTTACATGGTATCATCAAAATATACTCAATAAATTCCTAACACTGATTATCAGAGAGCTGATAATTAAAGGACCGACAGAGCTGATCAAAGAGCTAAAAACCTATGTTGGAATTGCAAACAACCAGGACACTTTGCTGTTGATTGTTCCAATCCACCAGTCAACAAATACAGAAATGAGGAAGAAAGAAGAGTCTTCAGAAAAAGAAGACAAGAAAAGAAGAAAGCCATGTTGGCTACTGAGATTGCTGAGCCAGCCAAGTGCGAAGAAGCAGCTGACTCAGATAGTAGTGAAGCTGACTACTCAAGTGATACAGAGGAAGAGGCTTTGATCTGACTCATGGCCAAAGAACAAGATCAAGAAGATGATGTACATTCTAACTCATCTCATTCTGATTCAGGTGATAGTGACTGTGATACACACACTTCATCACCCACAGATATTTATGATTCATTAGGAAAAATGATGAAAGATTTTGAGCACATTAAAACCTCTCACACACTTTTAAATGAGTACTCTAAGTCACATAGCTAATGAGAACACTAAGCTGAAGGATGAAAATGCCAAGATCATAGCAGAGTTAGCTACTACAAAAAAGAGGGAAAAAGATCTCAAAAATGTGATTGCCTCATTTACAGAAGCATCCAAATCATTGGATGAACTTATTATCAAAAACGATGTGGAGACAAGACATGCATATGATTCAATTCCTTTGTGCATAGTCAAACTCAAAGAGTGATTTTTGGAAAGGGATTATCAAGTAATGAAGGAATCCAAAAACCCAAAACACCAAATGCTGCACCCACATTCACAGCAAAGCACAATCACAATCATACTGGCCTTGGTTACAAGGGAAAAGGAAAGAAGCTAGTAGAGTATGCTAAAAGGACAGCTGAGAAGAAATTTAGACAGGTCCCTCAGCAGACTCCTAACAGAAAATACTCTGTAAAAGCCAAACAGAGCTACCAAAAGCCCCATAAATTTCATCAAAGAAATGCATATGGTGGGAATGGTAGAAACTATCCAAACCAACCTGATTGGAATAATGTGAAATATCAGCAAAGACCTATGGGATACAAGCCAAAATGGCAATGACCTCAAACTCAGCAAAGGTCATTCCCAAGGCAAAAGAGCTATTATCAGCACACTTATGCACCCTAGCACTACACTCAGAAATTTCACAACTATCCCAAGAATGCAATTGCTAAAACACACACACAGGCATACAGACAAAAGAGACAGCTATATGATCCTAAAACCCCCAAGCAATTTGCTAATGTGGATTATGATTATGGTACTGATAGATGGCAACCTCTTAGAGTCGATCATCTGGCTATAGGTTGGTTGGAGTATCTTATAGCACTAACCCCCAGACCTGGCAAGTATGAGTACCTAAAAATTGATTTCCTTGATTGCAGGTTCAAGGAACAGTTGAGTGCCAAGAAACCTGGTACATGGATAGTGGCTGTTCCAGACATATGACAGGGAATAACATAAATCTGTCAAGATTCAAGGAGATTAGAGGTGCTAAAGTTTTATTTGGAAGAAATAAAGCTCCAGGGGATATCAAAGGCATATGATCCATCAAGAAAAATGGATTGGAGATAACAGATGTTGCTTATGTTGAAGGTTTCAACTTCAAGCTGTTAAGCCTCAGCCAACTCTGTGACAAAGGCTACCATATAGGATTCAACATGGGGATATGCCATATCAAAGATGTTGAATCTAATGAAATTGTGCTGCAAGGAACAAGGAAAAAGAATATGCATGTGGTAGATTGGTCTACTGCAACACCAAGCACATGTCTGCTAGCAAGAAGCATAGCCAAATCAAGTTGGATGTGGCATAAGAAGTTGAGTCACTTGAATTTCAACACAATAAACAAGCTTGCAAGGAGTCATCTTGTGGAAGGATTGCCAGACTCAGTGTACAAGAAAGAAGGCATATGTGATTGTTGGGAAATTTATTGTTTAGATTTTGATGAATGCCATGTAAAACTTAGAATAGGAAGTTGGCACCCAATTTTTGTTGTAAAATGCATTGTAATAATTAGGGCTGGTCAAGCTGAGTTAAGTCAGCTATGCCCAAACATGCATGAAGACAACTGGAGACTAAAAGGAAGACTCCGCTGCAAGACAACTGAGTATGGCAAAGAAGGGAAGACGAGAACTGATCAAGGAGCAAATGAGATGCAACAATGAAGTATCAGTCAAGTCACCAAATACAAACCAAGTCTCAAGTCAAAGTGACAGAGAGTCATCCATGATTGGAAGTCGACTCTAAGTCACCTGGGAAAAACAAGGAAATGCAATCAAGTCGAGATAATCAAAAAGATCCATTGCACAGAAATCAAGAGAATTACTTAAACAAGTAATATCTCCATGCTACCTTTCTCGAAGTGCTCAGTCCCAGAAGCGTGCAAAAGGAATAAACCAATAGGAAGCACTACACCGTGTCAGAACTCTGAAAAGCTGAAGAACATCTTATACGAGGAAGTGGCAAATTCAAGGACTGCAACAAGACAAGCCAACGACCACAAGTGACTTTCAAAAATAAGCCTATCTCTTCAACGGGCAAATTTTTGAAAGATCACTATAAAAGGCTGAGGAATGACTCTGAGAGAAGGTTACCTGAACCACAAGCATTCAAGAAACTATTAGAATTGTAACTGAAAATATTCTCAAATCATTCAAGATTAATCCTCAGGCCTACACTACGAAGATCATCAATCCAACACTCACCTGTGAAGGAAAGATAACTTCTATTAGTTGAAGAGGAAATTATTGAAGAATCAAGGGGTCTACATTCTACGAAGGATTGTAGGAAGGTTCAAGGTCGAACCAGTCTCAAGTTTTTGGAGGGCTTCGTGATCAAATCCAAAGAGCTTGAGCAAGTGAGCTGTAGTAACAAGGCAGCTGCCCTGTGAAGAAGCTGAGTCGTACGAGAAGCCAGCTGAGTGATCAAGGCATCTCCGCATCGAGTCCCAAAGGATCAAGTCACCAGGTGTGATCAAGACTTGTATCCGGGATCTGCTACCACTTTGTATACGATCAATACCTAGTGGATTCCTCTAGGAGTTGGAGAAGAGAGGAGTAGAAGAATTACCCCATCTTCGAACCTCTATAAAAACTTATCGTGTCATTTACATTTCAAAGACTTAAATTCCTCGCATCATATTTGTTTAATTCTCACGACATATTTGCTATCCATTAGATAATTTCTAAGTACTAAATCAAGCCTTAAATCTCTACTAAACCAAACTTAAGGGTGTTAAGTCTTCCGCAATGAAAACAAACTACAACAGTTAATTTAGTCTTAATAAAATGAGTTATTCCATCAACAAAAGTTGAGTCTCATGAGAGACTAACTCTACCGACATTAACTAAATTGGATGTCCACCAAGGACACAAATCGAGTAACATCAACTCTCAAACTTTAAAAAGGACTAAATAGAAAAAGTTGGTAAGGTTTATTCACCCCCCTTCTAAACCTTACACCCACACCCTCGGGACCTACAAGTGGTATCGAGCGGTTGGTTCATCGAGCCTTCCGCACCGGTTACCAACTAGATCTCCAAATTTTTCAAAGTCCGCTTTAGTACTTAAATTTTCAAAACTCTTTTATCATTAAAATTTATTATCATGGAAGCAAATTTGACACGCATCCCTATGTTCACAATTGAAGAATTTGATGATTGGAAAATTCGTGATGCGTGCTCATCTATCAAAGATTACATGATGAGATGTGAATAGTGATAGAGGATGGGCCACTGCAAATCTTAAAGGTGAACACAATCGTAAGAAGAGCTGCGCACTGAAGGTGAAGAGGATATAGCTCCCTACCTATGATCGAAAAACCAAGAGCCAATGGACAAATGATGACAAAAAAAGATATAACCCGACAATGTGGCCAAGGACATTCTTTACAAAACCCTGACAAAGCCATGTTCAACAAAGTCAAATCATGCAAAACGGCTAAAGAAATCAGGACAAGCTAACATTGATTTGTGAAGCTCGAGAGCAAATCAAAGAAAACAAATTATCAAAATGGTCAGACAAATTTGAGAACTTCAAAATGATCTCAGGAGAGAACCTAGATCAACCGGATGCTCGATTCACGTAAATCACCAACGAGTCACAAGACTTGGAAAAGAATATACACAAAGGAAATGTGTATGAAGATCCTAAAAGTCTTCCAAATGAATGGGAAATGAAGGTCATGTCACCGAGACATTCCATGGACCTATCAAAGACATCCAACCATGAACTATTCTCGCACCTCAAAGCCTACGAATTTGAGCCGAGAAGAAAAGACCAGAAGAGACAATCGTACCCAAAACAAATTACTCTAATTGTTAAAGATGGGAAGAGAGCTGAGGTCAAAGAAGTCATTGACCCAGAAGAAATAGCCCTACTAGTAAAAAGGTTCAACAAGTTCTTCAACAAGAACTACAAGAAAGGCAAGGGCGAATCCTCCAGAAGACACTCAGCTCCTTCCAAGTCAAGAGAAGATAGGCCAACCAAAAGAACAGATCATCAAAAAGTCAATATCAAAGGATCGACAATCCAAGAATGGAAAGAGTCGATCAAAAGGTTGAATATTTATGCTGGAACTGTAGGCAACCAGGTCACTATGCCATTGACTGCCCATATCCTGTAGTCAACAAATACAGGAATGAAGAAGAAAGAAAGGTCTTCAGAGAAAGGAGACAAGAAAAGAGAAAGGCAATGTTGGCTGCAGAGACTGCTGAGACAGCCAAGTCAAAAGACATAGCTGAGTCAGAGAGTAGTGAAGCTGACTACTCAAGTGACTCTGAAGAAGAAGCCCTAATCTGTTTGATGGCCAAGGAACAAGATCAACCTGACCAAGAAGATGAGGTACACTCTAACTCATCAAACTCAGATTCTAGTGATAGTGACTGTGACACACACACTTCATCACCCACTGATCTTTATGATTCATTAGGCAAAATGATGAAAGATTTTGAACACATTAAATCCTCACACACACTACTAAATGAGGAAAACAGTCTACTCAAGAGCAAAAACTTACAGCTGACTAAGGAGTTGAGTACTCTAAGTCAAATAGCTGATGAGAATGGAAGTTTAAAGACTGAAAATGCAAAGTTATTAGCAGAAATAGCTGCTATAGAAAAGAGGGAAAATGACCTCAAAAATGTGATTGCCTCATTTACTAAGGCATCTAAATCATTGGATGATCTTATTATGAGTCAAAGAAAATGTGAGACAAGACAGCTTAGATTTAATTCCACTATGCTATGTCAGGCTCCAAGAGTGAATTTGAAAAGGGGATCTTCAAGCAATGAAGTATCTCAAAAATCCAAAACTCCAAATGATGCACACACACTTAATCAAAAGCACAATCACAAGCAAACTGGTCTTGGTTATAAAGGAAAAGGAAAACAACCAGGTTGAGTGCTACTGAAAGGACAACAGAAGAAATTCAGTCGAGTTCCTCAAAGAACTCCAAATGAAAATACTCAGAAAGAAGAAACAGAGCTACCAAAAACCCTTAAAATCTATAAGAGAAAAACATATGATGGGAATGGTAGAAAATATCCAAGTCAAGTGATTGAATGATGTGAACTATCAAAGAAAAACCTATGGAATATAAGCCCAAATGGCAAAGGCCCGCACCTCAGAGGCCATTCCAAAGGTATAAGAGCTTTCATCAAGACACACATGCACCTAGGCACTACACTCAGAAATATCACAATTACCCAAAGAAGGCAGTTGCTAGAACACATATACAGCATACAGACAAAAGAGACAAAATTGTATGAGCCTAGAATCCCCAAGCAATTTGCCAAGATTAATTATGATTATGGCACGATAGATGGCAACCCCTTAGAGTCAAATCATTGGCTATAAGTTGGTTGGATCATCTTACAATTCTAACCCCTCAGACCTGGCAAGTATGGGTACCTAAAACTTAAATTCCTTGATTGCAGTTCAAGGAACAAATGAAAGTGCCAAGGAACCAGGTACATGGATAGTGGTCATTTCCGCATACATGACAGAAACAAGAAAAATCATCAAATTCAAGGAAGTCAAAGGAGCAAAAGTCATATTTGGAGGAAATGAAGCTCCAGGAGAAATAAGAGGCATTGGATCCATCAAGAAAAATGGATTAGAAATCACGACGCGTTGCATATGTTGAAGGACTCAACTTCAATTTGCTAAGCATCACCAACTCTGACAAGGGTTATAATGTTGGATTTAACATGGGTATATGCCAAATCAAGGATGCTGAATCGAATGACGTTGTGTTGCAAGGATGCGCATGAAGAACATGTATGTCGTGGATTGGTCAACCGCAACACCCAAAGACTGTCTATTAGCAAAAATCACAAAATTGAATCAAGTTGGGTTGTGGCACAAAAAGCCGAGTCACCCGAATTTCAAAACGATTAACAAGCTTGCCGTATAGTCTTGTGGAAGGACTTCCGACTCAAGATACAAAAATGAGAGTATATGTGACGCATGTCGAAGGAAAACAAATCAAATCATCATTCAAAGAAAAGACATGCCCATCTTCAACAAGAATATCGCATCTGCTACATACGGATCTATTTGGCCCAAAGGGAACCAAATAGCATAAGTTGAAAGAAATACACCTTGGTGGTAGTAGATGACTACTCAAGATATACATGGACTATATTCATGTGTAAGAAGAAAGAAACTCTACTGAAACTACCACAGTTGATGAAGAGAATTCAAAATGAGAAGAACCAAACCATCATCAAAATAAGATCGTACAGAGAACCGAGTTTGTCAATAGAATAATAACTCGATTGTATTGAAAATGGTATTGGTCATGAACTATCTGCAGCAAGGACTCCACAAAAGAATGGAGTTGCGTAAAGAAGGAATAGAACTCTCAAAGAAGAAGCAGACCATGTTAGTCAAGGGGTTACCAAAAAGATTTTGGGTCAAGCAATCAACACAAACTTGCTACACTCAAAACAATGTATGATAAAATGCATACCGACAAAGACTCCTATGAGATTTGGGTGAAGAAAACCAAATGTTGCATATTTCGAATATTTGGATGTAAATGCTTCATCCATAACAATGGCAAAGAAAATCTAAAGGCGTTTGATGCTAAAGTCGTGAAGGTATTTTCTTGGGATACTCAACCAAAGCAAAGCCTACGTAATACTCAACAAGAGGACTATGGTTACGAGGAATCCATTCATGTGGTGTTCGATGAACCAAATGTTAATGGAGGAAAGATAGAAGAATCAACCGACAAGCCAAATCAACCAACCATGCGTAAGAATCCCTATATCAAGTTCGAAACCGAGTTGTAAACTCGTAAGAAGATGAGATAGTCAATCTCAAAAACAGTGAAAATTTGCGCTAAGTGATTACGAGAGAGCCGATCACATCAACACAACCGCAAGACGATCAATCCAAATAACTTACTCCAACCCGATGTAAGATGGCCGAGAGATCATCCACCGTAACTTGTCATTGGAGATATAAGAGAAGGTGTCAAAACAAGATCCAGAACTCAACAAGAAGCTATGTTACATGCTTCATCACACAAATAGAGCCCAAAGATGTGTCACAAGCATTAGATGACACACATTGGATTCAAGCTATGCAAGAAGAACTGAATCAGTTTGAAAGAAATAAAGTATGGGAATTAGTTCAAAGACCCACTCATCAAAATGTTATTGGCACTAAATGGGTGTTCAGAAATAATATGAACGAGGAAGGTTCTGTGGTAAGAAACAAAGCAAGACTAGTAGCCAAAGGATATTGCCAAGAAGAAGGGATAGATTTTGATGAAACATTTGCCCCTGGTAGCAAGATTGGAAGCTATAAGGATGTTTCTTGCCTATGCAGCTCACAAGAATTTTACGGAATATCGATGGATGTAAAAAGCGCATTCCTAAATGGTTTATTGGAAGAAGAAGTGTATGTTGAACAACCTCCAGGATTTGAGCAAGACTCTTGGAGATAAGGTATACAAACTCAAGAAAGCTCAGATGGATTGAAACAGCACCCAGAGCATGGTATGATACTTTGTCACAATTCCTAATTGAGAATGGATTCACAAAAGGAAAAGTAGATAGAACACTTTTCGTATTCAAGACAAGAAAAGTATACTACTTGTTCAAATATACGTGATGACATCATTTTTGGATCCACAAACAAAGAGTCATGTGTGATAAATTCTCAAACCTTATGCAAAACAAGTTCGAAATGAGCATGATGGGAGAGTCGACATTTTTCCTTGACTCCAAGTGAAACAAAATGAAGGATGGAACCTTCATAAGTCAAACAAAATACACCAGAGATTTAATGAAGAAATTTGGTATGGAGGAGAAGTCTTCTCGTGAAAAATACCAATGAATACATCACCAAAATGGACATGGATGCAGATGGCAAGCTCAGATCAAACAAGATATAGAGCACTTATTGGATCATTGCTCTATCTCACAAAGAAGAGCCGACATCACCTTTGTTTGTAGGTGTATGTGCAAGATTTCAATCTGCTCCAAAAGAGAGCCATATGACAAAGAAAAGAAGAGAATCTTGAGATACTTGAAAGGAAGCCAAGAAGTTGGCTTATGGTATCCAAAGGAAGGTGGATTCAAGCTAATTGGCTATTCGCACTGACTATGCCGGATGCGAGTTGACAGAAAAGCACCTCGTGCACATGTCAAATGCTTGGAAACAGCTGATTCCCTGGTTTAGCAAGAAGCAAAATTCAATAGCCACCTCTCTACACCGAAAGGAATACATATACGGCAACACAGCCCAAGTCCTATGGATGAGACAAAGAAATGAGAGACTATGAAGTTGAGGAAAAGGAAATTCCAATCATGTGTGATAACACAAGTGTAATTGCAATCACTCAAAATCATGTGTTGCACTCAAGAACAAAGAATATCGATGTCAGATATCACTTCATAAGAGATCATGTTGAAAAGAAGGACATCATCTTAGAATATATCTCAACTGATAAACAATTGGCTAACATCTTCACAAAACCATTATGTGAGTCAAGATTTGAAGAACTCAAGCATGAGTTAGGGTTAATTGAGCTGAGTTAACACTCAAGACTCAAAGAAAAGAAATGAAACACAAAAAGTGAAAAGAGTCAACTCACAAATCGGCTAAGTAAATCACCAGATCGGAAAGACAACTATACCGAGTCACCGACAAATTGAGTCACTAAGAGAACTGTGAGAAGAAGAGTTAAATCAGCTAAGGGATAAGTTCGAGTCATTTATGAGCAAAGTGACAAAAACGCAAGCCATTTTTACTAAGCGAATGTTTTTAAGAATGACGCCAAGATAATGATGATGTGTACGACAAAAAAGCCGCACACCAAGCTTATGATTGATATAAATGTTGCCGCATTAAATACGAGACATTAAATGCTAAATCGGCGTGCAAAATCTAAGCCGTTGATTTCGATAACATTTCAAAACCACCCGCACGCCCTTTCGTAAACCATACTTACCCCATTTTCGTCTGCCTTCTCTCACATATCACCAAAACGGTTCATTTCTATCTCGGAAGCAAAGGCAAAACTCTCTCAAAACCCTCTCGCATTCAAATCAAATTTCTAAGTTTCTTTTAGGTGAAATCCTAAAAAATGGCATCAACCTATGATTTTGTCAAGCTAGGAAAGCAAATCCACACAGGGTCAACCGTGATTTCGAGGGCATGGCCAAACAGGGTCCGATGACGCCCTCATAAAGAAAATCGCTGAAAAGCTCGAAACGTCCGGCCGAAACCATTTCTCGACGTTGGAATATCCAATGACCTATGTGGAGGAGGTCGCACAATTCCTACGTGAACGCCGAGATTCACGATGAAGGGATAAAGTCATCTATTCACTTTAAAGAAGTTCACCATCTCCTCGCCAAGGATTTGGGTCAACACCGCTCACTATCGACGGAAGGAGCATCGAAATCAACGGTTGATGTAAACCTAGCCCGCTAAAGGAAGAGCCCCTACTATGCCGATAAAATAGTTTACACAAAGAAACAAGAGGTCACAAGGAGGATTACCACAAACTATTGGACATAGTTGCCAAATGCATGACATCACCCTTGGCAGCCTTGACCAACTCACAAAGCAAAGTTGATCGAATGGCCGCGATCATTGAAGATCGTGTCTCCCCGCCTCAACAGTAGGGCCATGAGAAGTGACCCTCAAATACCTTTCTCCTGATCGTCAAAAAGAGGAGAATCATAAGCCAAGAGAAGCAAATTTCTCAGAAGAAAACACCGTGCCATCTTCACCCACACCCAAGACTAAGACATCAAACCAAAACCTTTGGTACCTAACCAAGAGACGACGGCAATCATCAAGCACCAGCTTGAGAAACCATCGAGTTTTTACCTACCCACCGAGTAAGATAATCGAGATCACCGGGAGTACAGGAATCAGATGTTATCATGAACTCCAGTCCATTTAAGGCGATCAACAAGAGGCAATCCCCGAAAAACACACCGTAGTTCGTGACACCAGACACGCAGAGCCACAGAGATTTATACTGATGTGACGATCCTATCCCCACCATCTAGGACATCCAAAAATTGCCCCGTAGAGCGATAAGCTGGAAGTCGAGGCTCGATCC